>JAVANC010000017.1:38359111-39592445 GCA_033319125.1 Parnassius glacialis
TGTTATTCAAATAAACTCGGACATAAAATTTTAAAAGCAACAACGTTCAAATAATAATATTTCTTACTGAACAAAAAACGTGTACATGATAAATATATTCATTTGAAAACAGTGTCGAAAAATGGGGATGACAGTATACTGGACTGTGTTCCGTTTTAAACAGTAACCAGTGCAGCTAACTAAAAAGAAACAGCTTCACAGTATACTGAATAGACGTCACACCTTACAGTGGTCACAGTGTATATCGGAACATACCCTAAGTATATTTCACGTTTATTAGAGAGAACTTTAAACTTACCATATTAATAATAATTAAATTATAGTTTTAATAAAACTATAGAAACACGCCAAAGATAGAATTATTTTATTTTAGACCGGTGATCGTTATGTGGATACTAGGATAAAGTTATTAGAATATTGAATTGTCATCGGCCCTTGATACGAGTGCTGAATATTTGCACTCGTATCTAGTCGTCTATATATATATATATATATATATATATATATATATATATATATATATATATATATATATATAGTCGATCGGGAGTCTACAAATTAATGAAAATTATATTAAAATTTCCGTTACATAGATAGATAGATACACGCGAAGCTAATAAAAGCTTGTTTTTTCTCTTTTTTTTTTCATTTATTTATCGCATTACAAATATTTGTAGTGATAACGTTTAAGAAACCACTAAGGTTTATACCTAAGCTATACAGTTTACAATTTTATAAGATAAACTAGCGATATATTGTATTATAGATACTATAAAAAGGAAAAAACATAAAAAACATGCAAACAATCAGAAAAAAATGAGAAAACATATTACAATAACTTAGGAAAGTGATCCTTTAGCTTACACTTAATGTCATTTTTAGTGACATTATCCACCAATTCTGACGGCAAGTTATTGATAAGCCGAGGTATTAAGTACCTACATGTTCGCTCACCTTAGGCATTGTTAGCACCTGGCTCGCTGAGACGGTTCTTAGAATTTATATATATATATATATATATATATATATATATGTGTGTGTGTGTGTATATATATATATATATATATATATATATATATATATATAGATTCGTTAAAAATTGTTCTTGTAATAAAATGTTTAATATTTGTATAATATGTATTGCTAAAATTTTACAGTGTTTGAAGAGTCAAGTCACCTCACCTCAGCAACATTCAGCAGCGCTGTTATTATGTTGGTAGATGTGATTGTGTGCGACTAATTTTTTAATTGAAGTGGGTTTTAGGTACGGATATTTAATTCCTAACAACTTAGTTTTGCTAGTGGTAAGGACAAGCCCAGCATCATGGCACCACCTTGTTAGGATATCTAGATCAGATCAGACTGCAAAAGGTCACAAGCACAACTACAAGACAAGTGTCATCCGCAAACTGGTAGTACGTGCAATTGACGATGCCCATGTCATTAACATAGGACAAAAAATGCAAGGGTCCTAGTACCGAACCTTGTGCCGTACTCTCCGTCATCAACATCGACTCGCTGTTGTTGATTTTAATCTTCACAAAATATTTTCGGTTCTTCAGGTAATTATGGCACCAATTAAGCAATGGACCACGTACGCCATATTTGTCTAATCTGTCCACAAGCTCTTCACGTAACATGGTGTCAAAAGCACGTGAGAAGTCGATAAATAGGGCAAGCACCTGTCTTGTTTCATTTAGGTGACTATTGACTTCATCAGTGAATTTTTATAATAGACCTGTTGTACTTTTTCCTGATTAGGAACGAAACTGATGCGGACTTATTACAGTGTTATTCCTATAAAATTTATGCATTTGCTCGCGTATAAATTTTTCCACAATTTTATCAATTGAAGAGAGTAATGTAATTGGGCGATAGTTTGAGTAGTCATCAAGTTTTCCTTGCTTATTCACAGGTCTGACACAGCCTTCTTTCAATTGATCAGCATACAAACCACTTTTAATGCTACTGTTAATTAGGTCAAAAAGGGTTGGGGAAATATATTCCTCTATTATTTTAATTTCAGAGATCGCAATATTATCAGCACCTGGCGCCTTTATTGAGTTTAAGTTTTTAATAATTTTATGAACACTACTGGGAGTCGCTTTCCGAAATAATATACTGGAGTCTAAGATTTTAGATGTATTATTTTGGTTTATTAATTTTATTTTACAATTAGGAATTATACTTTTTACTGCTCTGTCAAAGCTATTTGCAAAGTTATCTGCAATAGTTTTGGAGGTAAGTCCCTGTGCATCGAATGCCTTTAGTATAGCCGCATCAATAGACAAGGTCATTCTCCCTAACATTTGATTTACAACATTATATATTTTTTTTATATTCTTAAAATTATTATTTATTTGCTTAATATGTTTCGTCAACTTTATGCACTTTATTGCGTATATTATTATATTCTAGTCTTAGCTTAGAGTTATTTGGAATATCTTTCCAATTACGATATAATTTGTCCCTTTTATCACAAAGATGAGTAAAATTGTCATCAATCCAAGGCAAATTAAACCTTTTGAGGGTCTTTCTATTTAATTTAAAGAATTTAATATTAGTTGTGGAATGTTTCGCGATCTGAAAATAATTATAATTAAAATTTTGGATCTCGTCTGGGAAATTCATATCTTTAGATTTTGACCAATTCACATTTTTAAGTTCCTTATAAAAAATTTCGTAATCAGTCAGTCGTTTTGTTACAGCCTGTTCACGCCTGAGTATTATAGGTGCGTCATCAACGCACACAAAGATAATACCTCGGTGCAGTGGTGCCAAGTTAGGCGACTTTTCGCCTTTTAGGCTATCTCGAAGGGTGTCGGGGCACGAAAAATTGCGAATTGCGACTGGTCGGAATTTAGGCTACTTCGAAAAAAAACAAGGGTCCTTTTTGGCTATATAATTCTCTCTCTTATTAAGTAACTCTCTTAAGATATATAATAAAAATGCGTATAATGAAACATAATTATGTTTTCGACACAGAATACTAAATTTGAAGGTATATGTTGTATTATGTTGTATGTTATATGTATTATGTTGATATTATTCTTTTCTTATATACTTCGTTAATCTCTTTAATTGTAAGTAAAATATTTTCTTTCAATTTCTAAAATATTCATAATGATAAACAGATAAAATCCATATAATTTATGTTGATCTTTTCTTTCACGTTGAAGATAGTGTTTCAAATTTTATCTTGTTAAAATTATAAATAAAGAATCTACGTTTAAAAATAGCTAACTGGCAATTCAGCAGGCGATTTTAGGCTACATTACAGAATAAAAATTAGGCGAATTTAGGCTACTTTTTTAATTTTTGCGACTCAGATCGGTCTAGACTTGGCAACACTGCCTCGATGATCGGCCAGTACAACATCGAGCACTGCCAAGAACGGATGTAAGGTAGGGAATCGGGCAAAAATGTGGCCGAAGCAAGATTTAGTAATTAAATTATGTTAAGTTTAAATTCTTGTGTATTCCGATATTCCACACATGAATCCGTGCCCGCTGAGTGCTCCTACATATACATCCTTGAAAGAAGTTTTTAGATATATTAGTATTATATATTAGTGTCACCAATTAAAAGCAAGATCTGTTCCAATTAAAACTTAGAAATTTACTTGCTTATTTCACTTACAAACAGGTTTTTGTTTGTAGATGGTGGTCTATAAACTGCACACACAACTACATTTAGTGACGAGTTTAGTTATATTATGCCAGAAATACTTTCAAACGTTTTAGTTTTATGTTGAATTGTGGTAAATTTTAGACGGTTTCGTACGTAAATTATAATTCCGCCTCCCTTCTTTTTTTCACTTAGTTGTGCATGCAAATTATAGCCCGGTAATGTGTATAAATTAAAAATACTATTCGAGATACCAACCTCCGTTACAACTATTACATCTAGTGGATAGGTAGAGTTGTGGATTAGTTGTTGCAGTCTAGTAAAATTTTATATAAGTGACCTAATATTAAAGTGCATACATGAAAAGTTCATAAAACGTTTAGGAGGCAACTGTTGAAACAATTGATTACGAATTTTACAATTAGGAATTTCATTTATTTATGTATCCACTTTATTTGCATTTATACTTGATAGGTATAGATGACAACTTTACTTTATTGTGGCTGAGGATGTCCCGAGTTGTTTATCAGCAAGAGATGAACTTTGTTTTACAATATGATTGATATCATGCATAGTGCGAATATAATAAATTTTTTATGTTGCCAGTTTTTCGAGCACATGCATACCTTATTTATTTATTTATTTAACTTTTTTGAACCTTATAAAATATATAAGTACAAAAGGCGGACATAATGCTTAAAGCATTCTCTGCCTGTCAACCTTGAGGAGTGGAAAAACATCGAAGGCGGTTATTATAGTACAGTAAAGAATAAGAAATATAATGAATTTAGAAATTATAGCATATATACATAAAAGTAAAAAATACATATACCATACATACATATATATATATATATATATATATATATATATATATATATATATATAAACCACATACACACATATATATATATATATATATATATATATATATATATATAAACCACATACACACATATATATATATATACACATATAAATACATATATACACACAAATATACATATATACGTAAAAAACATATAATGATGAAATTAGCTACTAACACAGATTAACTAAGATGATGACGGCAACTTAGGAATTCTTTACGACTTTCAAAAAATGTTCTTTAACATACTTTTTAAATGTTACTTTTTTGGAGCGTTGTCTCAAAGTTTCAGGCAGTGCATTCCAAAGTCGCGCAGCTCGTACAGCAAACGAGGAAGAAGAGAAACCGGAGCGGTGAAGTGGAATGGAGAGCGTAAGAGTCTCCGAAGAACGTAGAGGTATTTTATGAGTATCAGATAGAAATTGAAACTTACGTTTCAAATAGTCAGGACAACGATTGTCGAATAAAATAGAAAAAAGTGTGAGAAGTGTCCTGAATTGCCTCCGTTGGCGAATGGGACGGACAGAAGATGAATCGGACACAGTTATTTACGAGACGATCCAGCTTGTCTAGAAGGTTCTCATTAAGATCAGTACAACACACATCAGCATAATCAATAATGGGCAAAATAAGAGACTGCACCAGAGTTATCTTTACCTTGACCGGAAGGAAGTTCCTAAGGCGATTTAGGGCACTCAACTTAGCAATAACTGAAGCACTTATTGTTTGAATGTGAGTGGACCAATTGAGGGTTGAGTCCATACAGAGGCCTAGGTTTTTCACAGTGCTGGAATAAGGGATGCATGATCCATCAAACATGACAGGAGCGACAGAACAAATATCAAGTTTAGATAACTGACGAGCACTTCCTATTAAAATTGCTTGGCATTTGTTAGGATTCACTTGGATGCCAAATTTGCTAGCCCAATTGCTTAAATTTAATAAATCTGTATTAATATTGATAACAGCATTATTAATGTGATCAACATCAGTCTGAGTATAAATTTGCAAATCGTCGGCGTAGAAGTGGTAAGAACAGCAAAGATGAGAGGAAAGGAAGTTAATGAAAATAGAGAACAATAAAGGAGATAATATTCCACCCTGTGGCACGCCAGATACAAGTTGACACCAGTCAGACAAATGATTACCAACTCGAACAGCTTGTTGGCGACCACAAAGGTAGGAAGAGAACCAATTTAAAGCAATGGAGGAGAAGTTTAGATTACCGAGCATAGCGAGGAGAATATCATGGTCAACCATGTTGAAGGCATTAGAAAAGTCCACGAAAACAAGCACAGTGACCTTTCTATTCTCCAAGCCTTCCCAAATGCCCTCTGTAACTTTAAGAAGTGCAGTGGTGGTGCTATGTCCGGGACGAAAGCCCGACTGAAATTGAGTGAGTAAGTTATTATTATATATAAAACCTGATACTTGCTGGTGAACTATAGACTCCAGGATCTTTGATAAGAATGGAAGAATAGAAATAGGTCTATAATTATTGAGTTGAAAGGGGTTTGAAATTTTAGGAAGCGGAATTATATAGGCTTTACACCACAAAGAAGGAAATACCCCTGACAACAGAGAAAAATTAATGATGTGAGTAATGACTGGAAGAAAGAGTTCGAGAACTAAAGAGATCATAGCACGACTCACATTATCACAACCCACTGCTTTTGATTTAATAGAAGCAAATGTTTTACGAACATCGTTAACAGAGACAAGCGAGAATAAGAAGGGTATTTGTAAAGGTTTGGCCTTGGAATTAATTTCTAAGATTGACTGGGACTTAATAACTGGAGAGAGTGAAGAACCTGTTGAAAAATAGGAATTTATGTCATTTAGAGGGAACGGGATATTATGTTTCATAGTGGAGGATTTATATAGACCAAGAGAATTAAGAAATTTCCAAGTATCTGCCGAAGAAGCGCTAGATATATTGTCAAATAAGTAACGACGCTTTACCGCCCTTACCATTTGGTTGCAACGATTGCGAGCAATTTTGTACAAGTCCCAACTCTCATTGCTCCTGTCACGCTTAAACCTTCTGAAAGCTCGGTTACGTCGAGTCATTGCCATGCGCACTCCCTTCGTTATCCACGGAGCTGGAGGCCGCTTAGCCCTAATAGATCTCACCGGTGCATGCGCATCAAACAGTTTCAGTGTTAATTTAGTGAAAATAGATACTTTATCGTCAACTGATGACGCACAATACACAGGTGAGAAGTCGATGGCCTTTGCATCAATCAGAAGCTTCGTTGGGTTAACTTTATTGTAACAACGAACCAAAAGTATCTCGGGTTCAACATTTGCAAACTTCAACCTATATGCAAGGTAAAGCAAATCATGATGCGAAAAACCGGAAGCTGACAACTGACCATATTTATTGACTAGATCAGGACAGGACATGATTATTAGATCTAGCCAGGTATCCGGGGAGTCAAGGTTATGGTGAGTAGGAGAGCAGGGAAGAATGGATAAATTTACTGAAGACAAGATATTTATGAGCTTACTTGATTGCAAACAAGTTTTGAAGAGGTCAGTATTGAAGTCGCCCATAATAATGTGATGTATATAGTCTGCACATACAGATTCTAAGACCGTTTCTAGGCTGGAGAAATAATCAACAGAAGGAGGACAGTAAACAAGCCCAAGTGCTAATTTGGAACGCCCCACCTGAATTTCCAAGAATAAATATTCAGCCGAAGCAGAGTATTGTGAAGGTGAGGATGCAATTACAGAATAACGTAAGTCGGACCGTAGATAAATTGCAACACCTCCCCCACCCTTGCCTAATCTATCATTTCTAATCAAAACAAAGCCTGGTAAGCTGTAAGAAACATTTGAAAGAGAGGGCTTCAGCCAGCTTTCAGAAATTAGAATGGCCTGCACATTTGAAGAGGCAGAAGTGAAAGTATCTAAAAGGTCGGAGTAATGAGAGGGTATGCTCTGTGCATTCAAATGGCAGACTTTAAAAGAAGAGGGGAGATGTTCTAAAGATTTATCAAGCACGTTGCGGAGAGTTTCCGGCTCATCGAAAGAGTCAAAGCTTGTTGAAGAATCGTTAGCAGAATAGAATGATTCATCATCGGACATTATAAACAAATATACATAAATAAGTACAATATAAAATATAAGTAAATATAAAAATAACACGTATAAATTATAATAATAAAAAAAATAAAAAAGGCAATATTATGTCTACTACCGATCCCGCCGGTTAACCATAACAGAATATTTAAACAACATTATTTTATTTTCAATTAGTGCAAAAAAAAAGAAAGAAATCTGTACATCATTAATCACAAATAACAAATCAACAACATAAGTATTAAAAAGAGAGATAGTGAAATCAAGCAAGCGATTATTACAAATTAGTAATTATTTAGTGAAACTTTAGTACGATATCCTAAACATAAATAACTTATTACTTACTAAATAAAAACTTAGGAGAAACACATTAAAAACAATATTCGAAAACAAACTAAAAATAAAATTAAAAAGAAAATTAACTAAAAATGGCCAGAAAATTATTGATATGGCTAAAACAAAATCCAATGCAATAACTGAATGACAGTGAGGAAGAAGCTAACTAAAGTAATACAATAAAAAAAGCTGTATGGTCGTGCGATCTTTGCCTATCTCTAACAACTTTTGTCAGTGTCATGATATAGTAAGTTGTACCTTCTTCTTCTTCTCTTCTGTATGTACCTTCCCATTTTACACCATACATACTTACACGACTTATTTAATAGCTGCTACTTAGCATTAAATAGAAGTGTTTTCTGGTACTTTGTTAGGGCTTCTCTTATAAAAATGCGTTCATCGGCCTTCTCCTTTAGAACGTTCGATACTATCATTTCTGCGGTGAGACACTTGTCTTTGCCAGCATCTATCCACTGTTTCTGCAAGATCTTAGACTTCAGCTCCACAAGAACTGATCCCGGTTTATCCTTTGACCATTGTAACCGTTGCAAACCCTTCTTATCAACGCCCAATTTAGCGGCAACATTTCTCATTATTGTATTTACTTCGCCGGGCATTTCCACTGGTAACCCGGCAATTTCACGCGAATTAGAGAGAGTATTTTGTTCAAAATCTCTAAGCCCCTGTTCTAAAGCAGTTACCCGCAGTTCCAAATTCTTGTTTTTGTTTACTAAGTCATAATTCTTATTTTCAAGTTCTTTAATCCTAGTGTCCTGTTTTTTTATAGATTACTCGATACTGGAAAGTTCTTCACTTAGAAAATCGAGTGAGCTCTCAAGATTCTCCTCACGAAAGGTTTTTTGTTACCTCGCAACTGATGTCTTGTACCGACTTTCTCGCATGTACAACTTGAGCATTTCCCGTATTTCTAGGGTCGCAGTCCTCATTATCGCCATCATCTTTGGGTATCACGAACGATGACCTACGAGAAATGTTCCTTAAGATTCACAACTCCAATCTATGCTGGACGAATACTTGAGGGTGTTTAGCTGTTTGTTGGATAGCTTTGAATAGGCAGGATCCGCGTGAACTAATAGATCGCATCTACTGCACTCTATTCCAGGCACTTTTTTGGTGATGTTTTTCTTACATTTACCCCACTTCGTGACAACCATTTTAGTTTGCGGGTGAGTACTACTCTTATCGCTAATCGCGCGCGTCTCTTCGCATTGCTGTCAACTTGTAAACTCTTTTAAAATATTTAAAATGTCCACTTAGTTCTGACTAACTTCTGACGCGTTTATTTCTTTTTTTTATTCAAATCAGAAGAAGCCGGCCGAAGGCAATAAAATTGAATTGCATAAGTTTATTACGATAAATATTCTTCCCTGGCTTAATTATGGTTTTGTACGAAATTTTGTTGTTCTCTCATCTTTGTTAATGACGACCGACGATCCACGATTTTTTTCTGCCACCAGGGCAGCGTCATTTAAAATGAGGTTGTAATAGTTGACATAATTCATAGCGGAGAGTAAAGATTAATGTTTCTTTACGTAGGTACTATTAGTTATATTTCATGTTATATTAATTAGATTAAAAATAAATAAACGAAACCACAGATATTCATAGAAGTAAAAAATTAAAGACAAAACCACTGAGGCATTGTTTTATGTATTAATACAATAGAAACTTTTTTTTATATAGGATAGGGTGACAAACGAGCACACAGTCCACCTGATGGTAAGTGGTTGCTGTGGCCCATAGACATCCACATTTATCCTCGTTTGCGAATCAAAATGCAGATGCGTTGTCACCCGTGAGGGCTAAGATGGAATGCCTCTTTTCCAGTAAAAATGGTCTCCGGTTCTCTACACTCACCATACGAAACACAGCATCATTAATGTGCTATTTTACGCTGGTATTCTGTGAGAGCGTGGTCCTTCCCCGGTCGAGCCGACCCATTCGTGCTACAACTGTATCATATAATATTATTTATTGATAACTTCCAACTTCTCAATTAAATGACATTGAGTAACAAAAAACCTCATTGTGAACTAGCGACATCAAGTGAGCGGAAGTCCTCATTGATTTAACACCGGTGTTTTCTTACCGATGTCTTTTAGCTAGTGGTGGAGTGAGATAATCAAATAACCCATATTATCATCCCGTGGGAGTCATGAGATTCGACAGAGGTAAACTGGAACAGGAGATGTGCAGCAGCTTACTCTTTTTTAAAAGGCCGTCAACGCACCTGCAATTCCCCAAGTTTTGCAGTTGTTCGTGGGCGGCGGTTGACACTTTCCATCAGGTGAGCCGCATGCTCGGTTGTCCGCACTTCTATAAAAAAGCAGCATCTTCCTGATAACAACTCCTAATAATAACATACTGCGGTTACCATCTTGCCTGTCCAGCATGGCAGCTATGGCTAATAACCCTTCAATGAAGCAAGTTAAGAGGGAGACCTACGTTTAGCATTGGACTTCGATAGGCTGTAATAAGGATTAATAACTGCTTTTTATACCATGAAACACTGATATTTAACCACAGACGAGATATTGGTGATGACACTGGCACCAGTCAAAGTGTCATAGCAAGATTGCGGTACCACTACCGGAACACCGGCGATGTGGCTTAACGGCTTACTAGGTATTCCAGCCGAGTTACCGAGAATATTTAAATGACGTTGAAAAGACGGTAAACTAAGTTTTAGTGAACGATCAGCGATTAGCAATTAGAAGATTGCACGAAGAACTTCATGCTCGTAAACCATTTTTGGTTCCAGTACTACAATGAGGCAAGCACGGACAAATATTACAATGGGCAAGAAACATTCACCGTGAAATCATCACCATAGTTTATGGTGCTATTCTCAGGTGAGTCACGGTTCGGTTCTGGATTGAATTCAGATGCACGTATAGTACGACCCATGAATTCACTTCATATTAAGGTGGCAGAATCATGGTATGAGTTACAATAAGCCTTGGCAGGAGAACTGACCTCATTTGGAAACATGGCAATTTAGCTGCTATGGTGAGTTGCTGAAACCTGCAATTCTACCACACCGGTTGCAAATAAGTCATGACTTTATGGTTATCTATGATAATGCCCGCCCACATAAGGCACATGTAATAACTCAGCTACACTAACATAATGAGGCGACCCTGATCGATCTGCCCAGTCTGGGATTAAAATCCGTTTGAGTACTTGTAGGATTTTCTTCAACGTAAAGTTTTACATGCGTCTCCAATGAAAATGAGCTTTTCATGCACCTATGTCGAACCTATAACCTTAACCTACAAGGAAGTATTGATAATAATCTCATTTTTAGTATGAATAATACAGATGATTTATTTTAATTTTTAAGAACTTATTGTTAAGTCATATATTTATTGTCATCATTCTTTAATATTTCATTTCATTCATTTTATTCATGATTCATTTCATTTCAATATCTATGATGGTTTTACAGATTTGTTTCTTAACAATCTTGTTTCCTTTTTCAATCACCAAAAACAGAAAAATTATCATCATCATCATCATTACAGCCCTTCACAAGTCCACTGCTGAACATAGGCCTCCCCCAAGGAATGCCACAAAGCACGGTCCCGAGCCACCTGCATCCATCGACTTCCTGCATGTCTTACCAGGTCGTCACTCCATCTTGTGGGGTAGCATCTTCCTGGTAACGGCATAAATACAATAAAAAAACTGCGGTTGCCAACCCGCTCGCCAAGCGTGGCAACTATGGCAATATACCCCCCCATGAAAAATTATATATAAGTACAATTTTAAAGTGAACGGCAGGGTCGGGAAGGGACGCCCTAGACGAAAGTTTATCGACCAAATCGGCGATACATTAAAAATGAGACAGATTGCGAGCGTGTATGCGTAGGTATATGGATGTGGAGGAAGCGAGAGAGGTGTGTCAGGATCGTGCCAAATGGAAGTCCGTAGTCTCTGCCTACCCCTCTGGGTGACAGGCGTGAGTGTTTATGTATTATGTGTGTATGTAATTTTAACGTTTTTCCTACAAAAGGCATTCATTTAAGTAAGTTAAATAATTCATAGATTTTTATTTCATTTCCTGTTAGAGTTCGAAATACTGTGCATTTTAATATGGATGTATCATAAAGTTCTTATGTAGTAGTTTCTTCTAAATACATAAATAGCCAAAAAATTCCTACTTTGGAGAAATGTGGGTACAATAAATATAGAATTTGTACAAAAATACTTCTTAAATGTTATAATATTTTACTCTTGCGATAAGGTAACTGAAGTTTTGATTGTAACGACGCTGCAACTAAAGATCCAGTGAAAAATGCTGATGGATAAAATAATCCTACGTTGCTCCCTCCCTTCTCCACCTCCACATCGTGCGGCTTAACGCTAATTGAGTTATAGGTACAGTGAAACCACTTTTTCGCTATTAACGTAACAACGTGCCTATCACTGAACACGGAGAATCTTTTAACCATATTAGCTGAATAATTTAATTTGAGTCAGCAAATGTATTTTTGTCCGTAACAGGAAAATTACTTCGGGCAAAGTAGATACCATGAAAATGTTATGGGAAACAAAGCTGTAAATAACTTTTATGACAAAGTAACAAGGAAATCTGGTAACTGTTGTGCAGAGCACTTCAATAGAAATATGCGTAGACAAAGATAATAAACTTAGTTTACGTAACGTAATAAAATTAGTTTTATGGTGAAAACACATTTAGAAAGCGTACACTTCAACTGCAAATTAATACGTAATTGATTTATTATCAGTAACAATAGTGATCACTTGCTGCACACTCGCTTACTGTTTCTATTTTAATGTTAAATTGCCTTTTGTGTATTTTTGAGAAGTCCAATAAGTTTTTTGGTGGTTCTCCAAAGAACTTAAGTTTATTTTGAACCAGTGATAAAAACATAAGTACCTAACTCTCAATAAGTATTATTGCAGTCTATATTAAATGAAAATTATTCTATTCTTTTTTATTCTGTACTGCATGCATCTAATAGGACTTACCATAAATCACTTTATATGTATTAACAAACAATAGACTTCAAATAAAACCAATGAATTGCTGAAATATATATATATATATATATTATTATTCTTACAATACTAAACAATTTTAACACGTTACTGTTAAATCTGATACAAAGAAATATAGACAAGATAATATATTCCTAATAAATTTCAACATTACGCATTGAACAGCTGTAATGATCCTAGTTAGAATAGAATACTAATAAAAAAAATAACGAGGTAAGCCTTCAAAAAATTCCTCCCGACGGGAATAAGGCTACATTGGTGCGAACACTTATTTTACCCATCATTGATTATGCTGATGTGTTGATCTGATGTGGGTCAAGTTAGACATTGGATTGTGTGCTAATATCTGCTTACGTTTTATTTTCGGTAGTCCTAAATATGATCATGTATCATATTTCTATTCTAAGCTTAAATGGCTCCCATTCTATCGGCACAGTTGTATCAGAACTCTTTGAATCCTATTTTCAATCCTATACGATCCATGATCGCCCGAATAACTGAAATGCAAGTTTCAGTTTTTGGGCTCTTCTCACGAAAGTAACCTGCGATCTTCCGAGTGTATTACTTTATCCGTTATTCCTCGCCGTGCGAAATTTATCTCTTTCTTTCACAGCTGAAGCCATAAAAAAACTTTTGAATAAATTCCCTCCACATTCTAGGAAACTGACTCAGTTTTTCCACAATAAAAGAAAACAAATCAAATCATACGGAAGGATGCTATGTTTTCTTTTTATAATAATAATAATAATATTTAAAATATTTTTGTGATAAATGACTTACCCCTCTATACTTAGCCAAGGAACAATGTCAAGACCCGACAGTACAGAGCATTACCGACCGGGAGACCGTACGGAAAGAGAAGAAGCTCCACGGGAGGTTCTACAAGGCTTTACATTTTTTTTTATATGATAAGGGTGACAAACGAGCACACAGTCCACCTGATGGTAAGTGGTTGCTGCGGCCCATAGACATCTACATCTATCCTCTATTACAAATCAAAATGTAGATGCATTGTCACCCGTAAGGACTAAGATGGAATGCCTCATTTCCAGTAAAAAGGGCCTCCGGCCACCTGCACGCACCAAGCGAAACGCAGAGGTAAACCTCTACTTCACGCTGGTTTTCTGTGAGGTCGTGGTACCACCCCGGTTCGAGCCGGCCCATCCGTGCGACAGCAAAAGCTGCCTCGTGGCTCTACCACTGTTAAAACATGAGCTATTCGTAGACACAGTTGCCTCCCTCCAATGGCTACGTTTTGGTGACCTATTCGGGGAAACCGAGGGTTCTGTCTGTGCAATACAGGATCAGGTTATTAAGACTGACAGGCTCTACCGGGACCGGGCCATCATCACAGACAGGACTATTCTTGCGAAGAAGCCTGATATTGTGCTGATTGACCGGGCACAGTCAAGGATATTTTTTTTTGATCGACATTACTATTCCTTATGACGAGAACCTCGTGAAAGCCGAAACAGATAAGCTGACAAAATATCTGGACCTGGCTCACGAGGTAACCGACATGTGAGGTGGTCTGCCGACCGAAATTATTCCTGTGGTCGTTTCTGCGAACGGGTTAATCCCAGTCAGCCTCTCGGGTCATCTGAGGCGACTGGGACTCCGTGACGAACCGCTCCAAACTCAAATGCAGAAAGCGGTGCTCCTCGATACTGCCCGCATCGTCCGCCGGTTTCTTTCCCTTTCCCCCTAACCCTCGGCCGTTTGGTCTCCCCTGCCGAGGGCTTCCATCTGGTTGGGTTTTTATTTATTTATGTATTTTTTATGTATTTATTTAATTTTATTGATATTTATTTATGTTTATCAATTTCATTTACAATTATATATTTATACAGCCCAACCAGATGAGAAAACTTTTCAGATACCTCAATAATAATAATAATCCCCCTAAAATCCTACTTTACGTCCAGCTGAACACTTAGCTACGAGGGGGCCGGGCACGCGTACTGTACAACAGTACAAAAAACTTACGCGGCTAACAAAGAAAGGTAACCCTTTATGGAGATGAGTAATAAGAGAGTATATAATTTACGGTCGCTTCCCGGCGAGCGTCGGGGCGCATCTGGAGCCGATGCTAGGTGCCACAGCATGCAGACCATCAGCAGTGAGGAGTTGAGCTAGCGGGCTCCCACCGACAAAACTGTTACAGCTGGTCGTAGTCAGTGGCGTAGCTACGTAACCAAGGGCCCCGGGGCAAAAATGAAATTGGGGCCCTATTTAAACTAAACTAAATACTTGAAAGGTGCAAAACTACTTCATCATCAGCTCCTTGTCGCCCACTGCAGGGCATAATAAAGCAAAGCTACTTTCTACTAAGTATTATGTGTAACGCATAAATAATGACGAAGTAGATTACAGTTAATAATAAGGCAGGCAACATAACAGTGGAAGAGCCACAAGGCAGCTTTTGCCGTCGCACGGGTGGGCAAGACTAGATGGAGTGACGACCTGGTAAGACATGAAATGAAGAGCTGAAATGAATAGGGGGACCGGCTCGAACCAAGGAGGTATACCACGACCTTACAGATAACCAGCGTGAAGTAGATGTTTACTTCGCCTGGTAATTCAAGATGACTCTCTGATATATGATGATAACCCCTCTCCCCCTTAACAGCACCAACACCTCTGGTATTGAAGAATCCCTGGCTGAACATCAACGCCCAAGCTATCCTACTCTTCTTTAACGCGGGTGCTCAGGCTGCCTCGCGTATCCTGGGCAGTGGGGGGCGAAATTCCACTCAAGACTAATACTACTCGTGGCAAGTAGAGCGATAACACAAAGGTGACCCCTGCCACGCTATTCGTGAATTTCTGCAACTCGTATACTCGTATACGATTCGTAGTGAGTTGAACAGGCGAGCACACTACGTAGAAGCCACAGCCGATTCCACGGGCGATGATACTACTTCATTATTTTCATCCATTCCTTTGACTTGCCCCTCCTACATGACAAGAAAAATAGTAAGCTTGTCCACCACCAGCACGCTTGATAGTGTTATGCAGCAAGTCAACCTTGAATCTGAACTTGCACCCACTACAATCTCCCCAATTACGCACAGACGATGGACATCTGAAATAAATATGTTCAACTATGTTCGTCTCCCAGCTAGGTTTATATTCTTTTTTTGTCATTTGGGTGACTTCTCTTGGTTGGCAGTCCATGCCGCACAATATATTGTAGCCTGTAAGGTATAGAAATATGTTTCTTTATTAACGTTTTCGGGTAAAATTATTTTATTTAGGTAGGTAACTATACGGGCAAGTGTTTTAGAAGGTATTTGTTTGGGAATAAACATTGTTTATGTAGGGCTAGTTTCTTTATTATATTGGAATGCTTGTTGAAACGTCTCATCTACTAGTAGAGCCCTATCTAGGATTGCTTGTTGATTAGGTTTTATATATATTATTAGGCATTTCTTCTGCAATGTTGATTTCAGTATGATTTAAAGTAAGCGAAGGTTCTTGTATGGAGCTTATTTCTATGCTGTTTATAAATTGAGTTTCATAATTACTGTTGAGGTTTGGATTTACTAGCGTCGTTTCGCTTGTGAAGATGGTAAAGTTAAAATTATGTAGTAGTAAATCTTCAGATACTTATAGTTTTAATGAATTTAATCTGTCACCAGCGACGTAATTATTGTTTACAATTGCTCTCATCTGATCAGCTATTCGTTGTTCGTTAGAATAAGCAAGTGCAGGAAATCTGTTGATAAAATCTTCATACATGCCTCTTCTATATACTGTTTCGTTTCTGCCTAAATCTGTAACTCAATAAACCTAGCAAGCTAACATCATAGCAAAGTGGCGAAGCAATCAGCTTTGTAGCGGTTTCTAACGGTTGCCGTTGAGCAATCAGTTTCAAAATAGGAGGTTCAGATGCTTGGGTGATCAGTAATCGATTGCTGAAAACAGAATTTGAAAATTCGAAACCGTTCTCGAGATAAACGTGGGACAGACGGACAGACATCGTGAAATCAATAAGTGTCTTCGCAAGCTTCGCCACTTAATAATAAGAAAGCATAGCTTCAGTTAGTTCACTAGTCCATCGGGTTCATTCGGGTCTGCGTTCTATTCTTAGTACTATGTGTTTCTGGGGTACTAGGTTGCATTTATGTAGATGGCGTGGGTGTAAGTATTTGTTGTAAATGGCCGATAGTTTTGTGGCTCTTGGGTCGAATGATTAAACTGTAGACGGTCTAACTCTTCTTTTACGTCGTTTCGTGTCTCCTCTATGGTTTTTTGTGGAAGTAGTTTATTGTTCATTATGGCTCTACGCTGGTCTCTTATTCTCTGTCGACTAACCTCCATGTTCGGGTATATTTCTATAAATTTTATGTGGAGTGGTTCAAGATTAGTTTTTCTGTCTGTATCTAGTGCAGTCAAAGGTAAGTGCGCAGTATGAACATATTTATTTCAGATGTCCATCGTCTGTGCGTAATTGGGGTGATTGTAGTGGGTGCAAGTTCAGATTCAAGGTTGACTTACTGCACAACACTATCAAGCGTGCTGGTGGTGGTTATCAAGAAGATGTTGCTGCCCATTTCCTGTTTTTATATAAGGATGTTTCAAGAACTTTGTACTTTATTTCCAATACATGATTATCTCAAATATCCCCAGATTGTGTTGATGTGGTCAGGTCTCCTGTCATCGTCTCTAAATATTCCACAAGGCTCTAAAACCCAGGGAACATTTATAGAGACAAGAGCCCTTCGGATGACATCGTTCAAAGAACTGTGTCGTGAAAACCTACCAGCACTTTTCTTACATGAAAGTCCGTGGAGCCCAAACTTCCAGGAGCCAATCCTAGTCGAATTAAGTAAAATTCTAATAGTCATATTAGGTAAAAATCTCGTCATCATCATCGTTAGCCTATCAAAAATTCTGAACCTAGGCCTCCCCATAAATTATCTCCTTTGGCAAATATCTCCCATATTTGCCAAAATTGGTAAAGATCTTGTGATTGCTTAAAAATAAAAATTTACTAGGTGGTAGAACCGCTTTTCTGCATGACGTCCGACTGGGTAGGATCACTGTCTTACCCTCTGTGTTCTCGTCTAGAGAGGTTAGATTTAGAGAGCCAGTATAGTTACAGACGGTATAGCATTCCATCTTAGTCCTCACAAGTAAGGCTGGACAAGAATTGCAGTAGCCATTTACCATCGGGTGGACTTTAAATTTCATTTCTTACTTCAGTTTTATAAAAAAAATTGCTTTCTTATTTTAAGTATACACAAGAAAAAGTTTAGCTTGTGATGTATCTATCACTGCTCTAAGGTTGAGTGGCAGAGAATGCTTTTAGCATTAAGTCTGGCTTTTGATCCTTTACTTAGTACGTGAGGTTCAATAAAGTATTAATCAAAGAAATAAATAAATGTATTACAAAATTAAATAAATGAACATTTTTGTTAAAAAAAAAACATAATAATCTGATAAAGCAAACTTATCTGCAACCATCATTCATGCTCGAAACATACTATCAATATCAGTTAGTAGCGAGAACCTCATTATTCAATCAGCTGAGTACACAGGCAAGGTATACATTTGGAGAAAAAGGTAAAATATGTTACCTATTTACATATGCATAGCATTTTATTAAAAAGAAAATAATAGATCTTTACCTATGAAATTGCCGTTCTGCAGTACTGGCCAGTTCAAATCAAAATAATTTTTGTTTGGCTAAGAATTCTAATTTCAAATTAATTTTATTTATATGATCGGCGGGTATCTTGTGAAACACACGTATATTGCTTTACTCCGTCATCATTGAATATTTTCGGTTTAAATCTCGAATATCTAATGATTTTTTATACCGTTTAAAAGCTGTGAAAATTTACCTTAAAACAGTGTATTAGTGAAAGTAAATTAATTTGTGATTTAAGAGAAGTAAGGATACAAAAATTTTTACTTAATTATTGCATGCTTCGGTTCCTGACCTACGACAACTCGTGCAGTGGTCGCTTGATTCGCACTAAGCGCTTTCATCGCTTGATCGCTTGATCTTACTGAACGGTTTAGGATTTACTTTTTTTTTTTTGAAAGAACCGAAATGTCTTCTGCTGGGAAATGTGCTGGTTGTCAGATTAAAATAACTAATCGCCAGTTTATGTGTTGTAGTTCATGTAAACTAAAATATGATTTGGACTGTGCCACGATTAGTGAAAAAACCTTCATTTCGCTAGACAAAGAACGTAAAGCTGTGTGGATATATCACGCATGTAAAAATCGTCAACCTAAGAGCGACAACCAGAACACCCCCATTCGCGGAAATACAATTTTCTCGGAAGGCAGTATGGAGAAGGAGACAGAAGAACTGCCAAGTCATCCAAATGTAAAAGTGCGCGCCAAATCTAGCAGGCGGGAGATCAGCCCATTGCCAGCAACTTTAGAGGAAATCGGTGACTTACTTGATAATAAACTATCGACTGCGTCACCGATTTTTCGCAAACTGCAATCAGCTATTCAGGAGGACATCAAGGCAATGATATCTCAGGAGATAAATTTAGCTCTTAATGAGTTCAAAAATGAGCTCAAGCTACTGACTTTTTAGCTGCTGAACAGGCGGATTTGAAAGTAAAGGTAGAACAAAAAGATAAAGAAATTAAAGAATTACAGATTCAGACTTTAAAACTTCAAAAAGAAGTTTATACCCTCTATGGTCGACTGTCTACCATTGAAAAAATCTCTCGTGATAATAACTTGGAAATCGGCGGAATACAGGAAAAGACAAGCGAGGATCTGTTTGGATTATTTCACAACCTTTGCAACACAATTAATTCGCCAGTTGAAGACAGCGACATTCGTGCCTGTCTCCGTGTGGCTAAGATGGACCAATCCTCGAGCAGGCTCCGCTCCGTATTAGTGACACTGACGTCGCCGCGCATTCGTGATCGTATCCTCGAAGACGTTAATAAGTTTAATAAAACCCAAAGTGTTAAACTTAACTCTAAACATCTAAATATTGTTGGTGCCACTAACAAAATATATGTCTCTGAACATATCTCTCCTGATTGTAAAGCATTATTCAGAGAGGCTAGAAGAATTGGCAAAGAAAAAATCTTTAATTTTATTTGGGTCAGAAGAGGAAATGTGTATGCGCGCAAAATTGAAGGTGCTCCACCCGTGCTCATCAAAAATATTAATTGCTTAGCTAATTTAGTTTAGTTATATCTTCTATTTATTTGTTTATTTTCTTCTAATGTTCACTTGGTTTATGTTTACTTTGCAAAAATCTTATGTTATTTTATGGGTAAAAGAAAACAAAGGAAGTATTTTACATTAGGCCTTTTGAATGTACGTTCACTAAATACCGGTTTGGAGGAACTTAATGAAAGTATCCAAATACAAGATCTTGATATCTTATGTCTTACCGAGACTTGGCTTCACCATCGTTCTAATATTGACTTATTTTCAATTTCTGGCTATAGACTGTTGCACAACCCTCGTTTTGGTCGTGGTGGTGGTGTTGGTGCTTACGTAAAATCTAACTTACGTGTTAAGCGCTTAGATCACCCCACTGGGGAACTTGAACAAATATGGTTTAGTGTTAAAATAGGTAATGAGACTGCTGTAGTTGGTTCGGCGTATCGTCCTGAATCAGTGAGTATTAGTTCAGCTATAGACTGTTTGCACGAGTCCCTCTCTTTTTTTATAGCACAATATGATCAATTATTTTTAGTTGGCGACCTAAACATTAATTTTCTAAACAACGACGGCCTTCCATATACGCCTAATTGTCTTAAGAGCCTTGCTGACACATTTAATCTCCATCAAATCGTGAAACAGCCCACACGGATTACTTCTTCTACAAGTACCCTGATTGATATTATCTTTACAAAGACACATTTTAAACCCATTTCTGTGGAAGTTACATATAATGACGATCTCAGCGATCATGGACTGATTTCAGCAAAATTTCCGCTCGCGATTCTAAAATCTAAGTGCCGTGTAATTTCATACAGACCTTTAGCTGATAACACTGTTTCTATAAACAATGCAGCTAAATACACGCCCTGGGAGCTGGTAATAGCACAAGATAATATTAATGATATGACAATCTTATCATTGACTTGATGGATACATTTGTCCCTGTTCGTAAACGCACTTTTAAATTACCCCCTGCTCCATGGATGACTGATACTCTTAGAGAAATTAAGTCAACTCGTGATAAGGCTTGTCACCGTGCCGAAACTGTTAAATCGGCAGGTAGTATGCAATTTTACCGCGATATGCGCAACTATTATAATCGAGCAGTTACTCTAGAAAAGCAAGCATATTTTACTAGACTTGTCAACGATAATAAGACAAATCCTTCCCAGATGTGGCGTCATATAAAACGAATAATTTCACCTGGCGTTAAAAGCCGTTCTATACCGGATCATCTTCTTGATCCTAATTCACTTAATAGTCATTTTATAAACAGCATATCAAGTGCACCTCCTGCCAAAAGTGTAATTCAAGAAATTGAATCACTTGACCATTCTGAAATGAAATTTCGATTCGTAGCCATAAATGAAATTTTAGTGGAAAATATAATTGCTTTTACAGCTACTAATGCGACCGGGTCTGATGGCATCTCCATGTTAATGTTAAAACTTACGCTTCCATATTCCTTATCAACGATAGTAGCGATATTCAATAAATCTATATTGGAAGGAGTATTTCCAGAATCTTGGAAATGTGCCATCGTCACTCCCATTCCTAAAAAATCAACGGTGGATAATCTTTCTGATATAAGACCAATAAGCATTCTCCCTGCACTATCTAAAATAGTTGAAAGATGCGTTCATTCTCAAATTTCACCATATCTAGAACGTAATCAAGTACTACCTGTGATTCAATCTGGTTTCCGAAAAAATCACAGTACAGTATCAGCTCTCTTAAATATTACTGATGATATTCTTGCTGCATCCAATGAGGGTAAAGGGACAATTATGGTCTTGCTAGATTTCAGCCGCGCCTTCGATTGCGTTGATATATCTGTCCTATTGGCAAAATTAAAATACTATGGTTTCACAGATTTGGCCTGCACCTGGTTTCAATCTTACTTCCGTAATCGTTGCCAAAAAGTGCAATGTTTGGATAGTCAAGGACTGCTAAGGGTCTCCAACACGCTCCCACTTAATAAAGGTGTTATCCAGGGTTCGATACTTGGTCCCACATTATTCGCAATATACACGGCCAACGTTACAAAAGCAATAACCCACTCGAAAATTCATTTATATGCAGATGACAGCCAAGTATATGTTCACACAACGCCAATCGATGAGGAGGTTACTGTTGCTATTTCCAAGCTAAACAAAGATCTAGATTCTATTTCGGAGTGGTCTTTGAGACATGGTCTGATACTCAACCCCTCAAAGAGTGTTACCATTACACTTGGAACAAAGCACCAGTTAAAAATGATTAATGCACGGAAGCCTGATGTTAAAATCTTTGACACCGTCATACCTTACGAGGGTTGTGTTCGCAATTTAGGTCTCCTCATGGATGAGAATTTAAAATTTGAGCAACATGTTCAGACAAAAATCGGCAAATGCTATGGTTCTTTAAAAAAATTGTATAAAATTCGAAAATTTCTCATACGTGACATTAGACTGCTGCTTTGTAACAGTTTAGTACTATGCCACCTTCATTATTGTAATATTTTTTATGGTCCTTGCTTATTTAAAAAAACTGCGAAGAATGTACAGAGAGTGCAGAACGCATGCATGCGTTTTTGTTTTTATATACCGAAAAGGCATAGGATTTCACCTTATTTAGTCAGTAATTGCATTTTAAATATGTCTAATTGTACCAAGTTAAAATATGCTTGCTTTCTGCATAAACTGTATCACACAGCGTCTCCAAGATATTTATACGATAAGATAGCTGTTGAACAAAAAAGTTTGCTCTCGGTCAGAGAAAAATGTCATCGGCTTCCAGTACCTAGAATTAGACTCGCTGGAGCCAGGGGGTGTTTTAAATTCACCGCTGCTAAAATCTGGAATGATTTGCCACCACCAGTCCGGTCTACCCTATCTCCACATACCTTCCGGCAGAGATGCCGCAAGTGGCTGATGCAACAACAGTCCCTGGCTCTGAGTGGTTCGGCTATCCCGTCAAATTGGTGAACATTCTTGTATTTTTGTATTTTGTATTTCATATTTTAGTAACTATTATTTATTGTTTGAATTTTTATTTATTTATTTTTTGCCGATACGTGTGTTTCATCACTTGCCTAAGACCCTGTATGTATACTGCGCAAAGGCTGTGGCAGAATAGCAGGAGTAATGGGTTTCCCGTTACAACTCAGTCACAGACCGTTTTGTCACAATTTATTATTAAGCTGTCTATTTAAATTTTAACATTGTATAGTTTTGTGGCAAATAAATATTTTTATTATTATTATTATTTTACCCATCTGCTACACACTCGTCGAGTGGCATGGAAAGTAGCGAGGAAAGGACGCGGAGACGTAGTGTGGCCACAATACTCGTCATGCCGCCCGTCGTGCTCCTCGTCATGCCCATCGCTCCCTGTTTTGTCGGTTTTTTGGGCGCGAGTCAAAGGATTGGCAATTTGAGCGCAACACCACATACTCGCGCAAACGCAGTACGAATCGATCGCTCGTTACGGAAGCATCGTTTTATTGCGAGTAATAGATGTCATCCACCATCTCCATTGGAGAGAACGACAACGTATATTTCTTTTTTATGACATTGATATAATTAGCTATACTAAATATGCATATAGCGCGCATGTTGCGACAATTTCATTAATCATTATGTTGCAAACGCGAGCGACCTAGTGCGGAGCGTCACGATTAATTGCGCGAATAGTGCAGTATATGAGCAGAGATGGCAACATCGCAACAGCGCGAGGAGCAAAGCGAGGAGCAGCGTGAGGAGCAAATGTGGCTGAGCCATTATGGAATTCAAAAGTAACATTATTTTTTCAAAATTAGTTATTTGTTTATTGATTAGCGTTATGCTTACATCGCATTTGAATCTTTTTCATCATCATGGAGGCGTTAAAAATTCGAGTAATTATGAAATAGGAGTACTACCGTGGCATCAACGACGTTTGCGGAGCAAATAATACAAACGAACGTACTACCTGTTATTGGTTTGCCCGCTTCCGTTCTGGAAATTTAAACCTGAAAAATTAACCCTGTAGTCGTTTGTTCGACAATGACGAATTAAATGCGATTGTGGAAGCTGATGACAATCAATCTACGGCTAAATTAGCAACAGCTTTCGACATTAGTATCAAACAATGTTGGTCCATTTGCGTCAAATTGGCAAGGTAAAAAAGCTTGACAAATGGGTGCCCCACGAACTTAATGATCGACAGAGATGTGCCTTGCAATACTCAATGGGCACACAAACGAAGAAATTTTGAACCACATTGTTACCTGCGACGAAAAATGGATTTTGTTTGACAATCGCAAGTGCTCAGCAAGTCAGTTGGATCTTGGTTCAGCACCTAATCAATGCCTTAACTACAGACTGCTACATTTTCCAGAATTTGGATAACTTTTAGGCGGGTAAAAAATTCAATACCCGAGAGCCATTGAAAAATTTGTCGCCTTTCGTCCAGCTGATTTCTACAAGATGGGTATCAATAAACTGCCACTTCGTTGGCAAAGATGCATATATTTCATGGATGATTACTTTCATTAATAGAAATAAAAAATATTTAAAAAAATTAAGTTAACTTACTCCATAAAAAACGGCCATTTCAAAGGTAAAGAACTAATACTTATGTCACCTAAGTGATATCTGGTGTCATCGTAAATTACCATGATAATTCAATTCCTGCATATGCTTATACTCTTTGTCATTAAATTCCTCCAGTTGTGATCAGAGATGATTACATGAAAAGCCATAAAGGGTAGGTTTACGTGGTAGAGCCATGCTGCAGCTATTAAAATTAATAATGATTATTATTAATTTTAATAATTATTATTAAAAATTAAAAAAAAAAAATTAAAATAGCAGCTTTACGCTGCTGTGTTCCGTATGGTGAGTGTAGAGAACCGGAGACCCTTTTTACTGGAAACGAGGCATTCAATCTTAGTTCCCACGGGTGACTAATCGAGGATAGATCTAGATGTCTATGAGACACAGCAACCATTTACCATGAGGTGTAATGTGTGCTCGTTTGTCACCCTTGCCCTATATAAAAAATATCGGTGTGCCAAATGTAAAATACCCAGGCTGGCGACGGAAAACGACATCAAAGATGCAAGACGCCTAACAATACGACTAATCCCCTGCTAAGAGTGAAAGTTAATGCAAAACCTCCTGACAGTGGAAGAGATCTATGTCCAGGGGTAGACTGTTTCAGACTTATTAAGAAGAAAATATTTGATGCAAAAAACTCCAAAACTATGCAATGCTATGAGCTTAATTGTGAAAAGCTCGGTAAATATTATATGTAACCTGTAAACCTGAAAAATAAATAAAAATCGAGAATATTGTGTGAAGTGTGCCGATACCTTAACGTAACAAATTCACTATATCTAATTAACCTTTCTCAATTAGAGAATTAGAGGAATAATTTCAAATTAGGGAAATTCTTACAGAGAATCGCAGAATAGTGTTTTAAGTTTCTTTGTTCTAGGACAAGCTTATACTATTATTAGTAACAATAACAATGTAACATAATTAATGCATATGTTCACTCCTTATTTCTCCTAAGAACAGGCACGATAATCTGATGTGGAGGACAAAAATTGTATTGCACGCCTCATAACGCAAAGCGTTATTAGGTAGTGTATTATTCTCGACGCGTCAAGGTTAAGCAATTTTGTGGTCTTAAAATGCCTCTATCATAACCATTTTCATATCAAGCAATCACTCTAGTTAATCCATCTTATATTTTGTGAAAAAATATTTTATATTGCTACTTTGATAAAAAACGGTTTGAAAAAAATTTTACGTGGACGTCCAGATGTTGATTTTATATCATGATAACTCCCGAAAAAAATTACGTATCGTAACCGGGTTTATTTTATTAGCTTCAAAATTACGTCAATCGGTTCCCTATTTCATATCAATAAACTAGTATGCGTCGTTTGATTATAAAATGATTTTCAAGTTTTATAAATTTAATTGCCTTTAAAAATTTAACGCACTTTCATTTTCATCTTTAGCTCTTGATAGACAAAGGACACTTGTACCATACAGCTTATATCGAAATAGCTTACAGCTTATATACTTTGTGTAATCGATTTATTTCGGTAATTTATTTTTATCATGAAAATTAAATGAAACGCTCAAGACGCGTGCACTTTTGGATTTTCCAAACTATTTTTCAATGTCGTCATAAGATATGTTCAGATTCTATTTAAAATAGATACTACTTGATATAAAATTGGAAATGCAAAATTAAATAAAAATGGAAGCTAAAGAATTTAAGGACAACTTTAATCACACAATCAGTTAACAACAAGAAGTTTGCAGAAGATAAATATTATGATAAGTTAGTTCACAACACGGACGTGAGCTTCAATATTTTTTAAAAAGCATGCATTTTTTAAATTTATTGTTAATAACGACGAACAATTATTTCCCTTTTTTTGGTTTAATCCGAAAATAGATTACATGGATAGGTTACTTTCCAGCATTTGTTGCACATACTTTTGATTTAACAATGTCTTCTACTTGTATTGGAGGACCTTTGTATCTAAGTGTTAACTGTACAATTCTTTCAGCTTCCCTAACACCACTCAAACGAGCTCCCTCAACAGTAGCGAAATGTCCAGGTACGGTAGCTTCTCCAGCAAAAAGGAGTATAGGCGGTATTGGATCACTGGGCCCGGGCAAGGGGCATGCTAACTCTCTTTGGGCCTGTCCGTCCGTACAATTACAATCATAGGAGTAAGCGCCGCAAAAGAAAGGATCGGAAATCCAATGCGATCTTAGCACAGTAGCTGGGTACGGTAAATATATGTTACCTGTCGATATCCTTAATACGTCAGTTATATCTTCAGCTACATCTTTGTCGGATAAAGCCTCCATCATCATTGCTTCTGTGCCCATCACCCATATGCATAATATGTGACTACTATTAGGAACCATTTCGATGGCTGTAATACCCCTAGTCCAATTCGATCTATAGGAAAGTTCGTTGTTGCGGTAATTGAAGTTTAAATTTCCTTTATGCCAAAAGTAAAATGGTCGGCAGTATTCCAAAAATATTTTATTACAATATCCATATCCAAGGCATCGCATTGCATCCATCTTTGAAGCAGGCAACGTTGGACAAAATAATCTACCCGAGTTGACACATAATACACCGAGTGATACCGTAGTAATAACGTAATCAGCGGGAAATTCTTCTCCGTCAGTTGCGCATACAATAGCCCGGTGACCTGCCCTTTGTGATGTTCCCCAATAAATACTACTAACTGGCTTGCAATAACGTATTACTCCTTCGGGTATTTGTCGAAGTAAGGGTGCTAATGTTCCAATTAACCCTAATGGAACTCTTACTTCACCACCGGGCATGTTCATATAGCATCCGGATTGATCTGCGCCAAGCATTGCTGTGTCATTCGAACAGCGAGCAATTAACATATGCCCGAGTCCAAACATTATCCTAGCTGCGTCATGTTGCTGTTCTGGTGGATAGTCGTGCAACTCTTGTTGTATTCTAAGACTCATGAAATTAATTAATGACCCGTGTTGTTTATTACCACCATGGCAGAATAGGTGAGCCGCTTCTTCTTCTATCTGACGAAATTTATAATAAGCATATATTGTAGGAGGAAATGCCATTTTTCCATTGACAACTCTATTAAAAAGCCCTCTTGTATGAACAGCGCCAGGTACTCCAGGACGCGGTGGATTTTCAGTTGCAGCTAGAGCATGGATTGGATGAGTGAACAAGTTATCGGATTTCCAATGAGCTCCGAGTTCTGCTACAATGTCACCAAACCAGCAAGAATGAATCCGACCTCCGGGTCTGTTAAAAAATAAATCTTTAGCAAATAGGTTAACTTCTATACATTTAACGTTTCATCAATTTTATTACTTTACACCTTTCGTGAGCTTCCAAGACGACAATATTATTTATCCCACGCTGCGACAGTCTAGCAGCAGCGGAGATTCCTGCCATTCCAGCGCCGATGATAACTACACGAGGCGCCGAAAAGCATTTGTCAGGGTCACAAGGATCGATTGCGCATATACCACGATCATCTATTACCGGACCGCAATCGGTTAGTGTGGTAACATCTTCTGACTTCCTACAATAATAGTATAATCGTCAAAATGATATCTAAAATAAGCTATTTCTACCAAATTTTAAAATAATATCGTGACTTTTAACTTTAAACAATGTACAAACCTTGACAAAGTCTAAAAAAATTCTAGTTACAATATATCATTAAAAATATTAAACATAACGAAACAAAAATTAGCACTTAAAATATTTTATTTTTAGTCTATACTTTATTTCATTTTTAAACAGCTAAAAATGAAAATTTTTAAGCCGACTTAAAAAAAAGTTGTGTGTATGTTTTCAATTCGACTGCATGTTTTTGTATGTAGGTAACTCGACATCTCCGCCAATCGTGGATCGAGTTTATTGAGATCTTTGTTCATTTAAAGGATGATATCATTTAAATTTGAAGAAAAAAATTCAGTCTAAGTGTGGGAAAAAAGTGTTCAATGTTTTTAATAAATGACTTTCGTTTGTAAACTACTTGTTATTTAAGAGGTTGTGGCCACTCGATGAAGTTAAATAATTAAACTAAGTAATACTAAAACTAAAAAGAGGAAATAAATTTCCACATAATTGAATAACTTCTAAAATGTATCGAAGAAACAAAACCCCGACTTTAGAGGCAAAACCTCAGAGGTACAAAGGTACGGAGGTTTTTACGAGTACCTTTTTTTAATAACATAAGTATCAACATTTATCAAGTTATTTCAACTTATACTACACAGATGTCTAATGATGGCACAAATTATAGATTTATTCCCTGCCGATTCCTAAATACTACCCCATTAAAATTTATAATAGGTAGGTATTGATATAAAGTACGGCTACTCTACTTTTCTGCAATTGTCACCGCAAGTCGCTATAACCACTGACTAAAGTCGGAAAATCCATCCAATTTTTACGAACCCAAATTTTACATACATACATATAATCACACCTCTTTCCCGTAGGAGTAGGCAGAAACCACTTCTTTCCACTTGCTACGATCCTTACATACTTGTTTCGCTTCGTCCACTTTCATTATTCCCTTCCTACATGCTCTTGGGTTTAGGGTACTCTTGACCTGGCCTTTTTTCAAGACGTCCCTGATTTGGTCTAAAAATGTCCACCTAGGTCTACCCCTTCCAACACTTTCATTCACTCTCGCCTTACAAACTTTTTTCGTACAGACCACAACGTTTCCTTATCTCACTATTTCTTATCCTGTCACTCACAACGCTCTCATCTCAACTGCATTTATTCTGCTTTCGTGTTTCTTCGATTCCATCCAACTTTCACTTCCGTACATGAGTGTCGGAACCAACACCCCCTCACGCACCGCCAAACGAGCCTTGTTAGACACCTTCCGGCTGCTCATAAAGGAGTGCAAAGCTCCATTCACCATGTTTTCTGAATTCACTCTTCTTTCGATATCACTCTCACACTTTCTCTTTTTTACATACTGGTAATAGGGAGCACCGAGAATGTGCGTCACTTTTTTTCAGATAACAAGACATCCAAGCTTAGTCTGTTACGTTGTGGTGCTGTGCGTAAGATTCTATATATTATATAATTATAACTAAGCTTTATGATATTGAGCTATTTGTTGTGGTGAAGAATTACCTTCACTTTTACAAACATTTTAAGAATCGATGTCTTAGTTATACCATGGATCAGAAACAACTTTACTGAATCAATATCAGACAACAGATAATTTTAATATTTTAATACAAACCATCGCCCATATCCGTATGTTTGCCGCCATAATCTCAATGATGTAATGCGTAATTTGTAACTGAAATTAAACATTTAAAATGTTCAGTTCATGTAGACTATTACACAATATATAAAATTTTACTAAACATTATATTCCTAAAATTCTTAAAACAGTCTGCTACTGTCAACGTCAGAACCTGTTTTTGTATTGATTTTATTACGTTCAGAATTAGCATTTAGAAATAATATGCCTTGTAGAACCTTTTTTATGCCTCAGTAACTAACGTATCATTTATTAACAATTTTTTAATATTATCACAAAGAAATGCAATAAAAATATTTATATTGCAACTTCCGATTTATTTCTGAGTTCCTAACTAAAATATTTCATATTTTTTACTATTTGTTACATTGGATAAATTTATTCCAATTCACAAGCACTGGGTTGAAATGCAAGCTGGACTAAAATACGTGAAAATAGGACATATTTACATACATTCACCTATTCTGCCTTAGAGTCAGGATTTTTATTCCTGAAACGTCCTTAAATCTCTACGCTGCCACTGCATTTTTTCATTGCATCAAATACTTATTACTTTTTAAATGTTAACATCTTTGTTTTAACGCACACTTTAACTGTTATTATTTTGTCGTTATACACTACCATTTCCAAAAGCATTTTTAAAATTGGTATTAATTCTTTTACTTCATCAGACCACTGGCAGGATATAGGCATTTCCTGGTGTAATGAGGACTTGTATTAATCGTCACGCTTGCAAGCCAATAAACGGTTGCAATACTGGCGTGATCTCGGAGCAGCAAGAATTTAAAATTAATTAATTTCATACAAATGTGAACTTTAATGACTTGACAATAAACTCGGTTTTAGAATCACAAATACCTTTCAAAAGGTCCTAAAATTATCTTAGTTGCAATAGAAATAAAACTTTTATGATGGGAATTAAGTTTAAAAATGCAAAGCAACAAAAAAATGCCTACTCCGCGACCGTGCTATAGGTAGTCCGCCGACGGTTTAGGTATTTCATGTAAGTGGCAGAGTAAGAACCTTCACTACCCCATATCGCCCCGTGGAAGTTATAATAGGCGACAGAGGGTAAAAAACCAGTAGACAGGCAGCCGCGTCTTCCTAATAAGAAATCTATACCTTAAATAAAATCTGTTTGTAATGTCAAAATAACAGCTCTTTACTAAATGCATATGAAAGTATGTACGGTACTTATAACTAAAAAGCAATTTTTAAAATTTTTGGAAGTGACTTTCACTGGCAGAAAGCTGATTTTATAAGGAGGAACTTAGGCTACTTTTACTTTAGAAAATAATTAAAATAGGGCGCAAAAAAATTAAAACCCACCAAATCCAATTGTAATAAATTCCGCGCGGGTGAAGTCGAGAGGAACAGCTAGTAAATAATAAATTTATTTATACCCGCCAGCCAGGTGACTACTATGGCAAATTATCCCCTTTATGAAACAATCTATAAATATATATATATATATATATATATATATATATATATATATATATATATATATATATATATATATTTAATGTTCCGCAGTAGACTTTAATAGGTTATAAATAAACAAATGAATACTTACTTATTGATCGTTAAAAGGTTATTGTAAGGAATTTTATAAATAAAACCACAAAAGTGTAAACATATATACAGTCTTTATTCTGACGTGGTAACATACGGTGAAACCTGGCAACTTTGCCATTTTTGGAAGAACTTAAAAGTTTAATACCAATTTTACAACAAAAAATGTACTGTGAAACTGGGCGTCAATGTTAAATGTGACATTATATTCTTTATAGATTTGGTATTTATTAATGATTTAAACAAATACCAACATTAAATAGACAAAATACTCAAAAATACAAAATGGCAAAGTCAACCTCACTTTGTGGCAACTTTGCCATCAGGGTTTATAATGAAAATAATAGGATTTGACTTCAAGGTTGAAGGTAAGTTTACCTCATAATATAATACACAACACCCAGAGTTATGATTTGCTTCTTTAATTGTGTTGCAAATAGCAAAGTTTACGCTTGTGGCAAAGTTGTCCTCCCATTTTTCAATTTTTCATACAAGCTTGAAAATATGTTGGGTTGTCAAAAATCCTTGATTACATACTTAACTTAATATTTTTATTTATATCTTGTCACATTAATTTCTTAAGAAAAAATCTAAAATACATGAAACAAAAATACTCACGTCTAAAATTAAAAATAAAATTGGTGCAGTAATAAGCAAAAATCAATTATAGTATAGAATAAAAAGAAGCTTGTTACAATCATTTTTAACAAGTATTCGTTTTTTTATTAGTCATCATCACCATTTTATTACGGGTCGTAATAAAATGATGTCAGGTCAAAATTATTGTAATCAATCTAAATACTGTTTTCCCACAATAGCAAAACATTAATAATCATTAAAAATGACAATTAATGTTTTGCTTAATATCAATACACTAAGTTGAGATTATGAAAAATACAGAGTAGTAATAATATTAATAATGCGGTAAAAATAATATAGATTTCTCTATTCTTTTCCTTCACTTTTAATATAGATAAATAGATTGACGACTCATTTGGTAAAATCGGTCTAATGGGCTGCTACGGTGAAACATCAATATAAACATACATACAAACATAGAATGTCAAGTGCAGAACACTTTGTTTTAATAGTTGTAGGTAATCGATTAAAAGTATATGTTGACTGTGACAACCCATTGTAACAAAACATGGCAAAGTAACCGTCACATGGCATCACTAGTATGGTAACTTTTCCACGTTAGTTTTATAGATAAATGTTAAGACCAACATGTTAAAACGATATATTACATTTGACAACCATTAATATTACGTTACTACAAAGATATAGATACTTACATTCAGTACTTCTAAGAAAAAAAACTAAACTTCTGGAGCACTGAACAAAGAGGTTATTTCACCGGCACAATTCTGCGTTTAAATAAAATGCCAAAACTAACTCTCATGTTGCCATATCGAAAGCAATGCTGTCAATTAGTTATTGTATTTTCATCCAAAACATGGCTTATCTCGAAAAACTTTACGTTTTCCGTGTTAATCGTAATTTTGTACCAGTACACCTCTGATGGTAAAGTTAACATCCATTGGTAAAATTGCCAGATCTGACTGTAGTTCAAAACAATAATTTAAAATAATATTAACTAGGTAATTTATAAATCGAAGCATTCCGTCCAGAAGTGATCAAGTGCGTGGTAGAAATGTCGACTCACTCCCGCTAACGAATGGTTCTCGTCAGTGTAACTCTAGAACAATAAATGGAACAGTAAAAAAATTAAATTTTGTGACATATTTGTTATTATTCTCAAGACCAAGTGTCTAAATATTCAATCATATTAATAGGGATTTGTAGGGTCTTAAAATTGATATTAAATGTCTTCTGTTCTTTATTTTTCCATTTTACATACATTTTATTCTTCCAATCAGTTTCTGAATATAATGACTGCAATGATGATGATGATGATGATGATGACGAATAAATTTTTACTATAGCATCAAGAAAAGTACGATCAAAAGTTAACATGAGACACAGAACAATATAAATATTGAACCCAGTTCTAAGATACTATCGGAACTCTTAGATCATGCTGCTTGTGTATTGTGAAATTTAAGATTTTTTTTGGAAATCAATTAAGTATTAATTTTAAGTGCTGATTTACCACGTGTTCGGCGGTGAAGGAAAACATCGTAAGGATACCTGCATGTCTGAAATAAGAAAAAAATTATTTCGAAGACATGTGAAGTTCGCCAGCACGAATTGGGGCAGTGCAGTGCGGCGGAAATTTCCTTGCTCAAAATCCCTCTCTAAAATGAGAGAGGCCTGTGCCCAGCAGTGCAACGTATATAGACTGTAACTATTAGTTAAATTTACGTCTCATTCAAATTTAGTTCCGAGCTTATTGCCATAATTTTTTTGATAAGTTGAAGAAATTAACTCTCACTACTCCATGGATTGACTGGTAAAAATGCCTTTAGGTTAAGTCCGCCCTTTGTATCCTCTTTTTTCTAAGAGGACGCAATAAAGATTTTAAAATAAAAAATTAAAAAATAATGTACTATTCTTCATTTTTCTTCAGGTCACTGACCTTAGTGCATACATAAGCAAGCTACTTATATATACTCTAAGCAACTGCCGGACATGGTCTTAAACGGAGGGGAACACTGAAAAGATCGGGAATAGAATATTTCGGATTGAGTTACAATAAAACCTTTTTTAGAATTTGAATACTGGCCTCTTAGAATCTTAATGACATTCAAACAAATAAAAAAATGTTCAAACACAATAAAATTAAAAACAATGTCAACGGTTTGAAGACCCCGAAGCAGCTGTGGAAGCGTACAAATCAGCCATTTTGTCAACATCAACTTCAGACTGGTATTACTGTGTTAATGATTGGTTTGCACGAATTGAAAAGTGTATTAAGTTGAACGGAAAATACTTCGAAAAACAATAAAATTCAATTTAGCTATACCGTGCATGTGGTTTTTCTTATTCCCTATCATTTCAGTGTGCAGTCATCAGTTTCAAATTGAAATAAGTTTTATTTTATTATATGTTTGTGTGTGCTGTAGATTTGCTATAGTTACCACGCATGGCACGCGAATGGAATATCGCAGTACCATACGTGTTTACCTATGGCGCAAACTACCCTGCTAGCTATCGGAATCGTCTCTTCATACCAACAGGGCGAAATACGGTGATGATTCATTAAATTCAAACCCTTTTTACTGGGAATGAGGCATTCCTACTCTGTCAGGGATGACAACGACCTGCCTTTTCATTTTTAATCGAGAATAGCTGTAGGCAGGACCATATAAAGACATTCACATACCATAATGTGGTCAGTGTGTATTGTATGTGTATATTCACCCTTACTTCTCCATTTAATAAAATGGTGGGTAAACAAAGTTGAATCTCACCAGTTGTTCGAATGCAATGTCAGCGTGCTGCAGTTGTTTGGCCAGCTGCATGCTATGTTGGTAGTGCACATTATCATCGCCGCTACCGTGAACGAGGAGGTAGCGCCTGCCGCGAAGTTGATGCGCCGCGACTAGCAGATCCGACTGCTTGTAGCCGAGGGGATTCGCTTGAGGCGTGTCCATGTATCGTTCAGTGTATATGGAATCTGCAATAATTGCAAAAAATGAGTTTGTGATTTGTGCACAAAAGCAGATAATAATTAAGGTACGTGAGGGTAATATTGTCACCTTAAGCTTTGCCGCTTTATAAAACCAAAATTAGGAGGAGGACAGAGACAAATACACAATGTCGTATACTATATCTAATATACAAAAAAATAACAAACAAGCCTTGGTAATAATTAGCAACACTTCGAAAACTCAACTTAAAAAAACTAACCATAGTACGTGAGGGTAATATGGTCACTTTTTATAACTCAAAAACTACAGCGTCGTTTGCATAGAACGCTCTGTGATACGATAGCTCTTGATCAGTCTGTCAAATAATAAAGGGTCAAAAAGGCGTTTCCTTTATCGACGCCATTTTGACAGTTGATATTATTGTAAATATTTTAGTCGATTTTTGTATTGTGTAGTGTAGTTAGTTTTTTAAGTAGATTTTTCGAAGTGTTCTTAATTATTTCCAAAGCTTGTTTGCTATTTTTTTCTTAATATATTAGTTATAGTATACGACTTTGTGTTTTGTCTCTGTTCTCCTCCTAATTTTGGTTTTATAGGGCGATAAAGCTTAAGGTGATCATATTACCCTCACGTACTTACTATAATATCAACTGTCAAAATGACGTCAATAAAGCGGCGGCCTTTTGACCCTTTATTATTCGAATGACTGATGAAGAGCTATCGTATCACAAAGCCATCTATGCAAACAAGGCTGTAGTTTTTGAGTTATAAGAAAGTGACCATATTAACCGGATGACCATATTACCCTCACGTACTCTAGTGCAATTTAATAAAGGTTAAAATATGAAAAAATACCGCGTAGTTTATAGTTAAAAGATTTACAGAATAAATAAAATTAGATTCAAAGTGCATATGTCGCCGCAGATCCTATGTTCAAATCCTAGTCGACAAATATGCAAAATCAAACAAAAATGGTTTTTGAATCTGGTTATATGTATTTTATGTTTAATTTAAAACTAAATGAAATTCGTTTTTCAAACTTTTTTAGTTTACTTATATTATTTAATAATAACCTAAACACAGGCAAAAATATATACACTACAGGACCGATCGAATACCAATGTTTAAAATTGGAATGCAAATTTCCCTTAAAAATTTAGTTGTTATTTGCTTAAAATACAGAGAAATTTATTACATCCATCCATCACCATTATAACCTATGAAATTCCATTGTCTCCCCCATCCCATAGAGTGGATTTGTCCATAGTAGCCACGCTTGGCAGGAGAGTTGGCAACTGCAGTTTCTTACAATTTTAAGATGTTATCTAAAATATGATGCTGCACAGCTACCATGCTGTTTCTAAATGTTTTCATACTAATTGTATAAAATATTTTTTTAAAGTCCCACTGGTTTTCTTGCTGGTTCTTCCCTGGACAGAGGTTTTTATCCGAACCAGTGGTAAAGCTTAAATGACTTTCGATAACTTTTCTTGTAATCTATATTGAATACTTATTTATTTATTTATTTAACAAGTACACTTACAATATACATATATGACATTGTCACAAAAACTTACACACTTATATTTTCTGATATGCATATCAATTACAAGTGTACATAACATTTACAGATTGAGTCGTGCAACTTAATTTAGGTTTAGGTAATTTGAGGTAGTAAAAACATACAATCAATGCAATAAAATGAGAAATAATTTAAGTAAATTATGAGACTAAATAGGTAAAAAAATCAAATAAAAAAATCAGGATCAATTATTCGGAAAGAAAATGGTAGATATTGTATTATTTGATTTTAGAAGTATTTACATTTTTAATTTAAGTATAAAATAGATTCTATTCAAAATATAATTTTTAAACAGGAACTAGGCGATAAATGCCTAGTTAGTTTAATTTTGAAGGTCTTAAAAGAATCGTGAAATATAATCGATGCTAGGTATGGTTTTAGTTATTTCGTATGGATGATATAAAAATGATTATATTCTATTCTATTCATTTCCTGTTTTCTTCGTCTCTATCGCCTCTTACGATACCCACGGGACGATATGGAGTTTTTTTTATAGAATAAGGATGACAAACGTGCACGCAGTGCACCTGATAATAAGTTGCTGTGGCCCATAGACATCTATATTTACCTTCGTTTGCGAATTAAAATGCAGATGCGTTGACAGCCGTGAGGACTAAGATAGGATGCCTCTTTTCCAGTAAAAAGGGTCTCCGGTTCTCCACACTCACTATACGAAACACATCAGCATTAAGCTGCTATTTTACGCTGGTATTCTGTGAGAGCGTGGTCCTTCCCCGGTCGAGCCGACCCATTCGTGCTACAACTATACTATTAATATAGCTGCATCATGGCTCTACCGCGTAAAAATTTGATATTCTTACACCACGACTATACGGTTGATCAGTTTATTGCATCAGATCTAATAAGTACCATATCTACTACCTTTATATAATAATTTTGTGGTACTTAAAACAATTCTATTTTTCTGCCGACTTCCAAAAAGGAGACGTTTTTTTTTATAGAATAAGGATGACAAACCAGTCCACTTGGTAGAAAGTGAGAGCTGTGGCCGATGGACATTTACATTTACCTTCGATTAAGAATCAAAATGCAGATAAGTTGCTACCCCTGAGGACTAAGAGTGTATAATTATATATATAGAAAACTCAGGTACTCAATTCGACTGTATTTTTTTTGTTTTTTATGTGTGTTATACCTCATAACCTTTTACTGGATGAACCAATTTCGATGATTCTTTTTTGTTTGAAAGCTGGTACTTCTCGTGTGGTCTCATATAAATTTGATCAAAGTCAGACCAATTGCTTTTGAGTTATTCTTAATAACTTATATTGAAGTCAGTCAATAAAAAATTATGTGTTATCTGTTATAAGCCTGCGCATAGCTATTCCCCCCTATATCCCCCGTGATGGTAAGTGGAGATGTAGCCAAAGATGGTAAAGCGTACTACTTTTTTAACTTAACAAAAGCTTATTATTTTTTTATAGAGAGGGGGCAAACGAGCATGCGGCTCACCTGATGATAAGTGAATACCGCCGCCCATGAACAACTGCAACACCAGGGGAATCGCAGATGCGTTGCCGGCCTTTTAAAAAGGAGTAGGCTCTTTTCTTGAAGATCCCTAAGTCGTATCAGTCTGGAAAAATCGCTGGTGATAATCAATTCCACAAAGAAGTTGAGCGACGAAGAAAACTTCTTCTAAATCGCACAGTGGTGGACAGCCAATCATCCAAATGGTATGGGTGGTATCGCGAGTTTTGTCGCGATGTGCGATGGTGAAATTGAGTGGCTGAAATTAGTCCGAACAATTCCTCAGAGCACTCCCCGTGATAGATGCGGTCGTCGACGATTGGAACCGCTCTGCGCTGGATGCGGTCAAGTGGAAGGAGCTGGCACTGGGGAGCTCCTGCCCAAAGATGGGAACAGTATTCCATGTGAGGCCGAACCTGCGCCTTGTAAAGTTGCAAGCGGTGTGCCGGCATAAAATAAACTTTTTAGAGACCAATTTGGCCTTCTCTTCCAAGTGACCACGAAACTGCACGTCACTAGATTCATGGTTGCTTTGAAGACATAGAAGACGTTAGCAAATTATACCATTCTAATACTGAACGCATTACGAAGGACGGGGCCTATAATATATCATAGAACCGCTTGGTTCGAATGCGGTATATAATTTTGTCATGTCGGTCGGTGGTTCTGCTTTGTTTGTTTATAACAAAGAAAGCAGAATTTGTTTATAACAAACATAGCAGAACGACCACATGACCTACTACGAGTTCTTTATAATACTTTTATTTTTATACATAAAATCGTTATGTTGTCCACAGCTCTAAGTTAAATATTTGACAACATAATATCACTTACGTAAAACGCTTTTGTACTAAGCCAAGTCTAGACTAGGTATATGTTTCTGAACCTTATAGTTTTGTACATGAAAACAAAAACGAGCAAACAAACAGTCCCGCTAATTGTTAGTACTTCTTTGTTTAAAGACCATTGCAGCCAACTTTAAAAAAGGAAACCACAGTTGCAGCCACAATCCCCAACAACTAAAACTAGCCTATAATTATTTTTTTTTATTTATTAAAAATATACAGACATGGAACTGTATAATATTGTTGCGCGCCACTATTAATGTATTGTACATGGCAACACTAGTTACCCTTTAGTATCGAGTACCAGAACTAGGAGAGACGAGATCCTTCTAGAAATATCGGGATCGATATGTACTCGAACATTCTAGATGTTTCTATATTAGAAGGTTCTGGAAACTACCTGAGGCCCTATATAAGGCCAGTATAGGCCGCGACGGGGAGAGGTTTGAATTGGCGATATAAGCGAATATTTCGAAGCGATACAACTGCGAACTAAAGTGATCAGTAGTACAATTGTGTTTTATTATTAGTGTGGTTTAAGTTGTAATTAGGGCTCTGTAATTAAAGTGTCGATTTTGATAATTGACTCGGCAATTTCAGTTGTCTCGAACCCCAAGCTCGTAACAATATTTTTACATAATGCTTGTACACAAGAGAATTGTGGCTTTATGTTAGTTACCTTTAGGTTTGAGTTTCTTTTTTTTAAAACTTATTTTTGTAAGGTTAACAGTTAATTTACGTGTTTCAATGTAAATTAAAAGTGCTTTTGTGAATATCGATAAACGAAAACCAGTTATTATGTTACTCAGGTATTTTAAGCATTTGGTATATACTCTGCAAAGAACAATGGCCAAATTTCTATAGGAGCTGGACTTGAGTTTTATTTTTCCTGTCCCAAAACAAACTATAGCTAGATTCGTTTCTTTTTATATTGTAAGCACCATCCCCTTTGAAAATAATATTTAAATAGCCACAATTTTTTATAATAACGTCAACAATACTTTTGAGATTAGCATCCCATATGTAATCTTCTTCAGTGATCTAAAATAAGAATTAGATTTGTATTATGATGTACGATTGTGTGTGATGGTTTATATTAGTGTAATAAAATAAGTAGGTATGTAAATATGTACTATTATTGAAGAATTCCACTCGCGGATGTTATAAATTACTCTGGTATCAAGCTCAAAAACGAGATGGAGGCGAAGTGTATCAATGCAATGTTACAATTAACACATAGCAATCGCAGAGCAAGTAGTCGTTGTTGTGTAACTGTAGTCTGCATGATGTCTCTCACAAATATGCAAGATGCAAAATCGGTGTCCAGAAATCAAAAGAACAGAATGATCGTTACAAGTGGTAGTTATCAGTCCGTAAAACAATGCCGAGGTCAAAACAACAGAAGGAAATCTAAAATAATACAGTACGTATCACAATCCACAACAACGAGTGAAGCAAATAGGATGATGCGAATGATTGCCATAGATAAATAGATATGTAGATCATTGCCGGGTGACAATCAATCAATGGTGTCGATCGATGACCACAGATTATGTAACTTGTCGATGACAAATGATGTTCCATTGTACGTAATTGAACAAAACGCTTAGCTTACTATGAAGCTACATAACTATTTTTATGACATGAATCCAGTAATTAATAAATCAGTATAGTAGTTATTTGGTGCCTACATTTCATTCAAATTGAATTACAATTAACAACTATTCAGAAAAACGTGAATAATTATAGTCTTTTAATACAAATTCCTTTCATACGTGAAATGAATCGTAATAGTTGCGTTCCAGTGCGTTCAGAAACCATTATTTTAAATAATTTCGGAACAGTTACAAAAACAAAAATAAAAACTTTTTTTGTGGCTACTTAGGTAGGCATTTTTTGTGTTTTTTAAGACTTTAAAAAATAAAGATATTTTTCATGAATATGGCATATAGTGACGCCATCGTTTCATCGTCTGGTACGATTTGGCCAACCTTCTTTATATTCCAAGATGAAGTAAATACCTGTAGTTGAGATATTTTTTAAATTACTATTGCTGTCATCTTGATGTCACTGAGACTGCATTTCTAATACACATAGGTATTTACATATATATACATATACATATACATATACATATACACATAGGTATAGTATTCTAATACACATATGTATACCGTTGTGTGACACAAGATGAATACTAATAAATAGCCTCCAGATTTAAATAACACTTTCAACTAGGTATTACCACCTGTATTTATGTAAATGTATAATAACTTGAAATACTACAGGTCGATAATATATATATATATATATATATATATATATATATATATATATATATATATATATATATATATGTGCGTGTGTGTGTGTGTGTTTGTTTGTTTGTTTCTATGGACCATAGCATGCAATTAACTTCAGGTAGGTTGTGTGCTCGCTTGTCACCCTCACTTAAAAACCTCACTCAAAGTTAACTAAAAAAAACTCAAACCTCACTTAAAAGTACCTATAAATGATCAATCATCATATTCTATCACTTACATTAAATATCATTAGTAATGCCCACTCAACAAGAAATTTTAAGCGATATTTAACAAAATATTTGGGAGCGAAGAGACGACGCGAAGTCTAGCCAAGTTGCCAAAGACTTCTTGCCAATTTACTGTCTTCCAAAATTCTATTTACACTACAAGAATGTCATTTAAAGTAAACACGCTGGAAACATAAATTATGTTGCACTTGCGACCATGATGTGCAATAGTGTGAACACAATCGAAATATGATTTCAAAAGAATACAAATAACAATGCAGTAATATTTTGTTTATTGTATATTGTAAAATTCTTGCTCTTGTAATTATTCTCATTAGCCTGTAAAAGTTCACTGCTGTACATTGGCCTCGCCCGTTGTGATAATTTTCTGCAGATCAAATTTCGGTCACGGCAGCCAGTCATCGGAGACTAGACTAGCGCAGACACAAGTGCACTCTCTATTCCTTCACTCTCATATTCCGATGGGACGGCAATCCGACACGACCGAGAGAGATCAGATGCTGTATCAACGGCTTTACGTGCTTCCAAGGAACGGGGGTGGAACACTGCCCATTTCCTAACTCTGCGCTGCAGAGAATTTATTGACGGAAAACTTCTTTCGTAATGACTTCTCGCCAGAAATTATTTTAATCAATATTTTATGTTTTTTAAAATATAATACAAATTCGAAATTCAAACATTTATGAGCGGCCAGGAGCGCAGAACTAGAACTTTCAGTGTGGCCTATGTATGCGTGTTAGGATGTTTAACATCCATTCAAATTCAGTTAATACATATTTATAGAATAAATAACAAATAATTAAATAATGAGGATATTATTTCAGCACTTCTCACATACAACATTTTTAATTTGGGTATGAATTCACATTTTGTGAATCAATACCTATATTATTATACTGCAATAATTTAAATAAATGAAAGCTTAAAAATAAAACTGCTGTTTATGTCCTAAATGGATTTTATAATTCTTGTACGTATGACTGTTGCAATACACGTAGGTATATTTCAGTCCGTTTCAGTCCTCACGGACTGAAATATACCTACGTGTATTGCACTACCTACTTAGTATTTACAGCATGTACTCCGCAGAGGCTGGATCCCTAGTCCAATGTAATGATTAAGCAATAAAAATAAGAGGTAGGCTCAGATGCAGTGTTAATAAACTCTGGAACAACCATCACATAAATCTTACCCTCTCAGTGGAGCAGTAAGTCAGCCGCGCTGCCCGTGTGTGTTAGCTTCAAATTATATTCTTGAAATAATTTATTTCTTAGAGGTTTCCATGCGATATTTTCTTTTACCTTGTACATTTGGTAAATAGGCACTTCAAATTGCAATTTATAATTTCAGTGGTGACAAAGGAGGGTGGGGTTGCTAGCGTTCTATAAAATTGTATGCGAACGCTAATCCCCTAAATTACCACAGTTGCCGACCTGGAATTGTGACCAACAGGCCACCCTGTGGTTAATATTAATATGGAAGCTTTAATTATTCAAGAAATATGTAGTAGATTTTCCCTACTCCACATCTCACTCTCAGTGGTCAATAAAATCCCTGCCTAGTTGCTAGTGGTTACCTTACCTACCTACATACAAAACGAGACATATTTACAAAACGAGTATCTACGTAAATAACAATTCATGCAGACTTATTCGATAACTTTGTTGCCATGAAAATGATAGTCACTTCAGAGTACAGAAGCCGTAAGATATCATGGTAATACATGAATTGGCCGTAAATGTGAAATGTTTTATGTCTCACTAAAACACTTATTAAAAAAGTATGAACGAATCCTAAACTATATAACCTGATTAAAAATTCATCATCATCAATACCGTATATACAATATATAGTCCTCTGCTATACATAGGTAGGCTAATCAGACTATAGGCTAAACATAGTTAAGAAATTAAAAGAGCTAAAAATATTTAAGTGTAAACTTGATATCAATTTATTTACCGTAATATAACCAAGATGTAACGGGCGCCACGGCAGCGCCACAGGCAAGCAACTTGATGTCGTCCTTTATCAGCATCATGGTTGTGGCGTAACCGCCGTAACTCCAGCCCCATACACCGATGCGTTCCGGGTCGATGAATGGATATAGACCAATCAAGCGTCTAGGGACAGATAACAAAGATTTTTGTAGAATATTAAAATTACAAACGAGTTAACAGTCTACGATATCTTCATCATTATCATCATCATTACATAATTTCCCACGTCCACTACTAAATATAAGCCTCCCCTAAGTAATGCCACAAAATACAGACCTATGGCATCGACTTTCTGTATATCTTACAACCTAACGACGACTAAATAGAGTGACGACCTGCGTCACTCTATTTAAGGGTCGGGGCTTCCTATACTTTGCATACCGGTACGAGGCTGCAACTGGAAAACCTTTTTTCTCATGGGTTTTCGGTTCTTCGAACTATGGCTCACACATTGCCACTTCAATGTACTGATCCGTTGGGTTTCGTATTTCGGTTAGACTAGTTCCACTTTTACGCAAAGACACTTCCAACATACTCTGTCCATCACTCGCTAATCGGTTTTAAGTTACTCATACGGCCAGTCAGGAAAGAACGACGTCTCAGATTCATATATCATTCACTGGTAACACGCGCTGGTTGTTATTTATAGTTTCCAAGTTTCGAAGAATATGTGACGAGAAGACGTTTCCTAATCTCCCTACGATGCCGAGCCGAATTGGATCCGTCAATTGACCTCTCGGTCGAGGTCGGACCACAGATTAGATAATATAAGTAGGACTTAAGCCGGACAATTTAAAAAGTAGCTACTACAGTCGATGGACACTTGTAAGGTATAATGACTTAAATTATATGCCTGTCATTGTACTAGCTCTCTTATCTTGCGGTGTATTGAATATAATTTTACTTTTACGATACCCAAAGGATGATATGAAGTAGGGTTATCTTACGCTGCTACTACAAAGTGAAGTAAATGAACAATATTTTATTAATTTTATCAGAAAATATTATCTAATATAACATAGATGAAAGAAATGTAATAAAACCCAAAAAAAGGAAAAACATTAATTTGCAGTGATAACAGAATTTTTATACGCAGATAATTATTAAAATACAAGTACATACTCTAGCGCAGTCAGAGTGTCGGTTACTTCAACAGTGCCTAGTGCGTTGTTGACGGCGTGCATTGCCTCTACTCCCATCACACCAGATCCTCTTACGTCGATTGATGCCACTATAAAGCTTCTATTAGTCGATAGGTATGAATTGTAGTACTCTGTAGAATAAAATATTCTTTAGATTTTCATTTAAAATAATAACGGCGAATGTTTAATACGAGAGCGAAAGTTGTGTACAGACTTAACGTGATTATGTTATTTTGAATATATATTTAAATAACTGTTACCGTTACAGTCTATTAAAGTCCACAGCTGAACATAGAACTCCGCTATCGATTTCCTCATAAGGGGGATATTTGCAATAGTTGCCATGCTTGGCAAGCGCCTTGGCAACGGCAGTTTTTATTTTTAGCCGTTATTAGGAAGACGTTGCTGCCCGTCCCTGATTTGTTTCCCTCTGCCGCCTCTTATTCCTTCCCTTGCCCTTCGGATGACATCGTTCAAAGAACTGTACCGTTAAAACCTACCAGCACTTTTCTTACATGAAAATTCGTGGAGCCGAAACTTTTCGACGCTGCTACCACAGGGCCACTGATGGGGATGACAAATCGCCGCTCCTAGTCGGATTCCTACGGCGATGCGCAAGCTTTCCCCGTCAAGTAATGTGCCGAGATTACTTGATGGTAATGCGTGTAATCAGTGACTAGATTCCTTAGTCGAAACAGCTAGAAGGCGTGCCTGATCTTGGTTACTATATGAATTATGAAACAAATCTTTCTGCACGCTCTGTACCAACGGCATATTCCACTGTTTTTGTTTGTTAACTTCTAATGGAATATTTTCGCCGGGACAGAGCGTTTGCCATGTCTGCTCTGCCTCCGTAGCAAAACCCAGGTCTACTTTATTATTTAAAATTATGTTACATAAGTCACTGACACTATGCACGAAAGCAAGAAAAGCAGGCAATACGATGCTAGAAAGATGTCTCACACCAATACCACCAGATTTTATAGGTAAAGTACCTTGAGTCCAGTCAAAGTAAAATTTATAATTTTATAAATCATTTATCAATTCAATAACAAACAAATATACATACATGCATAGGTACGTTCGGACAAAAAATAAACCGTTTTCCCACACACTACATTTTAATATACAAGGTTCTCTTTTTAGAACACGATTCATTTTAAAATCATTTTAACTTAATTTAAATATTCGTAATTAAATTTTAGGTTTCATTTCTCTGCCAATCAGCACTGGGAAGGAAAGTTGGTCACAGTAAATATTGAATATTAAAAAGCTTATTAAAATATGACAGAAATTCGAATCTGACCGCTTTTAACTTATGAAGGTATTTTGCATATCATGCGTACACAATAGCGCTGCTATCAAATTATTATTTGATTCTTTATATATATAATTCACAATTAATGATAAGACGATTTCATGAGATGATAAATTCAAAAGCCTACTCAAGAAGAGATGCTAATATTACAAAGAAGTCTAAATAGATACCTAGACTAAAGACGTCCTTAACCCTACTGGAGCTGGGACCTGCGTATACTCTCAACACCATTGGATACTTCTTCCCCTCCTCCATCTCGGGTGGGAGCATTAACTTTATATGAGCCACGACTTCTTCACTTAAGGAGATAGAATTGAAAAGTGACATTGGATGTTTATAATGTCGTAATTTTTCGTTCAATTCATTGTTATACACGATAATTTTAAGGCTATTTGTCTGAAATAAAAAAAAATATTTAGGACACATACATTAAAAAAGTAAAAGAGATTAATCTAAAATAGCTTTACCTGACCGTTGTACAAGTATGTAACTGGCGGCATATTACTGGAACTACAAGACATGATACCAAAACTAGCGCCGGGGGAAAACATTGGGTCAACATTATGACATGAGGCATCTCTGCAGGATATGCATCGACTGACTCCTTGTGATGTCGACCACAATTGCCTTTCCCAAGGCCGATCCCAAGGCGATAAAATATAGTACACTGTATCCGTTTCCTCATTCCAACCGGCAATGGAAGTGACCGTGGAATTTCCAGGACTGAGGTCTTCAGTTGTCAAAGAGTTCAAATCGAAACGAGCTGCATGTAAAAACCTCTGATCATTGTAGTACATAGGTTCTATTTCCAGCATCTTCGTACCAGCGTTGTTAAAGAGAGGCTCATGGATATCAATCCAGCCGTTTATTTCAGTTTGTTCCTTTACTATACTACATTTGTCTTTAGCTAAGTCGCAATTGACCAGAATGCTAACGTTTTGTCTTCTGTTCAGCCACAGAACAATTAAATTTTGATCGGTCGCCCAATTCACTCTGCCAAGTATATGATCCAATCCAACAATATCCACTGGAGCGGGTATAAGACACGGTTCGCTTGTTAAGTTATTTAAATTGAAAACTCGGAGACCAACAACTGGATTAGTGCGGCCTGCCTGACGACAAATAGCATTAATTATATTAATATATTAAGTCAATCGAAATCAAAGGTACAACTCTAGAATATTGTTTTAACTATTTTAACGCGTGGTCAGAATCCTTTTCTGCAGAGAAGTCTGTCAGGGTAAGTACTCTCTTAGTACTTAGTACTTAGTTTTTAAAAATAGAAGTAAATGAGGCTTCTACTATTATTTGAAATTATTTCAAATTGAATGTGATTTATGAGCAACAACGTTTTTGCCTACCGATCGACCCTTACGAATGTTTGCATTTTGAATATAAAACATAAAAAGGACAGAATGTTTGCGATATTTTTTAACTAAATTTTCTTCCCATTTGCCTGTATTAGTAATTCTGAACCTTCTCTGTAAATTTGGCCGGTTATTGCAAAATAACCATGTATGTGGGTATAAAATAAAAGTTAAAAATAAAATGATAATAAAGGTCTTAAAAAAAATTATGTTACCAACCTTTGGATATTTGAATTGAATCAAATGTGGATATTGGTTGTCGAGGTCACTCGCGCTGCCGTAGTAGGGGTATATGGCCGACTCTACGTTTCGGTCGTCGAAGAATGCAACCGCAAGATATGTACCGTTGGGTGAAAACCACAGAGCCTCCGCCGCATTGAAGACCTCCTCTAAAATTATATATTAATTTAATTATAAAGTAAAAAGTTATGTTAAAGGAAGTTAAAATATGTTAAGGAAATAAACACATTCCATAAACGTTTTATCGTTAAACGCTTAGTTGAACTTTAAAGGAAGCCAAGCAAAGAAAAGAGCGATTCTTCAAAGAAATTGCAATAATATTACTTTTTCAGACCTATTTTTCTTCAACGAACAACTCATTTAAAACAACGTCATTTTAAAATAATCTAAAGATTTGCGTTGAAAACAACTTTCTTTTAATTCATATGTTTAATTAATAGTGATTTTAAAATGTGTTTTTAGAAAAGAATGAGCACAAACAAGACGAAAGAGATAGCTATAGAGGATAAGAGGAGTGAATCGCTCACACCACCCGGTTTCACCTGGATAGTATCTATTAATGTGGCGTCATTTACATTTGTAAATAGTCACCGATCACCATTTATAATTTTTCAAATAAAGAATATTCTGTAAAATTACTCCAAATTTTTCGGATAAAAAGAGTTTTGGCAGGAACTTGACCGGCGGTGGTTTGCTACTCCTGTATTATTGTTTAAATAATGGTTTGAAGAGGATTTTGATATGTAAAAGTGGTGCGATTTTGTGTATTAAGTATCTGCGCATGTGAACTATTAGTGGAAACGGTGAAACAAATGCTCTGATGGTGATGTGATCCTCAAAATAAGATGTCTGTTTGCTTAGGTGCTTTGAATTACCATCGCCAACTATCAGTTACGTGGTAGAGCCATGCTGTAGCTATATTAATAGTACAGTTGTAGCACGAATATGTCGGCTCGGCCGAGGAAGGACCACGCTCTCACAGAATACCAGCGTCGAATAGCAGCTTAACACTGCTGTGTTTCCTATGGTGAGTGTAGAGAACCGGAGACCCTTTTTACTGGAAACGAGGCATTCCATATTAGTCCTCACGGGTGGCAACGCATCTGCATTTTGATTCGCAAACGAGGATAAATGTAGATGTCTATTGTCCACACACACACACTTACCATCAGGTGGATTGTGTGCTCATTTGTCACCCTATCCTACAAAAAAAAGCTATCTGCTGGCTAAAAATGCCGTCAAAATCTCCTAAGGGCTGCACAATGTGACGCATCAACATATTGTGAAGCAGTATACTATGAAGAATAATTATACATTGTAACATCAGGCTCAGAATGGCTAGAAGCCAGAACCGTAAAGCCAGTTATAAAAAAAAATCGGATAAAACATAGCCTAGATTATGGCATTACTCTCTATCTGTTCTTAGTTTCAACCCGATAGGTTCAGCCATTCCGAAGATTAGCCCGGCTCCGGCTTTGATTTGTGCAAATGTTACGAGTCTATGAATGAGTTATTCAATGATGAAATTGAGATTTATATACATATAAATAATATAGAAGTGTTTGTCTGTAATATTGAAATAATTGTCTTCTATTAAGGTCAAGATTTTATTTGCATGCCATTAAGACATAAATGCTTTGTGACATTCCTTGGGGGAGGCCTATGTTCAGCAGTGGACTGATGAAAGGCTGTGATGATGATGATGATGATGACATAAATAACCATTATTGAAAATATTATTGAAAATTAGTGTTTGTCTGTCTTTCTATCCGGGCTAATCTTCGGAATAGCTGAATCGTTTGTAATGAAACTTTACGAACAGATAGAAAACAAGGCCAGGAGGGATCTAGGCTATATTTAATCCGAAAAGCTTGAAGTCTTTTTTTATCGAAAAATTAATAAAAGGTTTTTGATTATCTTATTTCTGAATAACGCTACATTAATAGATCCTATACAGGCGTAGTTGTTGGGAGCACTAAGGTTGAAGTTGTTGACGAGTATGTTTACCTGGGACAAATAGTCCGACTAGGTAAGTCCAACTGCGACCGAGAGGTCAATCGACGGATTCAACTCGGCTAGGCAGCGTTCGGGAAATTACGGCACATCTTTTCGTCAGGTATACCTCAAAACTTGAAAACGAAACTGTACAACCAATGCGTGTTGCCAGTGATGACATACGGAACTAAGACGTGGTCCTTCACTGCTGGCCGGATGAGGAAGCTCAAGGTTGCTCAGCGAGCTATGGAGAGGGATATGCTCAGAGTTTCTCTGCGTGATAAATTCAGAAATGAGGATATCCGCAGTAGAACCAGAGTGACCGACATAGCCCAATGGATTAGTAAGCTGAAGTGGCAATGGGCCGGCCATATAGCTCGAAGAACCGACAACCGATGGGGAAAAAAGGTTCTCGAGTGGCAGCCTCGTACCGGCAGGCGAAGTGTTGGACGTCCCCCCACTAGATGGAGTGACGACCTGGTAAGATATGCAGGAAGTCAATGGATACAGGTGGCTCAGGACCGTGCTTTGTGGCGTTCCTTGGGGGAGGCCTATGTCCAGCAGTGAACTTGTGAAGGGCTGTAATTATGATGATGATGATGATACAGGCGAAACCGGGGCGGGTTGCTAGTTCGTAATAATAAGTTAACGTGGTAGAGCCACGCTGAAGCTATATTATGGCTGGGGTACAAATTACCCAGCTGTGGTGGTGGTGTGGACCATACCATAGGACAGTGACCATAACTAAATGATTATCATCAGGTGGACTATGTACTTATTTGTTACCCTTACTTTTATAAAAAAAAACTTTCATTTTACAGTGTGAATTGTTGTGACGTTTAATTTTATTTATTTTATTATACAATAATAAAATACTATAATGTGATTAATTAATTAATTACTATAATGTGGAGCTTTTACGATGAATGACTTTCTGAAAAATTTTTTATCATGAAGTAGTTAGTCATTTTGTATTAAGAATTTTCGCATCAACTGAAACGAACAAGTAACATCATCATTAAACACATGTTATAGCAACTATAGCCTTTTGATGGGAAATTGTGTCGATACAATTTTCTTATATTTATTTTATTTCCTTATATATATATATATATATATATATATATATATATATATATATATACATCATTTCAACATTTACCTTCGTATATCCAATCCGTAGCGCCATTATACAATTCCCCAGGGATACCGTCGGTTGTTAGTGCAACAACTACATCAGGTCGGGCAACATTGGGAACATAATACACATTATTGTTTTCAACAAAGGCTAGAGCGCTACTAGTCCCCCACACTACCACTTGTGTCGGTCCTTGTGCTATTTTAGAAATGGACCTTAAAACATGGAAAGAAAGGTTACTTTTGACACTTCATTACCTTGCAACTTTATATTAATAAATATGTTGTTACAATTATTATTATTATTAAATCAATAATATACATTACGTTTTTCTTGAAAACTGCTCTAACGATTTTCATATTAAAAATTTCCCCTTGCAATATATTTTCATTTTTATAAATTATCACCTCAGGTTCTCAGGCTCTTACAAATGGTACAAGTACAACTAGAGTCAAACATCGACAAATCGTACAACTGGGACCAGAGTCAAATATCGACAAATTAAAACTAATGTATTATATAAATGTATAATATTAACATTAAGGTAATCCTTAAGGTGATTATTTTTATTATTAAAATGTGTATAACTATTTACATTCTTTAAATGTAAGACACATCTCACTCGCTCATAGAATAAGTACCCTTATAGATAAAAGTACAGTTACAGCCTATATACGGCCCACTGCTGGGCACAGGCCTCTCATTTTGTCTTATTTTTGCGCCTTATAGATGTCGACTGCACAAATACACATTGATGATGATGATGTTTCAATATTGAAAACATCCGATTATAACTGGAACTTACTAAATATACCCCATGCCGTGTAGTGGCGGTGTAAGAATGTTCACTACTCCATATCATGCCATGGGTGTCGTAAGAGGCGATAGAGGGAAACAAGTCAGGAGGTAGGCAGCAGCGTCTTCCTGATAATAACTAAAAATAAAAAACTGCGGTTTCCAACGAGCCTGCCGAGCGTGGCAGAGGAAATCTATGAGGGAGGCCTACACATACCATACGAAACACACACGGTATTATAAGGAAGGACGGTTGAGCAGATACATTCGTGCTACAACAATAATATAGATGCAGTTTGGCTCTAATAGCCATTTTGGCCATTCTCCAAATCTCCCTTAAGAAGCAATCTATGGAAGGTCTATCTTTAGCAGTAGAGTTTCATAGATTCCAATGGGCTAACTGACTGATAAAGGAGAATTCATCCCTCGATGTCCTTGAACAACGAGCTCTACCCCGATATAACGATTTACTTGCAAGACAAAAGTCTCTGAGTCTCCGAGTCTGAGTTGCAGCGCTAAAGGACAAGTATTTGCATTGCCTACAAATAATTGTTCCGGGTCTGGATATTAATTTGTCCTTGTGAAATTTATTTAAGTAAACTGCACCCACGATAAAGGAGAATATCCTAGTGTGGAGGTAATGTTTAAAAAAAAAACAAAGAAGAAAAAGTAAGAAAACAATGACAAGATTGAAAATAGGCTAGGTTGCAGAATCAAAGATATGGGAAGAATTAAAAGCAAAAGAAAATAGAATAGCCCTAAATTAGTCTTTACTTCATTTTTATGGAAAATAATTAAAAATTCTAAAAACAAACTCGTAGTTGCGAATGTAGCAGATCATTTCCCTCTTCAAGGCCCTAAGAGCGGCTAAAATAACCAAATCTTTTGATATTTAAGTAATGTGGAAAAATTAAAAATTTTGCACAACCGACTTCAATATAAATGAAATGAGAACATCATCAATGTAGTCGAAGTCAATTAAATACGCATTATTAAGGATAACTCAAAAACTACTGGTCAGATATTTTTTTCATTTTCAATTGATCAAATTTATATGAGACCACATGAGACGCACCAGCTTTCAAATAAAAAGGAATAATCAAAATCGTCACATAAAATATAAAGTCGAATTGAAATCCTCCTCCTTTTTAAGTCGATTGAAAAAATATCACAATATCTTTAAATTTAATCCGTGAAGAAAAATAATAAAACTACAGATAAGATTTGATAAAAAAATTAAAGTTGGTAAAAAATTACTTCGCGTACATCCTCTCGATAAAATAAAATGATGTGTCTTACTTAGTTTGAAGAGCACCTCCCGCCCTCCCTCAATTGCGTGCACTATCACCGTTACCAATAATCCCAGCACCACTATTCCCAACACCACTACACTGAATGAAATTGCATTTTGGTCAACCGTTTTTTTTGAAAAAAACCCAATTCATCATACAGTCATAATTTGCAAAATTTCTCCAAAACGGCACAAGGTCTTTCATTAGTTTTGACACAAAAGGTAAAGTATATTCTAAATTGAGTTTTTAAACCGTGAATTAAAATATATTTTTATTATAAATGTCATTCAAAATGGCCATAAACTAATGCATAATTTCAAACCGTAACTGTTACTAAATTATGTTGAAATGTTTCAATATATTAAAAACATAACATGGATGATAACGATATTTATCTAAAATATAGTAATTGCGATATAAAAAAAACTAAGAGATTCAGGTAATAAGATATTAAGTACAATTAATTGTTAATAAAATTTGACTCTTCTAAAATTAATTTTAAAAAATCTGTTTTTGGTTTTGTTTAGGAAATCCAAAACAAAATAAACAAGAAATAAATAAATAATGGGCAGCCTTCCTGTAGCGGCAAGAGTTCTGAAACTTTTTTAAACGTTCAGTAAATTAACATGAGATGACGCAGATGATGTAAGTGAATATTTTACCCGACTACGGCGAAGCCAAAATGATGGTTACTATTTTAGAAGGATATTTATGTATGTATGTTCATCTGTTCCCTCATATCTACATTACTAATCGTATTTTGACATTAGATATTTTTAGAAACATTGCCCTTTCAAGCGTTTTAGGCTGCATGAAGTCACATAAAAACTAATATGGCGGCTTATTGAGGACATGTAAGTACTTCCAAAAATGAAGTAAATATATGGGTATCCATAAAATATGTAATTCAGGATGTTCTCAACATTCCGAAAATGCATGTTATAAAAAATTTAAAATGTTGTATAAAATATAATGTTAAATTATTTTTTTTTACTTTATTAATATTTATTATTTAACGTTTTATTATAAAACTGAAGTAACTAACGAACTTACAGTCCACCTGATGATGGTAAGTGGCAACAGCAGCCCATGGACACTTGCAGCTAACTTCAAACAAACAAAGACAGCTACGTCGTTGTCACCTCTAGGGACTGAGATGGAATCCGGTTTCTGATGACGTTAATGCTGTTAGCGTTTTGGCTCTTACAGCTTCATAGGTCTTGGGGCTCGCGTCCTGCAAGGCCTTGTGTCTTGGGACAGTTTGCTCTTGCTGTTAACTAGCGGGTGGAGGAGGCTAATGACGAATTTGGCACGGTTGCGGATAATGCGATTGTGTTTCGCGAAGGTCATAGTGTAGTCAAATGTGACCCAAAGGTATTTGGCCGTTGATTGCCATGGGATCTGGCGGCCGAATAGGGTGATCGGACCTAAGGATTGGTTCGGTTTAAGGTTCCGACGAATTGTTTAAAGGATAACGGTGACAAGCGAGCACACAGTCCACCTGATGGTAAGTTGTTGCTGTGGCCCATAGATCATCTATCCTCTACATCTATCCTCATCCTACCTAACATCTATCCTCGTTTGTAAATCAAAATGCAGGTGCGTTATCAGTCGTGAAGACTAAGATGGAATGCCTCTTTTCCAGTAAAAACGGCCTTTGGTTCTCTACACTCACCATATGAAACAAAGCAGCATTACGCTGCTATTTTCCGCTGGTATTCTGTGAGAGCGTGGTCCTTCCCGAGTTGAGCCGACCCATTCGTGCTACAACTATACTATTAATATAGCTGCAGCATAGCTCTACTAAGTATAAATTGATTGAGTCGGGGGCTTCTTTGAAAGCATATTGCTACACTTTTCTCGGGATTTACTTCAATTTTACATAAGCGAAACCAATCGCCTAAGCGATTGGCGGCTCTTTGGAGCATGTTTGGAAGGAATCTTTTGTGATAATGGGCGACGACAAGTACAGTGTCATCAGCTAAGAGAGCGGTGTTGACATCTGGGTCTTACGGGATGTCACTCGTGTAGAGTGTAAAGAGGAGAGGGGTGAAGACCCTGAGGAACTCCAGCCATGAGTTTGAGTTGATAGCAAAAATGGCGGTTTGCAATAAATGCAGCTTGTTAAGCAAGCCGTCGTGCCAAACTTTTTCAAACACTTTTGCGACGACAAAGAAGAGGCCACTAGTGTTATGGGTTAGGCTACCACTTGAGGCTTCTCCTACTTGAGTGGGAGAAGCTCTGGATAATGTACTTCGTAAGGTGATGTATCTGATTAGTGCACGAGTGTTCGGATCTGAAGCCGAACTGCTCGTCTGGAAGAAGCTTGTTAGCGAATACATGTTTACAAAGGCGATAGTAGTAGTAGTATGCTCGTAAACTTTCCCCAGTGTGCGGAAGAGACTAATAGGTCTATAGCTGGAGGCTAAGTTGTGCGGTTTCCCTGGTTTCGGTATTCCTAAAACTTCCGTATCGCTCCAAGCGTCCGGAAAAGAGCAGCTGAAAAGGAGAGCATTAAAAATACCTACTAGAAGGCAGACAAGTGTCGCTGAGAGTGATTTCAGGACCTTGTTGTTAATGCTGTTGGGACTGGCTGCTCATCTCTCTTTGAGGTTTTTGATTACTTCTGTAACTTTGTCGACATTCACAGGATCTGGTCGCCCGCAGGCGATAATGCAGACTTCGCTTGACCTCCGCTTTTACCTCTAAAAGGTGAGCGGGATCTGTAGGTTGGTTAGAGGAAGTGCATTTGCTCTCTAAACTGTTTTTTTTATATGATAAGGGTGACAAACGAGCACATAGTTCATCTGATGATAAATGGATGCTGTGACCCATAGACATCTACATCTATCCTCGATTATGAATCAAAATATTGCGTTGTCACCCGTGAGGACTAAGATGGGATGCCTCGTTTCCAGTAAATAGGGTCTTTAGTTCTTTACACTCACCATACGAAATACAGCAATGTTAAGCTGCTATTTTACGCTGGTATTCTGTGAGAGCGTGGTCCTTCTCCGGTTTTCTCCGGTGCTACAACTACTTTAATTATATAGCTGCAGCGTGGCCCTACCGAGGCATTTGGCCTTTTCAAAGTCGTCAAAGTCGAGATAGGGATTTTCTGGCCTAATAAGTGGTGTCTGTTCTGCTTTGAAAGCTCGGATTAACTGTCAGAAGGCAGTTTAGGACGGCTCGATATCCTCCAGTAGTGTCTAAAATCGCTGTGTGAATCTCTCAAGCGCTGTTCCAACTCGTTTTGGAGGTTGCGTAGTTGAAATTTGTTTTCTATCATGCGATAATGATCTTAACGTCTTAAAGCCGCGTTTTTTTACCGACTTCAAAAAGGAGGAGGTACTCAGTTCGACGGTATGTTCTTTTTTTATATGTGTTACCTTCAAACTTTTTTCTAGGTGAACCGATTTTAATTATTCTTTTTTTATTTGAAAGCTGGTGCTTCTCATGTGGTCCCATATTTAAATTTGATTAAGGTTTGATCTATAGTTTTGGGTTAAAACTAATAACTTATATTGAAGTTACGAACGAAGTTAAGAACAAAATTTTTAATTTTGAATTATTGCTCTAAGCTACTGTCGATTATCTCTCGGAAACTTTCTGTGTTGATTGCTCGACACCAGAACCTTACGAGAGCACTTTTCGACCGTTGAGGTGAGGCGAGTCGATAGGGCTCTAAACGTCTTATTATCCTCCTCTGGCGAGTCTAGCTTGTCTAGGATTTTATCTAAATGTTCGGAGGTAATAAACTTGAGTTTGACCTCGAGCTTACGCCAGTCCTCAATAGTTTTGGTCTGTAGGACCAGCTAGCTGGTCCAGCTGTAACAAGACTGGCCTGTGGTTCGAGTCTAACTCCAAGATCTTCTCGATCGATGATATCGGCAACGTAACATCCTTGAGTATCGCTTCGTCAAGAATATCTGATCATTGTCTAGTAGAGAATGGGTAGCGGATTGAAGTCTCAGACGTGATAACATCGAAGTTTAGTCACTCCGTGAGATCGAACAATATTGTGCCATTCGTGTTATTAGCAATCGAGTTCCAGGAGGGATGCTTACAGTTTAGGTCTCCAGATATTACTAACACTAGGACCTAGGCTTAGCAAATTTACAATATGTGGTTCTAATAATTGCTTAAGTGGCGGTAAGTACGATAATACAATGGTTAACGGCGGATGGCTAGTCAGAGCTATCGTACTAATTGACACTTCTAAGTTTATTAACAGGGGAGTGTCGATCAGTACACAGTGCAAGGATATTTTGTAGTAGAGCAAGGTGCCACTTCTACGGCTGGTAAACCTATTACTTCTGACTAAGGTTTAATTTGCGATTTTGCGATTGTGGTGGCTAGGCTTCAAGGTTTCTTGTACTAGCATAACGTCTACATCATGGTTCCGCAGGAAAAGCGCGACCTTGTCTTTTTGATTTCCGATGCCATTTTGAGTTAGAGAACGCGACAGTCTGAGAGCGTGGTTTTATTCTACCGAACTGTTTTACTGCTATTATGGTATTTTAGTGAGGTGATTAAGCGCACTGGAAAAACCAGATTGCGTTGATAAGTCCGATGTGCTGAATCGTAGCGTTGAGCTTGTCTTGAGGGGTGGTGGCTTCGCGGAGCTTGCGGGCCAAAGAAGACAATTCAGCAACGTTAATGTTGTTGATAAAGTCGCAGACTAGTGTGAAGGCAGTGACGAAGAAAGAAAAGCCTTGTGGAACAGACTTGGGTTTAGGGCCCTATGAGGACGGCATTGGTCGTGAGACGACATGTGTTGGAGGTTTCGCCCAAGCGTAGGGTTTCGGCGCGGGAGGAGCAGGAAAGCTTGTACCTTGCACGGAGGCCCAGGCGACGGGGGCGGGCTTGGTGACGGTTTAAATCGAGGATGGTGTAGATTTGGGGGCAGGCAGCCGAGAACTATACACACTGGCTTGACCTACGCGTCCGAGACGGATTTTCTTTCTGCGCTGTTTCCTTCGCGGCAATTTGGAACACCCGCGATAGTTCGCTGGGTGTCCTGATTCGCCGCAATTGTCACAGCTCGGAGGCTCAAACGTCTCGGGCGTGCGTATGCAGTCAGTAGTGTCTAATGCCCAAATAGACGATAGGCTCAAGCACAGCCGCGATCAAGGGGCCAACAGGTACGAACGCGTAACACGCGTTACGCGATGCTAAAAACACAGGCCAAACGTCTGGGCAGGCTCGACGTAAGTTGGACCCAACCTGAATGCGGACATCACTGACTCTAACATAAGGTACCTTGGACTCATTATTGATAGCCGCTGGAGTCATACGAGGGTACCGAACGATCTCCTATGAGATGTTTTTTATTATGATTTTGGCAGGGTATAGTACCTTGGGATATGGAGGCAGAGTTCCTTGCGTCTCTGTACGATTGGCGCTCGGAACTTCGACATTGTCCTCCTCCTAGAGAGTGGCAATCGCGGAAGCTTCACGCTCAGCAGCTTAAGCTCGAAAAGTGGAAAGAGCGTCTAGCTCATCCGAACGCGGGAAGCAGGACTGTCGAGGCTGTTCGTCCTGTCTTGTCAGACTGGTTGAACCGGCGGCATGGGTCACTGACCTTCCAGCTGGTACAGGTGCTTTCCCGGCATGGGTGCTTTGGTTAGCATCTGTGCCGTATAGCCAGAAGAGAGCTGACAACTGAGTGTCATCACTGTGATAGCGGCGAGGATACGGCACAGCATACCCTTGAGGACTACCCAGCGTGGGCTGATTTGCGTCGTGACCTCGTGAATGTAGTGGGGGACGACCTCTCGCTTCCAGCTTTAATTAAAGCTATGGTTGGATGCGAAAGGGCGTAACAAGTGATGTTGCGGAAGGACGCTGCGGAGAGGGAGAAAGAAAGGACGCCGAAATTCCCAATCCGCAGCCGGAGAGTTGGGCTCCGGAGGAGAGCATATCAAGCTCCCCTACACCTACCATAACTGAGGCTAAGGTGACGGATACAAGGACTGTCCGTCGTCTAATGCCTCGAGGTGGAAAAGAAGAAGGAGTAGAGAACTCCAGCTCCATTCCGTCATCGAGATGGACCCTGTAAGGGCTATCGCCGTCGTAGCTGCGGTAGTGTGCGAAAGCGTTCCCGTAGCCCCGACCAAGGGTGAAGAGGTGAACTCCGTTGGATTTTAGCCGGTAGGAGACCGGCATGACCTGTCTGTCGCCTCCGCGACAGGCCGCTATCCATGAGGATTTCCCCACGTATAAAAAAAGGCTCGACGTAAGTAGTCGGCAAGTTCGTCGATTGTAACCGACGACATCTTGTCTTATTATGCTAACACTAGTTGAGCACATATGTGTGCCAAGCTCCACATTTTGATAAGTATTATCGATAGTGTCAATATCTACAGAAGTGAGGTTAGAATTAGAAGGATTTTACGTACTTGTAATTATTTTAAATTCAATTATTATGCATTCATAACATTAATATTACAGAATATGATAATTTTTCCCTTCTATTTGTGTACAACAACCTGCTCAAAAAAAAGCAATTAGCTAAATATTTCAATTGTACCTACGGGTTAAATGTATGATATTGAGGGATTTCTTTCTCCGCTAAATTGTATTTAGGTACCACGCACCTAGTTATAATTAATGCGTCTATCAAACACTAATTTTCGCTTTAAAACCTGAGTTTTCGCAAATACAAGCGGTATTTATTTCGTTCAAGAATGACGCCAGGCGCATATAGGCCGATAACGTATACGTCAAAGTGTATATAGTATCTATATTTTTAATCGAGGTACTCTCATTATCTTTACATTTCTGCCATGTCGAGGGAGGATCAATGGAAGTCTGGGGATTTAGATTCTACAAAGTCTATGACAACACGGTTTTGTACCGCCTTTTGAGAACAATATTTTATCAAGCGAACATATTTACAGCCGTGTACTAACCTATCACCTTTGTTAAAATCGTTAGAGCCATTTTCAAATAACTAACTACAAATAAACAAACAAATATTACTTGCTTTAAATCTACTGCGAAGTTTAATCAACTTCAGAATCTGATTACAACAATAAGTGAAGATGTTCTACTTAAACTCACTTTAATTCGACATCGTACACCGAAATGTCAGCTAAAGAAGAGTATCGATATACCTGAAACAAAATTAAATAAATTAAAAAATTTAAAATCATAAACACAGGGCCCTTCATAAAACGTTAAAGTTACAGCCTACATACATCGCACAGCTGGGCACAGGCCTCCCCCCATTTCCGAGAGGGTTTTAGGGCAAGGAAATGTCCACCGCACTGCCCCAATGCGTGTTGGTGAACTTCACATGTCTTCGAATTTTTTTTTCTTAGACATGCAGGTTTTCTCACGATGTTTTCCTTCACAGCCGAGCATGTGGTAAATCAGCAATTAAAATTTTCAATTAAAAACTTCATTGGTGCCGGCGGGGATCGAACCCGGGTTGCTCGCGTACTGTGAAATTTACTTTGAGCGCTACCCATCTGAGCTAGCACGGCTCATATAAAACGTGACTAATTGAAATTGACCGCAGTTCATATATTAGCATCTGCTAAAGTAGGTAGCTAAATATTTATTAGGTTTGCCTTGACACTTTAATAAATGTCATTGCAAGTACGCACGGATTATTATTATTATTATAAAACTATAAGGATTTTTAAATCCATATTTATATTCTAGTATATATACTATATATACTATAGTAACAGGACGCGTTTATACGTGGCAGAGCCATGCTGCATCTATACTCGTATTACGATTGTAGCACGAACGCGTGGGCTCAACCGTAGAAAGACCACATTTTCATAGCAGCTTAGTGCTGGCACATGTGATCTATATTGAATAAAAAATTATACTATTCTATTCTATTCTATTCTTAGTATAGGTAGATGGATGGTGGCTCATGACAGTGTTTGGTAGCATCCCTTGGGGGTAGCCTACGTTTAGCAGTGGACTTGAGAAGGGCTGCGATATTAATGATCAAATGAAGAAAAGCACAGAGGTACTCTGTCCTAACTTACCTATTAACAGTGTAATGCTTCTTTAAGTAATAAAACGGAGGTAAAAAATGCAGTCAATAATTTTACTTTTAATAAAAAAGGAAAACTTATTTTAAAAAATAAAATATAATAATTTTTATTATAAAAATTTACACACAGTTACTGAAAGCGGGAAAACGGAAAACCTCATAAATATTCTTCTAAACACTACGTCTTCATTTTTCACCGCACCGACTTCATTTTTATTAAAAAAAAATTTAGCTACGGAAGTCGGTGTATTTTAATTAAAAGCTCAAATTCAAGATGATTACAGCTAGAGTGTAATTTAAACAGGCACATTTAAATGTTCATCCTCCATTTGTCAACATTTAGGGGCATTATTTTTTCTTTAATTGTATATGTAAACCCCTGAAGTGTAAGCTTTTTAATTAAAATCATTTACATCAATTTGACTGTTTACATATACAAAAAATACATATGTGTCGAATACCTATAGAATGTTTTCATTTTTATCGTTATTGTGCCTGTGCACTTAGCACAGGCACAATAACGATACAAGCAGAGCCAGACCCAATTACCAACAATTTACTCAAAACTTCTCCGTTATAGCTAGACACTTTCACGCGTACACAAGTAAAAACTGCATAAATATTTATTCCAATGAAATAAACAAGAATTTGCGGATGAAATAAGACCAGTGAAATAGCACAAATGTGTTATTGACAACGACCAAATCATTAAAACAAAACCTGTGTTCGATTCCCGTCAGCGTATAGCCAGAGCGTCCTACGTTCAAGCAGCTTCGCAAGCGGCCTTGCCAAACTGCTTGAACGTAGGCCGCCCCTATAGATTGGCAGGCGGTTATAAAAACGCAGTTTTTTTATTATTTTAACCTGTTAAGAGGAAGATGAAGCTGCTCATTCCCTGTTTCATTTACCTTTGTCGCCTCTTACGACACCTTTGGAATGATATATGGATTCTCTTTCGACGTCTTTATACGGCGAATATACTGTTACTTATATATATTTTTAACTGGTACCTATAATTCTAAAAAGTAACGAAATTCACAGTAGATACTCACCTTCGTAATATTAGAAGCCAGTAAAAAATATTTTAGGTCGCTAGAGTACGATGTAATTGCGTAATGTTGTAAAATGACCTGCGAACAAAAGATATTCAATTTAAATCCAACTGAATGGCTGTGGCGTAGACCATTGTTAGAAGGTTAATGTGACGGAGATTATTACCGAGCAGATAGAGCGCGCTACGAAGCTAGTCATAAATATATTAAATACATCCTTTTGTTCTCGAATTAAATGATCATTCAAGTGTATTCTATACTTGTACAATAAATTAGTGTTACGAAACATCATAACCACTTCAATTATTACATTGTTTATAACGATTATTAGGAATAATTTCTATCCTATATAATTTGGTCGAACGATCGAATCGATCTTTTTTATATATAATTGAAGTGACAAACAAGCGATACATCCGATAGTAAGTGGCTACTGTAGCCCATGGACACCTGCTGCCAACTTCAAATAAGGCCATAGACGCGTTGCCGCCTTTGAGGACTAAGATAAAATGCATAACAGCCTGTAATTATACTAGCCTGCTGTATCCTCTAGAGCAGTGGTTTCTTAACCTTTTAAGCCCATATTAATAAATGCTACTCAACGAAAAACTCAAATGCGTAATCATTTGATACGCCCTCATTACGACATCAGCATCTCAAGACTGTTGCTAATTAATAAACACATAAAAACTGTACCTCAAAACAGTGTACTTAGGAGTACTGTTCTGTGACTTGCACTCAAGTACACACACTTGAGAGTCGAGTTTCGTTTATTAATCAGTGTGGCACTCAGCTGATATTGTATACCTAAACCGCATTTTGAGATATACGAGTATTTATTAATAAGATCATAACCTCAATATTGTACTCAAGTGCGTGTAATTTAGCTGAGTAACGTTTATTAATACGGGTTTTAGAGATTTAACCCATTATCGTTGGTTCGATTATTATCTTGTCATGGGCTACCATCTTATAGATATAATATAACAGAAACGATGCATCCCTTTTTTAAGGTAGCAGCAACACATTGTTTTGTATAACTTCAGGAAAGTTGTATACTTTTCTAAATTTGATAGAATTGTATGCTTTCGCGCACCACTTTGGTTACCTTTAGGGACCACCGATTAAGACCCACTGCTCTATAGTCTAGAGTAGAGTAGAGAGACCGCTGCCAAGTGTGACAACTATAACAAATATCCGTCTTATGAGGCAATTTATGGGGAGGCCTATGTTCAGCAATGGATTTTAATAGACGATAACTACTGAACTAAATTAATAAGCCTTTTATAAAGCGTATCTAATTAAGATAGATAAAGTGTAAAAGTACGGTTTAAATGGGCTCTAACATAAATTTTCAGCAATTAGTACTCTTACACTTATTCACCAGAAGAGGTCACGAACTTATCGCGACGGCAGGATTATAACCTGCGCCCTACTTTTGCTTCGGCGCGATCATTAGACAATGTTGAACTTTCAAATATCATGTTGCTTCATGCGACAAATCACAGATAAGAATAAAATAACAAAATTTGTTTCCACCTGTACAATTATTGTGTTAATTTTTATCCCAATTTTCGTAATACATTGTATTTTGAAACAGAATTTAAGTAGGTATTTGTAAAGAAGAGGTATAGACATTTTATCATGATAAAGACAAGTTTAAACACTGTCTAGTTGCATAACAAATCGCATTTGCTGTACGACCTCCATTGTATAAAGACGAAAATTGAGCGTTTTGAAAAAGTCTTCAGATGTTTGAATTCTGATTCCTCATCTCTCGGCACATCGTAGGTGACAATAATACGATTACCGTCAATAAATATGTACTTTAAATATATAATATTGTATATTTAATAATAATTTTAAGGTTTAAGTGACACTATTAAACAAAAAAAATTAAAGCTAAATTATACCTATCTCGTATGTCTTATACAATAAAATTGCAGGTGAACTCAAACTCATTGTCAGAGAGAAAGGAATATTCACAAGGAATCGGCTTGAGAACAAAAAAGCATTTATACGTAACAAGCACATTCATACTTTTTTATATTATTTATATGACTTTCCATATCGAACAATTAATAACTACATTGCAGCATTTAAGAGTTCAGAAATTATTTAGAAATTATCTGCAAAGCGGAACTGTTGATTACACGCATCCCCGCACGCACTTTACCAATTTTTAAAGTATGTAATATGATGTACAGTAAAACTGACGTTTACTGACATAATACGCCATTTTATATCAGTCCCTGAAACTTGAGACATGTTTTCGTACATTTTTAACTCGCTTAATACGATCGTCATCCCGTCTAATACGCCATCTGCATCTGTGCAACACCCGAGCCAAGCGGAGTAGCACGCATAATTCTATTCATTGATAACTGCCCCGGCTAAAGAACATCAAGCTTGTTTTCTTACCTCCGAATGCGACAAGCAAGTTGCAACCGATGGATCAGGGCATTATAAAAGTCCTTAAACAAAGCTACAGAACACGATTGATACATCGCTATCGTAAAGAAATGGAATACCCTGACAGCAAACGACCCTTGACTGTGCATGATCTGATCTTAAAAATTGCAGAGGCATGGCAAGAAATTAAGCCTGAAATACAAAATTGTTTCAAGAAAACAGGTTTCCAAAGTAACAAAGCTGCCGTCGTGGTGGAAGAAGAACCCGCGATACTGCAGGTTTTCCTGGATATTCTTCCATTGATGACAATGTTGCAACGTACAAAACCCGTTCAATCGAAGATATTTTTTGAAGATGTGAATAACACCCAGAAAAAGGTCCCACGTGATGACGATGAAGATGAAGGAGAGTCATTTCCGACTGTCAAACGCAGAGGTTTTATGAGCAGTAAACGGTTTAAGGCGCTATGTACTTATTGTTGCAACTTGCTTTTCGCTTTCGGGGATAGTGAGGGTATTATAAATAATAATTAACTATGATGTAACGTACTTAAATACATATACATATTATGTATAATATTATAGTTTTCTAACAAATTTATAAATTTACCTATAATGAAATACCTACAAAAAATTGTTAATGATGTTGTTTTATTTTCCATATCCCGCATAATACGCTTTCCCGCTTAAGTCGCGATTTTGTCTGGGTCCCTACAAAATCGTCTTAAGCGAGTTTTACTGTATTTGTAAAGCAATATCTCCGAAGTTAATGACCATATTTAAATTTTAAAAAAATATAGAGAGTATACTTTCGTAGTAATCTAAAATATAAATTTAAACCCGACTCAAACTTAACTGAAGCCTTCAGTTTATATTTTATATGATCTGAAGTACATAACATGGCAGAATAAATAAATAAAATTATAATTAGAGAAAATTAAACCACTTACCCAATCTGTTTCATTCAATATCGTCACGAATGTGTCAGTGAGCGCATCGTACTTTCTAAAATCCCTTCTATGTTCCCTTACAATGTACTCAGTGTCTGAAAGTCGGTAAAAATTGTTCAAATTAAAGCCAATTTGACAAATGTTTATCATTATTTATTTATAATATTAAAGTAAACATCGAGATGACTACCGCAGCTAAAGAAGAATTACATTGCGTTATATAATAAAGCAATATAATCACGAATGCGTTATCACCTCTGAGGAACAATGGTGACAGGGGTGACAATGCTCTGTGACGTTATTAATATGAAGTCGATTACAAACTGCCCAATGACATGGACAATTAGATTGTTTATCAATGTAATATTATTATAGAACTCATTGGCAATTGGGTATATATGCACCGTAGGTTATATCGGTGACCTTGCTCTTCCGTTGGGTTTCTTAATTAAGAATCTTATCCATCAGAAAAAGAGCAGCTATTGTCATTGCTCGACTTTCCGCTGGTGAAGTATCCACGTTTCGGCACAGAAGGAGACGCACTAATTGAAAACTTTCGTCGTCATTCTTTGTATGTTTGGTGTGGGCGTTGAGGAAAATCAACGGACCTTCTTAAACACTGTTATTCGGAATTCTCTTATCGGCTTCTTTCGCAAAGTTATTCCTACCAAACTGCAATATCTACCTACCCAATTTGAAATAAATATTTATTAAAGTTGGTAAAACATTACTTCGCGTACATCCGCTCGATAAAATAAAATATTGTGTTACCTTGTTTGAAGAGCACCTCCCGCCCTCCCTCAACTGCGTGCATCACCTTCACCACTAATTCCAGCACCACTACTTCCAACACCACCACACTAGGAACGACACACCACTGACGACAATACGACACGTACTTCGACTCTACACAAGGCATCTTCAGGTGATCTAGACTCTGCGATGACCAGCGAAGTAATTTTTTACCAACTTTAATATAATGGACTTCCGCAAAGTAACGCCCGATTCTATTAATTATCATAAATATTTATATACCAATACGACTTAAAAGATGTCACCAGATGTAAGTATTTTTGTGGATAACTTGAATTGAATTAAATTTATCTCAATTGAAATGAATCGTTCGAACAATTGAATTCAATTGACAACTGTCGTTACTACAACTTCAACACAAACGAAAGATTTAACTATTAGATTATTTTAAGAGGAAGTTAGACAGTAGGGTTTCTGTCATGTATTTTTATATTACACCTTGACTGTTATTGGTATTTAAAAAATGTAAAATTGTAAACAAACGTAAAAAAAGATTTAGGCTTATAAAATACACTCATCGTCCTTCTTGAACAGATTATAACGGATCAACAAAACATATTCCGTTGCAGGTCATTTAAAACCACATGCGACCTTTTATAGTTATAACCGTTACGTTGAAGGTGCACGCGCGACACAAAACAAGCCTTTACGCAAAATGGCTTCATATGCGTTAATTGTTACTATTTTGTGTACGTACATTAACAATATGTGATGTAAATACATTAAAAACATTTTCAAGACATGTGAAGGTCGCCAACACGCATTTGAGCAATGCGGCGGCCACTTCCTTGCTCTAAAACCCTCTCAGAAGTGAGAGGAGGCCCAACAGTGGGACGTATATATGCTGTAACTTTAACTTAACTTTGACAATAACAAGGATATAGAGACTTGGTAGCTCAGGTGCTAGACACTCGCCGTAAATTACGCGAGCAACCTGGGTTCGATACCCGCCGACACAATGAAATTGTTAAGTTCAATTTTAAATGCTGATTTACCACGTACTCAGCGGTGTAGGTAAATAAACCTGCATTTCTAAGTAATGAAATATTTTAAAGGATATGTCAAGTCCTAGAACACGAATTGGGCGATTTGTAAAATACGTTTTACTGGTAACACGGTGTTCCACCTTTATTATCAGTAGTAAGAACGCATTCGCAGATTTGATTAGCCAGCATAGATACTCAATTATCATCAGGTAGACTGTATGTTCATTTTTATCACATTTTTCTGGGGTAAAAAACACATGGCGCGCAGAATATTAACGCGGACTACCATCAATTTTTCAAAAAAAAAAAGGTAAAAATAATAGACACAAAATCTCTAAAATTATATATTTGAAATGTTTTCGATAAAAACGTATTCGATTAAAAATAAGCAAGCGTTATAAATTTATAAAATGATATATAATTTTTAAAAGATTCAATTCTTTATGAGTGAAAATATGACAAAATATAAATAAGTAAAAGAATTATTTTAATGCAATTTAAAAAATATCATTTAAATTTAGGGATTGATTTGTCCATACACGACATTGACCAGGAGAACATGATGATTGAGGCGACAACTTCCGTATTATTAAGACACCTACCGCGAACATTGATCTATCCCTATGTAGGTACTACATACACCGCGACGATATTATTACTGTGCCCTTACACACATGCATACTATTAGGCCCGCCACATACATACGGAATTCCGTTTCGGGATTTCGTTTCGACATTACGATTCCGAATTCCGAACGCAGCAAGTCCATATAAAATCTATGACCCATCACACACGTACGGTAGTTTTCCGTTCGAAATTTTGCGGGTAAAACGGGATTCCGTATGTGTGAGGCAAACCCGTTCGGAATTCCGAAACGGAATTCCGTATGTATAAAGCGGACCTTACTCGACTACAGACTCGTCCAAACGTACCCAATAACATATTATACTCGTATGTATCCGATGTAAAATAGATAGGTTAACAGCCCTACCACATTATTTTATATCAGGAGTCCGAAAACTATATTTCTGAAAAATAATTTAGGGGAATCTACTATATTTCAATATGTCAAGAAGCTGTTGAAAAAGGCTCAAAACAGAAAGAAATAACGTTTACAAATAAAATAGTGATTTGAAACATTTAAATTAAAAAACAATTCAATTACGAGTATCATCTATAAAACTTTTCACAATCCACTGTAAATAGCCCAAGGAAGGAATGTCACCAAACACGGCCGTGTGACACCTGCATCCATCGACTTACTACATATTTTGCGCCTTCTATTATATTTTACCTTAGCCTCTAAAATTCTTTATTTGAAATAAAAACAGTTAGCAACCCTATGTGCCGCTTATGCGATGATAAGTAGGCTATGATGCCTCAAAAATATTTTCGTGTAAACCCAGGGACCCGTGGTGTATTAGCCAAGTTCTCTGTGCTACACAAAATAATGTGAGATATAAATGTAGGTAAATAAAAATGTTTATCACACCGCATTAAACCAGCAAGCTTCGGCACCTAAAGTCGTATACCAAGATAACATAACAATAGATAATTATTTTGTATAAAATTACACTTAACATATTTAAGACGTGGTCCTTCACTGCTGGCTGTATGAGGAAGCTCAAGGTCGCTCAGCGAGCTATGGAGAGGGCTATGCTCGAGGTTTCTCTGCGTGATAAACTTAGAAGTGAGTATACCCGCAGTAGAACCAGAGTAACCGACATAGCCCAACGGATTATTAAGCTGAAGTGGCAGTGGGCCGGCCATATAGCTCGAAGAACCGACAACCGATGGGGAAGAAAGGTTCTTGAGTGGCAGCCTCGTACCGGTAGGCGAAGTGTAGGGCAACCCCCCACGAGATGGAGTAACGACCTGGTAAGACATGCAGGAAGTCGATGGATGCAGGTGGCTCAGGACCGTGCTTTGTGGCATTCCTTGGGGGAGGCCTATGTTCAGCAATGGACTTATGAAAGGCTGTTATGATGATAATGATGATATTTAAGTACTATGAATTAATTATAAATAATTAAGCATAACAGATTAAATGATTACCCGAGATCCACTCTATTTGAACTCGCTCTGGGAAAAAAGCTGCTTGTAAAGGCACTATTTCTTCTAAAGTAAACGTTTTGGGAACAATCGGTGCGAAAAATGAAGATTCGGTGAGGCAACACATCAATGTCAACGAGACCAGCGTTACAAAAGTGCGCGTCTGAAAAAGAAGCAATGTATTAAATATATTACAATTAACATAATATGTGCAATGAAAAAATATAGGTTTTTTACATAATATTATAAGCCATTGTTTCACTATCATTCCAAGTATAATTCCGCCTCCATGTCCTTCAAAGCGTCATTGCCAAGGCAAGGTAGTTCGCCTTCCTTCGGGAACCCGTGCATTCTGGTCTCGCCATGGCTGTCCAAGTTCTGTCAGCCATCTCTTCCATCTCTGCACAGAGAGGACGACTCACTGGCCCAGGCCGCAAAGGAGAAAGCCGATCTGTTGAGCTCTCTCTTTGCGTCCAACTCGACACTAGATGACGAGGGGAACACACCGCCGACCATCCCGCGGTGTGAGTACTCCATGTCAGATGTGCGGTTTACACAGCACTCGGTTCGCAAAGCACTCTTCTCCCTGGACGTCAGCAAGTCGAGTGGGCCCGATGTAGTCTCTCCTATTGTGGTGAAGACGTGTGCACCGCTTTTAACGCCCCTACTCCCAAGGCATAGTCCCGAAATCACCTAAAATTCCATTCCTAAAAAGGGCGATCGCTCAGACCCGTCCAACTACAGGCCTATTGCCGTCACCTCCTTGTTCTCCAAAATAATGGAATCCATTATAAGCTGCCAGCTCATGAAGTACCTTGAGGATCACCAGCTGATTAGTGACCGCCAATACGGTTTTCGTCGGATTCGATCAGCTGGCGATCTTCTGGTCTACCTGACTCTACACTGATAGATGGGCGGAGGCAGTAGAGTCCAAGAGGGAGGCATTGGCCGTTAGTTTGGACATAGCGAAGACCTTCGATCGAGTCTGGAACAAAGCGCTTCTTTCGTAGCTTCCTTCCTATGGGCTTCCCGAGAAATTATGCAAATGGATCACCAGTTTCCTTGCTGATCGGAACATCAAGGTCGTAGTAGATGGTGCATGCTCTGATTACAAGCCTATCAATGCTTGTGTTTCACAAGGCTGCGTGCTATCACCAACGCTGTTTATCCTGTATATCAATGATATGTTGCTAACTAGTAGCATTCATTGCTATGCAGACGACCGCACTAGTGATGCCTTATATACCGGCCGCGCCAATATTTCTCGGGAAAACGTCGCCGAGTACCGGGACAAATTTGTGTCTGAAGTCGAGTCTTTGCTGAACAAAGTCTCGGATTGGGGGCGACTAAATCTAGTCAAGTTCAATCCCCAAAAGACACAAGTTTGCGCGTTTACCGCTAAAAACAACCCCTTTATCGTATCTCCTCAGTTTCAAGGCACTGGCACTCCCCTTGCTGCCTCAGCTAGCATCGGAATCGGCGTCCACATATCGAACATATCGACATATCGAGTGTGCAGTTTCCTGGTCACTTGGAAGGGAAGGCCTAATTGGCCTCTAAGAAGCTTGGCGTGCTCAGCAGAGCGAGACAGTATTTCATGCCGGCACATCGCTTGCAACTTTACAAAGCGCAAGTTCGGCCTCACATGGAATACTGTTCTCAACTCTGGGCCGGGGCACCACAGTGCCAGCTCCTTCCACTTGAACGCATCCAGCGCAGAGCGGTTCGAATCGTTGACGACTGAGTTCTTTCTGATCGGCTCGATACACTGGCACTGTGTAGAGATGTTGCACCTTTTTGCGTATTTTATCGCACCTATCACGGGGAGTGCCCTGAGTAATTGTTCGGACTAATTTCAGCCGCTCAATTTTACCATCGCACATCGCGACAAAACTCGCGATACCATCCATACCATCTGGATCATAGGCGGTCCACCACTGTACGATTTAGAAGAAGTTTTCTCTCTCGCACAACTTCCTTGTGGAATCGATTACCACCAGTGATTTTTCCGGACCGATAAGACTTAGGAACCTTCAAGAAAAGAGCTTACACTTTTCTAAAAGACCCGCAACGCATCTGCAATTACCCTGGTGTTGCGGTTGTTCATGGGCGACGGTAGTCACTTACCATCAGGTGAGCCGCATGCTCGTTTGCCCCCTCTTTGGTAAAAAAACCTGATAATAAAAGATTAAAAAGTATGCTTGGAAACCCGCCTAAAAAGCGTGGCAACTATGGCAAAGTTTCCCCTATGAGGCAATCTATGGGGAAGACCTATGTTCAAAAGTAGAATTTTAAAGTTTATAATGGTAATGATTGTTAACCGGGATTTAAATAAACATACAAAAGTTAAATATCACATTTTCTACAATTCATCACATGACTGACTCCTAAATTCATTAATTAATGAAACCTCTAAGAACATACTAAAAGTTGGTCAAGTCTATATTCAATTATGCAAGAGGCAGGTTTCGCAATGCAGATTATCATAATATTTTCTTATTAAAATTTGCTGTAGACTTTATTAAATTTTTTATCGAAAGTGTTGCACTATTTAAAAGATGAGAAATATTTTGGGCTAATTTTAAACTTCAATACATATTTCGAAATTAACTTAGAATCAAGTGGGGTAAGACTAACATAGTTTCCTAACAGACAGAAAAAAATGTTTTTAATGAAGAAGTTGTTTGCCCTATTTTTGAGTTGTAAATTATGATTAAATAAATTTTGTATGATTATAACACATACATAGTGTGTTTTCAAAACGGTAATATAGAAGAAAATGTAAAACCGGAAAAACCCCGCCACCTGGGGTAAGTCTTAATGTTTTTAGTTTAACTTTAAGCAGTTTCTGAAGAAAAATCGTAAATGTTAACAGTATTAACTTTTATTTTGAATCTTATGCATAACGTTAAAGATTTCTCTTTTGAATTATTTGTACAAAATATAAATAAGGTGCAAGACTATAATAATAAATAAATATAATAAAAATATATAAAAATAATAAAAATAACATACAATCGAAATCAGGGGTACCAAATATTTTTTCATTTCTATTTTTAAAATATGTATACAATGCAATTCCAACTCTTTATTACTTAGCTGTTATAATTTTGTTCTATTAAATTAATTGACAATATTAGTTTTATCCAATTTCATTTGTGTACGATTTTAAGCTATTGTGAATGCGTAATATTTGTAATTACGAATTACATAATTATTAGTATTGTTATATGAAGTCATCGTTATATAGCTACATGCGCGCGTGTGTTACCGGATGCAAATAATATCACCGTCCCATCTCTTCTCGTCGGTATCGTAAAAGGCGACTAAGGTATGAATCCCAAAATAAAGGGTAAACCCGAGGGAAGGGCTTTAGCGTTCTTTTAGTATCAAATAAGCATACTGCGAACAATTGCCAACCCGCTTGTCAAGCGTGGCAATTATGGAAAATATCCACCCTAGGAAGCAATGTATTTGAGGCCTTATATGGAGTATGGTAGCATATGGAGGTTCAACAGTGGACTTTGATGGTTTGTAATGATAATGATGATGATGATGAAAATTAAAGTACCTAACCTACATACCCACTGTTGCGCACATTCCTCTCATTTCTGAGAATGTTTAGGAGCAGGGAAGAGTCTACGGTGCTCCCCAATGCGTATATTGACGTATTTCTCATGCCCAAGATTTCAAGATTTTCATTTAATGCCATGCACATGATAAAATATCACTTAAATTGCAGTTAACTAATAGTTAAATTGGTGACTGAAGAATCGAACGTTATTTACTCGCGCACTTAAAACCTGTTTCTATTATTAATATCTATGTTTCTCAATAGGTATTTAATGTAATGAGTAAATAGCTCCTGAAGACATAGCATTTTAGAACAGACGAACAGAACGTAATTATTAAGATTTCTTGTATGGGAGCAAAATCCTAAAATGTAGAGCATAATTCGGACGAAAATATTATGGTATTCTATAAAAAAAGAAGTGCTTTTTTTAACATTTAATTGACCTTATAAAGCGCACTTTAAACCTGACTTAAGTGATAAAAGCAAATGGACACCACCAAACCACCATATTTAAAATATATTATTTTTATCGTTGTTGTCAAAAGCATTTTTTAAAAACAGTTTTTGTGACTGTGATATTGATGAAATGGAACCCGAAGTACAGAGCAATACGGTTATAATTGTTTCTGATAAAATAAACCAAATGCGTTATTTCGTTATCAAAAAGTCTGTTGTTTTGATATTCTCTCTCTCTCTCTCTCTCTCTCTCTCTCTCTCTCTCTCTGTCTCTCTCCTCTACGTAGTTATTACGTATTTTTAAATAGAGGTGGTGAATGCCTTTCCAAATTTTCGAATCAACTATGCTGTGTCCAACGCATTATCTTCAGTCAACTTGCAGCTGCTTAGATCTTTGTTCATCCGTCTTATTCTCGGTGTGTCCCGTGTTCGGAGGATCGTTCCAAGGATGCTCAGACTAATTTAGTAATCTTTAAGTATCATACCAATGCAATCTGATTTTTTGGAGCTTTTGACTAAGACATTGCGATTAGCCACCACAGAGACTACTTCATATGAGGATGCCTCATTTCGAGACGAAACACGTGTCGTATTATCGAAGGTGGTGTGTCCTTTCTTGTGTAGTGGTGTTGGGAGTAGTAGTGCTGGGATTAGTGGTGACAGGGATAGTACACGCAAGTGAGGTAGAGCGGGAGGTGCTCTTTTATGTAAGACACATCATTTGATGTTATTACGCGGATCTTAGCTAATTCATTTTAACAACTATAAGAAATAATATTCTTTGTCTTTCAATTATATTACAAAAAAATATGACAAAAAAGAGTTATTATAAACCTGTATTTTAGCTGCCAACGAGCGTTAAAATTTAACTAAGCACATATATCTCAAATTTTTTTTGTGCGATATTTTTAATTCTTATATAAAGAGAATATGTGGCCATCAAGGCGTAATATCACTTACCATATTACGTGAATTAGCTTTAAATGTGTCGCAGGACGAGGGCTCGCTCTCTTCAATGAGAACTAAACGGTTCAATCAGATGGCATCGCACACCGCTCACTCGTCAAAATCGGCGCGAACAGGCGCTGCGATCCGACACACAGGCAATCCGTAAGCCGCGCAAACACTCACTGCAAAGAGTACAGTAACTGTCCTAACTCACTGTCACAGACTAAAATGCGCATACGCCACGCGATACCAAGACAACTCGCTACGAAGTACCAATGAAGTATTGAAGTATAATACGAAAACAGGTTCTTGGCATCCAGAATCCAGATCCTAATACTCAACATCCAGGTCAAATGTCATGGAGGTAAAAATTAGGAGTTAAATTGTAAACAAATAATTATAATAAGGCTTAAAAGATCTAAGAGTTTATTCTAAAAAAAAGACAAAAGCCCCTTACATGAGGAAAAAAACATAAACATACTCTAAAACGTAACTACGTGAAAGTATTATTCATTTATTCTAAGGAATAATATACTTATAAGCAATTCCACGCAACGATTAAGTGTTCTGAATGTAATGAACAATAAATTAATATACTTATCTAATTTATCATAAAATGTTTATATAATATTTGTAAGTCGAAACTAAAAAAAAATGCACATTGGCTACGAGTGTTATTTGAAGTAATTATAAGACGTTCAGTTCAAATACTGATAAAAGATAAATTTATTAGTTATGGCTTCATGAATATATTTACTTAAAGTAATGTTAGCCACAAGTGACCATTTATTAATAAAAACAATATAAACTAAATAAACATAAAAATGACATTCTAGGAACAGCTATTATAGGTAAATCAAACAATGAAAACAACAAACTGAACCAATGACATTGTTAATTGGAATTTTAAGTGCTGACTTACCACATACACGGCAGTGAAAGAAAACATTGCGAGGAAATCTGCACATCTGAAAAGATGTGAAGTGAGACGTGAAGTCTGCAATTCATGGGTTCATTCTTTTCTCCCTTCTTTCTTTCCTTCACTATTTAAAATAATATATCTTAAATCTTACCTACGTAAAAATGTATTCTCAGGAACACTACGCAAAAACTACTGGACCGTAGTGACAGTCACAGTCTCTTAAATCTTTAATTCATTCTAATCTTTTCAAAAGCAATATTTTACTAATTCCATCACTATCTTTTTACTAACATGATGAGTGTGACGCTACTATTTAGCTATTAAGGAACACAAAGTAAGCGTCAGGTACCCATTTTTTCATGGGGAAAAGCCTAGCATACTTACCTCGCGGCAATAGGACAGGTTACGCGCCACCTCAAACCCTATTCACGGTGTTCTATATTCAGCGCATATCAGTAGGAAAACGCTCGCATACATTCGCAGACCCACCAGCCACCCGTGCCAGCCCACCCGTTGGTGTCCTCGTCACCGGAGAGGACTACTTGTCTCCTTATTCTCCTCCTAAGGCCACAGGGATGGTTTTTTTTTTCTGTGCGAGGTGCTGGTGTTTCCGTAAAATACAATTTCAATTATTAATTCAATAGAATTTTATAAATTGGCGCTTAATTGCGCATAGGTTTCACATCGTCATAACTTTTACATGTACAACACCGACAGACCTCAAACTTTGTACCAGTGCTTAAGAATCCTTAGCTGATCCCCAAAAGATTTAGCATCACCTACAAAACAACCTTCATTTTATCATTGGAACATCAGAAAATATTAAAAATATTTTGCATATCAAAACCCTACCACCTCGTTTACCATTGAAGATTCCCATAAAAACATGTTAGGTTGTAATTTTTTTGAAACTATCCTTTTTTTTAAATATATATATAACATAGTCTAACAAATAAACATTTTTGTTAATCAAATTCCTCTTCACCAGTACAAATGATTAAATTTCCTGTTTCTAATTACTAACTAGTTACTAAAAAGATTATATTAATGATATTTTTTATAAATGCTTTATTTCTTAAGTTCTTATCAAAGTCCGGTGCCAAAAAGACTTAAAATTGATTTTTAACTAATAGTACACATCTCGTAGCTGCCATTATATCCCGTGTGTATCGTAAGAGGCGATAGTGGGTCAGAAATGAATCAGGAGATCAGTAGCTGTATCACCCTGATAATAATAGCTCAAAATATTATAAAATTTCAGTTGCTAACCCGTTCGCCAAGTGTGGTGCCATGGCAAATTTACCCCGCTATAAGGCAATCAATAAGGGAGGCCTATGTTCGCCAATAGACTTTTGACAAGATGTAGTGAAATGAAGATGACTTGCAAAACGTTCGCTTGTTTGCACTCAGTTGATCTGTGAAGTGGTTACAGTGACGTAATTCATGACAACAACTAGCGCCATTCCGCAGTTATGTGAGCGTATGTTATACAATACCTTTCCAATGTGTTCGATGAATTATCATAAAATATTTTATGTCCCAGATAAGAGTATTTCTGTTTTTATAATATTACCTACTTTGTGCTAAAATAAGGACAAGGCTGCATTAAATCGTCAAGTCCGTAGTTCACCACATCATTACCAACACTCTTCAGTAGACCGTAAGCTAGCTTCGTTACAAAATAAGTCTATTTATAATAATTTGTGTCTTCATAATATTTGCCTCCAGTCATTTTTATCTAAATTATTTATTTTTTTCTCTTTTAAACCACCTGATGGTAAGTTAATGCCTTGGTCCATATAAAAAATCAACCTCCGTCAGCGATTAAAAATCAAAACACAGACGTGCTGTCACGCTTGAGGACTTAAACGGAATGTCTCAATAACAGTAATAAGGATATCTGGTCTGCTACACGTTATAATATCTTTGGCTAAACGTGCCATAAGTAGCACAGGAAGTGTTATAATAATAATATATAGGAAGTTTTATAACAATCCATTCCAAATGTAAGATGTAAATACAAGAATATAAGTTTTTGCACGTGGCCATGCTGCAGCTATATTAGTAGTATAGTTGTAGCACGAATGGGTCGGCTCGACCGGGGAAGGACCACGCTCTCACAGAATACCAGCGTAAAATAGCAGCTTAAGACTGCTGTGTTTCGAATGGTGAGTGTATAGAACCAAGGACCCTTTTTACTGGAAAAGAGGCATTCCATCTTAGTCCCCACGGGTGACAACGCATCTGCATTTTGTTTCTTTACTGAGGATAGATGTAGATGTCTATGGTTCTTAGCAACCACTTACCATCAGGTGGACTGTGTGCTCGTTTGTCACCCTATCCTATAAAAAAAGTAAATGTTGAAAACGACATAAAACTGTTATTATAAAAATACAAAAAAAAAGATAATATTAAAATTACCAGGGGGTTCGTAGTATGCATATATTTAGGGTTACTGTGCACGGTACGCTAGTATTTTAGTATGGCATTCTCAGGCCACTCGTAGATTGTACCCTGAAGATTACGTACTCGCAGGTTAAACGCTGAGGATCTGGTACGCGGAACTGCAAGTGCGGGACCAAATAACTGCATACCAAGATCTAATAACCGCGATGTAATCGGGCTGGACGTCAGAATGCAATATACGTTATTTTACAACATTCTAATACTGATACGTGCAATATATTTGGTTGTCTAACCAAAGCTAAAAGTACAGAAGCATTGACAATATGCTCTAAACAGGGCCAGCCTTCAAGGTCAGGACTGCACCGAGCAAACCGGCGTGTGAGTATGTTACACCTATCAGCCAGAGTCTTCCTGAACAGATCCACTCTTGTAATAGGTACACCGTCTAGAAACACGAACGGAATCCTCTCAAAGCCTCTGCCCGAGCGGAATATCATCATCTACGTTTTTTTTAAAACTTTATACCTTTAGGCAATAATACCGCGCATAATGTACGCATATGGCTAATAACCTTTTGCCTTCCCCTGATTGAGGGACTCAGAAGTACCATCTCGTCAGTGTAGCTGAGATTAATCAGACAAATTCAACTTAGTATTCACGGGTTGTGCGTTTTGATTCGTAATCGAGGTTAGATGTAGATGTCCCTGGGCCGCAGCAACCACTTACTATCAGATGAACTGTATACTCGTTTGTCACCCTCATCCTATAAATAAACAGAGATGGCGTCGCCCCATTTCACAAATTTTGTCTGATTCTCGTACCAGTATCTCAACAAATCCACAGTATTTCTGGCTACATTCGATTTGAAAGGTACTACTTAATTCTAAAACCAAACATACACAGATGCACTTCTATTTATGTAGTATTTAACTGTAGATTTAAGACTGAAGACTGCAGAATGTGTCGAGATTCTAGAACGAAAACCAAATTACGTGTCTTCAGTCTTAATGGTGTTGCTTATACTCGCGTGTTATAACTTTTCAAGAATTTTACCTATAATGGTCCCTAAAAAAATGGGCCAGTAGGTTTAAGGCTAGAAAGGTCACTGTTTTAATTTTTAGGAATTGGAACCACCACCGTTCGCATGTTATTATTCGGTAAATATCCAGAAATGACACAAAACGTCAATAATTCTACCAAATACGATAAGTGTTCAAACCAACAAATAAAATTTGTTCTGAGTTCAGTCCGTCAAAACCTGGGGCTGTACTCCTCTTAATTTTTTTAAACCACTTTAGCTCCAACGTCCTGTGTATAGAGAGATAGCTTCCTCGGTACTGTTAATATCACTGGGTATAGAAAAATACTCTTGTACATTTCTAGCCGGCAAAGGATCAACTTTGAAGTAGTTCAAAGACTGCTTCGTGCACACTATCTACACTCGCAGGTAAACTAGATTTATAGTCAAGACAATTTGTTGTTTTCCAGAATTTAGCAAAACTTTTATATGCCTGAAGTAAAACCATTATGTCCATTTATGTATCTGGTCCTGTTCCGGCACTACCTCAACTTACTGTTAAAAATTATGCGACTCTCCACCATGTTATTTGAGAGCCAACATTTAAAATAATACTACACTATGATGGCTCTCACGGTCGTGGTGATTCCAACCCAGCACTGGTTTATGCTCGTCTCGTACATCGCAACAAACGCTAATTTTGCAGCATCTTGCAAACCATTAACAATAGCATACATAATATTTATTCAAAAATTCAAATGGGTATCACTTATTTAAAACGACTAAAGTTACAATGTATACAGTTTCCAACATGACTAGCACAGCAGTTCTTATTATTAAGGTTTATTTATCCTCATTTCTATTGCCCCAGCGAATACCGAATATCAACTTATCTTCTGTATACATAATTTTTTTTTTTGGAATCATATTTACTTCACACTTTATTAAGTGGAGATAATGGTCCGACCAGTACACTTCAAGGCCCACAATCGTGGAGGTGACTGTGGCACGCGAAGCAGCCGGTTGTGTTGTGATTATAGGCGTCGTCTGTTAGATCACCTACGTAGTTTGAACTAAAATAGTACGCGGATTCCGAAGTAAAGCAGCATCCGTTTCACTAGGCAGTTTACCTGCAAAAATTGTAGAAACCGCTGAAATTGAAAGTACTAGAATAACACAAACGTCAAAACTTGTGCCCCAAGATACTTGGACAACCTCCAACAATGCTCTTTATCCAGCTACTAGGGTCAAAACACATTACAAAAGTGCTTTACAACAAGAACATAAGTCTAAATCGATGGTAGTAAACGCAATGGAAAAACTGGAGCAGCATTTATTACAGAGGTTAGAGAAAACAAGTTAAAAAAATTACGAGAATTTCAGGCAGAGTTATTAGCAATGAACAATGCTTGCCATTGGATCATTACCATTGATAGATTACTCAATATATATCTAAAGTCACATAAAGGCAAAACGCCAAGCAATTAGCCAACAAGTCGCCAATGGCCTACATATGGAAATTACCCCAATTCAAACAGCAAATATACTAAGAAATTATGTCCCACATTGGAAATTCTACAATAGGTTACCAAGTGGCTAAAACCAATTAACTCAAGTTTAAACTAACTAGGTTATTTATAAAGAATGCCTATACATATTCAAAATAGTTTATAATGACCGTTGCCAATGCATTAACTGATAATTATTAATTAAGCCAATGAATGGAACAGAAATGTCCAAAATATATTATGATAAGGCATGACCAAGCGTTGATATCAATTATTAAATTTATTAAAAGAATTAAATAATACTACTCGTAATTCCATCTAAATTCTGAACCTTAAAGTGTTTGTATCAGAGACTAATCTCAATGACTTCTCCAGTTTAAAATTGTATACCGTTAGCAATTTCTATTAGGTAAATATCAGCAAAAAAAAACCTATCCGCGTTTAATGTAAGATAATAATAAAATAATGTAAAATAAAGTTTAATGTAAGATACTTCAAGATCGAATCTAGCTTACTAGCATACAAAGTTAGAATCACAGGGAAAATTGTAAGTAACAATCGCTAAATTGTGTATTTGCTCAAATGTTGGTTCCAACTTAAACACGCCAGGTACGTAAGGGCGCTGACACCAAGGCCGTGCGGTCATTTTTTTGGGTTTTAACGGAAATGTTTGTTATAAAAGTGGCACAAAACCACATTCTTTTATTCTCGTTTTTTTTTTAATTCTTTCATATCAAAAATTTACAATGTTATCAAAATTCAACGAAAAAAAATACGAAGCAATGATTAGCCTTTTGACAACTCACAAATTTTAAGTATTTCAATTTATCCTTTTTTTCGTAAGACCTTCACGTTAAACAAAAGCAAAGGTTACGTTGTTTAAAGCGCCACCGTTATGATAGAGACCTATTGTATAATCAACATCATTCATTTCCCTTTCACTTTTGTCGGACGATATCACCTGCCTATAAAAGAAATAAATAAATAACTAAACGTATCAAGGACATAAACGAGTTGGGTAATTGTATTTAAATATGGTATAACTATTACGGAGCTAATATAATTTAGGCCCTATTTATGGGATGAAACTAATACAATATATAATAAAAGTAAAAAAAAACTTTTTTTAATCAAGCTTTTATTTAAATGCGCTAAAAAGAATAAAATGAACTTTTCCTTTAAAACTTTTACCATCAACTTATGAAGTCATTACACAATTTATATGATATAAAAGCTTGTCGCGAGATTTAAGTTTCTACTCATTTCTACTTACGCGTATTTACTTAGTATGAAAATTTTTAAAATTAAAATCAATCAAATCCTGTTTATCTACACGTAAATCTCGCGACAAGCTTTTATATCATATAAATTGTGTAATGACGTTATAAGTTGATATTAAAAGTTTTAAAAGAAAGTTTATTTTATTCTTTTTAGCGCATTTAAATAAAAGCTTGTTTTAAAAAAAGTTTTTTTTTTACTTTTAATTTATTTTTTACTTTTTAGTTATCGCTGGACAGGTTTCTCAGTCTGATCATCTCATTCAACGCATCATTGTTGCAAGGTCGTTCGTTGGTTAATGTCGAACAGTCTAGCTCTTCAATAAGGAGACCTTCTAATGATTTTACCCTACTTAAGGCCACGTATGCTTGACCAGCAGCGAAGAGCTTCGAACCTAAGTATACAACGGCATGGTCGACAGTACTACCCTGCATTTTGAGTACTGTGCAAGCCCAACATAATATAATTGGCATCATTCTTCGTTCTGCGGTGCCGTGACTATATTTTGCTGGAAATTATATAGTCTTGGGTTTAATGAGATGAACACCGTCTTTACCGAAGTCTATACGGATGGATGGTATGTCAGTATCATACATATGTGCTCTCTGGAAGCAGGGCAATATGATTTCGGTAATATGTCCAATGGCACCATTCACCAGACCTTTAGACAGTTAAAGTTTACCAACCAATGCTACATACTCGAGCAATTCGACCTCAATATCATATTCGAGGACTCCAAAAACCCCAGTACACCACATACACATTTCAGACGGATTGACATCATGTTACACACTGATGCCACTCAGTCCTCGGCAGAGTTATGGAGAAATATCTTCACATGGCTTCTAAAAAAAATTTTGACATGCAACTAACCTCACGAAGCGCGAGCAATACTTCGTAACACGAACTAATGCTTCCCTGCCGAGCACGTTGTAAATCAACACTTTAAACTGAAATTAACAATTTCATTGCTGCCGACGGGTAACGAAACAGGATTCTTTTTTTTTAAATACTAGTAATGCTGTTAAACATTACTAATATTCCCTTTAACCACTTCTGGTTAGCTTAAAATGTTTGTGTTAGAAGTGGTTCACAACGGTAGTCGAATGGCGGATTCGAACCCACGACCTTTCGAGTTCGCGGACCGTGCCGTGCCATTAGGCTACTGACGCTGTATGATTACCCGCGCACTGTGAAATTTACGGCAAGCACTTAGCCCCTAAGTTATAACGCCTCAGTATTTATAACAAATCATCAATTTTACAGTGTTTCCAGGGCAAAGGATGGCTCATCACCCAATATCATCTCATTGTTATAAGTCAATTTAGGGAAATGCCAAGAAAAACTTGTGGTATTTAACAGATAGCGGAATATATAGAACTACATACTTGACTATACAGACTGCGGTGCGGTTATATCCAGATTGATGAGGAAGTATTTACAGTGCGAGGGATTTGGCGCTACGATCGCCAATCCAAACGGAAGGCATAAGTTATTTTTTATAGGATAAAAATAAAGGATCAAAATGCAGATACGTCATCACCCGTGAGGACTAAGATGGAATGCCTCTTTTCCAGTAAAATGGGTCTCCAGTTCTCTACACTCACCATACGAAACACAGCAGTGGTAGTGCAGCTGCTATTTTACGCTGGTATTCTGTGAGAATGTAGTCCTTCTCCGATCGAGCCGACCCATTCGTGTGACAACCATACTACTAATATAGCTGCAGCATGGCTCTACCACGTATAAAAGTTGCCAGGCGTTGACACTAAAAGCAAATACTGGCCACTAGTAAAAAAAAAAACTGCCAAGACTTTTTTGATAGATTATGGGTGACAAACGAGCACACACAGCCTCCAACTGATGGTAAGAGGATGCTGTAGCCCATAGACATTTACATCTATCCTCGATTAAGAATCAAAATGCAGATGCGCTGTCACCATTGAGGACTAAAATGTAATGCCTCGTTTCTAGTAAATAGGGTATCCGGTTCTCTACACTCACCATTACGAAACACAGCAGCATAAAGCTCTTATTTTACACTGCTACTCTGTGAGAGCGTGGGTGTTCCCTGGTCGAGCCTACTCATTCGCGCTACAACCATAATATAGCTGCAGCATGGCTCTACCAGTCTAAGAACATATGTAGACTGTGGCTCTACCACGTAAAAGATAAATATTATAACAAACTAATCACGTACATATCTATTTCCATAAATATTAATACGCATAATGTATATTGAGTTCTGTTTCATATTCATACACACCTGCTGGCGCTAAACACACACATTACAAATTAGTTACAGTCTTTTTTGTATGGTCGAACGCTCAACAAACATTTAAACTTGTTTTTGTTACTCTTTATCGTTGACCCGGTATAGTTTCTTGCTAGATCAACTGGTTAATGTACAGGTCTTTATTCATTAAATCACGACCTGTCTACATTTTACTGCTAAACTTGGGCCTCCTCCATAGATAGATTAAAAAGTGTGATATTTACCAAAGTTGCCACGCTAGCCGGGTTGGCAGTTTCATTATTATTAAGTTGTTATGAGAAAGATGCTGCTGCCTATCTCCTGTTTCAGTGTCCTTCTGTCGCCTCTTACGACATTCACGGGACGATGTAGAGTAATGAATAGTCTTATTAATTACTTTAGGTAAGTACACCGATTTTTCTTACAATAGGTACTCGTAATCTCACAATTATAAAGAACAAGTGCGTCATTTGTATATGATAATAATATTAATATGTAGATTATTCATAGGTACACTTTGTACGACATACCAAATTCGTAACACTTTATTTTTATCCTCATCCTTCAATAACCGCGCGTATCAAATTCTCCATTCTTAAAGATGTAGGTGTATAAAACAAAGAAAGACTTTTAGAAAACATTTATTATAAAATCAATTAAAAAAACTAAACATGTAAATTTGTTTACGAATTATAATATGTTGGTTAAGAGACACGAAATCATTTACACGCATTTATTATTACGTGGTTTTATAGCAGCTGGACAAGTTAATACATTAACTGAATTAGATACAATCCAAGTGAAAGTACCTAACGTGCTATAGCCGTTCAGCTATGTCTCAAGGACAAAATTTTGTCCAAGATAATATTATACACTCAGATAAAAATAATTTAAAAAAATAATTAGAACACTTCGTAGTTCTCATTTTAAAAATTATATTACTTATATTTTATTTTTAAATTTCTTGCGGCATACGTATACACTTCTCCCAATAACGGTTCATCGTCCCGTATCTGTGCATGTTCACACCGGCCAGACTGTGATCCTCATCTGGGTATGACTGTAAAAAAAAACAATCAAGAGCATAAGTTTAATTTAGCACTTACAAAATAAGTGTTCCATGACACGATGTCTTGAACCCTTCAACTAAATTATCAAGTTGTTTGTTATCGCTAGTGGAATTTTTCAAGCCTATATACGATTTTGACTCATTTATCCCTATTTCTCATGTTCATGTTTTGTTTAGATTTTTATGAACAATCCTTTTTGACGATCGTGGTGGCAGCAATTTTAAGTGTTTTCCCTAAAAACTTATGAAAGATATTTATGTATATGAATAGCGCAATTCTAACAAACTTCCTACGGTTTATTTAACACTAACTGTTCCCCGCGACTTTGTCCGTTCCGATTTCATGGGCTTTTCTTGTGTATTATGGGGGCAGTTTACATACATAAATTTCACAAGGACAAACATCCAGACCCGGAACAATGAAACTATTCTAAGCCCTAATAATTATTTTTCTAAAATAAAAGTAGCATAAGTTACTCATTATAACAATCAACTATAGCCAGTGAAAGTCCCGTTAAAATCGGTCCAGCCATTTCGAAGATTAGCCGGAACAAACAGACAGACAGACAAACATTTTAAAAATTATTTTTTGTTATAAATATCGTATATACTTTCATATGCATTTAGTAAACAGCTGTTATTTGGACTTTAAAAACAGACACTTCAATTTTATTTATTTTTATAGATTAGATATACATATTAGAATTCGTAATGTTTTGTGATATTTTTCCAAGATGAAAGTACTTTTCAACAGTGGTAGAGACACGCGGAAGCTTTTGCTGTCGCACGGATGGGCCGGCTCGAACCGGGGTGGTACCACGACCTCACAGAAAACCAGCGTGAAGTAGAAGTTTACCTCTGCGTTTCGCTTGGTGAGTGCAGGTGGCCGGAGGCCCATTTTACTGGAAATGAGGTATTCCATCTTAGTCCTCGCGGGTGACAACGCATCTACATTTTGATTTGTAATAGAGGATAGATGTAGATGTCTATGGGCCGCAGCAACCACTAACCATCAGGAGGACTGTGTGCTCGTTTGTCACCCTTATCCTATAAAAAAAAAACTTCAGAGACAGATGAGGACGACAAAATGTTGCCAGAGCAGTTCTTTTTAAATATTTACTCATACTTTCCATTCCCATCCAACAAAACTAAATTCAAATTTAGAACCTCACGCCTGTCTTACGAACTACACGTTTGTATTTGGCTAACCGTATTTTATAACAATATCTGATAAAACTGTCTGGACGGACAGACAGACATGTGTTCGTTCAATTTAACACATTTTAAATATGATATTATTTTTAAATCTCGCCTAGCCTTGACAGTTGTAGAGTATATTATATCATAATTGTAAACGAGTTTTAATTTTATGATGCGTAAAGTTCAACGGAATCCGGACCTGGATGACATTGAAAAGTTAGTAAATAAAATGACGTATAAAGTATTCTATATATGATTGTAAACGCAAACATATATTTTGCTTCGCTTGAGCGCCATCGCCATCTGACACTTAAGCAATCAGTATACGCACGCACACTCCATTCCACAATTTTTGGTTTCCTCTCTTTTTGCATTGCATTTCGAATACAATTTCTTTTTAATTATAATCGTTACAGCCAGTTATGCTTGCTACAATTTTCTCAATGTAAAAATATATGTTAAGTATAACAATGCCCGGGCAATATGAATAACGACAAGTCAAATCGGACTATGTAATTATTAATACTGATAAAAACTTAATTATTTATCACATTCTCTGATCGTTATGAATATTGTTAAGTAACAGTTGGGCAATACGATGTAACCTGACATAACATAATGTACGAACCTAACAAGAGTAAAAATGAGAAGGAAGGGAAAAACCACCTTGCGGTATCGCTGTTATTTGGCTTATTCCTTCTTTTGTGTCATAAAGAAAAAACACCTATAATGAAAACTTTATTCTCACTGTGTTTAAATGTGACACTTCTAACAGAGAATAAAAAATAATAGTACAAAAACTTCTACTAAATATGTGACATCAAAAAACCTAACCTAACCTATCTTTTGATTACTCTACCCATTAAGCAACAGACTTTATTCATAAAGCTTGGTCAATTTAATTATTTCAATAGGTTTTATAACATATTAAGCATTTTTGTAATTGTCTGAACATTATGAATAATGTTCTATTAATCACTTGGTCTATAATTACAAATAAAGTATATATGTAGGTATTTATATTGCCATTATTTTCTTATCGATTTTAATCATAGAACAAAATTAAGCACGTATGCTAGATAAATAAAATTAACAGTCGTATTATTCTCGTAGTAATTTCACACTCCTCAATAAACTTAAGACGATAATATTGACTTTTCAGGAAAGCAAGAAATCTGCGTGTCTATGACGTTTTTTTATCGACGTTAAATAATTTACTTTTATTTATACTTATATCATAAAATGGAGGAATAACGACTAGTGAATAGTGATGCCAAAATATCGATAGCCTTTAAAATCACAAACAACTACCGGTATAGGTGTGACATGGATGTTAAACATGATTTTTTTTACCCATAATATATTAAACGCCATTAAACATTTAAAACGCTTAGGTGTAAAATTAATGTTTGCAAATTGTTTCTTTAGAGGCCATCTATAAATGACGTCACACAAATTTTATGTTTTGGCATTGAAGTCTCTGTATAGGGACTCTAGTGCTTGTGTCAGGATCAACGGGACCTACTCGGATTGGTTTGGCATCCATAATGGTGTCAGACAGGGCTGTGCGGCTTCCCCGTGGCTATTCAACCTATTTATGGACAGTTGTTTGGAAAATTTGAAAGTAGAAGAATGCGGGTTAAGAATGGGTGAGTTAACCGTCAAATGCCTTTTGTACGCCGATGATCAAGTCATACTTGCGTCGTCGGCGGCCGAGTTGCAAATTATGGTTACATTAATGAACAGGACATTAAAAGAAAAGGGAATGAAAGTGAACGCAAGAAGACGAAAGTTATGGTTTTTAAAAGAGAAGAAAGTAAAACGATATGTGAAATAAGAATAGAAGGGGAGTTGGTCGAGCAAGTAGATGAGTTTGTGTATTTGGAATGTGTGTTTAGCAGGAATGGTACATATGATAAGGATATAGAACGACGAGTGAATGCAGGAAATAGAGTGGGGCTCAACACCCTATTGTGAAAAGTCAGAATGTGTCCAAAAAGGCACGTATGGCAATTCACAATGCTGTGTTAGTACCTACTTTAATGTATGGTAGTGAAAATTGGGTGTGGCAGAAGAAGCAGGAGAGTAGAATAAATGCTGTGGAAATGCAGTCATTAAGGAGTATGTTAGGGATGAATCTGAATGACAGAGTTAGAAATTGTTTAATAAGAGAAGAGTGTGGTTTGCAAGATGATGTTGTGACCAGAATTAAAAAAGGAATGCTTCGGTGGTTTGGTCATGTAGAAAGAATGAATGAGGAAAGAGTGACAAAGAAAATTTATGTTGCAGAGGTGAACGGCAGAGTCGGGAAGGGTCGCCCTAGGCGAAAGTTGAAGAAAATGGGCCAAATCAAGAGTACCTTTAACCGACGAGCGTATATGCGTAGGTATATGGATGTGGAGGAGGCGAGAGAGGTGTGTCAGGATCGTGCCAAATGGAATTCCATAGTCTCTGCCTACCCCTCTGGGTGACGGGCGTGAGTGTTTATGTCATGTTATGTTATATGTAATTTATTCTTTGTACTCACAATAGTAGGTATACTTATAGATCTAAAGAACAATGCTTCAAGTGTGTCAAGAGTCAAGTCGAGGGCCAATTTAAAAGCGGGTTGAGACCCAAGAACAAATACGTGATAAAGGATGAAGACATGAATAGACAAAATCCACTATATTTTATTGACTTAACAATATATATATTAAAATTTCTAGAAATACATAATAAATATTATAAAAAACTCCATTAATCATCTTAGTCACGTAAAACTAAAAGTCAGTAAAAAAGTACCCCAAGGTAAAGACAAACAAGAATTTCAAAAAACACGCGAAGTGTGATCGTGGATTACACCACTACCAGTATCGTTAAGATATCTGTACGAAACCATTAACAACGACATAATCTTTTAAAACAGTCCAGTGGCTGAGGAAAAATATCTTCTAACCCATATCGTGCCATGAGTGTTGTACGAGACGACGGATGAAAACAAGCTAGGAGATGGGCAGCAACGTCTTCCTAATAACAATTCTAATATAAATATTTGCAGTTGCCTACCCGCCTGCTAAAAGTGACAACTATGACTACCCCCTCTGTGGCAGTCTATGGAGGAGGCCTATGTTAAGCAGTGGACTTTGACAGACTATAACGGTAACGGTAGTCTTATATAAACACTCATTAAAATCTATTTAAACATATTTTGATAATCGACATTACTAAAGATAAAGCACAAAAAGTTGCCGCACTTTTAATATAAATAATAGAAAGAATGAACGAGGAACAAATGATAAAGCAAATTTATGTTACAGAAGCGAACGGAACAGTCGGGAAGGGACGCCCTAAACGAAAGTAAATCGATCAAATTGGCTATATATTGAAAATGGGCCAAATTAAGGGTCACAGATGTAAAGGAGGCGAGAGAGGTGTCAGGATCCTGCCCAATGGAAGCCCGTAGTCTCTGCCTACCCCTTTAGGTGACGGGCCTGCATAGACTTGGCCTATATGCCAGCATATTCCAAGTCTATGCACTAAACAATCTAATTTAATATAATAATATGTATTACTTGAGAGATACATTCTGTTTTCATGCGATGGCCAAGTCAATCTCTTTATTTAAAATATAAAAGATTTTTAGTATTGATGTGGTCACTATAACATGTTGTTAGGTTAGCTAATTACGTAATAACTTAAGATACAAGGACCCTTAAGTAGGGACTGAATAAATTAACCGACTTGGTACACAACTTTTTACGGTAGAAGAACTGAGTAGCGAGACTTGGTTTTTATTAGAAGTTATGTTTTTGATGACATTTTATTTTGCCGTTTGTCAAAGAGATTCCCTCCGGATTATATAATTAGAAAAAATGGTTAAGGTTAATTGGACGGGTTGGTTAGAATCCAAAGAAGAACTCAACAAATTTCATTAAACATTTTCGTAAGAAGTATAAAAGAAAAAGTAGAATAAAAACAGTTTTATTAAAAGGAGTCATTTCTACATTATTTGTACCAGTAAGTATAATATTGTTATAATAAGACTTCAAAATTTTAACTTTCAAAACTTGATAAAAACACTATTGGTAAATCCAATTGAGCATGCCTTCGCATTAAAAAAATTACGTATAGCATGATTATACGAGGGCGGCACTGAAAATTTCGGGAAACAAGGAAGTGACACAACATTACTATTTAAAAATGTATTTATTGCTTTTTGAAGTATTCTCCGTGAAATTTAACACATTTTTCCATACGATGAAACCAATCATTGAAGCAACCATTCCATTCGGAATTTGGGGTATCCAAAACGGCCGTTTTGTAGGCGTCCACAGCTTCTTCAGGTGATGAAAATCTCTGTCCACGCAATTTATTCTTTATTTTAGGGAAAGTATAGAAATCATTAGGGCTTAGGTCGGGGGTGTTCTTTGTCCCTCAAGAGGAATGAATAGTCGTAACATGGCCGGTTTTGGAGACAAACGTGGCCACCATTTTTTTGCAACACGCCGTGAACGAACAATTTTTGTTGGCTTTAACTCATTTTCAAACACCCAAACTCGTGACTGGTTTTTTGTTTCGGGTTCGTACGCGTATCCGCGTAGACGCGTATCGTCACCTGATACGATGTTGTATACAGCGTTTGAGGATCCTGCGTGGAATCTTTCGAGAGTTCTGACGCACCAAGTAACGCGAGCCGTATTTTGCTCTTCACAGAGCGAATGCGGTATCCATCGGGAAAACAACTTTTTTACACCTAATTGTTCATGCAAGATTATTTGTATTTGACTCATGCCAATGTCTAAAGTTGCCTGAATTTCGCGGTATGTCACATGTCGAACATGCCTCATTCAGCTTACGCACAGCATCAACGTTTTCTTGGGTGACTGCAGTTTTTGGATGACCTTGACGGGGATCATCACTGAGCTTGACACGTCCACGTTGAAATTCAGCAAACCAGCGACAAATTGTGGTTTTGGATGGGGCTTCATCAACAAATGCAGAAATCATCTGGTCAACACACTGTTTTTGTGTTAAACCACTTCGAAAGTCATAATAAATCATCGCTCTTGAATTTTCTTGAGTCACTTCTATTTTCTCAACGACTAAACAAGTTTGACAAAACCTTGTGATAAGACCGAGAATTTTTTTTAAATAAATAAATGGTATTCGATTTCTAAAACCAAGGAGTTTTCAATTAAAAAGATTTTAATATGACAGGAACAGTGGAAATATTCCATTCCCGATACTTTTAGTGCAGCCTATGTACGGAATTTTTTAAAGTAGTTTAAATACACACAAGTTTTCACTAATAACCTTATTATACTTCCAATTTTCCGATAATTTTATGTCAAACTTCAATTTGCAAAAGTTTGGAGAATCCTAAGTGCACGACTCATAATTCTCATATGATCATCATATCATCATTCATGTCACTCCCAAAAAGTCCAAGACGTATTCAAGTATAAATATTATACATCCTACTTACTTTTAGTACGTACTACTATTATTTATTCTGTGCTTTTAAAATATTGTAATAAAAATCTCTGATAATTATAATAATCAAGTATGTATGAAATTTGTTTTTCGAATATTTTGTATTTATTTGTACAGCGATCTTTTTGAGCCGCTGCAAACAACCGTTACAGTATCCACTCACAACGGCGGTTGACGCCGAACTATACTTATTATACTCTTTGCGCCGAACAAAGCGAGTGAGGCACAGTAGTCTCTATTTACTGAAATAAATTCTAACACAAGGCTGCGAAAACACCGAAAATTTCGACATATAGCAGCCGAAAAAATTAATTATAACTAAACAAAACAAAATTAAACTGCCATTTACATTCAATGGCTTCCCACATAATAAATGAAGAATTTTAAAAATAGATTGAGTTGAACAATTAAGATTTTCAAAAGTTATCGTGTTTTCAAAGCCATACGGACTTAATAAATCCACACCATATGCCATTAAAAACCCTTTTTTTATGTAAAAATAGCAATTCATCGATTTAAAAAAATACTAATAAGTTCAACAATCATTTATCTTTCTGACAATGTGCTTTTTATATCAATTATATGTATAGTGTTACGACCAGCAGCTGCTTATCCCAGGAGTAGGGTCCTCCGCGGCCCATAGACGAAGAACCTACAAGCAGGTGTTGGTCGGGCCTGCTACAGGCCAAAGGTGGAAAGTTTCTAATTACAATAAACAATCAGGGGGGAGCGTTCTATTTTATTAAACGGAGCTTACTTACCTCTATCCAAGGCGACTGCTCCCTCAGGTAGCCCTTCGAGCATCGACCTGCTCGAACCGCTTCATCAAGTTATGGACCCTATCTGGTCGACCTATCAAAGCATGGGCGCTGGTGGCCCAGCGTAACTCAGTCCGCAGGCAACGGATTAGTGTGAGTGGAACCGGCGAGAGATGTCGTGCGGTGTCCCACAGGGTTCGGTTCTGGGGCCGCCCCTGTGGAACATCGGTTACGACTGGGTGCTGCGCGCCGACCTCCCTACCGGCGTCAGCGTAGTTTGCTACGCTGACGACACGCTGGTACTGGCACAAGGGGGGTCGTACGAGGCGGCGGCGGAAAATATGACACGCGGGGTTGCCATAGTCGTTGAGAGGATCCGGCAGCTGGGTCTTGAGGTGGCTCTGCACAAGTCCGAGGCCATGCACTTCCATGGTCCTCGGAACAGGCCACCACCGGGATCCTCAGTGATGGTAGGAGGGGTATCCGTCGGCGTCGAGTTGACGTTGAAGTACCTAGGACTCGTTCTCGACGGCCGATGGAACTTCGTTGAGCACTTCCGACGTTTGGCTCCCAAACTGGAACGGACCGGGGCTGCCTTCAGGCGGCTCCTGCCGAACCTGGGGGGGCCAAACGCCTCCTGCCGGAGGCTCTACGCGGGGATTGTGCGGTCCATGGCCCTTTACGGGGCCCCGGTGTGGGCGCGTGGTTTGGCGCGGCTTGCCGTCCACCACCTGAACGCGCCCCAAAGGGTGGTCGCCGTGAGAATGGTTCGCGGCTACCGCACGATCTCCCGCGAGGCGGCGTGCCTCCTTGCCGGATTGCCGCCATGGGATCTGGAGGCGATAGTCCTCGCGCGCCTGCACGAATGGCGCACGGAGGCACTATGCCGGGGGGAAACCCCGCTGCCGCGGCAAGTTCTCGTGCAGCGGACAGACTTCCGGCGTGATCTCATGGCGACATGGAGAGAGCGACTGTCGCAACCCCGTGCTGGGCACGCCACTATAGCGGCGATAATACCCCTCTTTGAGGAGTGGCTTGAGAGACGCCACGGCGTCCTCACCTACCGCCTGACGCAGGTCCTCACCGGACACGGTGTGTTCGGGAGGTTCCTGCACCGAATCGGGCGGGAGGAAACGCCCGGGTGCTCCCACTGCGAGGAGCGACCGGAGGACACGGTGGAGCACACCGTGGAGGTGTGCCCTGCTTGGGCGGAGCACCGCCGTGTCCTCGTAGCGGCGATAGGCGGCGGCGACCTCTCGCGTCCGGCCCTGGTCGAAGCCATGGTCCGGAGCGAGACGGAATGGGATGCCGTCACCACCTTCTGCGAAGCAGTGATGCTAGCGAAGGAGGTGGCGGAGCGGGAGAAGGAGAGAGCAGCAGCTTTCCTTCCCGGCCGCCGCGGGAGACGCCCCGGGCGTCGGGGGCTACGTCGTGGCCCCCGGCCACCGTAGGCGCGGGCCTGTGGATGGCGAGCAATGGGTAGCTCGCCGTCCGTCCGTCTAACGACGACAGGCCGTGTCGACGGCGCGTTTTGTTCCACGCACGCCTCAAAGAGCTGTCAGCATCGTGAAGGGGCCCGCAAGGGCCGACGCCTGCCGGGGCTGCGGGCTGTTCGAAAGAGATACCGCGGCTCCGGAACGTAAGGGCACTGAAGGAACACGGATGGTTTTTAGTCAGTAAAAGTCTGACACTCCCTTCCGCTCCACCCAGAGCGAAAGGCGTCATTTGATGATTTTCCATCCGCAAAAAAAAAAAAAGGCAACGGATTAGTATCTTGGGCGAGGACATCACTACTAAATACAAATTACGACGCGGCTCGAGCACAATTACAAAATAACAAATAACAAATAGAACAAAAATTAACAGTTAACAAATGCAGTTCCTATCAAATCGAGTTGAATAGAAATTATACAAATACGAATTACTACTTATTAAACCAAATACAAGTTAGTACAAAAGAAAAGACACAAACCAAATTAACAAATAACAAATACTAGTGCGATCAAATCAAGTTAAATTGAAATTGCGTAAATACAAATTACAATACGAAAGATACATAAACGAAGATACACATCACGGTCGATCAACAAAAATGCCTAGCTCGGAAATCGACCCTTCGATAGTAATCCACTACAACTATCCGACAACGATAATTAACCGATTACGTAAAAATAACCATCTACCTACATGACGCAAACTCCCGCTTGCGCACTAACCGGGCGCGGCTTTTCAAATTTACCCGCTAACAACAAACAAGCAAGCCACAAAAGAAAAGAATTTTATTATTACGTATATAATTAAAAAAATATATTTTTACGTATTACGGACGGGCGTGATTGTTAGAAAAAAACCAAAATTGTTTAATTTTTATCAAACACTATGGTCGGGATCGACCGGGAATCGATCCCGGAACTACGCTCTGCTACCAAATGTTACGGCCAGCAGCTGCTTATCCCAGGAGTAGGGTCCTCCGCGGCCCATAGACGAAGAACCTACAAGCAGGTGTTGGTCGGGCCTGCAACAGGCCAAAGGTGGAAAGTTTCTAATTACAATAAACAATCAGGGGGGAGCGTTCTATTTTATTAAACGGAGCTTACTTACCTCTATCCAAGGCGACTGGTCCCTCAGGATTCGGTCAGGTCGCATGTGGTTGTATAGTGCTAGGAAAGTAAGGGTCAGTGATGTGTATCTCGGTGTGGCTGGTAGTGTTATTGACCTTATTAGACAGTTACGCTCTGCAGCAGTTCGGACCTCAACACCTCTCCACCTCACGTCACTTTCTTCGTTAGTCACGATGATAGTCCAGTAACTCGGTCGTACGATCAACTACCTTACAGAAGCCACGTTTCGCGTGGCCACAGTTATTTCTATAGTATCAAATACCGCACTAGCTATTATTGTCGAATGCACTTATACAGATTCTGAGTTAGATACAATAAGTCCCGGGTGAAGCTAACAAGAAGGAATGCGCGTTACGTATCCTAAACCGTATATTTCCTAGATGCGCGTGTCGTATTGCGCTTCCGACAAAAAAACAGCGTGTCGCCTATCGCAGCTGAATTTGGACTCTCAATTTTTCTAGCGCGTTCTCGACACCCACCGTTCAACACGCTCGGACGAACTTGATCCCGTATCGCGCCGAGCCGAGTGCCATCTAGCGTCGATGCTTGACATTAGCGCTTTTGCGCGAACATATAGTATGATTACTAGATACGATTTCATGCGACAAAACGTTGGAATCTTGATTTTTAGGCGCTAGTAGAACATATCTATGCGCGTTGCGCTTGGCATGCAATAGAGACAGATTTTTATACATTATAAAACTGTAGTACACTAAAGATTAAAAAAATCTTGATATTATCCTCTTTCATCTTTATTTCTCGTCATTATGAACCCAACTAAGTATCTATTTATCAACCAAAAAAGAAATGTATAACCTTACTTAACCAACCGCACAGCCTCACGGTCACACTAGTACAATATTCACAGCATCACGCCATCTTCCCTAAGGGTTTGAGTCGAGCTTCGGATTATATTCCCAAGTCACAATGATAAAACCTTTAGCGTAGTTAGGTATAGATATATAGTAGAAGACGTTGGACCTTCAGCTGACCTTTCATCCGGACGGATATCAAGTGTCCGTCGATGGCCCTCTTGGCTCTTCGGAGCATTGTCTGATTCGAAGTAGGGTGCCACTCCTGCTCCCATCGCAATTGCGATCTGCGGCTTGCCGCCGTGTTTGGCACTATATGTCGGCCGATTGGAACGGGATGCGGTCTTTTTTGCATCCTACCCTTGGGGGTTGGGTTTGCTTCTCGCCGGGAGATCCCAACGTTGTTGCTGATTCTGTCGCTGATGTGGTGAGGATGGAATTATTTATTCCATCATCTGTGGTGCCTATCGGAGGCAGAACTCAGCCATGATTTGGTCGCTTCTGTAAAATTGCATCACACTATAAGCAGAAGCGCTACCGGGCCTGGGCTGACGCATCAACGTCCCAGGATGTAAACACCAGCGCTCTTAAAAAGAAATATAATTCCACCTCCAGGTCCTTCAAAAGTGTCATTGCCAAGGCAAAGTCTGAGCACATCGGCAGAATTGGCGAGAAACTAGTTCGCCACCTTTCAGGAACACGTGCATTCTGGTCTCTCGCCAAGGCTGTCCAAGGAAACTTCTGTCAGACATCTCTGCCATCTCTGCACAGGGTGGATGGCTCACTGGCCCATGACCCTAAGGAGAAAGCAGATCTGCTAGACTCTCTTTTTGCTTCCAACTCGACTCTAGATGACGGGGGGAACACATCGCCGACCGTCCCGCGGTGTGAGTGGTCCATGCACGAAGTGCTGTTTACACAGCGCTCGATGCGTAAAGCACTCCTCTCACTGGACGTCAACAAGTCGATTGGGCCTGATGGATTCCCACCTATAGTGCTGAAGACGTGTGCTCCGGAGTTGGCACCGGTTTTAACGCGTCTTTTCCGGTACTCCTACTCCTTAGGCGTAGTCCCGAACTCATGGAAGACAGCTTTGGTGCACCCGATCCCTAAAAATGGGGACCGCTCTTGTTCTCCAAAGAAATGGAAAGCATTATTAACTGCCAGCTCATGCGGTACCTTGAGAATCACCAGCTGATTAGTGTCCGCCAGTACAGTTTCCGTCGAGGTCACTTCTCTGGTGATCTTCTAGGTTACCTAACTCATATATGGGCAGAGGTAGTGGAGTCCAAGGGGGAGGCGTTGGCCGTTAGTTTGAACATAGCGAAAGCCTTCGATCGGGTCTGACACAAAGCGCTTCTTTCGAAGCTCCATTCCTATGGGCTTTCCAATGGGATCACCAATTTTCTTTCAGATCGGTCATCAAGGTCGTAGTAGACGGTGCATGCTCCGATTACAAGCCCATTAACGCAAGTGTTTCAATTCAGTAACATTGATTGCTATGTAGACGATAGCACTGGTGATGCTTTATACACCGGCCGAGCAAATATTTCTCGGAAAAACGTCGCCGAGTACCGGAAAAAAACTTGTGTCTGAAGGACTTGGGGCAACTAAATTTAATCCAGTTCATTCCCCAGAAGACACAAGTAGGTGCGTTTACCGGTAGAAAATAACCCCTTTGTCGTATCCCCTCAGTTTCAAGGCACTCCCCTTGGTTCCTCAGCCAGTATCGGAATTCTCGGTGTCGACATATCAAGTGACGTGCAATTTCGTGGTCACTTGGAAGAGAAGGGAAAATTAGCCTCTAAAATGATTGGCGTGCGCAGCAGAGCGGGACAGTATTTCATGCCCGCACACCGATTGCAACTTTACAAGTCGCAGATTCGGCCTCACATGGACCGACTGAGTTTTTTCCGATCGGGTTGACTCACTGACACTGCGTATAGATGTTGCATCTTTTTGAGTCTATCTATCACGGGGAGTGCTCTGAGGAATTGTTCGGACTAATTCCAGCCACGCAATTTCACCATCGCACATCGCGACAAAACTCGCGATACCATTCATACCATCTGGATGATGGGCGGTCCGCCATTGTGCGATTTAGAAGAAGTTTTTTTCCTCGCACAACTTCCTTGTGGAATCGATTACCACCAGCGATTTTTCAGGACAAATACGACTTAAGGACCTTCAAGAAAAGAGCCTACTCCTTTTTAGCAGGCCGGCAACGCCTCTGCGATTCCCCTGGTGTTGCAGTTGTTCATGGGCGGCGGTAGTCACTTACCATCAGGTGAGCCGCATGGTCGTTTGCCCCCGCTCCTATAAAAAAATACAACAACACATAGGTACACTGTTATGCTGATGTGTGGACCCGCATCCACGCTTGTAGAATTGGCAAGCCCCACCGATCAACAAACACCCTAAGGATACTGTTTGTGCTGTTGGTGCTGATCCGCAAACGGGTCAGCGCAGTTTTACAGATCGCTTGAATTCGAAGAACTCTTATTTGTTTAATTTTTTTAGTTAATTTGTTAAGCTGGAAAAAGGCCCGTTTGCAATTCACAATGCTATGTTAGTTCCTTAATGTAAAAATGCGGTTATTAAGAAGTATGTTAAGGCTGACTCTGAATGATAGGGTGAAATAATATGGTTTGAAAGATATGTTGTGACCAGGATTAAGGAATACTTCGGTGGTTCGAACACGTAGAAAGAATTAACGGGGAAAGAGTGGCATAGACAATTTATACTGCAGAAGTGAGTAGCAGCGTCGGCGGCCCTAAACGTAAGTTTACTGACGAGTTTGGCGATATATTGAAGATAAATTAAAGTAAAAGTGTCCTTAACCGACGAACATGTATGCGATGATATATGGATATAAAAGGTTGTTGGTGTGTCAGAATTATACCAAATGGCAGTCCGTAGTCTCTGCCTACTCGTATGCGTGACAAGTGAGAGTTTGTGACATACATAATATATGTAAAACTACATACATATCAGAGCACCTAATGGTAAGTACCGATAAGGTACGTGTTCACCTGCAACCAATAATAGACAAAGAAAGCAACAGATGCGTTGTCCTTTTTTAATGAATAAAGGTGACAAAGGAGCACACAGTCTACCTAATGGTAAGTGGATGCTGTGATCCATGGACGTCTAGATGTGTTTTTAAATAAGAATTAAAATGCAGATGCATTGTCACCCCTGAAGGCTAAGCCGTAATAACTCGTTCCCAGTAAAAAGGGTCCCTGTTTCCTACACTGACCATACGATACACAGCAGCATTAAGCTGCTACTTTACGCTGGTATTCTGTGAGAGCGTGGTCCTACCCCGGTCGAGCCGACCCATTCGTGAAAATACCATCATACAGCTGCAGCATGGCTTATTAAAAAAAATGCAATTATACTAGCTTTTCCTCACTAACCCTCAAACGGGAACACAGCAATAAATAATATAATACTACTTTGTGGCTAAAATAAGGGAGAAGTTATTACCTACCCAGGTGGACTCCAAGATAGAAAAGAAGCTCCACCTTGTTTATGTAACACGCCTTGGGAGAAGCCCACCGTCTAGACAATGGAAAGCTTAGGCTTATGTTAATTAATGTTTTTATACTGCCTCGTTGGGCTAGCGGTCGTAAACGCGAATACTAATCATGTGGTCCCAGGTTTGAACCGGATTGAACCAAAATCTAATTGGGTTATTCTGATAAGCAATTCTCAGTAGCAGCCCGCAGTCACAAACTTGGCAGTGTTTCCCTCACGTGAATTAGAAAGCAAGTAAAGCCGTTGGTCCTGTGCCTGATCTGACTATGTGAGGAATACAGAGTGCACATGTGCTTACACAAACTCGTGCAATATAATCCTATCCTGCGCACATGTCTAGACTCCGTCGATACTGGCCGCTATGGCCAAAATTCAAGCTGTAAGATATTGTATTAAAGTTTAAAAAAAATCTAACCATCTGTTCGAAGGGTATGTTTAGTTCCTGCAACGCTCGCATCAGTTTAGCAGCATTCTGATAGTGTACATTGTCGTCTGCATTTCCGTGAATCAGGTACAAGTCGTGTCCTCGAAGCTTCTCCGCCAGAAGTGTTACATCACCCCGTTCGTACCCGGCAAGGTTGTCTTCCGGAGTAGGCAAACCCATGTAGCGTTCAGTGTACATCGTGTCTATAGTAATGATTAGAAGGGCATGTATATTTATGATTAAATACTAATTCTTTTCAATTTATACTACATACTTATAGATGATAAATTGTATAAAAAAGAGAATAATATTGCGTAATTAATTAATTATAATTCAGCGAGTAAGACCAGAAAATGCCTAAAATTATCCCGGCTGAAGTGAACAAAAACAAGGGTCTAACCCGGGCGAAGGGCAACAAGATGGTGTGTTGGTTTAACTAACCAAATGCTGGTTTAGAGTTATTAAAATAAATACCAGACTGTATTACAGGGTGCAGTGCCAAGGGCGAGGAGGTTTTAATATTTCGCGATATTGGAAATGCCCTTAATTCGGGCTACAGGAAGAATGTGAAGGAATGCATGTGCACTCACCTGGACTTATGCTGATCTGCCTCATGTTTCAAGGGCTGCAGCCACGATGTTTCAGCACCGGCTGTGATAACGCTATATTTCGCGATTATGTGACAGATAATAGCGAAATATGGCATTATTGTAAATGTCTATACACTTTACGATAAATGTGTATAGTTTAATATCTAAATTACATAAAGGCGGTTGCGATGGCGCGAGACAGAAGCGATGCGGCTGGTTGCGTGTCTTGCATAAGAGTGCACATGCAGTGGCATAAAGGCGGTAGATAGGAAACCCGGAAATGGGCTATTTGCAGTACTCTCTCTTATTGGATTGGATTAACGAATCACTTAAGCGTTAGGCGGTAGCACCAAAATGGCGCGAAAAATATGATAAATCACACTTACAATCAAAGATGCTAAGACTTTATAGTTTCTACTTGTTCCGAATGAGATATTAAAAAAAAATTGAAATATTCTTTTATCATAAGGATTTTTATGATAAAGTGACGGACAACCTTAAAGCCCACCTGATGGTATATTACTACTGCAGTCCATCGACACTTGCAGCCGACCTCAAACAAGGAATGCTACAAATGCGTTGTCAACTGAGGACTAAAGTGGGAACGTTTCGTAGCCTGTAACGACACTTTTTTTAATAAGGAAGTCGATGGATACAGGTGACTCAGGACCGTGCTTTGTGGCATTCCTTGGGGGAGGCTTATGTTCAGCAGTGTACTTGTGAAGGGCTGTAATGATGATGAATGGTGAATAACAGGCTGTCCACAAAAACAATAAAAATGTACTAATGTATCAGAACGGCAGGACGAACACAAATTCTCCCAGACACCATTACATCTTAAAAATATAGAATGCGCCTTGCAGTGGAACATTTAACGTAATTACAGTAATATGAAGTACAAACTTAATACTCAAAAATGATAACGCATCTGTAGCTTTCTTTTTAAAGATGTCCTTGAACCGTTAACCATCAGGTCCACCGTTCTTACGTTTGTAACTTTATAAAAATAATAGACCTCGTTCTAAAAAATAATATACATTTATAGTAAGTCCCAATTTAAAGCCCTCAACAATTGTTTTATCTAATCAACTTACTGTAGTAAAGCCAAGACGTAACGGGAGCACTGGAGACACCGCACCGGAAGAGGTGCTCGTCATCATGCAGCAAAGTCAAGAGTGTCGCGTAACCGCCGTAACTATGGCCCCATATGCCCACTCGCTCGCGGTCGATGAACCCGTAGCGGTCGAGTACTTGCCTATAATCATTTAAATATAAGTTTAATGCCCATATTGCACACTTGCGCTCAATCTGTTTGTGTAGCAGACTTTTTGTTGCTTGCGTAACTCGTTAACAACTACGTTCTTTTAAATCGACCGGGGGACAACGCGTTAAGCATTATCTAGAATAGAATAGAATAATTTTTTATTTAATATTGATTATTACATAATTCTTATTGAAAGTCATTTTTTATTTACCACTGGTTCGGAAAATACCTCTGTCCTGGGAAGAACCAGCAAGAAACCCAGCGGGACTTTTTTTTTCAAACATATTTCACTTAACAATAATTTCATTTATACAATTTTTAAATGATTTCTAATAAAACCAGCATGGTGGCGATCACCTTATTCCTTATTCCCAGGGGTTATTTTCATTCATGTATTCCTTGATATTATAATAACCCTTTTTGTACAGTTTTTCTTTAATAAAACTTTTAAACTTGTTTATTGATAAACTTTGAATATGTTCTGGGATTTTGTTGTAAAAGCCTATACATTGCCCCATAAATGAATTACTGATTCTGTGGAGTCTAGTAACTGGTCTGTTAATATTTTGAAGTTAAATTTAGAACGTCAATTTGATTATAGAAATTGATAGTGTTTGCATGCTGTATTTAGGGAATGATACACAATAACGGATTATTTACTTAAGTTAATGGTAATTAAAAGTTTGATGCAAATCCATAGTGATTTATTATTGGACTCCTCCTTCCTCTTGCTGCGTACGCTATGTAGGTTCTAGTTCGTTGTGTCACAGTGTTTTAATTTTGATTGAATTCATCATCATCATCATCATCATAGCTTATCAAAGCGACTGCTGACTGCTGAACATATTTCACATAGAAGCTACGCTTGGCTGGCGGGTTGGAAACTACAGTTTCTTTATTATTTTGAGTCATAATCAGGAATATGCTGCCGGCCATTTCCTGTTTCAGTTTCCCTTTGTCGCCTCTTACGACACTAACGGGATGATATCGGGTATTAGTTTTTCATACGCCGTGACTAAACGGCTAATGATGAAAAATATGACACACAAACATTTTGAAACACTAATTTTACCTTAATATAACAAAGTGATCTTCTATTTCGACAGTTCCCAAAGCATTATTGACGGAATACAAAATATCTTGACCGTTGAGTCCGGCACCGCGGCCGTCCGCCATCATGTATATTGTGTTTCGACTCGTCGCCATGTATGAATGGTAACCTTAAGTAGATAACATATTGTACTATAAACAAAACTGTCACACAAAAAAAAACACTTCGAACAATAAAAGTATAAAATAAGCATTAAATTAAATAGGAAATATTAAATACATTTTAACGTACACTGAAATCAGGAATCCTAATGCAATTAAAGGCGTGCAGGCATTACAATGAATTCAGAAATTTTAATTAGGAGTTACAACAGCAAACGAATTTGGAACTCCTGATTAGGACACTGCACACCGAGATGCTGAATTCAGTGCAGTGTGCACTGAATTTAACATCTTAACGCAGTCCGAGAGCAAGCATCTACGCGCGTAGACGACTTTTATAATGGAGCCTACTTTGTATAAGCATCAAAAATAGAGCTTGCTCGAGCGTCAACGGCTAGCACAGTTAAAATAATTAATAACGTAAAAAGTAGAATTAGGTAGGTACATTTTAAATATGTTGGAGATATTGGAAAATTATTGTTTTATAATTTTAAAAATTAAAAAATACTGAAGTCTTTGCTCCTTAAGTTATACTTTACATATTAGGTCCTTACATATGAAATTAGCGTTTTGTCGTACTGACCACTATGATCTGAAATATCTCCTCTTTGGTTAAGTATTCCAAATTCAAATTTATAAATTCATTTAGCTGGTACATTTGAGTTTTGAAAACAGTCATTCATTTGTTTTTTCCTCATTATTTTTTTTTCTTTGGCGTCGCTTATTACCGCACAATGGAAAACATGAAATATCGGTATATTTACGAGTACGAGTTCTATCGTGGCACCAGTGCTGCAGAAACAGCTCGAAGGATTAATGATGTGTACGGCGCTGGTGTCGCAAAAGAAAGCACGGTACGTTTTTGGTTTCAATGTTTTCGTTCTGGAAATTTCGACCTTCAGAACCAACCCCGTGGACGGCCGCAGACCAAAGTGGAAAATGAAGAATTAAAGGCTATTGTGGAAGCGGATCCATCTCAAAGCACTTCAGAGATAGCTGCAGGCCTCGCGGTAAGTGATAAAACTGTATTAATCCACTTCAAGCAAATCGGGAAAGTAAAATACTTGAACTATGGGTTCCTCATGAATTGAGTGAATCGAACTTGCAAACACGCGTCGACTGCTGTGTTACTTTGCTCAACCGACACAATAATAAAGGGATTTTAAATAGAATCATTACTCATGATGAAAAGTGGATACTATACGATAATCGGAAGCGCTCGTCGGAATGGCTGAACTCTGGAGACACAGCCATATCCTGCTCTAAACGAAAATTGACTCAGAAAAAGTTACTTGTGAGTGTTTGGTGGACTAGCATGGGTGTCGTTCACTAAAACTTTATAAAATCTGGCCAAAGGATTACGACAGATAACTATTGTCAGCAACTGCAAACCATAAAGAAAGAATTAGCTGCTAAACAACCGAGATCGGTCAATCGCTCTAGGTTACTGCTGCTTCACAACCACGCAAGACCACAGACTGCACAACAAACAACCACTAAGTTAGATGAGCTACAATTGGTATGTCTGTGACATCCAACGTACTCCCAGGACCTTGCTCCAACAGATTACCATTTTTTCCGGAATTTGGACAACAAACCGCCTTCAAAGAGTTTATTGATTCTCGCCCCATAGTTTTTTTTTTAGTAAAGGGGTCAATGAACTAACTATGAGATGGTAAAAGGGCATAGATAAAAACGGTGCATACTTTGATTAATTAAATATATTTTACAAAAAAAAATTGACCTTATATTCCTCCCGTACAAAACGCCAATTTCATATGTAAGGAGCTAATATATAATTATAATAGTTTACTACATTCATTCTATGTAATGGATTAATTCAGTGTAGTGTAACACGTCTTTTTTATTTGTTTGGCAAAGGTTTAATAATTTATTGTTTTTTTATTTTATTATTACAAATATTAGGTATATATCCATAAGGTAATATTTCTAAATGAAGTTATAAACTAAGCTACTGGCCATTTCCTGCTTCAATGAGTTAGCAACCGCAGTTTTCTCATTATTATTAATTTGTTATTACTAAGATCGTGCTGGCCATCTTCTGCTTCACGTGCTGGCCATCTTCTGTCGCCTCATACGACACACACAGGATGATCTGGGGTGATGGATATTATTACGCGGCCACTACACGGTGATTAAGTTATAGCATGATGTAAAGCAGCCCTTCAGATTGGTGAAACATAAAACTGTTAACAGGATCTTCGATACTCAGAAACTGCATTTATTTTGGTTTGGCTCGCTCTTGCACTCAATAAAACACCAAAACATTAACTTTTATAATTATTTTAGTTTACAAGCATAATTTATAGCTGTCACCATTTATAAAAAAAGGATCTTTGCGAAATTAGCGAAGGTTAGCGAAGTCGTCGAAAACAGGAGGAGGCAGATAAAAACGTTAGGGAACACATTCACTTAAACTCGGAAGCAACGGAATGACGTAAAATATATCTGTCACTGTCAACAAAATGACCGGCCTAGCGAACCATTTTACGCTTTTATCAGTTTTCAGATGACTTTGACAGATTGGACGTCAAAAACTATGGAGTGTAGGGTAGAAGGAGAACCATCTTATAAGGGCGAAAGTTGAAAAAGTGTCCTACTATTTACTGAAAATAGAGGTTCCAAAGCCTACCACAATAGCGCTGGCGTCTGAAAAACTACGATATGAAGATAGCTGTTGTGAACGGAGTGAAGTCAGCTGAATTCAAATATCTCAAAAATTTCATGATTAGAGTAGTTAGTAAAATGCCAGTATACAAAATCTCAACTATTTACGTAGTACAAAACCGTCGGACCTTGTTTATTTCTCCATCTTATTGTAATTACTTGTTGCGCTTTTTTTTAATTTATCCTATGCTACTGCAGCGCCACCCTTATTGGACACGTTTTTAGGGACACGTTTCATATATAGAGATGGTCCTCCTTCTCTCTACACTCCATATCAAAAACGTTAGAATCAGATTATTATTATTTAGATTATATTATTAATTAGTTAGAAACAGCAAAATAGCATGGGGGTGCTTCAAATAAACCCTCTTGACCCCCCCCCCCCTTCAGTAACTGAATCCTCAAATTCAGGCAACTTACATTCCAACCCAACCCAAGCTGGCTCATAACTTTAAGCAATGAAACTACTAGTTACACCTTGTCCTTCAAAATCTGTATTACCTTTAATTTTCAGAAGTTCACAAATGAATATAGAGAACTTATTCATACACTCGTAAACATGCCAACTATGTATATCAGCAACCACGTAAATAATGAAAAAAAATATTTTTTATCTATAAGTTGCCAGTGTGTAGTGATTGTGATAGTGACCCGATTACTATCCTACTTGATGGTAATTGGAGACGTAAGATGGTTAACGCACTGCCTTAGCTTAGTAAAAAGCCTATTCACTCTTGTTATAAAGACATCCAAATATGAAAAAATAACATTATGTGGTACTTACCAACAGTAAATGTGTCATAAACGTTATTGGTATTCGGTCCTGAATACACGTAGTACACCATAGGGTATTTAGTACTGGCATTGTTAATGTCCAAACCGGGAGGAAGCCATAGTCGAACTGGCGCTGAGTGGCCATTTGCCAAGGGCACTGTAAATATCATGCTATTTGGGCGAATCTTGTCCTCTAAGCGTGCACGTACAATGGCGTTGTCTTCCCAAGTTTTTAGTATGCGACGATTCTGCAAAAAATATAATTTTCATGTCCAACTTACTTAAGTAACTATTGTAACTAAGAATGTCAAGTGGTAGCCTCGTACACGTAAGCGAAGTATAGGGTAGTAGCAGTGCAGGAAAGCGACGGATGCAAGTGGCTCAGGACCCTGCTCTGTGACATTCCTAGAGCCCATAAAAAGTCATCTGTTGAAGAAAGTCCTCCCTCATAGATGACGTTCCCCATAGATTTCCTCATCATCAGCTCGTAAAAGGCCATTGCAAGACATTATGCTTCTTTGGTTCTAGAGTTCTTAGTGGCTACACCACTTTATAACAGCCAAATCGACGGTTTATGTATAGCTACATTTTCCTAATAACAACTCAATAATAACAAAGAAAACCGCGGTGGTCCACCGGCCCGCCATGCGTAGCAAGTATGGCAAATATTCTGCCTGTGAGGCAATTTACGCGAGAGGTCTATTATCAACAGCTGACATTTGATAGGCTATAATGAATGAATAGAAGAGGTTTCTCACCAGAGGGTCGAAGATGAAGGTGGCGGAGGGCTCGTCGGTAGAAGAGCAGGTGATGGTGAGGTAGGAGCCTGCGCGGCTGGCGGTGGCCGTGGCCCAGGTGCAAGGCCCGCCGCCCGGCAGCCGGATGTCACAGCTGAGGCAGTCCGCGTCCGCACCCGCCACTTCCACCCGCGACTGCCACGGAGCACCCTCCACTGTACGCGTGTAGTAGCTGCGTGCGAACGTACATCGAAGAGTTGTTGTTATTACGATTCACCAATTAAGATAGACAAAGGTCAGTACACCATACAGCCTAGTCTGATTTGTATTTTATTCAAAAACTCCTCACAATTTGCTGATACGTCACATAGTGAAGTTCTTGGGACATTTTGGCGACTCTTTAACCCAGCGGATAGTTGATGACGATAATATTTCAAGGCCTCTAAGCGAATAAAGCAACCTGAGATTTATATCACCATTGAAGCACTTGTTACATCGTTTCCATTAATAGTTCAACATGCGCAGATATTTAATATACAAAATCGTACCACTTTTACGTATGAAAATCCACTTGAAACCATTATTCAAAAGTTAATACTAGAGCAGCAATCCAATGGCGGTCAAGCTCCCGCCAAAATTTCGTATACCAAACAGTATATAACTTGAAAAGGAGATGTACGATTTTGGTCCACCACTATGTACACTACATAGATAAATAGGAAAAAATTGAGAAATTTCATAAAAATACTAACAAATTAGTTTGAAAAAGGGTATAGGCGTACAAAAATGATCATTTCAAAAGTTTCAAAAATTCGTGTTGTTTTTTCTTATTGCAGATATTACGATACACGTCAATCAAATGTCAATGTCAAAATGACATTTTTCGTGTTTTTTATGGTTTTCTCTGTGATCCACCATGTTTAATTTAATGTTGTGTTGCTCTCCTTGACCAAGTTAATTTGAATGTACATTGAAACGAAGTGAAATTAAAGAAAACTAACAATAAAAACGGTTACTATATTATATAGCAATATTTACATATAGTGTACATAGTGCTAGCCCAGGCTCCATACATTTCTGGAACGTTTCTTTTAGATTATAGTTGATGTTGTTAAGATTCACCAATTAAGGCAAGCAAATGTCTTAGACCATACAGCTTAGTATAACGTATAATCCGTTATTTATTTCTGCCGACAAACAGCAGTGCTTACACTGATGTGTTCCAGTCTGAACAGACCCAGTATAATTACAGGCTGTAAGGCATTCCATTTTAGACCTCAGAGGTGACAACAGGTGAATTGATTGACAACGTTTTTTATTTATAGATTAACACGCTAATTGTGGTGTCTGTGGAATGGAAAAAGGCAACTTTGTGAAAGAAGGAATACAATAATAATACAGATATCTTATTTTGTACCATGCACGTTGTTACATGCAAAAACTAGTTCAATACGAGTACTAGAAGAATTTTGTTCTCATTTTAAGTTTCCTTCTATGCTGTGCACTTACACTAAGATGCAAGATTTCAATAATCTATGTTTAATAGTCTCTAAGAGAACAGTCTGTAATAGGTATACAGACAGATAAATATCGAGATAATTTCATTAGTTTTCGGTTTAGATAATTTTTCTACAAAACACTAATTTATATACTTACTATGCTAAATTCTTCTCGTCCATTCCAACATAATTGTTCACTGTGAAACCGCCAGGGGTGATAGAGCTCGATATTATCTCACCGTTGATACGTATACCGACATATAAATGTTGCCATATCTTTCCATCAGCTTGCTCAAGCGACCAACGGGTCGAGACAAAGAAGTCTCCGTTGCTACTGAAGCGAGGTAACGCAATGGGCACCCAACCGTTTGGTTGCTGACGATGTTCTTCCTACAATAGTTATAATTCATAATACAAGAAATTTATTAAAAAAATATAATATCAAATTTCAAGTGTACTTTTAAGTTCAGTATATTTCACAGTTATCTACTGGAAACCAATATCACAACCAGAATAAGATCCCGATGGTTTGAATTGACAGTTAAATGAACGGCTAGCCCTTTACTTATTTTTTGTAGAAGTAGGGGGACAAATAAGGACACAACCCTACTGATGGTAAATAGAGACTTTTGCCCATAGAAATATACGTGGTAGAGCCACACTGCAACTATATTATGGTTGTAGCACGAATGAATCGGCTCGACCGGGGCTCTCACAGAATACTGATTAAATCTAGTCCAGTTCAATCCCCAGAAGACACAAGTGTGCGCGTAAAGAAAAAAGAATCCCTTTGTCGTATCTCCTCAACTTCAAGGCACTTCCCTCGTTGCCTCAGCTAGCATCGGGATCCTCGCCGTCGACAAATCGAATGACGTTCAGTTTCGCGGTCACTTGGAAAGAAAGGCCAAATTGGCCTCTAAAAAGCTTGGCATGCTTTGTAGAGCGAGACAGTATTTTATGCTCACAAACCGATTGCAACTTTACAAGACGCAATTTCGGTCTCACATGGCATTACTTTTCTCATCTCTGGGCCGGGGCACCTCAGTGCCTGCTCTTTCCCCTTGATCGTATCCAGCGCAAAGCCATTCGAATGGTCGGCGACTGAGTTATTTCTGATCGCCTTGACTCAATGGCGCGGTGAAGAAATGTTGCATCCCTTTGCGTGTTCTATTGCAGCACGAGGAGTGCTCAGAGGAATTGTTCGGACTAATTCCAGCCGCTCAATTTCACCATCTTGATAAAACTCGCGATCACATTCATATCATCTGGATGATTGGCGATCGACCAATGTGCGATTTACAAGAAGTTTTCTTCCTCACACAACCTCCTTGTGGAAACGACTACCACCAGCGATTTTTCCGGATCAATACGGCTTAAAGACCTTCAATAAAAGAGCCTACTCTTTTTTAAAAGGCCGGCAACACATCTGCAATTCCTCTGATGTTACAGTTGTTTATAGGCGGCGGTATTCACTTACCATCAGGTGAGCCGCATGTTCGTTTGCCCCCTCTTACATAAAAAAAAGTACCAGCGTGAATAGCAGCTTAGTGCTGGTATGTTTCATATGTCGAGTGTATAGAACCGAAGACCGTTTTTACTGGAAACGAGGCATTCCATTTTAGTCCTCAGGGGTGACAACGCAGCTGCATTTTAATTATTACTCGAGGATTGCTATAGATATCTGTGGGCAACATTATCCACTTACCATCAGGTGGACTTTGTGTTCGTTTTTCACCCTTATTCTTTAAAAAAGAAACATACCTTAAAATGTTAATAAAGTGACTGGTTGGGTTGGTATCTTATCACCAACAATTATAATATCTTGTATATTAGCTGTTAATTTGAATCGCTAGATATAATCATCTCCACACAGTAAAAGAAAAATAAATAAATATATCTTAACACTTTTGTAGAACTTACCTCGCAAACTCCAGTTAAAACGCTGCAGATCCTTAACACGGTATAATTTTGTCGTCTGTTTAACCAATGTGCAGCTACTTCAGTCGCTGTGGGCCATACCACACCGCCCAGAATATGGTCTGCAGTGACAACAGATGGCGCTTCTAGTGTTTCCCATCGTACCTCATTAGTTTCTACAAGATTTGTCAAATTGACAATACGTAGTTCCACCGTGGGGTTAGTTCGACCGACCTGTAAAATTATATATTTCAAAAAATAAGATTAAGTGCAATTTTTTTATTAAGAACAAGCCATGTTTATGAATCGCTAAACTTAAGTATTAATCAGAGATGGCAGAGAGAAGATGAAGAGTGAACCTGTTACACTCACTACCAAGTTATTTCTAATTTGTTGTGTTGTTAATTTGTGTAACATATATGATTGTAAGCTGTTATTTAAAAAAGAAAGTCCCGCTGGGTTTCTTGCTGGTTCTTCCCAGGACAAAGGTTTTTTTCCGAACCAGTGGTAATCTAACAAAAGAGTGACTTTCAATAAGTATTATTTATAATCTATATTGAATAAAAAATTTCTGTTTCTCACAGTAATATATGCTTTAATCCCTTAGAAAATTTTCGATTTTCTCGATTATAAGCTAATCATATATAAATCGTCATAAAAGAAATTACATTGATACTTAATTGGATTATTTTTGATAAAATATTTGCCCTTATTAAGGGTGCTTCAGATTTTCACATTTAAATCAAATTTGGAATATAACATACTGAATATTTTTAATATCGTTACGATTTATCCAAATTTAAAACAGTAATTACTTCGAAAACAACTAAATCATGCTGAAAATAAATTAAGCCTATATGCACTTACCTTGGGGTATTTTAAGTCTACGAGTTCAGGGTAGAGATCATCAGGGTCACTCTTGTCTACGTAGTAATAATAGGAGTAGCTTTCGACTTCGGTATCATTAAAGCTAGCAAAAGCCAAGTACGAACCGTCCGTAGAGAACCATGTCGCTTGTCCAGTGTACATGACATCCTCTGTAATTAAAGACCGTTAAACATACATAATGCGTAATGGCTTTTGATAAGTGTCTGATTTAACAGTGCTTTGGAAACAACCTTCAGCCTTAGAGTCCTCCTGCAGAGCGTAGGCACCAGTTAGAAGGACGCTTGCTCAACAAGACGAAAGACGTGATAAACACCACACTAACAAGAATTGGCGATCGCAGTGAATTACCCATCCTTTATCACCACACTAACCTCGCACCACCAATTCTGCTGTCTGTCTCACGTTTGATAACTACGTGGTAGAGCCACGCTGCAGCTATGCTAACTATACATAGCTGCAACACAAATTCGGCTCAACCGGTGTAGAAACTTTAACAGTGGTAGAGCCAGGCGGCAGCTTTTGCTGACGCATGGATGGGCCGGCTCGAACCGGGTTTGTACCACGACCTCACAGAATACCAGTGTGAAGTAGAGGTTTACCTCTGCGTTTCGCTTGGTGAGTGCAGGTGGCCGGAGGCCCTTTTTACTAGAAATGAGGCATTCCATCCTAGTCCTCACGGGTGAAAACGCATCTCCATTTTGATCTGTAACAGAGGATAGATGTAGAATGTCTATGGGCCGCAGCAACCACTTACCATCAGGTGGACTGTGTGCTCGTTTTTCACCCTTATCCTATAAAAAAAGAACCATTCTCTCACAGAATACCAGCAGAATATTAATGCTATTGTGTTTCGTATGGTGAGTGTAGAAAACCGAACACCCTTTTCTCTGTTATCTAGGTATTTCATCTTAATCTTTAGGTTCAGGGGTGACAACGCATTTGAATTTTGATTTTTAATTGATGACAGATGTAGGTCATCCACCTGATTATAAGTGGATGCTGTGGGTCATAGTATCCACTTACAATAAGGTGGACCCTTTTTCTATAAAAAAGCCATTACATCAATCAATCAATTCTTTATATTATTCAGCCAATGGTACACTTACATAAACTTTATAAACTTTACATCCATATTAGAAACTTCCTCTGTATAATTTACATACATTAATTATACAAGGACAAACATCAGGACTCGGGACAACTACCTGAAAGCCATCCAAGTAGTTGTATCGTGCCGGATTTGAACCCACGGTCCGCTAGATTTACGCTTATAGCTACTGCGCTACCGAGAACAACCAATTATATTCTTTCCGAGTAATAATTAAACTTCTAAAAAAGTAAAAAATGGACTTTAAAGAACTAACAAGAAGTAATCATTGAAATAGGGCCACGTGGTAAAAATCCTAGACCTCAAAATATTTATTTACAACGGAAGCACCCGCTTAATGTGGTGTGCTAGCCAAAGCGTGGTAGCTCCTGAGCTCTTTGGCTCTGGTTACCACGCCACATTAAATTTACACTGAAAGTGGTCAGTTTAAAATATATACAAATAAACAAAATTGAAATGTCTGTTTGTAATGTCGAAATAACAGCTTTTTACTAAATACATTTGAAAGTATATACGGTACTTATAACAAAAATAAAATTTTTGGTCTGTCTATTTGTTCCGGTTAATCTCGGAAATTGCAAGATCTATTTTGAAGTGATTTTCACTGGCAGATAGCTGATGTTATAAGGAGTAAAGAAACGTGAAAATAACCTAATTAAACGCGATAAAATCCGTAAAAGTGGTTTTATTCAAGGAGTAAAGAATTAGGGTTTCACTCATGAAATCCAATCGAAATAAATTCCGCGCGGACGAAGTCGCGGGGCACAGCTAGAATAGAATAAAAGTTACAAATATACCTATTTAGAATATAATAATTATAAAAATAAACAGATTTTTTTGTTTATTTTTGTACTTAAAATTAAAAAAAATCCACAATATAGCTTCTAATCGAGCTTCCGTAAATTACGTGCGGTATTTTAATTCATTTGGTTCCCTTTTTCCTTGGTGAGATTTGCTGAGATGTGGTATAGCCTCCCCTTACCCCTTGCGTAAGATTTACCCTAGTTTACTCGTTTCATTACAGTCTATCCAAATATCAATAACTGACCTTAGGTGTCCCTCATAGAATGCCTCATAATTGCCACGCTTGGCTAGCAAGTTGGCAACCGCAGTTTTTATTATTTTCAATCGTTATCAGGAAGATGCTGCTGCCATCTCCTCTTTAATTTCCCTCTGTCCCCACTTAGGACTTGTGAAGGGTTGTAACGGTGATGATGATTATGATGAATGCTTTTATTTTATATATTAAATTTTTTTACCTTCGTAAACCCAATCAGTGTGACCATTGTAAACAACTCCCGGGACACCGTCATATGTAATCTGGATAGCTTCGCTAGAATTCTCTGGCAGGTAATAAACGTTGTTGTCCAAGACATAGGCCAATGAGTGGCCACCACCAAAAATACACAATTGAAGCCGCTGATGGTTTGCAATGTATGTTACATTACTGAAAAAATATATGACGAATAATTATTGTTTTCACATATATCCGTTCATGATAATTATTAGGTTTATCCTAACTATCGTTTTGGCGATGAACCTGCAAATGTTTGGTAGCTCAAAACCTACCGTGTGAGAAATAAAAATACATAAAAATACATCACATATTTTAACGTCATGCTCCAATAAAAATTTTAATTATTTTTGCATGCCTAGCGCAAAGCGCTTAGGTATGTTCTAGCAGCGCCTAAAAATCAAAATTCCAACGCTTTGTCGCATAAAATCGTATCTAACAATCATATTGAACATATAAATGATATATAACAGTGGTAGAGCCACGCGGCAGCTTTTGCTGTCGCACGGATGGGCCGGCTCGAACCGGGGTGGTACCACGACTTCACAGAAAACCAGCGTGAAGTAGAGGTTTACCTCTGCGTTTCGTTCGGTGAGTGCAGGTGGCCGGAGGCCCTTTTTACTGGAAATGAGGCATTCCATCTTAGTCCTCACGGGTGACAACGCATCTACATTTTGATTCGTAATAGAGGATAGATGTAGATGTCTATGGGCCGCAACAACCACTTACCATCAGCTGGACTGTGTGCTCGTTTGTCACCCGTATCATATAAAAAATAATAAAAAAGAACATTGTCAGAAAGATAATTGATTGTTGAACTTATTAATATTTTTTTTAAATCGATTAATTGCTACTTTTACTTAAAAAAGTGGTTTTAGTAGCTTATGGCGTAGATTTATCAAGTCCGCATGGAGCGGTGAACACGACAACTTTTGAAAATACATATTAATTAGTAACTCAATCTATTTTAATACTTGATAATTATAATAATCAGAGATTTTTATTTCAATATTTTAAAAGTACAGAAAAAATAATAGTAGTACGTACTAAAAGTAAGTAGGATGTGTATATATTTAAGTACATTTATATTTAAATACGTCTTCAACTTTATGGAGCTACCTGAATTACCTGATGATATGATGATCATATGAGTCGTGCACTTTGGGATTTTCCAAACTTTTATTTAAATTGAAGTTTGACATAAAATTATTGGAAAATTGGAGGTATAATATTATGGTTGTTAGTGAAAACTTGTGTGTATTTAAACTACTATAAAAATTTACCTATAATCATGTTATACGTAATTTTTTAATACGCTTAAGGGCATGCTCAATTGGATTTACCAATAGTTTTTTTTGATATATTAATAAATAAATAAAAAATAGTCTACTTCCTCTTAAAAAACAATTCAAAGGCAAAAACTTAATTTGCTATATAATGGCCTACTGCTTAAGTTTAGCCAGCTTACCCAGTAGCTATTTCATATAGAGCAAATCGTGCGGTTCTTGAATATCTGTATACCTAAAACGAAAAAACGGTTTTATTATTTTTAAATAATCTAGTTATTTGAATTCTTACCAAACATTTAAGTGAGTAATTCTTGTAATATGTAATTATTGATTTCTCGGAGAGGCTATTTGGATGAAATTTTGCATTTCGATTAGGTTTTGCATTCCAAGTTTATTTACATAGAATAGGAGCCATGTCTAAGAAAAATATTTTTTTTAACGCTGAGTGAAACTCGGTCGACCAGGTACTTTTATTATTTAAACGATATAAAGTGCAATAAGTAGATTTAGATAAGTATAAAAAGATATCACTATCACTAAATGTTTTACTACTTTATTATGATAAAATTATATGACTATGAATTAGAATCAAAAAGAATTCGGTAACATATTATACTTACTGATTCAACTTCACTAGGAGCCAAGATGTATTGCCTATCTGCTGATAATATGGGGTTACTTGTATTGAGGAAAGCCTGTGGAAATAATTATAGTCGTACAGATTAAACATCCTATTAATAAATGTTTATTTACACGTATTTTTAAGAATACCAGTTTTATCAAAAAAGTACTTATTAACACTAAGTACTAATTAAAACCACTCTAATTAAGCTTATTTTTGTTTGATTTAGTAGTGGTAATGGCGGGTATGGACCAAAGTGACGAAGCGCCTGCTAAAGTGAAATACCAAAAGCTTGTGAGCGTTTCGAAGTAACATTCATCGGTGACAGGACAGGACAACATCCGACATTACATTTACATATAACATTCTCCTGTAACGTATTAGCTATAGTAGTCTTGTCAAAGTAAAAATATTAAAATAATTGTTAATCACATCTTTTATTTCCCACCGAATGTTAAATAAAAACACTAAGTCATCAGTTTTGTTCTGCCACTTCTACTGATATTTCGAAGATATACCTACAGGCTAAAATGGTATTCTATAATTTAAAATTTAAAATTTTGTACAGCCGACTTCAATATAAGTTATTAAGAATAACTCAAATAACTCAGAAACTATTGGTTTGACCTTAATCAAATTCATAAGGGACCACACGAAAAGTATCAGCTTTCATATAAAAAAAGAATCATCGAAATCGGTCCACCCAGTAAAAAGTTATGAGGTAACACACATAAAAAAAACATACGCGTCGAATTGAGTACCGTCTCCTTTTTGGAAGTCGGCAGAAAATGTACACATGTCGAAAAAGGATTATTATAATTGTTGTCAGAATAAGAGTGTTCACAAAGCATTTGATAGCACCGGCATCATATAAATTGTTAACCATATGCCCGGCGATGATTTCTTCATCGTCACATCTTTTGCCCGATAAAATATGTTTGAGGCGCATGAGTATTCCGTCAATGTGCACTGGAGCAATATAGTGAACTCTTGTTTTAGAAACAATGTTCCACTCATTGAAGGAATATGTAATTACTGAACAAAATCTGTGCAGCAGTACGAGGCGCGAGAGCGGCGGCACAGGGTAACCTCCTTTTACAACAAAAACCAAGTAAATTTGAGCCCGTGGGCTCTAACTCATATTGCAAGCAACCAAGTTTGAGAGTCTATCTCTTCTAACACGTAGTACATATTACTTATATGTGGTATTTTTATAGAATAAGTGTGACAAACGAGCACACAGTCCACCTGACGGTAAGTGGATGCTGTGGCCCATAGACATCTACATTTATCCTAAATTAAGAATAAAAATGCAGATGCGTTGTCATCCCGGGGACTTGGAATGCCTCGTTTTCAGTAAAAAGAGTGTCTAGTTCTCTATACTCACCATCAGAAACACAGCAGCATTAAGCAGCTATTTTACGCTGATATTCTGTGAGAATGTGCTGCAACCACAATATAGCTGTTCGACGCAAAAATCCACTATACATATTACAATGATATGTTCTACAATAAATTATTTATTATTTCTACAAACCATCAGTTCACCAGATACAAGAACACTTCTGTTGAGAGTAGACACGTCGAACACATATATACCCGGCTCCCCCGAAATCGTGTAGGTAAACTCCGTGTCTAGAACAATAATAAGATACTTAGGAATAGATCAATAAAATTAAATATAATAAAAGATTAAAATTCTTCGTTACATTTTTAATTTTCCTTTTTTTTATAGGATAAGGGTGACAAACAAGCACACAGTCCATTTGATGGTAAGTGGTTGCTGTGGCCCATAGACATCTACATCTATCCTGGATAACAAATTAAAATGCAGATGCGTCGTCACCCGTGAGGACTAAGATGTAATGCCTCGGTTCCATTAAAAGGGCCTCTACACTCACGATACAAAACACAGCAGCGTTACGCTGCTATTTTACGCTGGTATTCTGTGAGAGCGTGGTCCTACGCCGGTCGAGCCGACCCATTCGTGTTATGTCAGTGTGCTTTACCACTAATATAGCTACAGGACAGCTCTACTACGTAAACGATTTGTAAGTTATCAGATGCCGTCCCTCGCTGTGGATGTCGTAAGAAGCGACAAAAGATAACTGAAATAGCAGATGGGCAGCAACATTTTCCTGATAGTAACTCAAAAATAATAATAAAAAACCCGCATGGCAAGCGTTTGCTGTGTAGTGGCGATCAAGAATATCGACTACCCCATAACTTCCCGTGGGTTTCGTAAGAGGCGACTGGGCAGCAGCATCTTCCTGATAACAATAAAATTACAATAAATGAACTGCGCTTGCGAATCCGCTCGCCAAGCGTGGCAACTACGGCAAATACCCCCCCCCCCCCCATGATAAGAGTAACAAAGAGACGGCCCCCAGTCCCCGGCGGCCCCGCTATTCCTGGCTACGGTGGCGACCATGGTAACGGCGGGGTAGGGGGTGCTAAGAATCTCCGGTGGAGGTTCGTTTGCCACCTAAGACGACTCGACCTGGCAACATACAACGCACGCACCCTGAGGACTGACGAGAAGATCGTGGAGCTGGAAGAAGAGATAGACAAGTTACGCTGGCATATTATAAAATTATCCAAGGTCTGAAGAGAGGGGGAGGACACGGAAATCCTCGAATCCGGCAACTTGCTCTATCACCGGGAGGGCGACCATCTGTCCCAAGGAGGTGTCGGATTTATCGTCCGCAAGTCGCTCATTAACAACGTTGTAAAGATTGGGAGTGTGTCGACGAGGGTTGCGTACCTTATACTCAGAATCACCAAACGGTATTCGCTGAAGGTCATACAGGTTTACGCACGAACCTCGGCACATCCCGATGAGGAGGTGGAGGAAATGTATGAGGATATCTCTAGAGCCATGCATTCCTCCAAAACCCACTATACAGTGATGTTAGGAGACTTCAACGCAATAAGCACGAGAGAGAATGGTGAGCTGAAAGTAGGGAAATTCGGAATAGGGGCCAGCAGCTAGCCGACTTCATGGAGAAAGAGGGACTCTTTATGATGAACTATTTCTTCCAGGAGCGGTCCCACAGGAAGTGGACCTGGTCGAGCCCCGACGGTTCGACAAAAAATGAGATTGACTTCATTATGACGACTAGACGACAACTGTTCAGTGATGTCTCAGTGATCGCGAGGGTGTAAAATGGCAGCGATCACCGAATGGTGAGAGGCACACTGAACCTAAACTTTAAGTTGGAAAGGTCACGTCTAATGAAGTTAACGCTCCGTCCCCCTCGTCCTCTAATCCAAAGTCCCGAAACATTTCAGCTCAAGCTACGAAACCGTTTTCAGTGCCTAGAAGATTGCAATGCAGTGGACGATATGAATGACAAGCTAGTGAAAACTGTCCATGCGATCGGAGCTAAGTTTTGCAAGACCCGCCGCAAAAGAACACAAAAACTCTCCGAACACACTCTTAATCTCATGGCTGTTAGACGGAAGATGAAGCTACAGTCTTCAACAGATTTGACAGCATACAGGCAAACTTAACAGACAGATCTCCAAATGCACGCGGCGGGACTTACGCAACTTCAATACAGTTTGTATTGAAGAAGCTATCGAGCGGAACCAAGGCTCCAAAGTCTTTGCCAGAGATCTGTCTGCCAGAAAGAGCCAACTGTCAAAACTGAAGACCGAGTGTGGCAGCATCGTTTCTGGGACACCTGAGATTTTGAGTGAGATTGAGAGGTTCTATGGGCAACTGCACACGTCATCGTTGGAGCCACACGCAAGTGTGAGTAACGATCTAAGAGCGAGTCTTACCCGACACTATTCCGAAGATATCCCGGACGTCAGTCTGAGCGAGATTAGAATAGCTCTCCAGCACCTTAAAAACAGCAGGGCCCCTGTGAGGTGAGGTTGGAATTACAGCGGAGCTTTTGAAAGCGGGTGGAAAACCGGTACTTGAAGTCCTTCAGAAGCTTTTTAATTCCGTCCTTCATGGCGGCACTACTTCGGAGGCGTGGAGAAGAAGTGCGGTGGTCTTGTTCTTCAATAAAGGCGACTACGCTCTCTTGAAAAACTACAGACCGATTTCCCTTCTCAGCCGCGTCTACGTGCTGTTTTAGAGAGTCATTACGAATCGTCTCGCGCGCAGACTTGACGACTTCCAGCCTGCCGAACAAGCCGATTTTCGATAAGGTTTTAGTACCATAAACCACATACACACCCTTCGGCAAATTATATAGAAGACAGAAGAGTATAATCTGCCACTTTGCCTTACGAATGTGGACTATGAGAAAGCCTTTGATTCTGTCGAAATTTGGGCGGTGCTGCAGTCCCTTCAGCGGTGTCAACTTGACTGTCGGTATATCGAAGTGCTGAAGTGTTTGTACAGTAGGGCTATGATGGCTATCCGAGTACAGAATCAGAGTACGAAACTTATCCAACTGCAGAGAGGTGTAAGACAGGGTGACGTTATATCCCCGAAACTCTTCACCGCTGCATTGGAAGACGTTTTCAAGCTACTGGACTGGAAAGTATGCGGTATTAACATCAATGGCGAGTACATCACTTAACCTTCGATTTGCCGACGATATAATCCTTATGGCAGAATTGCTGGAGGACCTAAGCACTATGCTCAATGACCTCAATAGTGTCTCACAACGGATATGTCTTAAGATAAACATGGACAAAACAAAAATCATGTTTAACGTCCACGTCACACCTATGCCGGTAGTTGTTGGGAGCACTAAGCTCGAAGATGTTGACGAGTATGTTTACTAGGAACAAATAGTCCGACTAGGTAAGTCCAACTTCAACCGAGAGGTCAATCGACGGATTCAACTCAGCTGGGCAGCGTTCGGGAAACTACGACACATCTTCTCGTTAGACATACCTCAAAACGAAATTGTACAACCAGTGCGTGTTGCCAGTGATGACTTATGGATCTGACACGTGGTCCTTCACTGCTGGCCGTATGAGGATGCTCAAGGTCGCTCAGCGAGCTATGGAGAGGGCTATGCTCGGGGTTTCTCTGCGTGATAAACTTAGAAATGAGGATATTCGCAGTAGAACCAGAGTAGCCGACATAGCCCAACGGATTAGTAAGCTGAAGTGGCAGTGGACTGAATCTGAATTTGTGAATTTTACTAAATTTCTCACCACGAATAAAACTATTTTTACGTATTTTATCGCGTTTCATTTACTTATTTTAATTTTCGACGTTTCGGGTGCTTTACAGCCACGGAGTAAATACAATGAGGAGACGGCCTAAGCAACTGTGCACTGTGATTCTAACTAGGTCCTAACGTCATCACAGTGGGCGTGGTTTTAGTTAGTATGCTGTCGTCCTGTGCGCTTATGTGTCGAAGATCGCAAATCGGTGTTTTTTCATAGTATTAACAATAAAAGGATGAAGTGTTGTGTTTTATCGTGTAAAAAATACTCAGATAAACGCTCTGATGGATCTCGATCGATCGAGGATGGCGTCATATTTCATGTGTATGTAATTTTATACCTAATTTATTAAAATAATTTAAGTAAAATCTCTGCGTCGGCTTTCAAATATAATCAAATATATCCGACACTAGATGGCGACACTTTGTGTAATCGCCACTTCGGCCGCGGTGGTGTGTTGAATGTTGATGCAGCGGCTGGAGCCGCGGCTCGCGGTTATCCGCCACCGCAAGCAGCTTATGTGGGGAGACGCTTAAAGGTACGTAGAGCTCAATATTGGTAAAATAATATTACGAAGGTGCTGAAATTTGTTTTGCATTCAATGCAAAGAATTTTTAATCGCCAAAATATTATTTTTATAGTTTTTACAATAATTGTGTGAACAGGCTGCCGTATGTCGTCAAGGTAAGCTAAACTATATTGCAATATCAATATGGAACGATGCGACTAGTTTTACTATTTATCGGTAAATGGAAAACAGTTAATTGGGCGGGGCTTAACCAATACGGATTTCGTCGTACGGGTTTCGTCGTACGGGTTTCGTTGTTTTTCGTCGGTTCGTATTCTTACGAGTTTCGGCGGACATTGGGAAGGCCTTCAATCGGGTTTGGCACAAAGGGCTTCTTTCGAAGCTCCCTTCCAGAGAAATTGTATAATTGGATCACCAGCTTTCTCGCAAATCGCCTATTAACGCTGGTGTTCCACAAGGCTGCGTGTTATCACCAACGCTGTTTCTTCTGCATTGATATGTTGCAAACCGGTAACATTAATTGCTAAGCGGATGACAGCACTGGTGATGCTCCATACACCGGCCGTACTAATATTTCTCGGGAAAAGTACCGTGCCGAGTAAGTAAGTATCGAGTACCGGAACAAACTTGTGTCTAAAGTCGAGTCTTTGCTGAACAAAGTCTCGGATTGGGGGCGACTTAATTTAGTCTAATTTAATCCTCAGAAGACAAGTTTGCGCGTTTGTCACTAAAAAGAACCCCTTTGTCGTATCTCCTCAGTTTTACTCCTCTTCTTACCTCAGCCAGTATCGAAATGCTCGGAGTCGACATGTCGAGTGACGTGCAGTTTCGTGGTCACTCCAAGTGACCACGAAACTGCAGGGACATTGGGAAGGCCTTCAATCGGGTTTGGCACAAAGGGCTTGTTTCGAAGCTCCCTTCCAGCAAAATTGTATAATTGGATCACCAGCTTTCTCGCAAATCGACTACAAGCCTATTAACGCTGGTGTTCCACAAGGCTGCGTGGTATCACCAACGCTGTTTCTTCTGCATTGATATGTTTCAAACCGGTAACATTAATTGCTAAGCGGATGACAGCACTGGTGATGCTCCATACACCGGCCGTACTAATATTTCTCGGGAAAAGTACCGTGCCGAGTAAGTAAGTACCGAGTACCGGAACAAACTTGTGTCTGAAGTCGAGTCTTTGCTGAAAAAAGTCTCGGATTGGGGGCGACTAAATTTAGTCTAGTTTAATCCTCAGAAGACAAGTTTGCGCGTTTGTCACTAAAAAGAACCCCTTTTGTCGTATCTCCTCAGTTTTACTCCTCTTCTTGCCTCAGCCAGTATCGAAATGCTCGGAGTCGACATGTCGAGTGACGTGCAGTTTCGTGGTCACTTGGAAGAGAAGGCTAAATTGGCCTCTAAAAAGCTTGGCATGCTCAGCAGAGCGGTATTTTACGCAGGCACAACGCCTGCAACTTTACAAGGCGCAGGTTCGTCCTCACATGGAATACTGTTCCCATCTCTGGGCTGGGGCTTCCCAGTGCCAGCTCCTTCCACTTGACCGCATCCAGCGCAGAGCGGCTCGAATCATTGCCGCTGCGATGAGATGTTGCATCCCTTTGCATTTTCTTTCACATTTACCATGGGGAGTGCTCTGAGGAATTGTTCAGATTAGTACCAGCCGCCAAATTTCACGAACGCACATCGCGGCAGTAGTCCCGATACCATCCATCATCATCTGGATAATTGGCGGTCCACCACTGTGCGATTTAGAAGATATTTTCTTCCTCGCACAACTTGATCGCTGAACCACTGGTAGTAATCGATTCCACCGATTACTATCAGCGATTTTTCCGGACCGATACGACTTAAAAGGAGTCTCCATTTTTAAGAAATCACAAAACTCACCCTGCAAAATGAAACAGCACAGTGTTCTGTTTGGCGGTAGAAATAACTAAAATAAGTGGGTACTGGTAACGATCCAGTTTTCTCATTTACATATCATAATTACAGACAAGTCTTACAATGTATATGTAATGATAGCATTTAAAAATCACTAAGGCTAGACTTTTAAGCAGAAAAGGAATATAATGTTCTAAGAAAATCCAACTCATTCAGCTTCCTCGATTCAGCAGTTCTTATAAGAATTGACTGCAGATGTTATTTTATTATTTGCTTCCCTATGAATGAAAGCAAATGAAAACATTGACGGTTCGGTAACGCAGTGGCTCAGCGATTGTCAACGGAGCTCCGGGACGCGGGTTCGAATCCCGTACGGAACAAATGTTTATATTGTATGTCCTACAAATAATTGTTCTGGGTCTGATTAAATGTTTGTCCGTGTGCAATTCATGTATACAGACATTATAGAGTGAGTGGGGGGAAGATGAAAAACGGGGGTAACACAAAAAGACATCAGTAAAGACAGATTTTGTGTAATTTATCCAATGCAGGCAACATTCATAAGACCGCTATTTTGTTACGTACTACACTAAGTCGGCACTTGTCGTTTTGAGGGATCGGTTGTGTGTTATAAGGGAATATCTACGCTGTGAATTTTACGCTAGCAAGTCGGGTGTTTTAATCTTACCCCGTGTCGTATAACTTGATTTTCGAGGTAGGTACGACTTTTTTATTGGTATAGATACTTATTATTTTTAATTGGTAGCTATGTCTAAACATCGCTACTTTTTGGATTTTAGGATTTATTGTAGCATTCCGTCTTTACACGCCAATATTTGACGGGGTAAGATAAACATATAAAAGTTTCCATCTTGCCCCGTTTTCAAAAGTTATACAAATGGTCTCATGTTCTCAAACTGTACCTGAAAAAATGTTTTGTTTTCGCTGACAATTTATATAATGGCTGTACCATTATATAAATTATCAGCGGCACAATTTAAGCTAATCTAAAGGTATTTATTTTAATTTTTGTATATTATAAGAGAGGCAAAAAGAGCAAGCGGGTCACCTGATGGCTAAGTGATTTCACCGCTGCCAATAGACACAATAAACAACAGGAGTGTTACTTGTGCGTTGCCTTCTCATAAGGTATAGGAACAGGATTCGTAGGAATGGGAGTAGGAACTTTAAGAAAGGGGAAAGACCACCAGACACTCGTTAGTAAATGCAACATCACAGCTTCTAGAACAATGCAACGTCACATCGGTTTATCTAGTAAACGTTAACATTTGGGTGGCCTTAAGAAAAGGGGAAAAGGAACGGGCATCCGGCACTCTCACTCACCAGACGAAACATGGCAGCCACTAAGAAGCTAACCACTTCACGAGGTTGGGGGTAGTATCGCACCGGTCGAACCTGCTCATTTATGTGTTACAGTGAACTGTAGACGTGGATTTACTACCTACCAATTTTTTTATTAATTTTTAGATAATATTTGTTTAGAAGTTTTTCTATCTTTTTAGTTGTGGCATTTTTCTAAGATCTTATTAATTGGTTAGCTGTTTAATTTTGAAATATTTAATTTTATACGTTTTGTGCTACATATTTTGTTGACGAAAATGGTAAAAGGTACATGTACGTAATTGTGTTTAAAATTAACTTGGCATTAACAATAAAAAATTATATGGTTGATATCTTTCATGTTCTGTATAATCTTATCCAAGTAAAGTGAAAAGTTTGAGAACCTTTAGTTCAATCTTTCCCCGGCGGGGCAAGATTGAAAAAAAAAACAAATAAGTTGTGTTATCTGTGTTATTTGAAGGTATTTTGATATTATAGACAGTTCTGAAATGTCAGGACAATTAAAATTGTAGCCTACTGACCATCAATATCGTCTGACATTAATTTGAACGATTTTAGAAACTACTTCGATCTTTCCCCACTACCCTTTCATCTTTCCCCCTGTTTTTTTCTTTCGATAAAGAAATTGTAATAATTTTTTTTTTGCTTTCGAATAAATATAACAGGGATTTATCGACATAACATAAAAATATGCTCTTTGTACTTTATTCACTATAGGTATAATTTTAGCTCAAGTTAATATGTACTGTTCTACAAGACGTCAAACACAACACTGTTCATCTCATCAAAAAACCGTTCGGTCTTCCCCCCACTCACCCTATATACAAATAGAAAATACAAAGTCAAGTTAATAATACAATACCTGATATCCATGTTCCATTGAATCCCCTTTGTGAAAACTGCCCCCTCACAAATTCTTCCAGGGTAAATGGGTTTTGCGCTGCCGTAACTCCCACTAACAGTATCCATATTATATACCACAGCCCCCGTGCCTTAAACAAAAAGTGACGTCAATGGAGTATTCAATTATTTAATGATATAATAATAATAATAATGTTCTCCAGACCGAATTTCGCCACGGCGGCCAGTCTCAACGGAGACTAGCCATCGGCGCAGGACAGGATTGTAGTGCGCAAGTGTATGCGCAAGCACAGGTGCACTCCTTATCCCCTCACTCTCATAGGCCGATGGTACGGTAAACCGACACGACCGGAGAGAGATCAGGCGCCGGACCAACGGTTTTACGTGCTTTCCGAGGCACGGGGTGAAACACCGCCAACTTCCTGACTCCGGGCAGCTACTGAGAATTTCTTGATGGAAAAACTCAATAACTGATTTTATGGCCCGACCCGGGATTCGAACCCGAACTTTCGACTTTGTAAATTCTTTGAAAATTCGAACCTCATGATCAGCAGTTACACTAACTACAACCACTAGACCAACGAGGCAGTCAATTAATGATATGATACATTTAAAAATATATAATCTTACTTACCATTATAATACTCTAAACACTCAATCAACAAAAAAGCAGCGGTTGACGGTTATAATCCGCCAACACAACTGTTCTCAAATCCACTATCAACAAATTTTACTATTCTTATCCCAATGATAAGTTCGTATCTTTTGATAATGATAATTGTAGAGCTCTTAACGTAATGTAAATGGGTCGATATATATATATCTTTATATATAAAAAGTACGTGTCACGTTGTTTGTCCGCGATGGACTCCTTAACTACTGAACTGATTTCAATGAAATTTTTGGTCAATGTGCAGTTTGGTCCAACTTAAAAGATAGGATAGCTTACATCTCAATTTATAGTCGCAATACAATATTATTTTATTGAAAATTATTTGTCTATTATTTGGCATTCACAATTATCTGTTAGCTCCAAACGATTCTGTCAGATGACGATATCTGTTGACTGGATTGAGTAAATATTTAATAGATGGCGCTATGTTAAAAATGCAAACGTTTAATATTTAAGCTACAATTTAGTATTATAACCACCACGTGTTGCTATAAGTATTCAACAAATAGAACCGATTTCAAAAAAAATTTGCAGACTGTTTGCTCCAACTTGAGAGATAGGATAGTTTTTATCCCGATAAGTGACCGTCAATTTTTTTATTGCTAATTTCAGGAGTTTTTTTTGGGAAAGCAAAAGGTCGTTCGGAAAGGGCAGAACAACGTCTGCCTGGTCAGCTAGTATATATATATATATATATATATATATATATATATATATATATATATATATATATATATATATATATTAATTTTCGTCATCTCTCATTTGGAAAAAATAAGTTTATAATCATTTTAGCAAATAGAGTGAGCATCTTTGAATTTACATAAACTTTTTTAAAAGGAACATATCATTTTTTTCATAAAACTGAATTGACAAACTAACTGACAGTTAACCTGATGGTAAGTGATTACATAGTCCATAGCTGCAGACTGCAACTGCTGCAGCTTGCAACTTTAAACAAGGAAGACTACAGAGTCGTTGTCACCTCTGAGGAATAAAATACCATAGCAATTCTATACCATAGCAGCAGTAGTACAGGCACTGCTATTTGACGGCAGGAATAGCTAGGAGGATGGTGTCTATTCAGACGGATTGCTAAGCAGAAAAGGAGTTCTACCCAGCCACCCCTTTTCGACTTGTTTCCTGGACATAGGAAACAAGTCGAAATTCGCAAATATGATTTGTTGAAATTGCGAGCTCATTGTTCACGTGCTCGGAGTTGAGCTTAAACATCGCGCGCAGACCTGCATACTTGGAAATGCCTCATTGGTGTAGTAGCCACAAACCGTATCTTGGTCAGCTGGGGACGTTCTAGCGTATGTCATACATGTATGGGGCGAGGCACTCGAGAACAGTGGGAAGCACTTGCTGTTTCCTTTGATGTCTCGAATGCCTTTGACAGAATTTGCACGCTAGCCTTTTGGGTAAGCTTCCAGCGTACGGCTTATCCCCTGGTTCGATTAACTAGGTAAATCACTTTCCGAGTGAATGATCTCTCCGGATCATCGTCGATGGCTGCTCATTCGATCCTGTTGTGACAATGCCGGTATTCTTCAGGGGTCCGTTCTCTCCGCAACTCTCTTCCTGCTGCATATTAATGATCTGGTTATGTCCTGTATCTATGCGTATGCAGACGATAGCACAGTATTGGAGATACCAACCTAGTCCTCTGGCCTATCATGATCAAATCCAGTCCGAAAGAGAAGCTATGGTAGAGCGTGTGAATCTCACACTATAGGCAGTCCCCGAATGAGGTGATGCCAATCTTGTGAAATTCAACGCCTCCAAAATACATGAATGTCTCTTCACTGCAAAAAAGAGCCAGCTCATCTTGACTATATCACTAGAATACACCGACCGCATTCAGTTGTTGAGGGTTGAGGTTTTCTCAAATATAAACTTCGCGCGGTTCATTGAGTCCAAGGCCAAAGCAGCTGCAAGGAAGCTAGGATTCCTTGCAAAGGTGCGACGATACTTCACGACGGGACAACTGCTTACTTTATATTTTTTTATAAGATAAGGGTGACAAACGAGCATACAGTCCACCTGATGGTAAGTGGTTGCTGCGGCCCATAGACATCTACATCTATCCTCTGTTACAAATCAAAATGTAGATGCGTTGTCTCCCGTGAGGACTAAGATGGAATGCCTCATTTCCAGTAAAAAGGGCCTCCGGCCACCTGCACTCACCAAGCGAAACGCAGAGGTAAACCTCTACTTTACGCTGGTATTCTGTGGGGTCATGGTACCACCCCGGTTCGAGCCGGCCCATCCGTGCGACAACAAAAGCTGCCGCGTGGCTCTACCACTGTTAATATAAAAATATAAAACGCAAGACCGGTCATGCGTGGAGTATTGCTGCCTTATATGGGCTGGTGCTGCAAATGCCACCTAGCAGTTTTGGACTCAATGGAAAGACGTGCTAAAAGGCCTATTAGTGACCCGAATTTGGTTAATACCAATCTTACCGGTTTCGAACACAGGCGTAAAGTATCCAGCCTTTCGGTTTTCTACAGGATGAATTTCGGAGAGTGTGCGCAGGAATTGCATAATTTAATTCCTCCCGCTCCCTTTCACCATCGGACAACCAGACGTTCAGCCAGCCTTCACCCCTTCATTGTTGACTTACCACGCATTCAAACCAAACGGTTTGCTACATCGTTCATCATGCGTACAGCAAAGGAGTGGAATAAGTTGCCAGCATCTGTGTTTCCATCCGAGTATAATGTGGATCATCACTTGTGGTACATCACCGCTTACCATCAGGTGGGATTGGAGTTAAGCGCTGGCTTAGAATAATATTAAAAAAAGAATAAGTTGCCAGCATCTGTGTTTCCATCCGATTACAATGTGGGTGTCTTCAAGGCAAGAGTGAATAAGCTTTTGTGTGTGTTTCACCATCACCACTTACCATCAGGTGGGATTGTAGTTAAGCGCTGGTTTAAAATAATATTAAAAAACGTCTGGAAATGCCTCATAGTCTAGTGGTCGTTAGCGCGACTGCTAATCATGAGGTCTCGGATTCGAATTCCAAGTCTAGCCAAAATTAGTTATTGCATGCCTTAAGCGCAAAGCGCGTAGGTATGTAAATTGCAAATTAAGATTCCGTTTTGTCGCATGAAATCGTATCTAGCAATCATATTTAACATATAAATAATATAAAAAGCACATTGTCAGAAAAATAAGTGACTGTTGAACTTACTTTTTTTTAGATCGATCAATTGATATTATTACATAAAAAAGCGGCTTTAGTGGCGTAATGTGTATATTTATCAAGGTCGCATGGAGGCGTAAACACGATAACTTTTGAAAATATCAATTGTTCATCTCAATCTATTTTTAAACTCTTCATCTATCTTGTGGGAAGCCATGGAATGTAAATGACAGTTTAATTTTGTTATGTTTAGTTATAATAAAAAAAATTCGGCTGAGAAATAGCGAAATTTTCGGTGTTTTGTGCAGCCTTGTATTATTTTTTTTTTACTAAAATACACTTTGCTGAAAAAGATAAATCGCTTAAGAAAGACAAAATATTCCAAAAAAAGTGTGTGTGTGTACTTACGTACGCACGTAGGAAGTTATACTTCTTTAGCGTAACAAAACAAATAACTTGAGAGACAATTACCCACTGAAGTTTTCGCTTTTAGGTGTCAGTGTGTGCGTGCATCGTAACAACTTCATGGGGTCGTTTTTGGTTGTCGGTGTGCGCGCGCATCGTAAAAATTCACTTTCATAATTTTTCCCAAACGCCTCAAAGAAGTAAGACTTGACCAAGGTAAGATATTATTATTATTTTATCACGGATTTTTATTACAATATTTTGTTTCGCTAAGAGTACGCAGGATTAATATAGTATAAATATACTTATACGTCTTGGACTTTATGCAGACCTGAAGGTGTACTTCGATATCTGCTACCGGAACTCCTCAACGAGTAGAACTAGGTGTGCCGAGATTGTGCTCGCTATATCAGTTATAATGAGATCTTACCCCAACTTGAAGGTGTACTTCGATGAATGCTACTGGAACTCCTCGAAGAGTAGTAATAGTAATAGGTGTTCTGAGTTTGGGCTAGTTTTGTTAGTCATGATGAGACCTTACCTCCGAATAGTGGCAGATTATCACGTGCACGCAAGACAAACTAGGCACGTGCCTAGGGGAGCAGGGTTAAAAAGGCGCGCACGGAAGTTTTTAAAGGAAAACAAAGTCAACGTATTTGATTACTCCTATATCGCTCTTACTCTCTCATCACATTTTTCATTTATTCCCCTCTGTTAATGGTACTCGTATCCTAATTATTTTGCAATTATTGAACTATATTATAAAGTATAGTACAGTTTATTTATAAATTAGTATATTTAATTTGTAATAGATATAATATGGCCCCTAGAGGGGCACCGATGAGGTGCTACGCTAGCCTAAGGCGCAGTCAATATTTAATCCACCTCTGCCTCCGAACTTGATAGAGTGACCTGAAAGTGTACTTCGGTGACTGCTACTGGAACTCCTTGATGATTACAACTACAATTAACATTTTCTTTCAATGTTTCACTATCATATGAGCATTATGAGTCGTGCACTTTTAGATTTTCCAAACTTTTTTAATTGAAGTTTAACATAAAATGCAGTAATAAGGTTATTAGTGAAAACTTCTGTGTATTGAAACTACTTTAAAAAAAATTGGTATTATCATGTTATACGTAATTTTTAATGCGCTTAAGGCATGCATTTTAACGGTGGTAGAGCCACGCAGCAGCTTTTGCTGTTGCACGCATGGGCCGGCTCGAGCCGGGTTAGTACCACGACCTCACAGACTACCGGCGTGAAGTGGAAGCTCTGCTTCCGCGTTTCCTCTGGTGAGTGCAGGTGACCGGAGGCCCAATTCCCCCCCCCCCATCAACATGGTAGCGGAATTACATCATAGACTACCCCTGGTACCCCAGCACCCCTGGAGAATCCCTCGCTGAGCATCCACAACCATGCTATTCCATACCTGAGCGTGGGTGCTCAGGCTGCCCCGCGTATTCTGGGGGGCAAAATTCCGCTCAACACAATAACTGCTCGGGGCAAACTGAGTAACAAGACCAAGGCGACCCCTGCCACGCTATCCGTGAATTTCTGCAACATCAGGGGACTTCACTCGAACCTAAACGCAGTCCACTACCATCTTGAGACGGCGAAGCCGGCCTTGCTCTTTCTGACCGAGACGCAGGTGTCCTCTCCGGCTGATACTTCATATCTCTCCTACCCGGGGTACAAATTGAAGCAGTCCTTTGTGCCTCGGACTGGAGTTTGCGTATGTGTCAGAGAGGACATCTGTTCTCGACGCCTCGGCAGTCTTGAAGGTTCGGACCTGTCCATCCTTTGGCTATGCGTAGACAGCGACGACCATCCGCTCGTCTACGGGTGCCACTATAGGTCTCATAGCGGTAATGCCGAAACAAACCGACTCATCGACCACGTCCAAATGCCTACAGATTCCTTGCTACAACAGGTTCCATCCGCAGAGATCATGATCCTTGGCGATTTTAACGCCCACCATGCCGAATGGCTCGGTTAACGTTTAACCGATCATGCAGGGAGATCTATTCATGACTTTACCTTGGCATATGGTCTGACACAACTGGTTACATCACCTACGCGGATTCCAGATGTTGAGGATCATACACCTTCCCTGTTGGACCTTCTGCTGACCTCTCATCCGGACGGATATCAGGTTTCCGTCGATGCCCCTCTTGGCTCTTCAGGCCATTGTCTGATCCGGAGTGTGGTGCCACTCACGCTCCCTTCGCGGTTGCGTTCTGCAGGTTGCCGCCGTTGTGCAGGACGGCGGCACAAATTGGGACGTAATGCGGTCTTTCTTTGCTTTCTACCCATGGGGGCGGGTTTGTTTCTCGCCAGATGATCCCAGCGCTGTTGCTGGCTCTGTCACTGATGTGGTGCTACAGGGAATGGAACTATTTATTCCATCATCTGTGGTAACCATCGGCGGCAGATCTCAGCCTTGGTTTGGTCGCTCCTGTAAGACTGCATTACGCAGTAAGCAGGAGTGTTATCAAGCCTGGGCTGCGGCTTCGGCGACTCAGGATGTAAACACCAGCGTACTTAAAAAGAAGTACAACTTCGCCTCCAGGTCCTTCAAAAGAGTTATTGCCAAAGCAAAGTCAGAGCACAAAGGCAGAATTGGCGAGAAACTAGTTCGCCTTCCTTCGGGAACCCGTGCATTCTGGTCTCACACCAAGGCCGTCCAAGGGAATTTCTGTAAGCCATCACTACCATCTCTGCACAGGGAGGACGACTCACAGGCCCACGCCGCAAAAGAGAAAGCCGACCTTTTAGGCTCCCTTTTTGCGTCCAACTCGACTGTTGATGACGGGAGGAACACACCGCCAACCAACCCGCGGTGTGAGTGCTCCATGCTGGATGTGCGGTTCTCGCAGCGCTCGGTTCGCAGAGCACTCCTCTCCCTGGACATCCACAAGTCGAGTGGGCCTGACGGAATCCCCCCAGTGGTGTTGAGGACGTGTGCTCCGGAGTTGGCACCGGTTCTAACGCGTCTTTTCCGGTACTCCTACTCCCTAGGCATAGTCCCGAAATCATGGAAGACAGCTTTTGTCCACTCGATCCCTAAAAAAGGCGACCGCTCAGACCCGTCCAACTACAGGCCTATCGCCATCACCCCCTTGTTCTCCAAAATAATGGAATCCGTTATAAACTGCCACCACATGACCTTGAGGATCACCAGCTGATTAGTGACCGCCAATACGGTTTTCGTCGGGGTCGATCTAATCAGCTGGTGATCTTCTGGTCTACTTAACTCATAGATGGGCGGAGGCAGTAGAGTCCAAGGGGGAGGCATTGGCCGTTAGTTTGGACATTGCGAAGGCCTTCGATCGGGTTTGGCACAAAGCGCTCCCTTCCTATGGGCTTTCCGAGAAATTGTGCAATTGGATCACCAGCTTTCTTGCAGATCGGAGCATCAAGGTCGTAGTAGACGGTGCATGCTCCGATTAAAAGCCCATTAACGCTGCGTGCTATAACCAACGCTGTTTCTTCTGCATATCAATTTTATGTTGGAAACCGGTAACATTCATTGCTATGCTGACGACAGCACTGGTGATGCTCTATACACCGGCCGTGCCAATATTTCTCGGGAAAACGTAGCCGAGTACCGGAACAAACTTGTGTCTGAAGTCGAGTCTTTGCTGGACAAAGTCTCGGATTGGGGGCGACTAAATCTAGTCCAGTTTAATCCTCAGAAGACACAAGTTTGTACGTTTACCGCTAAAAGAACCCCTTTGTCGTATCTCCTCAGTTTCAAGGTCCCTTCTTGCCTCAGCCAGTATCGGAATCCTCGGAGTCGACATATCGAGTGACGTGCAGTTTCGTGGTCACTAGGAAGAGAAGGCCAAATTGGCCTCTAAAAAGCTTGGCGTGCTCAGCAGAGCGGGACAGTATTTCATGCCGGCACAACGCCTGCAACTTTACAAGGCGCAGGTTCGGCCTCACATGGAATACTGTTCCCATCTCTGGGCTGGGGCTCCCCAGTGCCAGCTCCTTCCACTTGACCGCATCCAGCGCAGAGCGGCTCGAATCGTCGACGACCGAGTCCTTTCCGATCGGCTCGACTCATTGGCGCTGCGAAGAGATGTTGCGTCTCTTTGCATTTTCTTTCGCATTTACCACGAGGAGTGCTCTGAAGAATTGTTCGGATTAATCCCAGCCGCCAAGTTTGACGAACGCACATCGCGGCAGAACTCCCGATACCATCCACACCATCTGGATGATTGGCGGTCCACCACTGTGCGATTTAGAAGATGTTTTCTTCCTCGCACAACTTCCTTGTGCGAATAGTTTACCACCAGCGGTTTTTCCGGACCGATACGATTTAGGGACCTTCAAGAAAAGAGCCTACTCCTTTTTAAAAGGCCGGCAACGCATCTGCATGCAATTCCCCTGGTGTTGCGGTTGTTCATGGGCGGCGGTAGTCACATACCATCAGATGAGCCGCATGCTCGTTGGCCCCCTCTCCTATAAAAAAATGCACAATTGGATTTACAAATAGTTTTTTGGGTTTTATTGTCGAGAAACTCTCAGTAGCAGCCCGAAATCGGAAATTTTGCGGTATTTCAACCCCGTGTCTCGGAAAGCACGCAAAGCCGTTGATCTTGCACTTCGTCTCTCTCTGGTCGTTTCGGTTTTCCTACCAAAATTATTCAAAATTAAAAAAAGCTCCCGAAAAAAACAGCTGATGACCTTGAAACAGCTGAACCAATTTTGATAAAAACATGTCTAAGAACCACCGCTAGAAAACCTGCAATTAATTAAAAAACCAAACCCAAATCGACCAACCCTTCACAATAGATAAATACCACAGTCAAACCTTGGACCACCTCTAGTTTTAAGCATTCCAATTCTAAATAAAGGTAGCATTAATTTTGACTGTCATGTTTGTTTGTTTCTTTAGTAGTACTTACGTGTAAAGTCCGATGGAAATGACAAAATAACGGTAAAGTTTGTTGTTCTCATTAATAACTTTACACTCATGACTATGCTTTGCATTTTCAAGTAAAGTTAATACAAATCACCCAACTCCTCAAAGGGACGGTGATAACTACCCTTCCCCATTTTTAAACTACAGTGCCTTAAAAAACTCACAATTACTTAATTTTCACTGCAGTTATTTTACCATGTAGTGGTGGTGTAAGAATTTCGACTACCCCATGTCATCCCGTGGGTGTCGTAAGAGGCGACAGAGGTAAACAAATTAGGAGATTGGCAGCAGCGTCATCATCATCATCATCATCATCATCATTACAGCCCTTCACAAGTCCACTGCTGAACATAGGCCTCCCCCATGGAATGCCACAAAACACGGTCCTGAGCCACCTGCATCTATCGAATTCCTGCATATCTTACCAAGTCATCGCTCCATCTAGGGGGGGATGCTCTACACTTCGCTTGCCAGTACGAGGCTGCCACTCTAGAACCTTTTTTCCCTATCGGTTGTCGGTTCTTCTAGCTATATGGCCGGCCCATTGTCACTTCAGCTTACTAATCCGTTGGGCTATGTCGGTTACTCTGGTTCTACTGCGGAAATCCTCATTTCTAAGTTTATCGCGCAGAGACACCCCGAGCATAGCCCTCTCCATAGCTCGCTGAGCGACTTTGAGCTTCCTCATACGGCCAGCAGTGAAGGACCACGTCTCAGATCCGTAAGTCATCACTGGCAACACGCACTGGTTGTACAGCCCCGTTTTCAAGTTTTGTGGTATACCTGACGAGAAGATGTGCCGTAATTTCCCGAACGCTGCTCAATCGAGTTGAATCCGTCGATTGACCTCTCGGGACATTAAACATGATCTTTGTTTTGTCCATGTTCATCTTAAGACGGATAAGCCGTTTTATATATATATATATATATATATATATATATATATATATATATATATATATATATATATATATATATATATAAGCTATAAATTTATAGATATAAGATAAGCTTTAACGGATAGGCCGTTGGAAAACACTATTGAGGTCATTGAGCATAGTGCTTAGGTCACCCAGCGATTCTGCCATAAGGACTATATCGTCGGCAAATAGAAGGTGAGTGATGTACTCGCCATTGATGTTGATACCGTATTCTTTCCAGTCCAGAAGCTTGAAAACGTCTTCCAATGCAGCGGTGAAGAGTTTCGGGGATATGACGTCACCCTGTCTTAGACCTCTCTGCAATTGGATAGGTTTCGTACTCTGGTTCTGTACTCGAACAGCCATCGTAGCCCTGCTATACAAACAATTAAACACTTCAATATACCGACAGTCAACTTGGCACCGCTGAAGGGACTGCAACACCGCCCAAATTTCGACGGAATCAAAGACTTGCTGATAGTCCACATGCGCCAGACGTAGTGGCAAATTGTACTCCTCGGACTTCTTGTACAATTTGCCGAAGGGTATGTATATGGTCTATGGTGCTAAAGCCTTTTCGGAAACCGGCTTGTTCGGGAGGCTGGAAGTCGTCAGGTCTGCGCGTGAGACAATTCGTAATGACTCTCGAAAACAGCACGTAGACGCGGCTCAGAAGGGAAATCGGTCTGTAGTTCTCTGTAGTTTCTTAGTTAAGAGCGTTGTCACCTTTCTTGAAGAATAAGACCATCGCACTTCTGCTCCACGCTTCCGGTGTAATGCCACCATGGAGGACGGAATTAAAGAGCTTCTGAAGGACTTCAAGTACCGGTTTCCACCCGCTTTCAGAAGCTCCGCTGTAATTCCATCCTCGCCTAAGGCCTTGCCGTTTTTAAGGTATTGGAGAGCCATTCTAATTTCGCTCAGACTGACGTCCGGGATATTATCGGAATAATGTCGGATAAGACTCGCTCTTGGATCGTTATTCACACTTGCGTGTGGCTCCAACGATGATGTGTACAGCTGCCCATAGAACCTCTCAATCTCACTCAAAATCTCAGGTGTCCCGGAAATGACGCTGCCATACTCGGTCTTCAGATTCGACAGTTGGCTCTTTTTGGCAGACAGATCTCTAGCAAGGACTTTGGAGCCCTGGTTCCGCTCGATCGCTTCTTCAATACAAGCTGTATTAAAGTCCCGCCGCATGCATTTGGAGATCTGTCTGTTCAGTTGCCTGTATGCTGTCAAATCTACTGAAGACTGCAGCTTCATATCCCGTCTAACAGCCATGAGATTAAGAGTGTGATCGGAGAGTTATTGTGTTCTTCTGCGGCGGGTCTTGCAAAACTTGGCTCCGACCGCATGGACAGTTTCCACTAGCTTGTAATTCATATCGTCCACTGCATTGCAATCTTCTAGGCACTGAAAACGGTTTCGTAGCTCGAGCTGAAAGGTTTCGGGACTTTGGATTAGAGCACGAGGGGGACGGAGCTTTGACTTCATTAGACGTGACCTCTCCAACTTAACGTTTAGGTTCAGTGTTCCTCTCACCATTCGGTGATCGCTGCCATTTTACACCCTCGCAATCACTGAGACCTCACTGGACATTTGTCGTCTGGTCGTCATAATGAAGTGAATCTTATTTTTTGTCGAACCGTCGGGGCTCGACCAGGTCCACTTCCTGTGGGACCGCTCCTGGAAAAAATAGTTCATCATAAAGAGTCCCTCTTTCTCCATGAAGTCGGCCAGCTGCTGGCCCCTTGGGTCCCGTTGCCCTATTCCGAATTTCCCTACATTCAGCTTACCGTTCTCTCTTGCGCCTAGTTTTGCGTTGAAGTCTCCCATTAACACTGTATAATGGGTTTTGGAGGAATTCAATGCTCTAGAGATATCGTCATACATTTCCTCCACTTCCTCATCGGGGTGTGCCGAGGATGGTGCGTAAACCTGTGTGACCTTCAGCGAATACCGTTTGGTGATTCTGAGTATAAGGTACGCAACCCTCGTCGACACACTCCCAATCTTTACAACGTTGTTAACGAGAGACTTGCGAACGATAAATCCGACACCTCCTTGAGACAGATGGTCGCCTTTCCGGTGATAGAACAAGTTGCCGGATTCGAGGATTACCGTGTCCTCCCCCTCTCTTCGGACCTCGGATAATCCTATGATATTCCAGCGCAACTTGTCTATCTCTTCTTCCAGCTCCAGGATCTTCTCGTCAGTTCTCAGGATGCGTGCGTTATAAGTTGCCAGGTAGAGTCGTCGTAGGTGACAACCGAACCTCCACCGGAGATTCTTAGCACCCCCTGCCCCGCCGTTACCATGGTCGCCATCGTAGCCAGGAATAGCTGGGCCGCTGGGGACTGGGGGCCGTCTCTTTGTTACTCTCATCATTGGGGGGTTTCGCTATAGTTGCCACGCTTGGCAAGCGAGTTGGCAACCGCAGTTTTATATTGTAATTTTATAAGTGATTACCATAATATAGTATTACATATTTCGTAATGACACTTCATTAATTTTCATATTAAAACGACAATTATTAAAATATAACGAAGTAAATAATGCTATATCTAAATTAGATAACTGGTTTTATGTTAATTACTTGCATTTAAATGGCACTAAAACTAAATGTATGAAATTCATGACTCCAAATGTGAAACATTTAAACAATAATTTAATATTAAATGGGGAGGTAATGAGTCTTGTCGATACCACTATTTTTCTTGGAATAACACCAGACGCTAGCAGACTTAGTTCTGCAGCATATGCTGTAAAAAAATTAGAACTATTACAAGTGTGAAAAAGGCTGGAATTGTTTACTTTAGCTATTTCCGTAGCATAAAGTCGTATGGTCTTTTACTATGGGGACACGCGACTGACACTGAAATTATATTTTTAATACAGTTGCTCAAAAAGTGGCGTATTGCAGGGACGAATAGCGTTCAGGATGTGGGCTATTGCATACTCGAGCTTTTTCTTTACCTATTTTTCTTTTCCCTATTTCTTGGCCTGCACGGTTTGTGCGTCAGCCATGTTTTCCATTATTCAATGTATAATTATTATCCTTCGTAGTACAAATGTATAATTAGCCTTCATAGTACACTGCTTCACAATATGTTGATGCGACACATTGTGAAGTCCTCGGGAGATTTTGACGGCAACTTGAGCCAGCAGACAGTTGGCAATGGTATCTCAAGGCGCCTAAGCAGACAACCTTATATTGAGAATCACATCACCATTAGAGCACTTGTTTCACCGTTTCCACTAATAGTTCACATGCGTAGACACTTAATATACAAAATCGCACCACTTTTACTTATCAAAGTCCACTTCAAACTATTATTTAAACAATAATACAGGAGCAGAATACCGCCGCCGGTCAAGTTCCCGCCAAAACCCCCAACTCTCTTTACCTTTTCCGAACTTCCGTACTCGTGCGTTCTCTTTCTCAACTGTCAAAATAATGTCTATTAAAGGGAAAAAACCAACCACGAAGTTTTTACTAAAAAAATATCATAAAAGATTTTATGATTCATGCAAATATTTCTAAAATGAAGCTACTAATTTGTTTCAATATCAGATTTAATGATTTGATTCAATGAGTTAGGTTTCATTTCATTTCATCTCATTCAATTTAATTTTCATTTCATATCAATAAAAAAAATCTACACTGAAGAATTGGCTGTATGGGCATAGTTCCCTTTGCCTACCCAGAATGGGTGAAGAAAACAAAAAATCTCTGCTTATATTATTTTATTTTACGGTTGGCGCCATTTTCCAAAAATGTTCTTTATTAAATTGCTTCATTTTTCGCAACTGTATTAAAAGTAGTTGTTCAGTACACGTGTGGAACCGTCATTGCAACTTGTTCCGACTGTCAACCCTCACCTTCGGCTGCGCCTCGGTTCGGGTAGATAGACATTTGTCGGAACTCTGCAATGACAGGTTTTCTGCACTCGTAATGAAATATACTATTGTTTTACACAAGAGGGCCCTGAGAGCAATCTATGATTTAAAACCTAAAAAGTAGCTCGAACAATTGGACCCATTTACGCAAACAGGAACCAACCCACAGTAGATTAATTTCGAAAAAATGGGACTTTTGTAAAAAGAATGTGCAAAATGTATATGAAGCATATTAAAAAATAAATATTTACTAAACTTATGTGGGACGTCGAGGCCTTTCTAGGAATACATAATTCATACATTTTTATAAGATTTTACTATAAGTAATAATTAAAAAAAAACGGGTTGGTACTTTCTGGTAAAAAGCAAATTTGTGGCTTGGTTCCTTTTCAAATTTAAAGTGGGTTTCATATTTCTATAATATTTTAAAAATAAAATGTTTTCCTTACTTTAAACACTTTTTTATTGATGTGAAATATCTATCTTAGTATTTTTTTTATATATATAAAATACAAAAATCATAAAAAGAATGTAAAGAATTTAAGCTAAAAATATCCATCGTCATTTTCTACCTCAAAATCAATAGCACCAGTATAACCATCAATATCATCTTCGTTGCTGTCTTTTATTTTTTTATAAAAATCCTGTGCACCTTTCGATATAAGGTGCATAATAATTTTTAAATCTCTTAATTTTGCCTCGGAAACGGGTTTCCCAGTGGGCCAAAGCAAGTTCATATCACTCTTGGTGATGATGTCACACTTTCCCGTTCCGTAGAAGCCACATTATGTCTCTCTTGCTGACCACGCTTGTCTTTAAGGTAATTCGATAAGAATAACAAGGGAGCACACAGTCCACTTGATGGTAAGTGGTTGCTGTGGCCAATAGACATCTATATCTATGCGCTTCAGTAGATATCTTCTCTTGACATTTTTTTACACAATGTGTCTGGCCACCCAATTTTGTTAAGGGTATCAAAAAATTGTATAAAAAATTACGAATGCAACGGTATTCTTATTTTTTTTTCTACCTTTAAAAATGACTGAAATATTGGTGAGTAAAATGGTGATTTACGGTAAGGGCGACCGCTTTGCTCCGCATCGCGATGTGACGTCACAAAACGACACGTCATGCCACCAGTAGTCTTTATTGTTATATTTTTCTTATTCTCTCCATATTTATTACTCCATATTTTTCTTGTCATGTTATTTATTTATCAGTAACCTTTATTTTCTGTTTTTTTAATTTCTGTTATATACGCTCCTTGGGAATAAAATGGTGACCTAAGATACAGATTTTACCTAATTTAGGCATCAGTTTTTCACCTAACAATAGTATTGTATCAGATGTAGGCACATATTTTTTGTTTTCTGAATGTATATTATTGGTGAAAATAAATAAAATAAAATAAAAATAAATTACATTTTACTAAAAAAAAATCATATAAAAGCTAAATGTTCAATACTTTAGTTTATACGTCAAATCAAATAGTTTATTTGTGATTCAACGTTTACATAAAGATCTTATTTAAACACAAATAAAGTTCAGTCTGTGATCAGCCTCATGGACATCATCATCATCATCATCATTACAGCCCTTTATAAGTCCACTGCTGAACATAGGCCTCCCCCAAGGAATGCCACAAAGTACGGTCCTGAGCCACCTGCATCCATCGACTTCCTGCATGTATTACCAGGTCGTCACTCCATCTAGTGGTGGGTCGCCCTACACTTCACCTACCGGCACGGGACTGCCACTCGAGAACGTTTCTTCCCCATCGGTTATCGATTCTTCGAGCTATATGGCCGGCCCACTGCCACTTCAGCTTACTAATCCGTTGGTCTATGTCGGTTACTCTGGTTCTACTGCGGATATCCTTATTTCTAAGTTTATCACGCAGAGAAACCCCGAGCATAGCCCTCTCCATAACTCGCTGAGCAACTTTGAGCTTCCTCATACGGCCAGCAGTGAAGGACCACGTCTCGGATCCGTAAGTCATCACTGGCAACACGCACTGGTTGTACAATTTCGTTTTCAGGTTTTGAGGTATGTCTAACGAGAAGATATGTTGTAGTTTCTCGAACGCTGCCCAGCCGAGTTGAATCCTCATGGGCATACAAATGTCAAATATTATTAATAGTTCATTGATTAAATTATTCATAATAATAGATTAGATTATTAGATTAAATTATTCATAATAAATAATATTGATTACATTGGATTAGATTAAATTATTCATAAATTATTAGTTCAAAATTATAATATAGTCGTTGGGTTTATTGTAAGTATTATGTCATCTAATACAGTCAACCGGACATTAACTCTGACATTCGATATAATATGTAGGTAAACGACCGTATACTTCCGAGCGCGCGGTTAGTACTGAACTTAGCAAGTTCCTACTGCACGTTCACTCTCTCGGATTGTGACGTCACGTCACAGAGAAAGAGCGGGTAAAAATTAAAAAATATTGCGAAATTTCAAAACGTTATAACTTTCGTATTTCTGCACCAATTTGGATGAAACAAAAACTATTGTTACTTTCATAAACATAGCTTTAAAATTATATAGGTTTTATTGTCAAATTAGAACTTGTTGGTGTGACCCATTGCAGCTATGATCGATGAAACTTGGAATCGATGACTTGCTTCTTAAAGTTCACATAGCTTTGGTTATTGTACTGTCCCTTCTTTCTGTCTTCTCTTGTTGCTCAATCATATAATCGTTTTCTACCTCTGGTTGGTCTTGCTTGGTATGGAGTTTCAGTTTCAGTTTCTTTTTCTTGCAATATTTCACTGGTACTAATACTTTCAGGTACAGTCTCATTCAGTGTTTAATGAACTTCCGTTAACGTTATTATCAATGGCATAGAATTTTCAGAGATTTTATCACCAAACATACGGTTTTCGTCACGACACAAAGTTATCATCGCTATTCATCAATATTTGTTATGTCGGACGAATCCGTTGAATTTTGTGTAGCGTTTTTATCATGATTATTATACAATTTGTCAAGAGATTCAGATAGAATATTGAAAAAATAATTCATTTGCCTCTGGCGATATCGGCCGCAACAGGGAATATGGACAGTCAGTGTTTGGGATACTTTTTTGTATCATGTGATTTTGGAGATTGAAGGACAAGACACCCTAGTAATTCAAAAAGAAGCATCACTTTTTGAACTTTCGTAAGCCAGCGTGCCGATTTTAGTTAACTCGTTGTTATTGGATATAAAAATGTTCGTGCATTGTTTACCTACCATCACTTGTGTATGTTTCATGCAAGCAAGCAATTGCGACACTCCAGGTGTAAGTGGAGAATAGGAAGGCGGCTCTAACCTTTTTTCCCAATATCCTCAACAGCATTTTCATTTGAACCTTTACATTCTCATTCCCTTGCATGAAACACAGGAGGTCTTAGGCGTTAAGTGGGAACATGATAGAGGGCTAACGCTTTTTCCACTTGATTCTTTTTCATTGTTAATTGTTGAAGCTAGAAATAAGCACCTTTTCCCAGACAAAAGTGGTTCGTCATCAGCAACATGCAAAGCTGCAGAAGAAACCAAAATGTTATCTTCTGACATATTATATAATGAAATAGTTAAATTACAACCTACCTGTAACCTGTAGTTTACACCTTAATAATTTAAGATTCAGTGATTTTATAATTACAAGGATATGTCTCAATCAATCATCAAAATATTAATTTCGAATCAGAGTTGACTACTTTTTTAGGGTATAAAACAAATTATTATTGTTTAAGTACCAAGTTAATAAGTAGTTAAAAAACCTCTTAAATACACTTGTAGCTTTCCGACGACTAAGCTAAGAACAGAGATAAAACACATTCACTTGTGGAATCAATCAACTTTGCCAACTTTAAAAAAAAATAAAAAAAAACTATCTTGTATAGTTCCACTATACAGTGCCGAATTTGAACGATTAGAAGGACGATGCCACTTGGTGCCTTCACGATCTAAGCATTTCCATTATACAAATAAGAACCAAAGCTAGTTAGTTCCGCTTGGCACAAAAAGTTACAATATTTTAGTAACTAAATAGGACCAACCAACTTTGGTTCTTGTTTGCATAATGAAAATACTTAGGTCCTCAAGTCCTGAAGGTATCAAGTGGCATGGGTCTTTTTAGCGTTTAAATTCGATACTGAATAGTGAACCATGCAGCATAGCTCTTTTCTGTGTTTTTAAAGTTGACCAAAGTGGGTTGGTTTCAGTAAGTGACAGTATTGTATCTCTGTTTTCATTCGTCGGAAAGCTACAATTTTTTTGGGAAGATAGAAAGTGCCATTTCAGCGCCATCTATGTACCAAACTCAATTCCACTCAAACTGTGGGTTGGTTCCTGTTTGCGTAAATGGGTCCAATTAATAATAATTAATTTAGACTATTAAACGACGTTATAACTTATAAGCAGTCAACATCACAGGAGTGCAACTTCTGTACGTAGTGCTATTATTTATTCTGTGCCTATAATATATTGATGGTATTGACAATTTTAGTAGGTATTCCAAATAAATAATATTCTATCCAGCAGGTAGTCTTGACAGATTTGCGAGATCTTGGCGCATTTATAAAAGAATGTCCAACATAGAAGGGAATAACCTGTAAATTGCTTTTTTTCCACTTACTTAGTTTATTAAGGAGTAAGCAATAAAAGCATAGAATTAAAATATCAATAATTTGAACTTAAAAGAACGTATCAAGGGTTATCAAGTTATTGTATTTTTATTATGATAAAGGAACTGAATATAATATGAATAATTAAGGATTTTATAATAACAATGACAATTTATCTTTTTCTGCCCTGGAGACCGTCTGGGTAGGTATTACTCTTTTACCTATTTCTGCTGCCAAGGTATGCCTAATTCTATGTTCTGGTCTGAATGGGTGCAGATATGGAGATCTAGTAAAATACATGCTGCGAGGCATTTCGTTTTAGTTCTAAGTCCTCACATGTCCCCACGCATCTGTAGTTATGTTGATATTAGATACAGGTATCCGTGTGCGGTAATAAGCACTTACCATCAGCAGGACTAAGTTCGTTGTACACATCAGTTTTTTATTTTAAAAACAGTTCACATTGAGAACTGAAGCATTTATATATTTCTTATGCCTTGAATCATTATTGTAATCATCATCATAACATTTTATCAAATGTATGTATACTGCTCAACATAGGCCTCTCCCCACTCCCATAGAGTGCCTTAATTATTGCCTCGAGCATGTTCACAGGAGTCTAGACGTAAGCGGGAATGCTGATCATGAAGGTTCAGATAAGGCCCAAACCAGGTTAATCATCATAACATCTTATTAAAAGTATGCTGCTCAACATAGGCCTCTCCCATAGATTGCCTTAATTATTGCCTCGAGCATGTTTAAAAGAGTCTAGTCGTAAGCGGGAATACTGATCATGAGGGTTCAGATAAGGCCCAAACCAGGTTAATCATCATAACATCTTATTAAAAGTATGCTGCTCAACATAGGCCTCTCCCACAGTTTGCCTTAATTATTGCCTCGAGCATGTTCACAGGAGTCTAGTCCTAAGCGCGAATGCTGTTCATGAGGGCTCGGATAAGGCCCACACCAGAAAAAAAACCACAGTAGTAGCACGAATTCAGGAAGTTGCCACGAAGTTTAAAACCCGTTCTCCATTAAGCAAAGCCTGCGCCTGACCTCTCCAGTTGTGTCGGATTTCCGTCCAATTGGACTATTAAAGTGAGGGAATAGGCAATGCGTCTGTGTTTGCGCACACATAATCCCGCCCTGCGTATTAGTAGTATACTTAGTTTTAGCACGAATAGGTCGGCTCGACCAGGGTAGGACAACGCTCTCACAGAATACGAGCGTAAAATAGCAGCTTAACGCTGCTGTATTTCGTATGGTGAAACGAGGAATTCCATCTTAGTACCCTATATACGGGTGATAACGCGTCTTCATTTTGGAAATCATCTGACATCTGCATATGGAGGATAGGTATAGATGTCTATGGGCCACAGCAACTACTTACCATCATGTGGACTGTGTGCTCGTTTATTCCTTATCGTACAAAAAACATACTATTTTGCGGTGAGTGACAGTATGCGAACTTTTCTTCAGTAACAGAAACAGAAACTTTTTTTATTCAATATAGATTATAAATAATACTTATTCAAAGTCACTATTTTGTTTAATTATCACTGGTTAGTAAGAAAAACCTCAGTCCTGGGAAGAACCAGCAGGAAACCCAGCGGGACTTTTTTTTTAAATAACAGCTTACAATCATGTATGTTACACAATCACACAAAAAGGTTAGAAATAGCTTGGTAGCGATCATCTTATTCCCAGGAGTTATTATATCCATAAATTCCTTGATAGTATAATAACCCTTTTATACAAACTTTGTTTAATAAAGTTTATGAACTTTGAGCAGGTCAAATTTTGTATATTTTTTGGGATTTTGTTGTAAAAGTGTATACATCGCACTAAAAATTAATTACTGACTCGGTGGAGTAACTGGTACTACTAGCTTGTGTCTATTCCTAGTATTTACAGAATGAATATCACTTATTTTTGTATAACTACTTTTATTTTTGTGTACTTACAAGGTACGTACTTACTTGAGAGGCCAAAGTTAATATATTAATTTACTTAAAACTTTCTCCGTGGTCACGGCGGATTTTCCATGGTTACTAAGAGCTGCCAAAAGAGTAAAAAATACATCGACTGACCATATTTTCGCTACTATGTGTTCTGTAATGCTCAACGCATGCAAATTGCAAGGCCATTCGTCGGGACTCGGTGATGCTTGGCTCGGAAGAAATAGGTAGATAGTGTTGTTTACACTATCTACCTATTTCTTCCGAGCCAAGCATAAACCCGAAACAAATAAACCCGAAATACGATTCCTAACAGAAATGTGATCGTATTCTACGTAGTTAAAAATCTTGTAAACAAACGAGTTTTAATTTCAGTATTTTGTGTTATCATCATCATTACAGCCCTTCAAGTCCACTGCTGAACATAGGCCTCCCCCAAGGAATGCCACAAAGCACGGTCCCGAGCCACCTGCATCCATCGACTTCCTGCATGTCTTACCAGGTCGTCACTCCATCTTGTGGGGGGACGCCCTACACTTCGCCTACCGGTACGAGGCTGCCACTCGAGAACCTTTCTTCCCCATCGGTTGTCGGTTCTTCGAGCTATATGGCCGGCCCACTGCCACTTCAGCTTACTAATCCGTTGGGCTATGTCGGTTACTCTGGTTCTACTGCGGATATCCTTATTCCTAAGTTTATCACGCAGAGAAACTCCGAGCATAGCCCTCTCCATAGCTCGCTGAGCGACCTTGAGCTTCCTCATACGGCCAGCAGTGAAGGACCACGTCTCAGTTCCGTAAGTCATCACTGGCAACACGCACTGGTTGTACAATTTTGTTTTAAGGTTTTGAGGTATTTCTGACGAGATGTGTCGTAGCTTCCCGAACGCTGCCCAGCCGAGTTGAATCCGTCGATTGACCTCTCGGTCGAAGTTGGACTTACCTAGTCGGACTATTTGTCCCAGGTAAACATACTCGTCAACAACTTCGAGCTTAGTGCTCCCAACAACTACCGGCATAGGTGTGACATGGACATTAAACATAATCTTTGTTTTGTCCATGTTCATCTTAAGACCTATCCGTTGGGAGACACTATTGAGGTCATTGAGCATAGTGCTTAGCTCCTCCAGCGATTCTGCCATGAGGACTATATCGTCGGCAAATCGAAGGTGAGTGATGTACTCGCCATTGATGTTAATTCCGTATCCTTTCCAGTCCAGAAGCTTGAAAACGTCTTCCAATGCAGCGGTGAAGAGTTTCGGGGATATAACGTCACCCTGTCTTACACCTCTCTGCAATTGGATAGGTTTCGTACTCTGGTTCTGTACTCGGATAGCCATCGTAGCCCTACTGTACAAACACTTCAGCACTTCGATATACCGACAGTCAACTTGGCACCGCTGAAGGGACTGCAGCACCGCCCAAATTTCGACGGAATCAAAGGCTTTCTCATAGTCCACATACGCCAGACATAGTGGCAAATTGTACTCTTCGGACTTCTGTACAATTTGCCGTAGGGTATGTATGTGGTCTATGGTGCTAAAGCCCTTTCGGAAACCGGCTTGTTCGGGAGGCTGGAAGTCGTCAAGTCTGCGCGCGAGACGATTCGTAATGACCCTCGAAAACAGCACGTAGACGCGGCTCAGAAGGGAAATCGGTCTGTAGTTCTTCAAGAGAGCGTTGTCACCTTTCTTGAAAAACAAGACCACCGCACTTCTGCTCCACGCCTCCGGTGTAATGCCACCATGGAGGACGGAATTAAAGAGCTTCTGAAGGACTTCAAGTACCGGTCTTCCACCCGCTTTCAGAAGCTCCGCTGTAATTCCATCCTCGCCTGGAGCCTTGCCGTTTTTAAGGTGCTGGAGAGCCATTCTAATCTCGCTCAGACTGACGTCCGGGATATCTTCGGAATAGTGTCGAATAAGACTCGCTCTTGGATCGTTACTCACACTTGCGTGTGGCTCCAACGATGACGTGTACAGCTGCCCATAGAACCTCTCAATCTCACTCAAAATCTCAGGTGCCCCGGAAACGATGCTGCCACACTCGGTCTTCAGCCTTGACAGTTGGGTCTTTCTGGCAGACAGATCTCTGGCAAAGACTTTGGAGCCTTGGTTCCGCTCGATCGCTTCTTCAACACGAGCTGTATTGAAGTTGCGTAAGTCTCGCCGCATGCATTTGGAGATCTGTCTGTTCAGTTGCCTGTATGCTGTCAAATCTGTTGAAGAATGTAGCCTCATCTCCCGTCTAACAGCCATGAGATTAAGAGTGTGATCGGAGAGTTTTTGTGTTCTTCTACGGTGGGTCTTGCAGAACTTAGCTCCGACCGCATGGACAGTTTCCACGAGCTTGTCATTCATATCGTCCACTTCATTGCAGTCTTCTAGGCACTGAAATCGGTTTTGTAACTCGAGCTGAAAGGTTTCGGGACTTTGGATTAGAGCACGAGGGGGACGGAGCGTTGACTTCATCAGACGAGATCTCTCCAACTTAACATTTAGGTTCAGTGTGCCTCTAACCATTCGGTGATCGCTGCCGGTTTTCACCCTCGCGATCACTGAGACATCACTGAACAGTAGTCGTCTGGTCGTCATAATGAAGTCAATCTCATTTTTTGTCGAACCGTCGGGGCTCGACCAGGTCCACTTCCTGTGGGGCCGCTTCTTGAAGAAAGAGTTCATCATAAAGAGTCCCTCTTTCTCCATGAAGTCGGCCAGCTGCTGGCCCCTTGGGTTCCGTTGCCCTATTCCAAATTTCCCTACTTTCAGCTCACCGTTCTCTCTTGTGCCTAGTTTTGCATTGAAGTCTCCCATTAACACCGTATATTGGGTTTTGGAGGAATGCATGGCTCTAGAGATATCCTCATACATTTCCTCCACCTCCTCATCGGGGTGTGCCGAGGTTGGTGCGTAAACCTGTATGACCTTCAGCGAATACCGTTTGGTGATTCTGAGTATAAGGTACGCAACCCTTGTCGACACACTCCCGATCTTTACAACGTTGTTAACGAGAGACTTGTGGACGATAAATCCGACACCTCCTTGGGACAGATGGTCGCCCTCCCGGTGATAGAGCAAGTTGCCGGATTCGAGGATTACCGTGTCCTCCCCCTCTCTTCGGACTTCGGATATTCCTATAATATGCCAGCGCAACTTGTCTATCTCTTCTTCCAGCTCCACGATCTTCTCGTCAGTCCTCAGGGTGCGTGCGTTGTACGTTGCCAGGTCGAGTCGTCTAAGGTGGCAACCGAACCTCCGCCGGAGATTCTTAGCACCCCCTGCCCCGCCGTTACCATGGTCGCCACCGTAGCCAGGAATAGCGGGGCCGCCGGGGACTGGGGGCCATTTATTATTGTCATTGCTCATGGGGGGGTATATTGCCATAGTTGCCACGCTTGGCGAGCGGGTTGGCAACCGCAGTTTTTTATTGTATTTATGCCGTTACCAGGAAGATGCTGCTGCCCATCTCCTGCCTGTTTCCCTTTGTCGCCTTTTACGACACCCACGGGAGGATATGGGGTAGTGGATATTCTTGACCGCCACTACACGGCTAATTAATTATATTATATTATAATTTTGTGTTATATTACAACTTAATTTTAATTACAACAGACAAGTATAGGTATGTAAGTCGGTACTTGGATAGTGAAGTTAATTTCAACTAAGCCCTGAACACGTAGTGCTTATAAAAATCGTTGTTTCCTAAAACTTTAACAACTTTATATTAAATGAAGATATCGCAATAGGTAATATATTTTTTTAGATAAGGGCCAAGTGTCTAAGAAATATAACTTAGAAAACCTAATTGAAATCAATCTAGTAGTTTTTCCGTGATGCGCGTACAACTGCAAACCTCTATCATTTTATTTATATAGTAAAATCTTATTCCACCTAAGAAATTAATTGCACCACCCACAGAGTACATTAGAAATACCCACCTACCAGAAAGGGCAGAAAACATCTGCGGGACTAGCCAGTATATAACATTTATATTAATCTGTGATAATACTTAGTAGAATAGCCCCGCAGTCTTATGCTTCACTTATTCCTCACAAAATCCTGCTTTTATTCACATTTATGAATATTATGACATTGAAAATTCATACAGAATTCAAAATGGTATGTGTATGTACATACAAAACTGTTAAGTTTTATGATGTTTGTCTTCAACCCAGATTAAAAAAAGCCACAAATTTGACACTTTCATGAAGTTAGCCACATAATAATAAAACACAAAATAGTCATGGTATGTTATTAACACTCACCCTTAATGTACTTTGGGAAAAAAAATAAAAATATTAATAAATTTTCTTAAAAAAACAGTTTACTGAACATCAATGGAATTGCTACAATTAGGAAAAGTGTCCACAATAATTCACATAAAAGACAATGTTCATACAAGTTCTCAAAAGTTTTGAACATAATTATTGATTGCTATAGAAATGAAGTGAATTCATTCACTAAAACTTTTTCCACATGTTATAGATTTTTGGGGCTTAGTCTTATCATAATCTTCAATTATATGCTTCCGCGATGTCTTCATGGTCCAAGATCGTTGATATAAACTGCAGAGTGCTCATGAAATCAGCTATAAATTGTTTGATTTTCAAAGTTTGTCTGACTCAGTTCAAAACTAGTTGACCAATATGCTTACAGTTGTAGGTTGTACATAGTATAATCTGCCCAGTTTGCACACTGGATTGACGTCAAATATAATTGTGATCTCAATGCATCTTTTTCTCCCAGCGGAGTTCCAACATCTGCTCACGTCGAATCAAGCAACGGCATGACCCCCGCGATGACGTTCATAATCATAGGATTTCCTCCAATTGTTCCTTTCTATAACATTTTGTGTAAAATAAATCCAACCATTCAATTCCTTCCAATAATAATCCTTGCAATGTCTTGAATGAAAAATGTTTTAACCTAAAGTAACTACATAAAAACATTCAATCAAATTATTCTTCTTTATGGTAAGCTAATTTATAAATATATATATAATTTAAAATGTTGCTAATTATACTGTTAAAATCTGAAAGAAAGGGCGACAAAGAGACAAATTGTTAAAAACAATGTATGTGAAATGTACCTGGATGTAATGCGTGTGTTGTGTGTGTGTATGTGTATGAATATTTGAAAAGGTTATAATGTTTGAAGAGTGACGTGAGTATGGATGTGGGACGGACCATGCTAATGTCTGCGATGCGTTCGGCGTAATTCCTGCAAACGTCTCTCATGCTCAGCCATATGCTGACGACGCTGCTCTTCTTTTATTGCAATCTAAAATAAGTAAAATTAAAATACAATTATATACAATAAATCAGGGCATCCACTTTCTCTGCCACCAGCGTGGCGCAACTTTAAAATGAGGTATAATATTTGACAGATATCATAGCGGGGAAGTTAATTAGTATGGAAAATGTAACTGTTAATGTTTATTTCTGTATTATTACCTATATTTTATATTAATTAGATTAAAAATAAAAAAAACAGGCTACAGATATTCATAAAAGTAGAAAAATTTTAAAGTTAAAAATGTGCAATAAATTAAAGAGCAAACCACCGAGGAATTGTTTTGTGTATTAATATAATACTCTAGAAAATGATAACTTTTATTAAAAACTAACTTCTCAATTAAATGTCATTGAGTAACAAAAAACTTTACCTCAGTGTCAACTAGCGACATCTGGTGAGCAGAAAATTATTACCCCTCATTATACTTATTATATTAATAAGGACTTTGCAGTTTACTTACAGTTTCAGCTGACAGTGGCAACCAATAGATGCAAGGAGTGGTTTTAGTTTTTCTAAACAAATCATCTAGGAGTTTTGCTGGAGCTTCCTCTTTCTTCTTGAATTTTTTTGCTAAAATAATTGCATAAATAGGCGTTTACTAAAGAAATTGTTAAATTGTTATTGAAGATTTCATTTAGTCAAATAAAAACACAATTATAAAATGTAATAATTTAGTTATGAAGTGAGTTATGTAGTAGGCTCTACTGCTATATATTATGGCTGAACCACTCTATATATAGCCTGCAGCTACAATATGGTGAATGGGTTAATTCAATGGGGGTGGGATCATTCTCTCACACAATACCATCGTAAAATAGCAATTTCATGCTTGTGTTTCATATGGTGGGTGTGGAGAACCTGACACCCTTTTTACTGGTCACAAGGCACTCTATCATAATCTTTAGTGGTGACATTGCATCCACATTATGATTTTTAATCAAAGATTGATGGAGATGCATATGAACCTCGGCATCCACTTAACAATAAGGTTAACTGTATGCTGGCTAGTACCCTCATTCTATAAAAAAAATGTTATAAATTTATACCTGGTTCAGGACTTCTCTCTGGTGTATGATGTCGTCGTTTTTCAAGAGATCTATCATCTCTTCGTAATTTTTCTTTTTCTTGTTCTTTACCCTTGTCATTTTTTCCCACATCCCACTCCCGCATTGTTTTACGTTCCCATGGTTTATCCTTAAAACAAAATAATGATTGTCAAATACAAATATATATTTGTTGCACAGGTGTTATAATTGGACACAATATCACCTTCATAGTGAATATTGATAGCAGCAGATAGCAGTTATGTATTACTATAACTGGTTGCACCAAAAGTGCTAGCAATTGATTTATGATATAATACAAAATAACCTGATACTACTGAATTTATATAAGGCTTGAGAATAAAATGGCTCAGGATAGCTTGAAAATAATAAGAAATATTTGTATTAAGTTTGATGAACTTTACATAAAATACATTATTAAACACACCAATTCTCCCCTTTCTCTTTTTAAATCTTGCTCACGAAGCCAATCTTCTACTGTGCCTGGCATAGTTGAAGCTTGGGCATTATCAGTTTCTTCATTTGCTTTAGCTTTATCAAATTCTTCCTGTGTAGAAAAATCTACATGTAATGTTTTAGGATTTGATACTGGCCAGGTCACTCCATGCAGAGCATGTCTAGTTTCTACTGCTTGACTGTAAAAAAAAATTATGTCACTTAGTACCAAAATAAAATATGGGACGAAACAACAATTAGATCTGTAAATATAAACTTACTCTTCAGTTTCATAAATGACATAACATCTTGATTTAATCCTATCTATCCAAAAACCATTTTCAACTATTCGTCCAGTCCTCTGCAGCAAATTTTTTAATTGTGATAAAGTGAATGGTCTCACTAAATTTGTTATGTACAAAATATTTGACTGTTTATGTCTTGGTGGGCTAGGCGGTCTTACAATAGCAATATTGTCTGAGTCCTTTACAATAGATATTTTTCGGGTTGAAGCTAAACTTGAAGGTTCTTTAAGTTTCACGTTTTCTATATCTTTATCTTCTTGTTCTCTTTTATTTAGCTCTACATTTTCAGTGTTGTCAATAATAATTTTTGGCAATATCGGCCTTTCAACCTTTTCTATCACCTCAACTCTTTTATGCTGTTTCTTTTCTTCGATGACTTCATCAAACTCGACAAGTTTGACATCTGGTATGATTTCTTTGAGCACATCGGTAGAGATGGTTATTGATTTCTGAGACATTAATTTGTTAGAACGTGAGCCCCACCTGCGTTTTCTATTTATTACTATATTATTATGACCATTGTGAACAGTATCTTCATTACTAGCCTGTGTAGACTCCAAATTCCCAAGTTCTTTTTTTCGACTATCAATAGACTTTACATTGTGGGCACTTGAGGTGGCATCAGCAGTACTCGTTTTTGGAATATCACTCATAGGAATTTCAGATTTTGCTACAACATCAGTTTCATTAGTTGACACTTCTAACTCATTCTGAGAAGACTCTGTATTTTCAAGAACATTTTTATCACTTTTATCCTCATTTGTACTTACCTTATCTAATTCCCCTTCTTTTGCACTCACTTCCTCATGTGATTCTGGATCAACAATATTTACTTCTTTTTGAGACTCGGGAATCCCGAGATCAGAAATTTCACCTTTACTTTCCTCAGCATGTATTTCAAGAATTTCAGATTTGTCAATTGACATACTTCTTTCTCGTTCTGGGCTTTTCTTTTCTGAAACCTTATCAGTATTATTTTGTTCGTCTTTATCTTCACATGATGATTTATCATTTGCACTTTCCTTTGTCACATCCTCATTAGATATTTTATTCTGTATGTTATTTTTACCCAATGTTGACGTTTCAGTTTTTGCTTGTGTTGAAGTTAAAACATTTTCATCACTCATTGTTTTTTCCTCATTTAATTGAGACTGTGACATTAAATTGGTCGGCTCTTTAATTTCACTGCCTTTATTCATTGTGTTTTCCTCATTTGATTGAGGCTGCGACACTACATCGGTAGGCTCTTGAATTTCTGTGTCCAGATTTTTTTCCGACGTGCATTCTTTTTGCGGCTCGTCAATAAGAATATCTGTTTTGTCGGAGTTTTCACTTGATATACTTGTTGATTGTTTTGTGCGAAGTCGAGTCTTTTTTTTCTCTTCCGGCGCTTCAACACTCTGAGAATCACTAAAACTAGTGGTACGTGAATGTTTTCTCCTACTTCGAGGAGATTTATCTACCCTTTCAGGAGTTGACGGTGGCCTTGTTAAGCAAATCTTCAATTTCTGTAACTCGCCACCATCACCAGAACCGTCCGCAGCTTTAACTTGCCACACTTGTTCTTGTGATTCTTCCGGGCTGTCTGTTTTAGCTGTTTGCTCTAAACTTTGTTCTACCACATTAGTGACTTCAACTTCCTGTTGTACTTTAGCCTCTTCACCTGACTCATTCTCAGAAGATGATGATTTTCTACGCCTGGATCTTGTACGTTTAAGTTTTTCAACCTTTTTTTCCGGCGATGCTTTGGTTTTCTTGGTCGCACTTCGTTCACTTTTTCGGCGCATAATTTCCTATAACATTGATAAAACAAATTTAGTGCTGATAACATTAATGAAAATGAGGTTTTATTTTCGACACAACAAAACTTACCAATATGTTAGTAAATTGCTTATAGAAATATATTATTACAATGAATAATTGGAACTGCAACTACAAAATTAAGGAAGCACCAGCCTACAATCGGCCATTTTGATTTAACAGATTATAAACAAACGCATGTTCATTAGGGACGTGAAAAAAAAATCGATTTTCAAATTAATCGATTATTATTTTCGTAAAATCGATTTTTCAAAGTCGATTTTTTTATAATAAAAATCGATTTTTTAATAAATCGATTATGTAAATTACGCGTTTTAAACGATTTTTGTAATCAGAGTCATCTGCGCGATGGTTGTAAAAACGTGAAGTAAGTTCAATAACATGAATAAGTTAATCAAAAGAATAGCGTCATCTATGCGACAGATGAAAAAACGCGAAGTAAGTTCACTAACATGAACAAGTCGATCAAAAGACGGCGCCACGTTTATGTATCTCTATGTATGTAAAACAGTTTCGCCTTTCGTATGCTTTCAACAGTTTTCGTCCTCCGCTAAGAGTAAAAGTATTCTGTGGATTTCTTTCTTTCCTTGGTTAGTATAAACAATTATATATAAACAATAAAAATGTAGTGTAAAACGCCTGAAAGTGACTGACGGAAGTATTTTATAACCTTTTTTTTTTCTTTTTTTAATTGTATTCTGTACACATTTGTTATTGTTAAGTTTATTGGTGTCACTTGATACTTCGCATGTGGTGTTTACCTTTAATTAATTGTGCATTTAGCTATATAAATATACTGTGTACTAATTCTAATGAATGTATAAATGTAACAATGCTGGTAAACCAAAGAAATAAAATAAAATAAAATAATGAAAAATGATATTTTTTTTATAGGAAAAAGGTGACAAACGAGCACACAGTCCACCTGATGGTAAGTGGTTGCTGCGGCCCATAGACATCTACATCTATCCTCGTTTGCGAATCAAAATGCAGATGCGTTGTCACCCGTGAGGACTAAGATGGAATGCCTCATTTCCAGTAAAAAGGGCCTCCGGCCACCTGCACTCACCAAGCGAAACGCAGAGGTAAACCTCTACTTCACGCTAGTATTCTGTGAGGTCGTGGTACCACCCCGGTTCGAGCCGGCCCATCCGTGCGACAGCAAAAGCTGCCGCGTGGCTCTACCACTGTGAAAAATAGCGGTCAACACGTCAATAGGCAAAAATACTGAATTCGATCTATATATTGCGGCACCACTATCAAATCTCAAGGCAGATGCCCTCAATATATGAAGAAGCTTTGAAGGAACTTTCCCCAAACTAACCGAGTTGGCTCTTAAACACCTCTCTGTAATGGTCAGTTCCGCGCCAGCGGAAAGATTATTTTTGAAAACGGGAAATATTGTCAGGAAAAAAACGAAACTGTATTTTGGGAAAGAAACGAAAAAGAATTTTGGTGAAATGATTGTTTTCAAACTCTTTAACTGAAAATTCATGGCAATAATTTTTTCACTTTTTTTGGTTCACACAATTTTAAAAAGATTTGTCTTGTATTTTAGTTTTGAGACCAAAAGGTTGTCGTTTAATTATTTATAATTATATTTTTATTTTATTTTCATTCTACTCCAATGTAAATGATACTGAACATTAGTGGCGATAAATATTTATAATTTTTTTTGTTTCATCTTAAAGTTTAAAAAAAGATTTATTTTAGTTTTGAGACGAATATGTTGTCGTTTAACTATTTAAACTTATAGTTTTATTTAATTTTCATTCTAATCCAATGTAAATGGTACTGAACATTTGTGGCATAAGGATATTTAGAATTTTTGTTTGTTCAAACTTAGTTTAAAAAAACTATCGTTTGCTAAACTTATCGTTTCTTAATGATTTCTTATATTTCGCGAAGACTACACATCAAATGAAACTAATTTTTACGGATTTATCGCGCTTAATTTAACTTTTTAATTCCCGACGTTTTGGGTGCTACACAACCACCCATGGTCACGAAGGGGACTGCGGTGTTTGACCAATGAAAAAAAAAAGACCAAAAACCAATGTTGTGGACAGCTAGAGACCCGCCGCCCCGTCGCCCCTTCGTACCCCGCTACTCCCCGCGCACCCCGCACACCGGCGCCGACCCAGTGATGTCGGCGACCAATCAGCGTGCGTGTGGCTTCATTTGTCGTCGCACGGTACTACTCACAGACTGAGGCACCTTCTTGCGAGATATAAGAAGGGCGTCTCGGTCTGTGAGCTGTTCATTTCACTTCGGAGCGGCACTTAAGAAGAAAACCTGAAGAAGACTCAAGACTCCAATTCAAGACCTCCCTCTGTACATAGTGTTAGATATAGTTATTCAGTGCCGAATCATTGTAAATAGATAATACAGTATATTAAAAAGTACCATCTTTTCTTCAAGCAGTCCCCTAGTATAGCTAACCTCAGATCAGTCGTTAAGTAATCAGTCAGAAATAAATATACAGTCCACTGTTCATCCATTATATTCTTGGTCCATCGCCGCCGGATTCAAGCCAGAAGAAAGAAGCAAGAAGTAAGAAGAAACAAGAAAGAAGCCAATTACAGAAGAAAGAACATAATTATAGAAGAAAGAACATAATTATAGAAGAGAGAAGATCATTATAGAAGATCTTCAAGGAAGAAAGAAGTTCGCCGACGAAGAGAGAAGATCGTCGGTACTAATTTCTTCCCTGTTTCTTGTTACGATTACGTCACATACGTCTATTGTCTGTTTCCAGACAATTTCTTGTTTCTTTAACCGCGTTTACGCGGCCAGGTAGTTGCTCCCTAACGGTGTCAAACTGTGACCATCTGGTAACGCCCTTGTGGCGGGAACGACATCCAATACGTGCGTCTTTTTGAAGACGATACGTACGTCTTTTTGAAGACGACCGGAGGACGCAACGTGGGACAATGAGGAAGACACGAAGCCAGAAGGCACGGAACGAGGACGACACGCCGGTAGGAATGCGTATATTCGAAGAAGCACCCGCGTCCCCGTCCGATTATCTCGCGATGGCACAAGCGCCCTCCGCCGCGCCCGCGCCCCAGGCCCCGCTCGCGCCCGCATCTACGCCCGCGCCCGCGCCCCCGTCGCCGCGCCCCCGCCGCCACGCCCCCGCCGCCGCGCCCCGCTATGTCCGTGTCTACGACCGATCGTTTGGGAGAGGTTAGCACATCCGCGCCGCGCACAGAGACACTCGCCGCGATTATTGAAGATCTTCCGTCTACAGAAACTAGTTCGATAGTACGTACCGTCGCGCCTGTAACAGACGTCGTACATAGGCCCGCACCTCGAGCTCCGTCGGTCCGCTCCGTTCGTTCAGCCCGGTCGACAGCTAGCGCGATAGCTAGGTTAAAACAAATTGAATATAACGCCGCGGAGGAACTAGCTGCAATTAGGAGGAAGCAATTGCAACTGGAAGAAGATCTTATTAAGAAGAAGTACGCTAGGGACGTCGCGCAACTGCAAGAAGAAACAGATAGGGAAAGTATTAACGAGGACGAGTTAGTTGAAAATAGGGTACGCGTTGATAGGTGGTTAGAGAACGTAGAGACTGTGCGGGGGGAGTCGCCTTGCCGCCCGTCTCAGCCCGCGCCCCGCATCGAGTTAGAGCAGACCCTACCGAACAGGGTAACCGGTTACGACCACAGTGAAGATGCCCAGGGGAGGACGGTAGCGAATGAGGTTCAACCACGTCGCGTCGAAACGATACAGAGGGATAGTGGAGTTGCCGTAGAAATGAACCAGGTGGATCGTCGTGTACGGGTTACGTCGCCGTCGCACGTCCAACGCCGCACTCTATCGCCTACACATAGATCGCCACATCGCCACGCGGATCGTAGATCACCGTCGCCGTATAGGGATGTAGGTGTACATAGATCGCCATCGCCACGCGGATCGTAGATTATCGTCGCCGTGTCATAGGGATGTAGGTGTACATAGGACGCCAGCGCCACAGCATAGGCTAGAGGGAGATAGGGATAGAGATAGGTCGCTTACTCCGCGAGGGAAAGAGAGGGGTATAGAGCAACTAGCGGAAGCTCTAGAGAATATGATTAGAGTCAGGCCCGCTGCCGCGAAGCAGACGCAGGACTTGCCTATTTTTAACGGTTCGGCCGCGAAATGGTTAGCCTTCAAAGCCGCGATGAAGGAATCCACGCGTTTATATGGATTCACAAATACGGAAAATATGGCAAGGTTAAGAAACTGTCTACGCGGTGAAGCTAGGGAGGTAGTATCGGCACTGCTGTTTACCGCGAAGGATCCAGCAGATATTATGCGAACATTAGAGCAGTGTTTCGGCCGCCCGGAAGTAATTATCGATCGAGCGTTAGAAGAACTGAAACGCCTTCCGCGCCCGGGTCAAACCGCTCAGGAATTGAATTCGTTCGCGATTAAATTACAAAATATAGTATGTATTTTACAGAACGTCGACGGCAAAGGGTATTTACAAAATCCAATGCTGACTAGGGAAGTAACTAGTAAACTAAGCCCTCACTTACGGTCGCGTTGGTGCGATTATGCGGAGCACTACGGAAGTGCAGACGAACCGGACATCGTTACACTGTCTAGGTTCATGAGGAGAGAGGCTGACCGTGCGTTGAGTCATGCCTATACGTCCGTAGCGCCGACTAAGGAATCGCCCGTAGGACGAGAGGCGCCGCCGTCGAAACGAGTTGTATTAACACGCCGCGTAGAGAATAGGGCCCGCGACGTAAAAACGTTCACCGCCCAGGAGGACACCGGTAGTGCCTCTTGTATGTGTTGCGGGGGTGAACACGTGATCGCTAAGTGTAGAAAGTTAGCGCAAATGGGTGTGGACGACCGGTGGAATTGGGTAAAGGAAGAGGGGGTGTGTTTTCTCTGTTTGAATAGTAAACACCGACGATTTAAATGTAGAGCGAAGAAATGCGGCGTCGACGGCTGCAACGCCCCCCACCATGCCCTCCTTCACACCCGCAAGACCCGCGCACCTGATACATCGGCAAAACCGGATGAGACCGTGCTCGTCGCGTCTAACGTTGGTAGTAATGCGTCCGTATTATTGAAAGTGTGTCCCATTACGTTACGTGGACCACGCGGTAGGGAAATAGATACGTATGCGTTGCTTGACGAAGGCTCGACTATTTCGTTGATCGACGACGACTTAGCGCGCGAGTTAGGAGCGGAAGGACCGGTAAAGCCGCTGAATATTAGAGGAGTAAGCAATAGTCAGCGCGAGGCCGATAGCAGGCTAGTTAACATAGGTATACGTGGCAAGACGCGCAGCGAAATGTATAGAATAAATGCGCGTACAGTAACAAATTTACAGATAGGTTCGCAGTCGGTTAATAAAGAGTGTTTACGGTTGAAACACTTACGCAACCTACCGAGCTCGGTTTGCTACGAGGACGCCAAACCGAGATTATTATTAGGCGCCGACAACTGGCATTTAATAATCACCCGTAATTTAAGGATAGGACGTCGAAGGCAGCCTATGGCTGGACGTACGTTATTAGGATGGGTGATACAGGGAACCGTGCCGCGATTCACGTGTAGGGAGGACGGTGAAACCGTATTACACGTCGTAAGCAGTAGCGGACGGTTAGATAGGGACATTCGAACGTTCGCCAGTCAGGACGAGGAGTTAACGGAACTCCTTAAACGGGAGTACGAGATCGATTCCATCGGTATCTCGCTAAAGAGTAGGCCGCGACGGGAAGAGGAGCGCGCTGTCGAGATATTCCAGCGCACCGTCAAGACGGTCGGCGAGCAATACCAGGTGGGACTGCCATGGAAGGACGACGACGTGCGGATGCCTCCCAGCTACGAGATGGCTGCTCGAAGACTGCGGACGATCGAGAAGAAGATGGACAATTCGCCGGAGTTTCGAGACGCCTATACAGCACAAATAGACAACCTCCGGGCAAAAGGATACGCAAGGGAAGCCGAGGGGACAGAAAGAGAGGACCCCAGGAGCTGGTACCTGCCCCACTTCGCAGTACGGAATCCGAACAAGCCTGGGAAGACAAGAGTGGTTTTCGACGCGGCAGCGCGTGCGTCCGGTAAATGTTTGAACGATTATTTACTTGACGGCCCCGACTTGTTACGAAACCTACCGGGCATACTGTTTAGATTTAGGGAGAACGAAATAGCCGTGTCCGCGGATATTAGGGAAATGTTTTTACGCGTAAAGATAGACCGTCGCGACCAACCCGCGCAATTGTTTCTGTGGCGAGGTAACGAGCGATCCAGCCCACCGCGGGAATACGTTATGACTTCAATGATTTTCGGTGCGAGGAGCTCGCCGTTTCTCGCACATAGTGTTAGGGATCATAACGCGCGCGCACACGCAGAGACACATCCGTTGGCACTTAACGCTATCGTACGTAGTCACTACATGGATGACTACCTAGACAGTTATGCTACGGTAGAGGAAGCGGTAAACACTGCGAGGCAGGTTATGGAAGTACACCAGCAGGCCGGCTTCACCTTAGCAGGCTGGAATTCGAACCACGCAGCCCTACTAGAAGACAAGCCGGAGGAATTACTAGCGAGTAAGCCTAAGGAGGTAGGCTTGAGACAAGACAGCCCAGGCAGAACCCTAGGGCTATTATGGATGGCCGATGAAGACGCCTTAACGTTCAACACATCCATGAACAGGGTACCGAACGAAGTGAAGACGCTGCAGAGGCCACCGACCAAGAGAGAGGCGTTAAGCGCAGTCATGTCGGTCTTCGACCCGCTTGGACTGCTGAGCTACCTCACCATCACCGCCAAGATCCTGCTGCAAGACCTGTGGCGGATGAAGAAGGTCGGATGGGACGACGAACTACCCGAGGAGGCAGCTGAGGAATTTCAGAGGTGGCTGCGAGTCGCCGAGGAAGTATCACGACTGCGGCTGCCTAGGTGCTATTCTCCTACGGGGGGAGTGGTAGAGCGTCAGCTTCACGTGTTTAATGACGCAAGCGAACGTGCGTACGCATCCGCGGCGTATTGGCGAATACGATACCGCGACGGAACGGTTAAGGTACGGTTAGTGGCGGCCAAGGCGAAAGTCGCCCCGATAAAGACGCAAAGCATACCGCGGTTAGAGTTGCAGGCGAATCTGATAGGCGCGCGACTCGCGGAATTCGTGCAAGGCGAGCACAGAGTGGTAGCCGATAGGATAGTGTATTGGACAGACTCCACTACGGCGCTCCACTGGATGCAGAACGATACAGCGCGTTACACCCCATACGTGGCTCATAGATTAGGGGAGATATCGGAGAAGACGTCACCCGAGCAATGGAGGTGGATACCGACCGCAGACAACATCGCGGATCAGGCGACGCGCATAAATTATACGTACAAGGAAGAGAGCGACAGATGGTTTACGGGACCGCCATTCCTGTACGAAGATGAAGATCGATGGCCTCGACGTCGGGAAGAGAAGGCAGGGGATGAAGATGACGAGTTGGAGGAAGTCGTGGCGCACCAGAGCGACACCAGGGACGCTCCACACCTGCCAGACATCGAGAGGTTCTCTTCTTACGAGAGATTGGTCAGGGCCACCGCTCGGATATTACAGTTCGTCGATGCCATGAGAGGAAGGACGCACGGACTAACATTGGACCACATCCAGAGAGCAGAGCGGATGTGGATAGAGCGCAGTCAACAAGAGAGCTTTGCTGAAGATATCAGTCGACTGCAGCGAGGAAAGAACTTGGCAACCGGCAGCGCGTTAAGGAAGCTCGACCCCATATTCGAAGATGGCATACTGCGAGCTAGAGGACAGATCGACGCAGCCGATGTGGACAGCCAAATGAAGAGGCCCATCATACTGAACGGACGCCACCAATTTGTAAAGCTGCTTGTGGAGAAGGCGCATAAGGAAGCAAGCCACGCCAACAGGGAACGGGTAGTGAACGACCTACGCATGACATATCACATACTTCGACTACGACCGACCGTAAGAGAAGTGGAGCGGAGATGTCTGCGGTGCAGGGTACGCAAGGCGACACCACGGCCAGCGGTTATCGGAGATCTACCACCTGAACGGTTAGGGGCATTCGCGCGACCATTCACCTACACCGGAATCGACTATTTCGGGCCTATAGCGGTAACAATAGGACGTAGGCATGAAAAGCGGTGGATAGCGTTATTCACTTGTTTGACGACGCGCGCGGTACATCTAGAGATAGTTTATTCCCTAACGACGGACTCGGCGATATCGGCATTGCGGCGCATGGCGGCTAGGCGTGGGTGGCCACGGGTCATCTACTCTGACAACGGAACAAATTTCCATGGGGCGGACACCGAACTACGACGGGCAATGGAGGAGTGGGCACCCCTGCTGAAGGACTACGCGTTGACTCGGCGGACAGACTGGAAGTTCATCGCGCCGGGCGCGCCGAACCAGGGAGGCGCATGGGAGCGTCTCGTGCGCTCAATGAAGACCGCGCTCGAAGCCACTCTACACCAGAAGAGCCCGCGGGAGGAGACGTTGGTGACGCTCCTCACAGAAGCCGAGAACACGGTGAACTCTCGACCGTTGACACACGTACCGGTCGACATCGACGAGGAAGAGGCGCTGACACCCAACCACTTCCTGCTGCTGGGACCATCGAACCTTCCAGTAACCGCGCCGTGCACGCCTAGTGATCGTCGGGCGTGGAGAGCGGCGCAAGGACTTGCCGACGAGTACTGGAAGCGCTGGATGAAGGAGTACCTGCCGACGCTGGTTGCGCGCGGGGACTCACGGGATGTGCAGCAGCGACAGCTACAAGAAGGGGACCTCGTCGTGGTGGCAGACGGTAGCCTGCCAAGGAACGTGTGGCCGCGTGGAATTATAACGCGGACCTTTCCCGGACCAGACGGCGTGGTGCGCAACGTGGAGGTGCGGACCAGGGGCGGATTGCTGCGGCGGCCGGTCAGGAAGATCGCCGTTCTCCCGAAAGAAGATGAGGCTCGCGAGCTACGCCGGGGGGAGGATGTTGAGGACAGCTAGAGACCCGCCGCCCCGTCGCCCCTTCGTACCCCGCTACCCCCCGCGCACCCCGCACACCGGCGCCGACCCAGTTATGTCGGCGACCAATCAGCGTGCGTGTGGCTTCATTTGTCGTCGCACGGCACTACTCACAGACTGAGGCACCTTCTTGCGAGATATAAGAAGGGCGTCTCGGTCTGTGAGCTGTTCATTTCACTTCGGAGCGGCACTTAAGAAGAAAACCTGAAGAAGACTCAAGACTCCAATTCAAGACCTCCCTCTGTACATAGTGTTAGATATAGTTATTCAGTGCCGAATCATTGTAAATAGTTAATACAGTATATTAAAAAGTACCATCTTTTCTTCAAGCAGTCCCCTAGTATAGCTAACCTCAGATCAGTCGTTAAGTAATCAGTCAGAAATAAATATACAGTCCACTGTTCATCCATTATAACCAATGTCATAGTTAGCCTGCTACCTTCAGTTTTTCAATATTAATTTTTGGTCCGATCTACGCAGAATGAGCTTACAGTATCTTGAAGTCTTACATACCACATGCTTGGGTTTGGATTTTATTTTAGTAATTATAGGATCCCAAGCAGATGGCAGCATCCACCTATTTTCTCTATTGAAATTAGGATGTTTTTTAAATTCAATAGCCTCGCGAATCATCCTTGAGAGGAATCGGTGTTTTTTTTGCGAGAATTTGTGGTTAAACTATGACAAAGGGACGTCAAACACCTCAGTCACCCCTGTGACCATGCGTGCCGTAAAGCACCTGAAACGTCAGGAATTAAAAAGTTAAATTAAACGCAATAAAATCCGTAAAAATTAGTTTCATTTATCGTTTCTTTTTATTTTGGTTCTAATAAATTGTTAAATGGCTCTGAACATTTGTGGCAGTAATTATTCTTAGTTTTTTATTGTTTAAAGTTATAGGTTACAAAAATTGTTTGTAGTTTAGTTTTACAACCAGAAGATTGTCGTTCTGATAATGTTTTATTCTTATCATTTTATTTGATTTTTATTCTGATAAATTGTTGATACTATACTCTCGTAGTTGTTTTAATATATAGGAAAGCAAACATTTTTTAGAATAAAATATTTTTTTCGCAAAAAACGATTTTTTTAATAAAAATCGATTTTTCCTAATTCAATTAATATCACAAAGCAAAAAACCGATTTTTTTAGTAATCGATTTCTTTCACTCAATGTCACATCCATAATGTTCACTGATGTTCACAGTTCAGTGTTAATAGAGAATTTTTTGATTAGGATATTTCCCTTGGATGCTTGTCTTTTAGCCATGTCTTTTTTGTCTCAGTATCAAGTGATAATAATTCTAATGTTGATGCGTTACATTGCGTAGTTTTAGGGAGATTTTGACGGCAACTTATACCAGCAGTTGGCGAAAGTATCTCAAGTCGCCTAAGAAGACACCTTATCTTGAGATTAAAATCACCATCGGAGCACTTGTTTCCACCACATTTTTCTACTAATAGTTCAGTTGCGCAGACATTAAAGACGCACAAATTTAACATATGAAGGGCACAGGTAAAGAAGGAGCTCATTAACATTCTCATTGTTTCGAGTAATTAAAGAATTAAACCTAAAATGTCAATTTATACACTTAAAACTCTACTAGAATATGATTTGTACCCATATAAAAAAGGAACAGTGTATATTTAACATAATATATTGTTATTTTAAAAGATTTGGTTGGTAAATAAATAATAGTTTGTAATTTAATTACCTATTTATTAACAGTGGTAGAGCCACGCGGCAGCTTTTGCTGTCGCACGGATGGGCCGGCTCGAACCGGGGTGGTACCACGACCTCACAGAAAACCAGCGTGAAGTAGAGATTTACCTCTGCGTTTCGTTTGGTGAGTGCAGTTGGCCGGAGGCCCTTTTTACTGGGAATGAGGCATTCCATCTTAGTCCTCACGGGTGACAACGCATCTACATTTTGATTTGCAATAGAGGATAGATGTAGATGTCTATGGGCCGCAGGAACCACTTACCATCAGGTGGACTGTCTGCTCGTTTGTCACCCTTATCCTATAAAAAAAAACCTAACTCCCAAATGTAATTGGCAAGAAGGTGCTCACTGGCACAATGATCTCCTTTTTACATTTTACAAATTAATTGGTGATCATAAACAATGTCTTATTACATAAACACACTAATGAAATAAAATACATGTACACACTAATGAAATTTATTTGTGGGGTAAATTCGAGTAATATATTCGGGTAAAATTCATTTTAAAGATGACCAAAGAACCGTGGCCCCGCAAACAACAGTAACGGCAGAAAATGTATGGACTACTGAAATGTTGGTGCGAGAAGCCCACGAATCTCATATACGGACATCGAAAAGATTAGTTCGCATTAGTCGCATTAGTTCGGGGAGCATTCATACCATCCTATATGAACATCTTAGAGTGAGGAAGCTTTATTGTCGATGGATCTCTCCTTTGCTCTCCGAAAGCGAAAAACAGACTCCTGTCGCTTGGTGCCATGAAATTCGTCTACGTTTTGAAAACGGGGCATCTGGGCATGTTTCAGAAATCGTTATTGGTGACGAGACATGGATCTATCAATATGATCCGGAAAATAATAGGCAATCATCGGTATGGGTCAACTCAGAAGGACAGTTACTGATAAAACTGCTAAGACCTCGCAACGTCGGCAAAAAAGTGGTGGCTAGTTTATTTTCGCGGAGCGAAAACCTTTACATTTTCCTAACAAATTAACTTCCCTGTTATGAAATCTGTAAAATATTTCACCTCATTCCAATGTGATGCCACCGTGGTGGCATAAAAAGTCGTGAATGTCTTTATTGAGAACAAGTATACCACACCTCAAGCATATCGGTTTCATTATATTCTTAAACTAGATTAAGGTTGTTAAATCTTCGATTCATTCATAATAACCCTGGATGAAACGTAATATATGAGTATTAGAATAATTATTAGGAAGCTATAGAGCGCGCGTTACCGTACGTTAGCAGTAAACACGGATGTGAACAGTCTCGAAATGGCAAGGGCGACATTATTAGTCACTAACTTACCATGGTTAAATGTGCAGTGCCAAGCTGCAAAAACGATACACGGAAGCTAACTAAAAAGAAAAATGATATGTCTTTACATCGGTATGTAGTATTTCCATAAATTTAATATATTAAATTTATTTTTAAAAAGAAATATTATTCTCTCAACAGTAAACGCCATTGTGGCGATCTAATACTGCTCGGGCCAAAAAAGTTTCATGTTTTACTTAATTCGTGTATTTTTGTATTATATGGGAATAATGACGAGGTTTATACAAAATAAAATAAAAACGGATTAATATATAATACTGTTCAACGGATATATTAAAATAAAAATAAAAATGTCGAACTGTGAGCGAAGCATCAGAAGTTTCGTTTGTACCATCCATTTTATTGCTTCATACATTTTTGAAAGCAAGGATCGTCTGCGCAAACTGGTTGGAGGTACAATACCAGAGCTTAAATTTGAAGTAAGATTACACTACACTAACAAGCTTCGGCATTATTTATATAAGTACCTACGTAATTACGTTTATATGTTCACGAGTTTTTCAAAACGGATGGATGTAATTAAAAAATATACTGATATTACAATGAAATATCTTATATGTATAACTGCGCTCAATCGAACAAAAAAAATTATGTAATAAGTTAACTCTTTTTAAGATACATAGTGGTAAATTAATTAGATTTTTGTGTTTGATTAATAAAAATGGTTTTATAAATTCGTACCTGTGTTTATTGATATAGATGCCTAAATAATATTTACTAAATACTTACCTTATTTAACTAAAAAATTAAGTATATTAACGCATAGGCGTTAATTATGGCCACGGAATATAAATTTATTCCGTGATTATGGCGTTTATCTGCTTAGGCTTAGCACTATGGGCAGTAAGCGATATGCACGTTCTATAGCTTGCTTATCTATACTCTAAGGTGTGTTACTATTATAATAAATCCTATAAATTATATATATATATATATATATATATATATATATATATATATATAAATATTTACCTATTTTAAGAAATACGTTTTGACAGCTGTCAGACTTATTGTACTAGGCATGCCAACAAAAAACGGTGCGTAGAATATTCAATTCTTCAGAAAGATGGACATCAATTCTTTGGAGTTGGTAATGATTTACAGTTTTGTTTCGATTAATACCAGAATAAAAGCGAAACGGGTAATTTAAGGTGAAACATACGGTCTGCTCTCGACCATATTTCCGCGAGATGGCGCTGAAGTCATAATTTTTTAGTTTATTTGGGATTTTGTATAATTGGAACATTATTAAGTCATAGAAGTAGCTCTCGCGGTATTCGGACATTATACTTTATTGTACTGGGTCATATTATTGCCTTAAATCCACACAATTCAGAAAGCGCTAAAATAACATCTGTCATTGAATATAGTGTCGTTCACACACACACAGAAGTGGCTGAATTCCTTAGTCCCTATGTTTACGAAGATTGAACACTAGATGGTGTGAATGAAAACATGTTTTTCTTTTTTTATATATATTACCTCACAGAATACCAGCGTGAAGTTGAGGTTTACCTCTGCGTTTCGCTTGGTGAGTGTAGGTGGCCGGAGGCCCTTTTTACTGGAAATGAGGCATTCCATCCTAGTCCTCACGGGTGAAAACGCATCTGCATTTTGATTTGTAATAGAGGATAGATGTAGAAGTCTATGGGCCGCAGCAACCACTTACCATCAGGTGGACTGTGTGCTCGTTGTTCACCCTTATCCTATAAAAAAAGTTTTCTGCACCGACTAATAAGAGTTTGTTGGTTTATATCTTTGGTTGGTTTGTATATGGAGTGTAGAGAGAAGGAAGACCATCTCTATATATGAAAAGTGTCCCTAAAAACGTGTCCAATAAGGGTGGCGCTGCAGTAGCATAGTATAAATTTTTAAAAAAGAATCCGCTTGGTTTTGTACTACGTAAATAGTTGAGATTTTGTATACTGGCATTTTACTAACTACTCTTATCATGAAATTTTTTAAATATTTGAATTCAGCTGACTTCACTCCGTTGACAATACCTATATTCATATCATAGTTTTCAGACGCCAGTGCAGTGCTATTGTGGTAGGTTTTCGAACCTCTATTTTTAGTAAATAGTAGGCTGCTTTTTCAAATTTCGCCCCTTTTAAAAAGGTTCTCCTTGTACTCTACACTCCATAGGTTTGTGGTATAAAGAAGACCCTTAATTATGGTTTTGTACGAAATTTTGTTGTTCTCTCATCTTTGTTAATGACGATCGACGATCCACGATTTTTTCTGCCACCAGGGCAGCGTCATTTAAAATGAGGTTGTAATAGTTGACATAATTCATAGCGGAGAGTAAAGATTAATGTTTCTTTATGTAGGTATTATTAGTTATATTTCATGTTATATTAATTACATTAAAAATAAATAAACGAAACCACAGATATTCATGAAAGTAAAAAATTAAAGACAAAACCACTGAGGCATTGTTTTATGTATTAATACAATAGAAACTTTTTTTTTATAGGATAGGGTGACAAACGAGCACACAGTCCACCTGATGGTAAGTGGTTGCTGCGGCCCATAGACATCTACATCTATCCTCGTTTGCGAATCAAAATGCAGATGCGCTGTCACCCGTGAGGACAAGATGGAATGCCTCATTTCCAGTAAAAAGGGCCTCCGGCCACCTGCACTCATCAAGCGAAACGCAGAGGTAAACCTCTACTTCACGCTGGTATTCTGTGAGGTCGTGGTACCACCCCGGTTCGAGCCGGCCCATCCGTGCGACAGCATATGCTGCCGCGTGGCTCTACCACTGTTAAAAACTCTTTCTTTCTGCACTATAAGCTATATTTTATATTAATAAGATTAAAAATAAATAAATCAAACTACAGATATTCATAAAAGCAGAAAATTTTTAAAAAAAGTTAAAAATGTGCTAAAAAATTAAAGAGCAGACCACAGACGCATTGTTTTGTTTATTAATTCAATACTCTAGAAATTGATAAACTTTTATTAAAAACCAACTTCACAATTAAATTCCTCTGTGTCACAAAAAATTTTACCTCAGTGTCAACTAGTGACATCTGGTGAGCAGAAAATTATTAGCCCTCATTAATGAACATTTGATAAATATCTGTTGTCCGCGACTTTGGTTGTGAACAGATATGAGTAGAAAAGAACGTAATAATTAATAAATAAATAAATGGTAATTACGACATTAAGATGAGTAACAAATTTTTAAGTGCCTATAGTATCAAATAGTATTAATTTGCTTAATATTAGCTGCAAATTCACTTACTTGTGGGCTTGTGGCATGTTATTCAATTTTTTTTTGGTAACGAGTTTTATATATTACGCACACTATCATTATTACTAAAAATAATTCTTATTATGTAACTAAAATCAAACAATTTTTCTACGTGGTAGAGCCATGCTGCAGTTATATTAGTAGTATAGTTGTGGCACGAATGAGTCGGCTCGACCGGGGAAGGTACATGCTCTCACATGATACCAGCGTAAAATAGCAGTTTAAAACTGCTGTGTTTCGTATGGTGAGTGTAGAGAACCGGATACCATTTTTACTAGAAAAGAGGCATTCCATCTTAGTCCTCACGGATGACAAGGCATCTGCATTTTGATTCGCAAACGAGGATAGATGTAGATGTCTATGGGCCACAGCAACCACTTACAATCAGGTGGACTGTGACTATCCTATGAAAAAAACATAATCAAACCACATATACGAGTAATACTTTAATTTTTTAGTTTAAAATTCAAAATACAGAGATACGATTTAAATAATACAACAGACTTTGCCATATTATGTCAATTTTAATTCCCGTTACGCACAATGAGGGCGCTTCAAATTGATATAAGCATTTTGTATGGCATAGCCAGTCCAGCGTACTTGTATATTATAATGTAGAGGTCAGTGCCCTTAGAGTAATTACATACGTACGTATGGTATGCTAATAACATAGACTTTGTATCTTATAGACTAAACATTCCGTGACGTCATCAGCGTGTGAAAGGAATGCACGTATATAGTTAGACATAAGAGTAAGGGAGAAGCAAATCTATATTTCTTGTCTTTTTCTAGGTATGCGTTTTTGATTGTTTTCCCTCCTTTATTTGACATTAACGATGTCAAGCGTTTGCGAGTAACATTTATATTATAAGCAAACAGGTAATTGAATTTAGTGTGAATTTGTGGGTTTTAGTTATTAAGTAAGGTTAAAAAGATGGTAAATTGTAGCATTTTAGGATGCAACAGCATCAGTCAACGAAAAATTGATAATATTACCTTTCATCGGTAAGTTTGTTTTGTGCTTACATTTGCTACTTGTACTGATTAATATCTATTGTTTTGAATATAAAGTGTAACATTTCATGTGTTTAATGAACTTTGTGGTGTATTTTGTCAAATATTTGGACTCCCAAATTGTAAATTCTTCATGATAATGCTGCTTAATTTGAACGGTCATTCGAAAGGTTAAAGTCATAACAAACGTGTACTTTTTGATTTGGTAGGGTTATAGAAACTTTAGGGATATCAGCGAGTACAATAATGTTTTCGCATTGTTCAATAATAATTGTTATTGTGATTAGTAGTTATGTCCATAAATATGAATCACATAATGTTATACATATACATACACATTTATGTTCAGCTTTAAAGGAAACTCCTTATTGCCCTACAACTCTTCAATCATTTTCTATATTACATAGACCTCACAAATAATATGTAAGTATCAACTTGAAAACATGTTTGGATTCAAGTACATAAACATTGGGCAAAGTATATTTAATTTCACAAAATATGTATTGCCTGAAATCAGATGCACAAAACTTTATTGCATTCCATTAATTCTATTATACATTAGCAACAATTACATTACAATATTTATTAAAAAAAATATATATATATATAAACATAGATAAAATAATAAATAAATAAATAAGTCTTAATCTTAAGGTACACAATAACACAACAACATAAGATTTTTAAAGGTTTGGTATGAGTTATATTATCATTACATTTACATATACTTGCTATTTAATTAAATCAATTGATATTGTATTAATTGTTATAGGTATTGTATTTATGCACAGATACCTACTTGGTTTTCTTTTGTTAAATGCCTTGATATAAAATTGTACTATATATTTAATATATTAATTTCTTTTAAATATATTATTTCACAGCTTTTCTAACGAATCAGCTATCCGTAACTGTTGGATAATCGCTACTGGTAGTAATTATAGGTAACCAACAAAACTTAGCAGTATATGCTCAAAACATTATGAGCCTCATTGTTTTAGGTGGACTAAACATACTTAACTTATGTAATTTATAATATAATTAAGATATTATTTTTAAAATGTTATAATTTCTTGTTGTATCTTGTTGTTTCTCCATAAGTGATATAAGTTTGACCTTGTTAGTAGTTATGATTTTTGACATTGTTCTGTATGTATTAAAAATTGACTAGCATTGCTTATTTTATTTTCAAATGCTGACATTCTGAATTATTATGAGTTGTAATGATTTGTTTGCATGACAATGACAAAATATTTATTTATAGATGGATCGATTAAACAGGAATCGTCTTTTACAAATGTTGGAACTTTATCTGTACTACCATGTTTTATGCAAATAAAGATTTAAATAAAAGAAATAAATAAATAATTTTAAGTCTTGACCTAAATATACAAATGAATAATTTATTATGCAATAATAATTGTAAAACTGACTGGAAATGCCTACCAATGGGACATTTAGTCCACCCTTAAACCCTTTTATAAAGGTGTTATAAAAATAATGTGTAAATAAATTAAGAAATAAATGTAATAATTATGATAATTTCTTATTTTTACGTTTATTTAATTGTCATAAATAATGTAATAAAGATGTTGTTGACAAGAGATAAGTATCACCTATCTAAGTATAGTTTAGGAGTTATACCTTATTATTTATACGATTAAAATATATAACAACCAGCACCCAAGAATTTCTGCCATGCAAAAGTATAAATCAAGTTTACAAATGCATATTTTTGAGAAATTCTAAAGCTGCTCAAACCAAGAATAACAACGAATGCTCTAGAATGAAGACAAAAAATTTGTTAATTTTGTCGTTTATTAATGTAATGAAAAATTAATAAATAATCGTTTATTTATTTTAATTTTAAATTTTAATTGTGTTTTCATTTGATTTACTTAATGTAACATTGTTAATATTTCTAAATGTTGTGTAAGTAAATAAAATTTTTCATTTGAATAGAATATATATCTTTACAGTCTATCAAAAGTCTGCTGTTGAACATAAACATGATTATAGTTATTTGACATAGTTTCAACGCTTGGAAAGCGGGTTGTCAACCACTGTTTTTTTTTATTTAGCTGTTATCAGGAAAATGCTGCTGTTTATCTTCTTTGATGTTTCCCTATGTCGCCTCATACACCACCCATGGAATGATATGGTCACAGATAATCTTACACTGCATGGTAAATTAAAATATAATATAGAACATTTGTTTTTGTTTTATATACCAACATATTATATATTATAATATATAATATTAAATTATTATTAAATGTTTTAGTTAATATACATATTATAATATGTATATTAACTAAAACATTTTACCACCTTAACCATTAGGTAACATGATTAAGCCACCTAACCATAAGTAAGTCACCTAAACAAGGCCAGCCCTAGATATCCTCATAGGATGACTTTTACCATAGTTGCCACGCCTGCGTGAAAAGATGCGTTATGCTGGTTGGCCACCGCATTTATTTGTTATTTTAAGTTTTCATCGGGAAAGTGCTACTGCCCCATCCCCATCTTGTATTATTGCTTACGACGCGGGGTAATATCATTCTGTGTACAGACAATTTCTCTTGTACGCCACAACTTGCCGCACACAAGACACTAACTTAGCAAAACATGCAGGAAATCGCGGGAGTAGCCTCATAACCGTGTTTTGTACTACAAAACCTAAGTGGAAAGCCTTTCCTTTTGGAGGTCTGTGTTCAGCACTGAACTTGTGATGGAATGGTTTGTTAAAACATTATTGTTTTTTTTTTGTAAAAACAAAACTCGAACGAGGAAATTTTTGTTTATTATTTAATATTTTTATTCTTAATTAATATTTAAGTACATACATAACATTGTTATTTATTAGCAATATCACACTTTGTGCTAGTAGCGTCTTCACATAGTGCCGTCGAAATCCAGAGTTTATTGAATGTCCAGTAAAATCGTCGATGCGCCGTTGAATACAGAATGATGATTCTGTTTTTACGCCGTTTTCGCCCGTAGTTTTAGTCACAGAATGTATTTTCAAGAAAAATAAATTAATCATCTGAATAATAAAAGAACATTTTTTTTATGGTAACAATTAAGTTTTTTGTATGAATGTAAGTGCTGTGAATATAAATAAACCCATAACGGGGGAAATGGAACAATATCTGGTAACCCAGTGAAAGTACCTCCCGCCTATTTCTATCTCAAAAGCATACGCGAATGCTTTATCTAGTCAATCCTCTATCTACGGCTAATAATTACTCTGAGAGATGACCACTTGTCATTCAAGCATTGACTTAGAATATACTAACGCCAGTATATTCTTAGTCTATGTATTTAAGCTCTACGCATAAATTATACGCAACATCTTTCAATATATTTCCTATTTTGTCTTATCTGAAAATAAAATTAGAAAACGCGGGGCACGTATATTGACTCAATTTACGTAAAATTGTAGGATTCCTCTATGCATACATAGCAACGGTGGGAGTACTGCGGGGTAGCGGGCTGGCCAACCTTGTGCTATCGCACTTCATTGAGTCTGACAATTACCCTATATAGTATATTATCTATGCTGACAATTCAGGCAGTTAGTGCGAGCATGTTTTATAGTTTCTTTGCAGTATTGCGAAAGCAGCAGTGATGCGTTGAATAGGCTACAGAGTACCTTTGTATAAACCGAAATATAGGCTTCTTGATCTGGCAACACTACTTCTTTCTTTGCTGCTGTCAAAGTGTCAAATCAAAGATAAGTGTACGAGTTCTGTTTAGGGTAGTAGTGTTCTGTTCTCATAATTTGATGAATATTTTGATTTGTAATGGCAGAATGATTAAGGTATGATATATATTTCTTATTCCTGTCTATTTACATCTATATTATCTTTAATCGTTCGTTCAATGAAATAGAATATTCATGACTTGTTTCAGATACTATGGACATTTTATGTCACATTTGCAAATCGGCACTTTACTGCACGTATAAATGTGTATTAGTAGTTGCAGAATGAAAACAGGTTGTGTTTAGCGGTTTGTGTTGACGAAGAAAATGGGAAACCAAAACAGTTGCTGCTGTTACCGTAGCCCATCACCTACCAGGAAGGATATCGTAAAATTAGAAGAGTATCCTCCAGAAGGAGACTTAAGTTCTAATAATATACAACACATAAGTGAAAGAGAACCTGATGATGGAGATATTGATCCTTCCCAAGATCCAGTAGCAGGTACAATTTTTATGGAAAGGTCTAAAGCATCAATCGAAAATGGTATGACTAGAAAACGTAGTCAACATCAAATTGCTGATAATAAGTTGAAGAAAAGCAGTTCCTGTTCAACAATTTACTTAGATGATAGCACAGTGTCACAGCCTAATTTAAAAAACACTGTTAAATGTGTAGCATTGGCTATATATTACCATATAAAAAATCGGACATCTGAACGTAGATTAGACATATTTGATGAGAAATTACATCCCTTGAGCAAAGAAGCTGTCAGTGATGATTATGATAAATATAATCCTGAGCATAAACAAATTTATAAATTTGTTAGAACTTTGTTTAATGCTGCCCAGTTAACTGCGGAATGTGCTATTATTACCTTGGTATATTTAGAAAGACTTCTTATATGTGCTGACCTAGATATTGCTCCTTCAAATTGGAAAAGAATAGTCCTGGGTGCAATTTTACTAGCAAGTAAAGTTTGGGATGATCAAGCTGTCTGGAATGTTGATTACTGTCAAATTTTAAAGGACATTACAGTAGAGGACATGAATGAGTTGGAAAGACAATTTCTTGAGATGTTACAATTTAACATTAATGTACCATCTAGTGTTTATGCTAAGTATTATTTTGACTTGCGCACACTTGCTGAAGCTAATGATTTAGCTTTTCCCAGTGAGCCATTAAGCAAGGAAAGAGCACAAAAGCTAGAGGCAATGTCTCGTGTAATGGAAGATAAGATATCTGCTGAAATAGTAAAGAATGGTATTAAAAAGTGGTCAAGCTTAGATAACGTCAATTCTGGAGCAGGTGTGAGGCGCAGTGTAGCCATATTGTCTTAACTTCATTATTCATGAGTCAAAATTTGTCTGAATATCCAATTTACAAATACATAATTTTTGTGAAACAAAACAAATTAAGAAACTTTTGCATCATCTTTGTAGAAACTTAGCACATTGCTTTAGTATTTGTGCATAAAATTTATGATAAGTAATATTTTTTTAAATGTAAAAGTTTTAAAATGGTAAAGTACTGTTTTTTTACTAATTATTTCTTTAGTATCAGTTTTTATCATGTAATATAAAAATGCACAAATGTTAAATATAACTAAAATGAACTCATTTTTATATTTTGTGGCCTAAGGACATTAAGATGAATATAAAAGAAAGACTTGTAATGTGGTCCAATATTTTATTTTGTATTATACTGATAATTACCTTTTTCCTACTTAATTCTAGAAAATATTTCTTTATCCAATCTTTTTATATCTTAACTCTGGAGTATTAAAAAATTTGCTTTCTATAATAGATGGCTTTATATAAAATTAGGCTACTCAAATGTGTGCCTGCATTTGACTGAATATTTTGTTGTGATGAATGTATCAGATATTATTTTAATGCATTTAGCCCTCAGACATAGTGTGTATATTCAATTATGCCAAATTAATTTGTAAATTAAAATCATGTATGAATGTAAACTTGATAGTCAAACATATTAAAATAATCAATTAAATTGTACATTTTTATATATTTTTCTTAATACAATTCTATGTTTATGTTTTAAAATAGGAATTGATTAAATAATTCATAACTATTAAGATTATGTTATACAGCCAATACATATGTATCATTTATATAACTAAGCAAAAATAAACATTTTATATGACTTTCAAAATGAGTTTTTATGAAAAAAAAATTATAATTGTTTTTAAATGCTTTCTAAATTATTGTACTTATGCATATTTTCTGCAAGACATCATATTTTTACTACCTTAGCGCCTGTTGATTTTATTAAACTAGCTGATACGCGTGACTTCGTCCTCAAGATCACACAAAATTTCTTTGTATACAATGTTATTTGTTACTCCGTTTATAGCTAAAATATATAAATTATCTAAGTTAGTAACACGACAGCAAGCTACGTACAGTTGACCGTGTGAAAAACCCCGTATAAAAATCGTTGTTTATTAAAACTTTAATAACTAAATAAAGATATTGCAATTTTTTTAGATAAGGGTAAGTGTCTAAGAAATAAAACCTAATCGAAATCTATCCAGTGGTATTTCCGTGACGCACGCACAACTCTCTTCAAACCTCTATCATTTTATTTATATAAATATATAAATGTAAGTCTATTAAAGATAGGTTATTGGGCTAAAAATTAGTATTCACAGAAAAACGCAAAACACAAGCATAGACGTGGAGTTGCGGAAAACAGCCCGTCGTAAACTAAACTAAATTCACAGAAAATAAGCTGTATTTGATATTTTAATATAATATTGGAGAATATAAAGCAATTAAAATGTATCACCATATTATAATAAGTATAAAAAATGTTACATTAGTCTCTTTAGGGTGCCGTAATTATTAAACAACAAGGAACCCTTAGTTTCGCCGTATCTGTCCGTCCGTTCGCTATTTTACTCTGAGACCCTAGGTGCTACAAAGCCGTAATTTGGCATAGTTATAGACTTATAGATATAAAACTTACGGCAACAAAGTTGTAAAATAAAATCTTGAAAAACATTTTTATTTTGGGTACGTCGTCATTTTGGGTAATCGTCCCCTCTTTACCGGTTTAGGTAAAGAGGTGACGATTTTTTTTTACCCGTGTATTTCTTTGGGTGTCGTTGGAGAGTTCTTTCAAAAATATGTGGGGTATAGAACAATATTTAGATTCAGAGGTTCGTTAGTGAAATATTGAGCATTGAAGTCATGAAGTTGTATTCTTTTTAATTATAGTCATGTGCTCTCTAGCAACAAAACAGCTGTTTTTGAAAATGTGAAAAGTATGCACGATAGTATTATATATAATGAAATTAAAAGGAAAATTTACAGCTAAGTATGCTTAACAAGTAATAGTCCACCAACTTACATAATACACTTGAATTCATTGAGTTATACAAAACATGTAACATATAGATCAATGCTTGAATTAGTAAAAGTTTCGTTACAGTTACATAGAAAATGACCTAAAACTAGCAGCATTATAACTTTGTAATGTAAATTGTAAAGAATAAACATTTTTTACAGAAAAAACGGCATAATATGCTTTACTACTAGGCTTCACGTTTTCCTGTGCGGGATAGGCAGAGATGATCGATCGCCAAGAGACCGCCTGACATACCAATACCACTTTCGTTTATTTTTTACTGCAGGGTTTCCGAATTAATTTTTGACCAGGGACCACTTTATTTTTTTGTAGTTAGCATGGACCACAAGGTGAAAGAAAAATATGTTAATCTAACAATTATGAGTTATGTAATAAACTGAAAAGAAGCATTTCATTAACAGTATTAATTGTGTAAGGGGTGGGCCATTTAAGATTTGCAATTTGAATCGGCAATAAAAAAAATAATGAATATTTTTTCAGTTTTGTGTTTATCAGAAATATTGAACCTTTCCATTTAGGAATGGAATACAACATCATTCTAATGACTGCCACGGCTAGCTTTACAATTACCCCATTCCATCAGTCCAACTTTTCAGTACATTTTCGATTGTTTGGGCCCCTATTTCATTAAGAGCCCTCTTACATTTCGGCGTTTCGCAAATTTAGGTATTTTACGCACCGAGCGGGCGGCAAGCTACGCGACCTACACTTTCTTTCATATCTATTCACTCGCTCGCACTATAATACTGTGAGTATGGCGATTAAATGATCTTGATCTTCCATAATACAAAGTTTTCTTAGGATGGACTTCAGTGGATGGAATATTTTTTGGTGTGTCATTTTAATGTTATCTTATTAATTTATTATTATATAATTTATTTTTTATTATTATATACCATTTTGATATATTATTCATTATTTATGAAATTTAGTGTCAAAATAAGTACACAAATATTTTAATTGTTACGCTGTAATCGAATGTTAATAATCGATTATGTCTACTACCGGTAGAATAGTGGTATAAATAAATAAACGGTTGCAACCTGTTTTAATAAATATAACAACCAAATGTAACTAATATTTTTTTAATCGGTACTTACAGTCAATTACTATATTTTTTTATAAGAAAAATATTTGCTGCGACGGCATTGACCGAACTTTTCTCGATTCGATAATTCAGTAGACACTTTTCATAAAAAGCTTGTAACTTGGGTAACATATTGAAAATCTAAAGTTGGTCGTATTTGTAAATTTTTAGTACTTTTACTGCATTAATCTGGGCCAATACATATTATGGCAAGTATTCAGACATTTTTATTTGCTAAATGAAGCTGGCCTTGGATTTGGTAAAACCAGCCATTATTTTGATTTAATGTTACACTTGAATCACTGAATTTATAACCTTTAACTTTTTTTTTGTCGAAAGGCCGTGTCAAAATCTATTCCGAATGCTGAAATAGGACATTTAACTTCAATAAGACCGTTGCTGTATAAACCATTAGGTGAAGCCCTCAAGTAACAATTAACAATGATCTAGGTCAATGAATAGACCACATTTTTCTATATTAATATTTTTTTGTTTGCTCAATTGTGCACATGCTGCAGACTCGTTGTCCCTACCATGTTTAATGGAAGAGACGTGATCTAAATTATAACTATATAAAATAGTTTTAAACCGATCGATCAAAAATTGCGGTCGTAGTTGACGATGTTCTAGTATGCAGGCAATCGACGCACATTACGATAGCAATCGACGCACACTACGGTAGTATCGAAACGATGCAGGGCCCGAAATAAACTGACGCAGGTCCACCCTCGGCAAGCGCTCGCGCGTTAATGATCGCATATGGCCGGCGCAGTGAAATATATAGTACTTTTATTTAATTAATTAAAATATAATAGTAACGATTGAAAAAGTAAAAATAATAGCATAGTTTAAGCAAATGTTGGTGATTATTTTGGTATAAATTTTACTTCTAAATGATGTAGAACTTCGGAAATATAGAGGCTTGTATCGAAGCTTTTTTGGTCGTTTTTTGAATTATGTCGATTTTTTTTCCTAGCGTGAAAAGCATATAACGAAAATGGATTCAACTATTATTAAAGTGTAGGATATTTGGGAGATAAAAATATTTTTTTTAATGGTCGATATTCAATAGAATCTACAAATTAGAGCTCCCAAATCATGTCTTCGAGAGTTTTTGCCTAAACATGCATCGGGAGAATGATTATTACTGATTAAATAAATAAGTTATCTAAAATCCATTCCAAGCTTATTTGAGGAGAGAAAACGAACTATTTTTACCAAGTAATTGTTATTTCAAGCAATGAACGATAAACATAAAATTTCAACGAGGAAACCTTGTAATTTCGCGTTTTTTTGTAATACGCCTCTTAATGGCAACTTCGATTTCATGTTTCAAGTCGTCAATCGTCTTTAGCGTTACACTTATTCTTAACGGCTCCCCACAAAAAAAGTCCAACGGAGTCGAATCCCACCTTCGAGGTGGCCAATTGACATAAGCATTTCGGCTGATTATGCGATTTTCGAAAACAGTGCGCAAAAGATTGATTGGTATGTTGGCTGTGTGGTACGTTGCTCCGTCCTGTTGAAACCAAATGTTATCTATGTCATTCTCTTCAATTTCGGGAAACAAAAAACCGATTTGCATTGAGTGGTAGTGATCGCCATTCACTGTTCCGACGTTTATTTACTCATTTGAGAAGAAAAATGGCGCAATAATGCCGCCAGACCTAAAGACGCACCAGACAGTCACTCGCTGTGGATGCATTTTTTATTTTTTTTATGGATCGTGTGTGTATCGTGTATGTATCGTGTATCGTGGAGGTAGTTTACAAACATAAATTGCACGAGGACAAACATACAGACCCGGAACAATTATTTGTAGGTCATACAAATACTTGTTCCGTGCGGGATTCGAACCCGCGGCCCCCAGCGTAACAACTCATTGCTAAGCCACTGTGCCACGGAGCTGTCAATGCATTGGATTCTCCACGATGACGTGTGGATTTTTTGAGCCCCAGATACGACTATTTTGACGTATCCTCTGAGGTAGAAATGTGCTTCATCTGAAAAGAAGATTTTTCGGGAAAAATGCTCATCTTCGATCAAGCGGTCTTCGGCCTATTGATAAAACCGAAAACGCATCGGATTGTGATGTGGCTTTAGCTCTTGCACTAAATGAGCTTTGTTAACGTATTGATACCGAGATCTTTATGCAGTATTCTCAAGGAAGTGCGTGAAATGTTCAATTCTTGGGAACGATGACGATTTGATATAGATGGTTGTTCACGCACACTCTGAGCAACAGCAGCAATGTTTTCGGTTGAGCGCACTGGACGATAACGTACACGTGTTGTTTTTTCCAACAACTATTCAGTTTCACGAACTCACTTCACAAATTGATCCACAAACTGCGTTTTTAGCACACCTTTTTGTCAATTTTTTTTTCGTAAATTTCTTACAATTTGAGTAGAAGCCTCACCACTTTGGAAATAAGTTTTTAATATTGCCCAACTTTGTTCAAGCGAAAAGCGACCCCTTTCATAAATGTCATCAAACCTTCCGACTTCAAAATAACCTATAGTTCCAATTCCAAACGTTAGATGGCCTAGCCTGTATTTATTGTAAAAGTTAATAGATATTAGATACTTAGTACCTACTAAAGTGACGCGCGGTATTGCACTGCCCGCGTGAAGAGAAAATAATAAATGTGTTATTTAAAACGATTAGGTAGGTAAAATATTTACATCTTTCGCGGACCATATTTAAGTTCTTGCGGACCACTGGTTGGGAACCACTGTTTTAGTTAGTATAGTTATTGTAGGCCTATAGTTTCATTCGTGTTACTTTTGGTTCACGCAAGCGACCCTCAGGATAGTTGAGGTCAGTGGTGATTTAGAGGAAGGTTCGTTACGGTCATTTATGTCTTAGGGTACTCCCGGGAACTAATAAATGGATAGGGAACTATGACTATATTTGTAAGGAGTTATGATATGATGTAGATTATTTTCATAATCGAAAAGTTTTTTAGTATATATTTTTTGAATACCACTCCCTATTAGTCTGCTTGGAAAATAAGTCCTTCAGTTACCATCGTCCTATTTGGGCCCATTTTGAGTTGTTATAGCGGTTAAACTGCGAACTCACTTAATAAGCTCATAATATCAAGAAGGCCCTTCTCAAGTTCGCGCACTTATCGTGACGGGCAACTACGGAACCGTACATTGTACGTGGATCTACATGGTTTTTGTGTGCTTATATAAGGAAAATCAGCCTAGACAGATAAAGAATTGAATAAAAATGACATGATATTATGATTATACTCTTATCAATCTTCTTGATATTTTATCACATCATGTATAGATAAAAAATAATTATGTACCTACTTAATTTTAAATGTGAAGCATGGTGACAGCTTAGTTCCTACATTATGTACATTAGAAAAATATACTCATTTTAAAGCTTTTTTTAGATAATATGACTGGTTTAAAATGATGTTCCTAATGAGATTAAAAAAAAGGAATAACTGACGACCAAATTGAATAATTAATTAAGAAAGCAACCTAGGTTCGATTTACCATGTGCCAAGCGATCAAGGAAAACATCGTGAGAAAACATATATCTGAAAAATTTAAAAAAAACCATCGAAAATATGGCAAGTCTACCAACACTACATTTTGTACAGTGGTAGAGCCACGTGGCAGCTTTTGCTGTAGCACGGATGGGCCGGCTTGAACCGGGGTGGTACCACGACCTCACAGAAAACCAGCGTGAAGTAGAGGTTTACCTCTGCGTTTCGCTTGGTGAGTGCAGGTGGCCGGAGGCCCTTTTTACTGGAAATGAGGCATTCCATCTTAGTCCTCACGGGTGACAACGCATTGCATTTTGATTCGCAAACGAGGATAGATGTAGATGTCTATGGGCCGCAGCAACCACTTACCATCAGGTGGACTGTGTGCTCGTTTGTCACCCTAATCCTATAAAAAAAAAAATGTCATAAGACCTTCCGAAAAGGAAAGAGACATGTGCACAGCCGTTTAAAGCCTGTAACTTTACAAGTTGAATAAATGTATACTAACCGTGTAGTGGTGGTGTAAAAATATCCACTACCTCATATCATCCCCTGGTTGTCGTAAGAGGTGACATAGGGAAACAATCAGGAGATGGGCAGCAGCGTCTTCCTAATAAACATAAACACTCACGCCTGTCACCCAGAGGGGTAGGCAGAGAACACGGACTTCCATTTGGCAGGATCCTGTCACACTTCTTTCCCGTCCTTTCACGTTTCATGAGCATGTATGGTAAATGGATCTTAACCGACATACATGCTCATCGGTTAAGGGTACTCTTAATCTGAACCATTTTCAATATATTGCCAATTTAGTCAATAAACTTTCTCGCCCAAGGCGTCCCTTCCTAACTCTGCCGTTCACTTCTGCTACATAGATTTGCTTTAACACTCTTTCATTCTTAATTTCTACATGACTAAACCATCGAAGCTTTCTAATAAAGACAAAATAAAAAAAAAACTGCCGTTGACAATCCGCTTGCCAACCGTGGCAACTATCTCCCTATGCGGGAAGCCTATGGATTTTAATAGGCTGTAACAGTAACGGTATATTATATAGGACGTTTTAAAACATTCCAAAAAATACATTAATACCTATCATGGAAGTGACTATTTCAGCCCATGGACACTTAAAACTAACTTCAAACAAAGACAACTACTTATGCTTTGTCCTTTGAAGACTAAGATGAAATGTGTCACTGTCTGTAAGTTAAAGTGGTCCTTCATATACTTTTTTTTATATTGCAACAATGCAATGAACGCATTGATGCCTTATAGGAATAGAAAATAGCGTGGGAAGGACCATCACAGTAAATAAAAAAAAAACTAAGCTACAAACTGCATCTTTGCTGTGTGCTGTTGGCATAAGAATATCCAATACCCCATAATATAAGCTTAAGGGTGTCGTAAGAGGCGACAGAGCGAAACATTGTCAGTAGCAACTTCCTAAAAACAACTTAATAATGAAAACAGGTTGCCAACTGACAAATATTCCCCTGTTAGTAACCACTGAAAAAACGACCCTTTGTCCTTTGGGATTGCAAGCTGCTGTGGCGTCCATGGTAACGGCGGTGCATAGGGTGCTAAGAATCTGGCAGCGGACGTGATGTTGCTACCTTTGACGAATCTACCTTTTGAGGTTTAACGCACGAACGCTGAAGATGAGAAGATTCTGGGGTTGGATGAAGAGATAGACAAAATGCGCTGCGATATTATAGCATTATCTATCTATTATTTCAAGAATATTTTTTTATCTGTGCCTCAAACGTCCAAAACGCAATCCGACATTATATTCCGAGGTGACGTCACTTTTATAGTAAGCAAGCGAATGTGCTATGTTTTATTTCAAAAACTTTAAGTTATTATCATGATTGTTGACTTTAAGGCCGGCCACATACATACGGAATTCCGTATGGGAATCCCGAATCGGGATTCTGTGAATGCATCACGCACATACGTTTTTTTCCGTTCAGAATAAAAAGTGTCAGTTGAGAGACGTTAGCCATTGCGTCTAGGCATTCTGCCAGCGAATAATGACGACGATTTTCTAATTGCGATTTCATTGTTGCTGTATCATTCTTACTAGGTACATCCCCTTATCACCCTAAGCTTTCAATATAGTCAATATTATGTAAAAAGATCTATCTATCCAGAGATATTTTTAAATATTTATGTCTGTACATTCTTGCGACAAATTATTAAATAAAATAAGATGAGAGGTTACGAAAAGCTATACACCTATAAGATTAAATGTAAAAACATACATAAACACACCTACTCGCTTCGGTCGTGCAACGAACACTGAGCGCGTTCCGTATGGAATTTACGTGTGTGTAGCGACTCGTATAAAATCTATGAAAGACTTGCGTTCGGAGTGGCTTTTTTCCGTTCGGGATTCCGAACGCACAGGCGGTCATACGGAATCTCGAATCGGAGAAATTCCGTACGGAAAAATACTGTACGTGTGTGGCGGGTCATTGATTTTATATATTATGGACTTGCTGCGTTCGGGATTCCGAATCGGAATATCGAAACGGAATTCCGTATGTATGTGGCGGGCCTTATTTCGTACTAGCTCTGCCTCGATACTTTGTCCGCGTGTAAGGCCCGCCTCATACATGCGGAATTCCGTTTCGATATTCGGATTCGAAATTCCGAACGCAGCAAGTCCATATAAAATCTATGACCCGTCACACATATACGGTAGTTTTCCGTTCGAAATTTTGCGGGCGAAACGGGATTCCGTGTGTGTGTGGCCGACCCGTTCGTAATTCCGAAACGGAATTCCGTATGTATATGGCGGGCTTAAGTTAGGTTTAAATTTTTCTGCACGGAACACTAATTCTTTTTCTAAAATAAAAGTAGGCTAAGTTACTCCTTACAACGTCAGCTATTTGTCAGTGAAAGTACCGTCGAAATCGGTCCAGCCATTTCAGAGATTAGCCGGAACAAACAGACAGACAGACAGATAAAAAATTTAAAAATTGTGTTTTTTGTTATAATTATGACAAAAACATATTTTTTATATCGTATATATTTTCATGTATTTAGTAAAAAGCTGTTATTTTGATATTACAAACAGACACTTCAATTTTATTTAATTGTATAGATTTTATTGAAATGGCTTCATGGAACTAAACTAAACTTCATGGAAGATGGATTCGTAAAAGTAGCGAGTACTAATCTACCAAATTTTTTTTCCATGCAATCTCAATTTTTGTTCTGCCAAGTTGAGGAATGTGAAAACATCATTAAGTATCTATTACTCAACTTTTGTTTATACAATAACACAATACTAGGTCAAAGTCATTGAGTTATAATGTCTACGTACATTATAACCAATGACTGTCAGAGGAAGTTGATGGATGCAGATGGCTCATAACCATGTTTTGTGGTGTTTCTTAAGGGAGGCCTATGTTTAGCATTGGACGTGTGAAGAGTAGTACTGGTGATGATAATGAGACTAAAAAGTTTTGTATTTAAAATTGTAATACCATAGATAATTACATAACAGCAAAAAATTTTATCCTAGTGGTTTAAGGTCTTTTAAGTATGCACTATAGTTTTCAAATATATCAACAACATCACTCTTTTGAGTCATTTTTTCATCATATTCTGGACCCACAGCCCAAAGGGTTTCTAAATCATAAACTTCTCGAGCTTTATCTGAGAATATATGAAGAGCAATATTACCTGAAAAGATGAAAAAGATTATTTACAGTATGTAAGATATGTTCTTATATTTTTCTGATAATTGTGAACATATTTTCATCATTTTTTTACAACTTATCAAAAGTTCATTGTTGAACATAGGTTGCTCCCATAGATTGCCCAGGGGGGGGGGGGGATGTTTGCCATAGTTACCATGGCTAGCAAGGTGTTGGCAACAGCTGTTTTATTATTGTCATTAATCATTAGGAAGATGCTGCTGTGCATCTCCTATTTCATTTCCCTCTTTCTCCTCTTACGACACCCATGGCATGAGATTTTTTTTTTTATAGGATAAGGGTGACAAACGAGCACACAGTCCACCTGATGGTAAGTGGTTGCTGCGGCCCACAGACATCTACATCTATCCTCGTTTGCGAATCAAAATGCAGATGCGTTGTCACTTGTGAGGACTAAGATGGAATGCCTCATTTCCAGTAAAAAGGGCCTCCGGCCACCTGCACTCACCAAGCGAAACGCAGAGGTAAACCTCTACTTCACGCTGGTATTCTGTGAGGTCGTGGTACCACCCCGGTTCGAGCCGGCCCATCCGTGCGACAGCAATTCTGCCATGTGGCTCTACCACTGTTAAAAATGGTAGCGGATTGTCTTATGCTGCTACTACACGGAATAAAAAAAATATGATTAAATTATTATAAATATAGCAAACAATTTTTTCAAATACTTATGACAATACATATATTTTCGGTGAAATAGATTGTTGCAGTTTAAGTTCGGAGTAACTTCTTTTAAGTGTTGGCAATACATATTAAAAAATTTGTTATAAAAATATATCGTTACAATACCATAACATACCTAAATCTAATGCCATCCATTCATCAGAATCTTTTCCTTCTATCCTAGGTAATAGATCAGTTTTGTAACATTTTTTCTTGTAAACCTTTCGCACAAATTCTGCTAAAGCTCTTATATGTCTTTTACTGCGCCCACTGACTACACATATGTATTCTACAAAATTAATGTCCTTTGGAACAGTTGCTACGAAAATATTTTTTGAATTTTCTCTTTGCAGTAAATCTACAAGGTCTTCAATATCAAATACCCCCTGCTTACCTCCTGAAACAAATTAAGTTATATCTTACTACTTTATTAAATTCTAGGATCAAAAGTTTCTTTTCATGGGTTGCTGCTTTTTGGCATTGTAAATATCCAAAGTAGAATTAGAGTAATCTACAAAGCTTCACTCAACAGTATACTAAAGTGGCAATGGGCTGGCAATATAGCTCAAAGAATCAACAACTGATGTGGGAAAAAAGGTTCTTGAGAGCCTTGTCCCAGTAAGGGAAGTGTAGGGCGACCCCCAGCTAAATGAAGTGAGAGGTACAACAAAAAAGAAATAGATATGGATAAGTTATTAGAAAAGTATAACATTTACTAAATTTACACACATAGCACATAGCAATTTTGTTTGCTTTAAAAGAGAAGAGAAAAAAAGGTATGGTAATGTCAATATGATGATCACAGTACTAGACATGTTACATTTCTGATGTTGTCCACCATTACTCGTATGGGTATTTTTAATCTAACATCAAGATTACATCATCATTTAGAGGCAATGATATTTTCTATTGGTCATCATTTACAATGTTCCTAGGTTAAAATGGAGTGATAGACCCCACAACACTATAAACATACATTGTTAAAACTAAATTACAAAACTGGGACCATTATTTTGCCTCATTCCCTACATCTAATACATGTAATAGTATCAGCATATCTCTATTTGGCAGCAATTTTAATTGAAATGTTAATAAATTTTGCACTAATCAGTAAAGAAAGTACTTACTTTCTAAGTTTATTCCGTCGAATTCATCGCTCAATATAGGATATTTTTCTTCTACAAGTTCATACTTCATTTCGTCAGCAGTATGTTCAATTATAGGAGAATTTTTTTCAGTTATCACTTCATATTTACCAGATATGGCAGGAGAGGTCCAAGATTTGTCTTTTGATATATTTCTTGGACTCTCAACAAAGAATCCTACATGAAGCAGACGAGGATGATATCTTCTTGGATCAAATGCGCAGCATTTTATTAAACCTGTAGATTTTTTAATATTACCGATAGTTGCAACTATATTTTTAAACATATTGAAAAAAGATTGGTAATTAAATATAAATGTATTAATAATAAATAATACACATATTATATAATAATCTGTCTGAAGTTTTTAATTTCTTATTTTCTGTTTCATATTTTTTATTTACATTATATCTCTACTGTTCTTGTTGACTTGTTGTTACGATCCGCCATTTAAGGTAGACAAAGGTCTTAAATCATACAGCATAGTACCATGATGATGATGTTTACTAAACTAAATTCTTCATAATAATATGGTTATGCGTTATGAAATATTTGGAAAATCTCCCAAATACTAAATCTATGCCCAAATTGCTTGAGCCAGCAAACAGTCGATGACGACTTCTACGTCTTAAAATCTACCTCAAACTATTATTTTATTATTCTTACATTAATACCGGAGCAGCATTCTAGTTTTTAGTTTCTTCAGAATAAATTTCGTTTGTGAAATGTATTTATCTGCCGACTTCCAAAAAAGGAGACGGTACTCAATTCGACTGTATTTTTTTTTATGTGTAACACACCCTCATAACTTTTTACTGTGTGGACCGATTTCGATAATTCTTATTTTATTTGATAGCTGGCAGTTCTCGTGTAGTCCCATATGAATTTGATCAAGGTCAAGCCAATAGTTTTTGAGTTATTCTTAATAACTTATATTGAAGTCGGCTGTACAAAATTATTAATTTTAAATTAGTTAAAAACTACTAAATCTTGTACTGGATCTACTGTTTACTACCTTTTCCCTCTGAACGGAGAAGAAATAGCGAAAAAAATTCGCAGATATCCCTTTTGATCTTTTAACCTAGTCTAGACACTTGAAGAAGATAGGTACGGTTGCGTTATATCTACTAAGATCTATGTCTGTTCAAATTCTGAACCAGTTCATTAATATTCGGAAGATCGCTGCAGCAGTTTCCAAGGCAGGCGTTGACGGTGGTTTGAGAAGATGACGGATTATATGACAACTGTCAGACACGTTGGTTGGGGTGTGGACTGGACGTCCGACTAGTAAATCAGGGGTCCGTAAGCACATTGGAGCGGTGGCAAGGGGATTCTGTCGTGGATCTTACGTGAGCGACAACTCCTGCAATGTGAATGCTGTCGAATTGATGAGTGGCGGAAGAGGCGCTCATTTTGTTAATCCCCGCCACATTGTGTTCAATGGCACAACAATCCAGCCCGATATTAACTCCAGTCGATGAGAAAGCAACCTATTGCGACGCTAGTCTCACTCAAGTGACTCAACCGAAAAGAAAAGCCGCCGCCATCGTCACGGCTTGGGAGAAAACGCTGAAAAGGTTCAAATTAATGAATCAAATTCGTTTCATAAGATACGATTGCGCAAATATGCGACGTGTCGATGCCTAGAACCAGCCGTCCCAAGCCAAGAGCGGTGTACTCGTAATCGGTAGAAAGCAATCTGTTTACGAAGTCGCTACCAGTACACCAGAACCCGAAGAAGGAAATGGCGAGCTCAGCTCGAGGAGATAGCTAGACTCTACGGAGCATATCGAGCGGCTACTAAGGTACTAAAAACCGCCAGGTTCGCCCTCAGTCCTGGAATGCGCTTCTGGGGGAACTCAACTAAGATTCTGGGTAAGCACTGGCTCTGCGTCCTTTGACGGGGAATCTCGATCCAGGCCTGCTGGAAAGAGTCAAGAATCAACCATAATACAGCTGGAGCAAGTCTCTAATGCCGCCTCTACACGTTGGCCAACACGCTGGCGAATGTGTTGGCCAACAACGATGGCCATCGTGTGGAGCGGGTGTTTAAGCTACGTTGGTACGTATTGGGACGATGGCCCACAAGTTGGCGCGAGATCCGTCTGGTGTCGGTTTTTACAAAAGATCAAAAGGTTGTGGCAGAGTATTGGCCGCCGCGTCCACACTCCACACGTTGGGCGCACGTTTAGTTTGCTACGAGCTCTCAGAGTGATCGCACGCACGCACGCTTAAATTTTATATGCACGCATCGTAACTAGTGTCTACATAACGGCAGTAACAATGACCAATGAATAAACTTTTCGCTTTATAGAGCCCTACCAAGCTGAAAATTGTTTGTAAAACACAAGTCTTTTTTAAAAAAAAATGTTATTATACACAGGATTTTCTCCTGTATCGTGGAGGCAGTTTAGAAACATAAATTGCATAAGGACAAACATTCAGACCCGGAGAAATTATGTGCAGGCTATACAAATACTTGTTCCGTGCGGGATTTGAACCCGCGGCCCCCAGGGCAGCAACTCATTGCTAAGCCACTACGCCACGGAGCCGTCAAGAAATAAAATTTCTTTTTCCATTTCTTTTTGATCACCCTTATCTTATACACATTCACGTTGTAGTGATTGATGTATTCATTTATTTATTGATGTATTAATGCTATATTATAGGTAGCATACTAAAATCAAATTAAAAAGTAGGATACTAAAATCATGTTTTTACTGTCTTTATTATTCCCTATTAGTTTCTTTATTTCGTTAATAATACTTTAATTTTTAGCTATGGAAGAGCGAAGCCACCTGTTATGCCGCCTCTACACGTTGGCCAACACGCTGGCGAATGTGTTGGCCAACAACGATGGCCATCGTGTGGAGCGGGTGTTTAAGCTACGTTGGTACGTATTGGGACGATGGCCCACAAGTTGGCGCGAGATCCGTCTGGTGTCGGTTTTTTACAAAAGATCAAAGGGTTGTGGCAGAGTATTGGCCGCCGCGTCCACACGTTGGGCGCACGTTTAGTTTGCTACTAGCTCTCAGAGTGATCGCACGCACGCACGCTTAAATTTTATATGCACGCATCGTAACTAGTGTCTACATAACGGCAGTAACAATGACCAATGAATAAACTTTTCGCTTTATAGAGCCCTACCAAGCTGAAAATTGTTTGTAAAACACAAGTCTTTTTAAAAAAAAAATGTTATTATACACAGGATTTTCTCCTGTATCGTGGAGGCAGTTTAGAAACATAAATTGCATAAGGACAAACATTCAGACCCGGAGAAATTATGTGCAGGCTATACAAATACTTGTTCCGTGCGGGATTTGAACCCGCGGCCCCCAGGGCAGCAACTCATTGCTAAGCCACTACGCCACGGAGCCGTCAAGAAATAAAATTTCTTTTTTCCATTTCTTTTTGATCACCCTTATCTTATACACATTCACGTTGTAGTGATTGATGTATTCATTTATTTATTGATGTATTAATGCTGAATTATAGGTAGCATACTAAAATCAAATTAAAAAGTAGGATACTAAAATCATGTTTGTACTGTCTTTATTATTCCCTATTAGTTTCTTTATTTCGTTAATAATACTTTAATTTTTAGCTATTGAAGAGCGAAGCCACCTGTTACAGGCATTATTTTGCTTACTAGGTGACCTCGATCACTGATCGTATAATGTAACTTTAATGTTTGACAAAATAAATTATTTATTATTATTATTATTTAGTCTTATTCTATAATTATATAATAAGAATAACCCTTTTTAAAAAGGCTTTGTTTAATAAAATTTTACAACAGTTTTATAGACAGGCTTCGAATATTTTCCAGGCCTTAGTTGTAAAAGTGTTAATTATACCTATGCCTAGGTGTGTTAATGTTTATATAGTTTACTTATCTGTATAACGTTAGTGTATAATAAAGAAATATTAAAAATTTATATTAAAAATATTAAATATTAAAAATAGTGAAAATTAAATAAAAAAATAGTGGTATGCTGTGAAAAAATAAACCGCAGCAGCCGTTAGCGCTTCAATAATCATTTTAATAAATTCGTCCGCACATTGGTCTGAACCGAAGCAAACTGAACGACCTTCCAACGTGTGGACGCGATCACAATTTCTTGGCCAATATCTCTGCCAACACATTCGCCAGCGTGTTGGCCAACGTGTAGAGGCGGCATTACAGGCATTATTTTGCTTACTAGGTGACCTCGATCACTGATCGTATAATGTAACTTTAATGTTTGACAAAATAAATTATTTATTATTATTATTATTTAGTTTTATTCTATAATTATATAATAAGAATAACCCTTTTTAAAAAGGCTTTGTTTAATAAAATTTTACAACAGTTTTATAGACAGGCTTCGAATATTTTCCAGGCCTTAGTTGTAAAAGTGTTAATTATACCTATGCCTAGGTGTGTTAATGTTTATATAGTTTACTTATCTGTATAACGTTAGTGTATAATAAAGAAATATTAAAAATTTATATTAAAAATATTAAATATTAAAAATAGTGAAAATTAAATAAAAAAATAGTGGTATGCTGTGAAAAAATAAACCGCAGCAGCCGTTAGCGCTTCAATAATCATTTTAATAAATTCGTCCGCACATTGGTCTGAACCGAAGCAAACTGAACGACCTTCCAACGTGTGGACGCGATCACAATTTCTTGGCCAATATCTCTGCCAACACATTCGCCAGCGTGTTGGCCAACGTGTAGAGGCGGCATTACAGGCATTATTTTGCTTACTAGGTGACCTCGATCACTGATCGTATAATGTAACTTTAATGTTTGACAAAATAAATTATTTATTATTATTATTATTTAGTTTTATTCTATAATTGTATAATAAGAATAACCCTTTTTAAAAAGGCTTTGTTTAATAAAATTTTACAACAGTTTTATAGACAGGCTTCGAATATTTTCCAGGCCTTAGTTGTAAAAGTGTTAATTATACCTATGCCTAGGTGTGTTAATGTTTATATAGTTTACTTATCTGTATAACGTTAGTGTATAATAAAGAAATATTAAAAATTTATATTAAAAATATTAAATATTAAAAATAGTGAAAATTAAATAAAAAAATAGTGGTATGCTGTGAAAAAATAAACCGCAGCAGCCGTTAGCGCTTCAATAATCATTTTAATAAATTCGTCCGCACATTGGCCTGAACCGAAGCAAACTGAACGACCTTCCAACGTGTGGACGCGATCACAATTTCTTGGCCAATATCTCTGCCAACACATTCGCCAGCGTGTTGGCCAACAACGATGGCCATCGTGTGGAGCGGGTGTTTAAGCTACGTTGGTACGTATTGGGACGATGGCCCACAAGTTGGCGCGAGATCCGTCTGGTGTCGGTTTTTTACAAAAGATCAAAGGGTTGTGACAGAGTATTGGCCGCCGCGTCCACACGTTGGGCGCACGTTTAGTTTGCTACGAGTTCTCAGAGTGATCGCACGCACGCACGCTTAAATTTTATATGCACGCATCGTAACTAGTGTCTACATAACGGCAGTAACAATGACCAATGAATAAACTTTTCGCTTTATAGAGCCCTACCAAGCTGAAAATTGTTTGTAAAACACAAGTCTTTTTTTAAAAACAATGTTATTATACACAGGATTTTCTCCTGTATCGTGGAGGCAGTTTAGAAACATAAATTGCATAAGGACAAACATTCAGACCCGGAGAAATTATGTGCAGGCTATACAAATACTTGTTCCGTGCGGGATTTGAACCCGCGGCCCCCAGGGCAGCAACTCATTGCTAAGCCACTACGCCACGGAGCCGTCAAGAAATAAAATTTCTTTTTCCATTTCTTTTTGATCACCCTTATCTTATACACATTCACGTTGTAGTGATTGATGTATTCATTTATTTATTGATGTATTAATGCTATATTATAGGTAGCATACTAAAATCAAATTAAAAAGTAGGATACTAAAATCATGTTTTTACTGTCTTTATTATTCCCTATTAGTTTCTTTATTTCGTTAATAATACTTTAATTTTTAGCTATGGAAGAGCGAAGCCACCTGTTATGCCGCCTCTACACGTTGGCCAACACGCTGGCGAATGTGTTGGCCAACAACGATGGCCATCGTGTGGAGCGGGTGTTTAAGCTACGTTGGTACGTATTGGGACGATGGCCCACAAGTTGGCGCGAGATCCGTCTGGTGTCGGTTTTTTACAAAAGATCAAAGGGTTGTGGCAGAGTATTGGCCGCCGCGTCCACACGTTGGGCGCACGTTTAGTTTGCTACTAGCTCTCAGAGTGATCGCACGCACGCACGCTTAAATTTTATATGCACGCATCGTAACTAGTGTCTACATAACGGCAGTAACAATGACCAATGAATAAACTTTTCGCTTTATAGAGCCCTACCAAGCTGAAAATTGTTTGTAAAACACAAGTCTTTTTAAAAAAAAAAATGTTATTATACACAGGATTTTCTCCTGTATCGTGGAGGCAGTTTAGAAACATAAATTGCATAAGGACAAACATTCAGACCCGGAGAAATTATGTGCAGGCTATACAAATACTTGTTCCGTGCGGGATTTGAACCCGCGGCCCCCAGGGCAGCAACTCATTGCTAAGCCACTACGCCACGGAGCCGTCAAGAAATAAAATTTCTTTTTTCCATTTCTTTTTGATCACCCTTATCTTATACACATTCACGTTGTAGTGATTGATGTATTCATTTATTTATTGATGTATTAATGCTATATTATAGGTAGCATACTAAAATCAAATTAAAAAGTAGGATACTAAAATCATGTTTGTACTGTCTTTATTATTCCCTATTAGTTTCTTTATTTCGTTAATAATACTTTAATTTTTAGCTATTGAAGAGCGAAGCCACCTGTTACAGGCATTATTTTGCTTACTAGGTGACCTCGATCACTGATCGTATAATGTAACTTTAATGTTTGACAAAATAAATTATTTATTATTATTATTATTTAGTCTTATTCTATAATTATATAATAAGAATAACCCTTTTTAAAAAGGCTTTGTTTAATAAAATTTTACAACAGTTTTATAGACAGGCTTCGAATATTTTCCAGGCCTTAGTTGTAAAAGTGTTAATTATACCTATGCCTAGGTGTGTTAATGTTTATATAGTTTACTTATCTGTATAACGTTAGTGTATAATAAAGAAATATTAAAAATTTATATTAAAAATATTAAATATTAAAAATAGTGAAAATTAAATAAAAAAATAGTGGTATGCTGTGAAAAAATAAACCGCAGCAGCCGTTAGCGCTTCAATAATCATTTTAATAAATTCGTCCGCACATTGGTCTGAACCGAAGCAAACTGAACGACCTTCCAACGTGTGGACGCGATCACAATTTCTTGGCCAATATCTCTGCCAACACATTCGCCAGCGTGTTGGCCAACGTGTAGAGGCGGCATTACAGGCATTATTTTGCTTACTAGGTGACCTCGATCACTGATCGTATAATGTAACTTTAATGTTTGACAAAATAAATTATTTATTATTATTATTATTTAGTTTTATTCTATAATTATATAATAAGAATAACCCTTTTTAAAAAGGCTTTGTTTAATAAAATTTTACAACAGTTTTATAGACAGGCTTCGAATATTTTCCAGGCCTTAGTTGTAAAAGTGTTAATTATACCTATGCCTAGGTGTGTTAATGTTTATATAGTTTACTTATCTGTATAACGTTAGTGTATAATAAAGAAATATTAAAAATTTATATTAAAAATATTAAATATTAAAAATAGTGAAAATTAAATAAAAAAATAGTGGTATGCTGTGAAAAAATAAACCGCAGCAGCCGTTAGCGCTTCAATAATCATTTTAATAAATTCGTCCGCACATTGGTCTGAACCGAAGCAAACTGAACGACCTTCCAACGTGTGGACGCGATCACAATTTCTTGGCCAATATCTCTGCCAACACATTCGCCAGCGTGTTGGCCAACGTGTAGAGGCGGCATTACAGGCATTATTTTGCTTACTAGGTGACCTCGATCACTGATCGTATAATGTAACTTTAATGTTTGACAAAATAAATTATTTATTATTATTATTATTTAGTTTTATTCTATAATTGTATAATAAGAATAACCCTTTTTAAAAAGGCTTTGTTTAATAAAATTTTACAACAGTTTTATAGACAGGCTTCGAATATTTTCCAGGCCTTAGTTGTAAAAGTGTTAATTATACCTATGCCTAGGTGTGTTAATGTTTATATAGTTTACTTATCTGTATAACGTTAGTGTATAATAAAGAAATATTAAAAATTTATATTAAAAATATTAAATATTAAAAATAGTGAAAATTAAATAAAAAAATAGTGGTATGCTGTGAAAAAATAAACCGCAGCAGCCGTTAGCGCTTCAATAATCATTTTAATAAATTCGTCCGCACATTGGCCTGAACCGAAGCAAACTGAACGACCTTCCAACGTGTGGACGCGATCACAATTTCTTGGCCAATATCTCTGCCAACACATTCGCCAGCGTGTTGGCCAACAACGATGGCCATCGTGTGGAGCGGGTGTTTAAGCTACGTTGGTACGTATTGGGACGATGGCCCACAAGTTGGCGCGAGATCCGTCTGGTGTCGGTTTTTTACAAAAGATCAAAGGGTTGTGACAGAGTATTGGCCGCCGCGTCCACACGTTGGGCGCACGTTTAGTTTGCTACGAGTTCTCAGAGTGATCGCACGCACGCACGCTTAAATTTTATATGCACGCATCGTAACTAGTGTCTACATAACGGCAGTAACAATGACCAATGAATAAACTTTTCGCTTTATAGAGCCCTACCAAGCTGAAAATTGTTTGTAAAACACAAGTCTTTTTAAAAAAAAATGTTATTATACACAGGATTTTCTCCTGTATCGTGGAGGCAGTTTAGAAACATAAATTGCATAAGGACAAACATCCAGACCCGGAGAAATTATGTGCAGGCTATACAAATACTTGTTCCGTGCGGGATTTGAACCCGCGGCCCCCAGGGCAGCAACTCATTGCTAAGCCACTACGCCACGGAGCCGTCAAGAAATAAAATTTCTTTTTTCCATTTCTTTTTGATCACCCTTATCTTATACACATTCACGTTGTAGTGATTGATGTATTCATTTATTTATTGATGTATTTATGCTATATTATAGGTAGCATTTAGCGTGAAGTAGAGGTTTACCTCTGCGTTTCGCTTGGTGAGTGCAGGTGGCCGGAGGCCCTTTTTACTGGAAATGAGGCATTCCATCTTAGTCCTCACGGGTGACAACGCATCTGCATTTTGATTCGCAAACGAGGATAGATGTAGATGTCTATGGGCCGCAGCAACCACTTACCATCAGGTGGACTGTGTGCTCGTTTGTCACCCTTATCCTATAAAAAAAAGCATACTAAAATCAAATTAAAAAGTAGGATACCAAAAATCATGTTTTTACTGTCTTTATTATTCCCTATTAGTTTCTTTATTTCGTTAATAATACTTTAATTTTTAGCTATGGAAGAGCGAAGCCACCTGTTACAGGCATTATTTTGCTTACTAGGTGACCTCGATCACTGATCGTATAGTGTAACTTTAATATTTGACAAAATAAATTATTTATTATTATTATTATTTAGTTTTATTCTATAATTATATAATAAGAATAACCCTTTTTAGAAAAGGCTTTGTTTAATAAAATTTTACAACAGTTTTATAGACAGGCTTCGAATATTTTCCAGGCCTTAGTTGTAAAAGTGTTAATTATACCTATGCCTAGGTGTGTTAATGTTTATATAGTTTACTTATCTGTATAACGTTAGTGTATAATAAAGAAATATTAAAAATTTATATTAAAAATATTAAATATTAAAAATAGTGAAAATTAAATAAAAAAATAGTGGTATGCTGTGAATAAATTAACCGCAGCAGCCGTTAGCGCTTCAATAATCATTTTAATAAATTCGTCCGCACATTGGCCTGAACCGAAGCAAACTGAACGACCTTCCAACGTGTGGACGCGATCACAATTTCTTGGCCAATATCTCTGCCAACACATTCGCCAGCGTGTTGGCCAACGTGTAGAGGCGGCATTAGAAATAGCTATAATGCCGCCTCTACACGTTGGCCAACACGCTGGCGAATGTGTTGGCCAACAACGATGGCCATCGTGTGGAGCGGGTGTTTAAGCTACGTTGGTACGTATTGGGACGATGGCCCACAAGTTGGCGCGAGATCCGTCTGGTGTCGGTTTTTTACAAAAGATCAAAGGGTTGTGGCAGAGTATTGGCCGCCGCGTCCACACGTTGGGCGCACGTTTAGTTTGCTACTAGCTCTCAGAGTGATCGCACGCACGCACGCTTAAATTTTATATGCACGCATCGTAACTAGTGTCTACATAACGGCAGTAACAATGACCAATGAATAAACTTTTCGCTTTATAGAGCCCTACCAAGCTGAAAATTGTTTGTAAAACACAAGTCTTTTTAAAAAAAAATATGTTATTATACACAGGATTTTCTCCTGTATCGTGGAGGCAGTTTAGAAACATAAATTGCATAAGGACAAACATTCAGACCCGGAGAAATTATGTGCAGGCTATACAAATACTTGTTCCGTGCGGGATTTGAACCCGCGGCCCCCAGGGCAGCAACTCATTGCTAAGCCACTACGCCACGGAGCCGTCAAGAAATAAAATTTCTTTTTTCCATTTCTTTTTGATCACCCTTATCTTATACACATTCACGTTGTAGTGATTGATGTATTCATTTATTTATTGATGTATTAATGCTATATTATAGGTAGCATACTAAAATCAAATTAAAAAGTAGGATACTAAAATCATGTTTGTACTGTCTTTATTATTCCCTATTAGTTTCTTTATTTCGTTAATAATACTTTAATTTTTAGCTATTGAAGAGCGAAGCCACCTGTTACAGGCATTATTTTGCTTACTAGGTGACCTCGATCACTGATCGTATAATGTAACTTTAATGTTTGACAAAATAAATTATTTATTATTATTATTATTAAGTCTTATTCTATAATTATATAATAAGAATAACCCTTTTTAAAAAGGCTTTGTTTAATAAAATTTTACAACAGTTTTATAGACAGGCTTCGAATATTTTCCAGGCCTTAGTTGTAAAAGTGTTAATTATACCTATGCCTAGGTGTGTTAATGTTTATATAGTTTACTTATCTGTATAACGTTAGTGTATAATAAAGAAATATTAAAAATTTATATTAAAAATATTAAATATTAAAAATAGTGAAAATAAAATAAAAAAATAGTGGTATGCTGTGAAAAAATAAACCGCAGCAGCCGTTAGCGCTTCAATAATCATTTTAATAAATTCGTCCGCACATTGGTCTGAACCGAAGCAAACTGAACGACCTTCCAACGTGTGGACGCGATCACAATTTCTTGGCCAATATCTCTGCCAACACATTCGCCAGCGTGTTGGCCAACGTATAGAGGCGGCATTACAGGCATTATTTTGCTTACTAGGTGACCTCGATCACTGATCGTATAATGTAACTTTAATGTTTGACAAAATAAATTATTTATTATTATTATTATTTAGTTTTATTCTATAATTATATAATAAGAATAACCCTTTTTAAAAAGGCTTTGTTTAATAAAATTTTACAACAGTTTTATAGACAGGCTTCGAATATTTTCCAGGCCTTAGTTGTAAAAGTGTTAATTATACCTATGCCTAGGTGTGTTAATGTTTATATAGTTTACTTATCTGTATAACGTTAGTGTATAATAAAGAAATATTAAAAATTTATATTAAAAATATTAAATATTAAAAATAGTGAAAATTAAATAAAAAAATAGTGGTATACTGTGAAAAAATAAACCGCAGCAGCCGTTAGCGCTTCAATAATCATTTTAATAAATTCGTCCGCACATTGGCCTGAACCGAAGCAAACTGAACGACCTTCCAACGTGTGGACGCGATCACAATTTCTTGGCCAATATCTCTGCCAACACATTCGCCAGCGTGTTGGCCAACGTGTAGAGGCGGCATTAGAAATAGCTATAATGCCGCCTCTACACGTTGGCCAACACGCTGGCGAATGTGTTGGCCAACAACGATGGCCATCGTGTGGAGCGGATGTTTAAGCTACGTTGGTACGTATTGGGACGATGGCCCACAAGTTGGCGCGAGATCCGTCTGGTGTCGGTTTTTTACAAAAGATCAAAGGGTTGTGGCAGAGTATTGGCCGCCGCGTCCACACGTTGGGCGCACGTTTAGTTTGCTACGAGCTCTCAGAGTGATCGCACGCACGCACGCTTAAATTTTATATGCACGCATCGTAACTAGTGTCTACATAACGGCAGTAACAATGACCAATGAATAAACTTTTCGCTTTATAGAGCCCTACCAAGCTGAAAATTGTTTGTAAAACACAAGTCTTTTTAAAAAAAAATGTTATTATACACAGGATTTACTCCTGTATCGTTGAGGCAGTTTAGAAACATAAATTGCATAAGGACAATCATCCAGACCCGGAGAAATTATGTGCAGGCTATACAAATACTTGTTCCGTGCGGGATTTGAACCCGCGGCCCCCAGGGCAGCAACTCATTGCTAAGCCACTACGCCACGGAGCCGTCAAGAAATAAAATTTCTTTTTTCCATTTCTTTTTGATCACCCTTATCTTATACACATTCACGTTGTAGTGATTGATGTATTCATTTATTTATTGATGTATTAATGCTATATTATAGGTAGCATTTAGCGTGAAGTAGAGGTTTACCTCTGCGTTTCGCTTGGTGAGTGCAGGTGGCCGGAGGCCCTTTTTACTGGAAATGAGGCATTCCATCTTAGTCCTCACGGGTGACAACGCATCTGCATTTTGATTCGCAAACGAGGATAGATGTAGATGTCTATGGGCCGCAGCAACCACTTACCATCAGGTGGACTGTGTGCTCGTTTGTCACCCTTATCCTATAAAAAAAAGCATACTAAAATCAAATTAAAAAGTAGGATACCAAAAATCATGTTTTTACTGTCTTTATTATTCCCTATTAGTTTCTTTATTTCGTTAATAATACTTTAATTTTTAGCTATGGAAGAGCGAAGCCACCTGTTACAGGTATTATTTTGCTTACTAGGTGACCTCGATCACTGATCGTATAGTGTAACTTTAATATTTGACAAAATAAATTATTTATTATTATTATTATTTCGTTTTATTCTATAATTATATAATAAGAATAACCCTTTTTAGAAAAGGCTTTGTTTAATAAAATTTTACAACAGTTTTATAGACAGGCTTCGAATATTTTCCAGGCCTTAGTTGTAAAAGTGTTAATTATACCTATGCCTAGGTGTGTTAATGTTTATATAGTTTACTTATCTGTATAACGTTAGTGTATAATAAAGAAATATTAAAAATGTATATTAAAAATAGTGAAAATTAAATAAAAAAATAGTGGTATGCTGTGAATAAATAAACCGCAGCAGCCGTTAGCGCTTCAATAATCATTTTAATAAATTCGTCCGCACATTGGCCTGAACCGAAGCAAACTGAACGACCTTCCAACGTGTGGACGCGATCACAATTTCTTGGTCAATATCTCTGCCAACACATTCGCCACTGTGTTGGCCAACGTGGAGAGCCGCCATAAAAGATAATACCAGCATTGTTTCTGTACCGCATCGTTTGCAAATAAAAAAGCCGTGGATTACGCAGGGTTTGTTAAGATGTATGTATAATGCCGCCTCTACACGTTGGCCAACACAGTGGCGAATGTGTTGGCAGAGATATTGGCCAAGAAATTGTGATCGCGTCCACACGTTGGAAGGTCGTTCAGTTTGCTTCGGTTCAGGCCAATGTGCGGACGATTATATTAAAATGATTATTGAAGCGCTAACGGCTGCTGCGGTTTATTTTTTCACAGCATACCACTATTTTTTTATTTAATTTTCACTATTTTTAATATTTAATATTTTTAATATACATTTTTAATATTTCTTTATTATACACTAACGTTATACAGATAAGTAAAGTATATAAACATTAACACACCTAGGCATAGGTATAATTAACACTTTTACAACTAAGGCCTGGAAAATATTCGAAGCCTGTCTATAAAACTGTTGTAAAATTTTATTAAACAAAGCCTTTTTAAAAAGGGTTATTCTTATTGTATAATTATAGAATAAAACTAAATAATAATAATAATAAATAATTTATTTTGTCAAACATTAAAGTTACATTATACGATCAGTGATCGAGGTCACCTAGTAAGCAAAATAATGCCTGTAACAGGTGGCTTCGCTCTTCCATGGCTAAAAATTAAAGTATTATTAACGAAATAAAGAAACTAATAGGGAATAATAAAGACAGTAAAAACATGATTTTAGTATCCTACTTTTTAATTTGATTTTAGTATGCTACCTATAATATAGCATTAATACATCAATAAATAAATGAATACATCAATCACTACAACGTGAATGTGTATAAGATAAGGGTGATCAAAAAGAAATGGAAAAAAGAAATTTTATTTCTTGACGGCTCCGTGGCGTAGTGGCTTAGCAATGAGTTGTTGCCCTGGGGGCCGCGGGTTCAAATCCCGCACGGAACAAGTATTTGTATAGCCTGCACATAACTTCTCCGGGTCTGAATGTTTGTCCTTATGCAATTTATGTTTCTAAACTGCCTCCACGATACAGGAGAAAATCCTGTGTATAATAACATTTTTTTTTAAAAAGACTTGTGTTTTACAAACAATTTTCAGCTTGGTAGGGCTCTATAAAGCGAAAAGTTTATTCATTGGTCATTGTTACTGCCGTTATGTAGACACTAGTTACGATGCGTGCATATAAAATTTAAGCGTGCGTGCGTGTGATCACTCCGAGAGCTCGTAGCAAACTAAACGTGCGCCCAACGTGTGGACGCGGCGGCCAATACTCTGCCACAACCCTTTGATCTTTTGTAAAAAACCGACACCAGACGGATCTCGCGCCAACTTGTGGGCCATCGTCCCAATACGTACCAACGTAGCTTAAACACCCGCTCCACACGATGGCCATCGTTGTTGGCCAACACATTCGCCAGCGTGTTGGCCAACGTGTAGAGGCGGCATAATAAAGAGTGTATGCATAAAAATTTTAAATTCTCATCGAACAATGAAGTTTTGAAAAAAGTTTTCAAAAGTGTCGCTACTTTTGTAATAATTTGCTAAAAAAATGTAAAAGAAAACAATGTATGAGAGAAATTAATCCAAGGGAAGTAGAAAGCAGGGAAAATATACTCTAAAGGTCGTCCTTGTCCATGTCCCATGCAGTTTTTTTTATAGGATAGGATGAAAAACGTGCATACAGTCCACCTGATGGTAAGTGGTTGCTGTGATGTCTATCCATAGATATCTACATTTACCCTCAATAAAGAATTAAAATGCAGATGCGCCGTCACCCGTGAGGACTAAGATGGAATGCCTCTTTTCCAGTAAAATGGGTCTCCGGTTCTCTACACTCACCATACGAAACACAGCAGTGTCAAGCTGCCATTTTACGCTGGTATTCTGTGAGAGCGTGGTCCTTCCCCGGTGAGCCGATCCATTCGTGCTACAACAGCTATACTACTAATATAGCTGCAGCATGGCCCTACCACGTATAAAAAACGTTGACATAAACGGTCCAATAAATGATAAAAAGTTATGGAGGATGCTGCTGCCCATCTCCTGGCTTTTTTTTCCCAGTTGCCCCTTACAACATCCACGGAATGTATAGTGGATTCTCTTACGCCGTTGCTACACGATCGCATTCCACGCATTCATATTCCTGCTAAATTAAGAGATCCGTTAAAAAAAAAAACTAAACTAAGTCCAACAATAATTCACGTGTATTGAGCAATAAAATTTTAAAGCTATCTGAAGCCACAACGGCTGTAACAAACTTACAATTATTCTACTTCTCCAATAACATTTCTATATGAACAAATTGTGCCTTTTTAAATATAAATAAAATATCGTGAGATCGTACGATTTTAATTGGTTAAAATGAATTAATACAATACTAAACATTGCAGCATTATTCTGCTGTTTCACGCTGGTATTTTGTGAGAGTGTGGTTCTACCCCGATTGAGCCGACCTATGCGTGCAGCAGTTAAATAAAGATGTAGCGTAGCTCTACCACCTTAAATGGAATCGTAGCGTGTAGGTATCTCTATTTTTATGAAAATATACTTTTTTTTATATAGGATAAGGTGACAAACGAGCACACAGCCCACCTGATGGTAAGTGGTTGCTCCATCCATAGACATCTACATCTATCCTCAATAAAGAATCAAACTGCAGATGCGTTGTCACCCGTGAGGATTAAGATGGAATGCCTCTTCTCCAGTAAAAAGGGTCTCCGGTTATCTACACTCACCATACAAAACACAGCAGTGTCAAGCTGCCATTTTACGCTGGTATTCTGTGAGAGCGTGGTCCTTCCACGGTCGAGCCGACCCATTCGTGCTACAACTATACTACTAATATAGCTGCAGCGTTACAAAAAACTAATATCACTATTACACTTTTGTCAATAACAAACAACATTTATTATTTTGATGGAAAAAGGTTTACATGAAATATACCAATTCTGCAGTAGAACCATACTGCACTGCAGCTATATTATGGCTGCAGCACGAATGGATCGGCTCGGCCAAGTTAGGACAACGCTCTTACAGAACACCAACGTGAAATAGTAGAGAGTGTAGAAAACCGGATATCTTTTTACTGCTAATATAATAAAATGATGCTGCTGTGTTTCGTAGAGTGGAAAGAACTAGTAACGAGGCATTCCATTGTTAACCTCAGTGGTGACAACGCATTTGCATTTTGATCCTTAATAGCGGATAGCGGTAAATGCCTATGGGCCGAAGCATCCACTTTGCATCAGGTGGACTATGCGCTCGCTTGTTATTTTTTTAAAGGATTACCACTCCGTTTGTTACCCGTATATTATAAAAAACAAAATAAAATGTTATGGGGAAAAGAAACAATGCGAAATTTAATAGAGTTTCTTCAATATTTAAAACTAGAGATATCTGCAGCTACTTTATATTCCACTAGGTGGGTAGGTAGTAGGACTACCTACGTACCTAGTGGACTCGTTTTCTAGTTAGGATGCTGTCTTTGTAGCTCAAGCAGTCTAGTGCTTGCATTGCAATGCTGTATTCCGACTGAAGGGTAAAGAGAGTTGGTTTAATTATAAGATGTGTGGCATTCGATATAAAGATCTCACAGGTGACAACGAATCTGTAGCTTGTTTGCTTGACGTTGGATGCAGATGGTGATTGGCTGCTTTAACCACTTACCATCAGTTGGTCTGTAAATTTGTGTCAGTTCAATTTTATAAAAAAAAAATAAACAAAAAAAACTGTAATATTATGTTAAGATTTGGGATCAAAAATAAATCTATGTCATAGTAAGTATCTACTATCATTCTGAGTCAACAAGTTGTATCTTATCAGTTATTATCAATAGGTGTGGGGAGAATGTTGCAATGTTTTTGTTCACTTATTTGTGTGTTTTCCAATGTTTTTACTGTTAAAGAGATTTTTGTAAATGTTCAAAACCTGTTCTTGCAATTGAGTTTCAATGTGAAAATCAATATAACTTTTATTCATTGAATATTATAACAATGTACTATTTTATGTCGTACAATAGTGTAGTGCAGTGTAAACACAAAAATGGTAGTATGTGAATTAGACAAAGAGGTTTCAGGGGAAATACTGGGAAAGAAATTACCAGTATGGCAGGCGTTGCTTCTCCATCGGGTTTTGCCATCTTGGGGAGGACTTGTTGTGTACATGACTGTTGTTTGTTTCGATATGACTCTTATTTACGAGCATTTCCGTAACGGTGATGACGCGTAAGATATTTAAAAATAGCTTGCTTTATATGTTACTTTTGAATTTTTTTTTATTTGAGTGATTGAAGCCTTTGAGCAACGACAAAGAAGAGTAGTTGGTGGCTCTGAATAATTTATTAACATGACCATAAAAGTATTCCAGTGTTTTAATGTATGTATTACATTTAGAAAATTAGCGTTCTCCTGTGAAGTTTAACACCATCTTTTCCTTCTTTTTCTTCTTCTCTTCTCATCCACTCTTCTCTTATTCTTGTCTTCCTTTATTGTAAGCTACTCTTGCGAAAGGCTCAAGACCATAGCTAGAGTTATTATAGTGAATCATTCCTATTCGTCCTTATGCAGTCTCGCACACCATAGGTGGAAACATAGCTTTATATTAGGTAGATTACGATGCTATCAAATTATTTAAGACACTAACTAATGACGATATTCATATGTCGTATTACATAGTAGTGCTACAGCTATAGTATGGTTGTAGCGCGAATGGGTCTGCTCAACGGGGAGAAGGACCACGCTCTCACAGAATACCAGCGTAAAATAGGAACTTAATGCTGCTGTGTTTTTGTCTGCTATACTACGTAAAAACACCTACATACCTACGTAACTTGCCCATTCACAAACATCCAGACGCAAAACATTTATTGTACTTGTGAACCAAACAAACACTTCTTCCGCGTTGAAATCGAACCCGCGGCCTTGAGCACGTTAGCAAAACCGTTTGGCTAATGCGCTACTGAGATGTCATGACCGCGCTAATACAGATTAGACTTTTCTTTTTTGAAGAAGGATAGAATAGAATAGAATTAGTTGTACTTATTGCAAGTCATGTATGCTTTTACCACCATTTCAGAAAAACCCTGTCTTGGGAAGAATCGTCAACAAGTCCAGCGGCATTTTTTAATATTAGTTTAAAGTATTTTGTTACCTCATTCGCAGGGGTTATCAGTGAAATATTTTTTAATATTAATAAAACAGTTTTCCTTTAATATAAATTTTATTATCTCGAACTTTTTTCTAAAAGCGTTTTCTGAATGAAGGAATCAATTACTGAATCTAGTCTGGTATTATTATATAACTGGTATTACAAACTTCTGCTTGTTTTGAATGTTTACAGAACTATTTAGTTTTATGTTGTTTTATATATTTTCTTAATAATGATAAAAGTTTATTTTCATTTGTCAGAAATGTCTCAGGTACACTAATCAATACTAAACGGGTAGGTATATCAGTATGTTGGATATGAATCCAGCTCTACCATTCATTCCGTATCATTTTACTGCAACCTTAATCTATTCATTTCCTTTTCTCATAAATATTGTGTCCTTTTCCATTATTCTTTTTCTTGCTACTTTGCTCTCCTTATTAATGGCGGTGTAATACTCAGACAAGCTGGGCTTAGGTTCTAAATTCAGGCTATGGGCAGAAACATAACCTGCATGAACACCTAAAGTTGTGACCGCTTATGTGCAATAGATTACATCCAGCAGTCGCTCCTATAAACTGAACGATGGGACTACGAGTGTAATTAATTGGGTATAATTATGTGACTAAAAGTTAAAAATTATTTCGAAAAATGTATATTGTATAAAAATTATTCTATTATTTTTTAATTATGTGATAATTAATTCAATTTCATCATTTATATTTAATAAGTATATAAATAATAAGTGTATAATTTATTTCAGACTTGCTGTTTTCTGCATAATTCTTATGAGTTTTCCGGCTTTGTTATCGTTGGTGTTCACGTTAGCATCGCCACCACCTGGACTGCAAACAGAAATGACCGCCTTCGAAATGACGATTGGGAAGAATGACTTGAAATGGATTCTAATGCAAATTGTTAATGCTATATTTTTTCCTATTGCAGCTATCGGTAGGTTAGTATTACACTGGATAAGAGGGGAGGTCAAAATTTTCGGGAAATGAAAGGGCTGGCGTGGATTTGATGCTTATTCAGGACGTTACTAATTAAGTGACACATTATCAGTATCTATGTTAACGCTAAAATGTTCTTACTTTTACTAGTTAATTTTCAGACTTCCTTGGTAATCTGCAGAATAGCGACTAATTTCTAGGTAATCTGCGAAATAACAACTAAGAATTCGTTTAAGTGAATAAAATTGTTTTTTTGCCTTGAATAAAACATTCGAATTCATTGTAATAATCAAAACTTTTTATGCAAAAAAAATTTAAAAATCAGTGCAGTGGTATGTATTTATGATATAGATGCCCTTAGTAAAAAACAATTTTGACAGATTTTTGTAGTTAAACGTGGTTTTGACCAACGCTCTTAGTCAAAAGTGAATTTGCCTAATGATGAAATTTTACTATAGGTCAAAACTCGCAATATCAGTAACAGTAGATTAAAGTGCGGCTGGGGAGGATGCCACCATAAAACCGCGTACATTATAATGATATAAAATATAATATTGAAAGAATTGAACTTTTAATTTCAAAAATTCAAAAAGATTAAGTCAAAAGTAGTTTTGTATACCATTCTTGGTCAACAAATTGGGTATTAACTAAAACTGAAATTAGTTATAGGAATTTAAATATTTACTTCAGAGTAAAATTAACTAAAAAATACAAAAAAAAGTCCGACGGTAAAAGACATATACTATATTTTATGAATGATTGTTGTCTTATGAATTAAAGTCAAGTCAGAGGGGTCTTCCGCAATTTATCGGTGAGCATTCGTTAATATGTAAATTAACTAGGTAAAGTGCAGATATTTGCTACTTTATGTAAAATTTCGCTCATTAACGGTTCGCACCACATAATCTGCAGATTATCTAGCTATAATTGTGCTCATTAACGCATTCCGCATTCTAACGCTAACATAATAATATACCAAGTTTAAACGTAATCGAGTTACCCTTCAAGTAATCAACGAACAAACAATTCAAACAAAAAAGACGATGAAGTCAAGTTGACATTTTTGTTTATTTTGAAAGTAAAGACAATCATTTTTTTCGACGGTATGAATAAGTTATTCCATAGATCTGAAAAATGTGTAAGGGTTAAGGGAGAATATATTGAAATTGAAAAATAGTTTCATGTTTTATTTAAACGTCCTTACCTGTCAATCTGCGAAATTTTGACCACCCCTGGTATGTATAATAATTAATTATTTATATAATGGACGCTCTTTATCCATTCTCTTACATTTATGTGTTTTAAATAACAATATCGGAATTTATTGCATTTAATTTTTCGTATAAATAATTTAAAATTAAACGTTTTGTACAACCGACTTCAATATAAATTATTAAGAATAACTCAAAAACTATTGGTCAGAACTTGATCAAATTCATATGGGACCACGTGTGAAGCACCAGCTTTCAAGAATCATCGAAATCGGTTCACCCAGTAAAGAGTTATGAGGTAACACACATAAAAAAAACATACAGTCGAATTGAGTACCTACCGTCTCCTTTTTAAGTCGACAGAAAAAAATTGTTATTGTGAATAAAATATGTAGGTACTTGTATTGTTGTGGATAGTTGTTGTAGTACCAATTACAAGCTTCATTTTTAATAGGTCAGCCAACCTAATTAATAATTCTTAATTGACGTATTAATTAGTTTAACTATCGAATTATTATAGATATAATCAAAAGCTAGACACGGTAATAAAAAAATAACATAGGACAATGGACGACTCGTTTTATTTAAAATTTCAGATATTGTTATTTAATATTTTGGTGGACTGAAGGCGTCTTCGCCTCCTATGCAGAAGATGAAGAACGCATAGAAGAAGCATTGTTATTTGCACGAGCGCCTTCATCACTGGAATTGTACTTGTTCCTTCAAGCTTTCATACATTCAGCACCTCACGCAATCGTTAACATTTTAGATCTAATGTTGCGGTTTTCCGATCCAGCATTTGATAAAGGTAAAAGTTTGTTTATGTTGGTCAAGAATGATAACATAATGATGTCTTTTATTTACTCTAATGCTATACATTGGATAAAACAATTATTACGGATTTTATCACGTTTAATTTAATTTAAATTTTATAGTTTCAGTTCAAGCAGTTAGTATTATCGCATCGTGTATGCGAATGGCAAGCACGGCTACCTTATACAGAAGATTTGAACGAGAAAAAATATGCGGTCGTAAATATCCTTGGGGTAATGCAGCAGATGTTGAAAGGGAAAATATTAAAAACGAAGAGCTCGAAAAACGCAATGGAGATAATAATATATCCGAAAATATTTACGAACCAATTAAAAGACAAAGTAGTAGTTCTAATAAATCTACCGATAGTAAAAATGAGGTGGATAATGATTTGATACAATTCTCCCCGCGCAATTCAGAAATGACCTCTTCGTTAAATGAAGATAGTGCATTTGACTCTGATACAAGTTCAAACTACTTGTCGCCAATTATGTTACGTGATGAAAATACTGGGAGTGATAACGAATATGTCCGTCCGATATCAGTTGTAGACAAAGTGGCCCCTCTAAGACAAAAGAGGGAATATGTTATTGAAAATGTTTATGTGCCGCCGCCGCCAGCAATGGATGCGCCTAGACCTGGTTCGTTAGCACTCTGGGCAGAAAAAATCGTTGAAAATGCAGAAAATATTCCCACCTGGCTATCAGCTCCGCCCAGACGAAAACATTGGGAGGTAGTTCAAGATGAGCCTGACATTCCACGTCGTGTTCCTAGATCTTTCATCCGGGGTCTCGAACCTCAAGATATAACTGCCGGCTTAGTTCAGTACTTGGGTTGGTACTCCTTCTTTGTATCACGATTACTCTCTATATCCGCATTTATCAATTTCTTTCCTTACGTGGCTATTATAATCCTTTTCTCTCATTATCAAATTATGTTACTCTTTCTAATAGTTCCGCAGGCTAGCACACTAAAGAGGGCATTTTATATGTTTCTTGCCTTTATCTATTTATTTTGTTTAATGGAATTTAAGATACGCTTTAGACACGTGCGAGTGTGGCACGTGTTTTGGCTTATAGCCTGTACCATTGAGAACATTATTTTTATAGCGTTGTGGGCAAGCATTGATAACTATTTCGACAGTTGGTGGAGACGATTTGTTGTGATGGCAACTTTTGGTGGTATGTTGTTAAGTTATATGTGTCTTCTAGTGTATTTTGTGTTGTTAAAGCCAAGAGAAACCGTGGTTCCCATTAAAAATAGAAATATTAGCGCTAGTAAAGCTTTATGAAAATTATACGAAATGTTATTTATTATCATTTCAAAGAGCCATTATTGTTAAGTTATTTGCAGATTTATAAATAAGATACACATATTACAGTAAAAATGTTTTCTTATTTACTACTTTTCTTATTATTCCAAAGGTACCTAACAATTAATTTTGTCATCAATTAATTGCATGCCTTAAGCGCAAAGCGCGTAGGTATGTTCTACTAGCGCCTAAAAATCAAGATTCCAACGTTTTGTCGCATTAAAATCGTATCTAACAATCATATTGAACATATAAATGATATAAAAAGCACATAACATACAGAATGATATTTTATAATTCCTAATTAGATAAGTCTATCGCTATTTTCAAAAACTTTTTCATTTCACATGTCGGTGATTTCTAAATTTTTTAGGCATGCAAGTTACTATGTTTTCTTTCACCGCCGAGCAAAATTACCATTTATAATAAATCAGTATTCAAAAATTTCGTACTGGCGAGTTCAATGTAATTTGGGTTGTTCCATACTCATCCTATGACGTCTCGTCTGATTATCTAATCATCTAATCATTCCATATGTATGTACTAGGAGTCCAGTCAAATAAGGTTACAACAAAGGCACACAAATTACAAATAAGGCACTTAACTTTGCCATTTTGGTATAATGTAGTTTTAATGATACAAAATGTGTAGAACTTAAAGTTTTACATAAAAAAGGTTATATGATTTTTTAAATGGTTTTGAGGGTTTAACTTTAAGGGATGAACGTAAATTTGAAAAAGCATAGGTAATAGAAAAATAAGCGATATTATTTTATATTGCTTAAAAATCTTATCTTTTATTTTAAATATACAGATTTTTTATTTTTAAAAAATATAACTAATAAATTTTTACTTGGTATGTTTCGGTAGGTGTAAATTTATACAGGTATAAAATTGTTATAATTTTTAAAATATTTATTTACTTGAATATAGGCCGATTATATACTCAAAAATATACTTATTTCTTATTTCTTATTTTTAAAAAACGTTACCCCCACACTAGGATTTTCTCCTGTGTCGTGGAGGCAGTTTACAAACATAAATTGCACAAGGACAAACATCCAGACCCGGAACAATTATTTGTAGGCCATACAAATACTTGTTCCGTGCGGGATTCGAACCCGCGGCCCCCAGCGCAACAACTGATTGCTAAGCCACTACACTACTATAATGAATACTAACTTTCTTCGCGCTATATGCCCAGCCCATTGCCACTTTAGCTTATTAATCCGTTGGACTATGTCGGTTATTCTGGTTCTACTGCGAATATCTTCATTTTTAAGTTTATCACGCATATAAACTCCAAGCATAGCCCTCTTCATAGCTCGATCGGCAAATTTGAGCTTCCTCATTCGGCCAGCAGTGAAGGACCACGTCTCAAATCCATTTGGCATCACTGGCAAAACGCGCTAGTTGTACAATCTTGTTTTCAAGTTTTGAGCTATACCTAACGAGAAGATGTGTCGTAATCCCCGAACGGTGGCTAGCAGAGTTGAATCCGTCGATTGACCTCACGGTCATAGTTGGACTTACCCAGGTTGGCCTATTTGTCCCAGGTAAACATACTCGTCAACAATTTCGAGGGTAGTGCTCCCAACAACTAGCAGCATAAGTGTAAAATGGATGTTACACATGGCCTTTATCTTAATAGTTAATGTTAATCTTAAAACCTAGTCTTCCAATGTGACACTATTGAGATCATTGAGCATGGTGCTTAGGTTATCCAGCGATTCTGCCATAAGGACTATATCCTCGGTAAATCAAAGGCGAGTGAAGTACCCCGTCATTGATGTTAATACCGTATCCTTTCCAGTCCAGTAGCTTGAAAACGTCTTCCAACGCAGTGGTGAAGAGTTTCGGGGATACAAAGTCATCCTGTCTTACGCTACTATGCAGTTTGATAAGTTTCGTACTCTGTTTCTGTATTCGGAGAGCAATCGTGACGCTAGTGTACAAGCACTTCAGCACATCGATATACCGACAGTCTAAATGCACCGATGAGTGTTGCACTGCCCAAAATTTCGACGGAATCAAAGACTGTCTCATAGTCCACATACGCAAGGCAAAGTGACAGATTGTACTCTTTGGTCTATTGTACAATTTGCAGAAGAAAGTGTATGTGGTCTATGGTACTAAAGTCTTTTCGGAAATCGATTTGTTCGGGAGGCTGGAAGTCGTCAAGTATGAGTGCGAGATGATTCGTAAAGGCTTAAAAAACAGTAAGTAGATGCGTCTCAGAAGGGAAATCGGTCAATAGTGCACTTCTGCTCCACCCCTCCGGAGAAGTGCCACCATGGAAGACGGAATTGAAAAGCGTATGAAGGACTTTAAGTACCCATTTTGCATTCGCATTCACAAGCTCCGCTGTAATTCCAACCTCGTCCGGGGCCTTGCCGTTTTTAAAGTGCTGGAGAGCCATACTAATCTCGCTCAGACTGACTTAAACTGAGGATTGCTCTACGATTTTTACTCACACTTGCTTGTGGCTCCAACTATGACGTGTACAGCTGCCTGTAGAACCTCTCAATCTCACTCAAAATCTCAGGTATACCCGGAAACGATGCTACTACATACGGTCTTCAACTTGGACAGTTGACCCTTTCTGGTAGACAGATCTCTGGCAAAGACTTTAGAGCATTGGTTCCGCTTGATCGTTTATTCAATACCAGTTGTATTGAAGTTGCGTAAGGCTCGCCGCATGCATTTGGAGATCTGTGTGTTCATTTGCCTCTATGATGTCATATTTGCTGTAGACTGCAGCTTCTTTTCCCGTCTAACAGCCATGAGATTTCTGAATCTGAATCTGAATTCTGAATCTGAATCTGAAAGTGTGATCGGAGAGTTTTTGGTTTCTTCTATGACGGGTTTTGCAGAACTTAGTTTCGACATGGACAGTTTCCACGAGCTTGTCATTTGTATGGTCCACTGTATTGCAATTTCACAGGCACCGAAAACTGTTTTGTAATTCGAGAGTTTTCGGGGCTTTGAATTAGAGCACGATGGGGCATAGCGTTGACTTCATTAAATGTGACCTCTCCGACTTAACATTAAGGTTTAATGTGTCTCTCACCATGATCGCTGCAATTTTTTATCCTCGCGATTACTGAGTAGTTTCTGTCTGGTTATTATGACGAAGTCAATCTCATTTTTTGTCGAACCGTCGGTGCTTGTCTAGATCCACTTTCTGTGGGACCGCTTCTGGAAATAGAGTTCATTATTAAGATTCTCGCCTTCTCCATTAAGTAGTGCAGCTGCTAGCCCTTTGGGTTCCATTGCGCTATTCCGAATTTCCCTACCTTCAGCTCACCGTTCTTTCTTGTGCTTATTTTTGCGTTGAAGTCTCCCAGTATCACCGTATAGTGGCTGTTGGAGGAATACATGGCTCTTGAGATATCCTCATACTTTCTCTACACCTTCTCATCGGTATCTGCAGAGGTTGGTGCGTAAATCTGTATATACCTTCAACGAATACCATTTGGTGATTCTGACTATAAGGTAACCCTCGTTGACACACTCGCAATCTTTAAAACTTTGTTAACGTATACTCTCTCTCTCTTCGGACCTCAGATAATCCTATAATATCCCAGCGCAACTTATCTATCTGTTCTTCCAGCTCCAAGATCTTCTCGTCTTGAATGTTGCCAGGTTGAGTTGTCTTAGGTGGGGACCGAACCTCCACTGGAGATTCTTAGCATCCCCTTCGTTACCATAGTTGCCACTGTAGCTAGGAATAGCGGAGCCGCAGGGATTGGGGGCAGTTTCTTTATGTAGTTGTTCATGAGGGGGTACATATTAGCAGAAAGATGCTGCACATCTTCCGTCTCAGTTTCCCTCTGTCGCCTCTTACGACAACCACGAAAATATATGAGGTAGTGGATATTAATACACTGCCAAACAGTTTATGTGATGTTTTGTTAAGTTATGACTTTATGTGGCCCAAAAATGTAAACAAAAATATCATTCCCTCCTTATCATTGAGCTTGCAACGCAAGAAACTACGCTTTTAATAAGAGTATAGTTGTTAACTCCGTCCTTAGTACATATTTCGTATTTTCTTAGAGCATATCAACGTTACTAAGCTTTTTAAATATATTTTTGTACAGAACCCTCGGTGTTTTACTTAAAAGTTTTATCTATTTTTGGATGAGTAAATAAGTAAAATAGTAGTTTTTCTGAATGTCAATTTTCAAGTTATGATGTAATGCCATGAACACATTTTATGAACACAATATAAGCGACTGGCGAGCTCTAAAAGAAACAGCTTGTAGCCTCTTTATATAATAAATAGCTCTAGTGTTACGAGGTCACCAGTTTATTAATAGTTTACTTTTTTAATTCTTGTTATTATTGATTTTAATCGTGACATTTATTGATATTGTTGATTCATCTAATACATAAAAATAAATTTTTGTATGATCGTATTTAATGCGCTCTCATAGCGTTCATCAGATTGCACTAAAACTTTGTCAATTTATTATTTGCACTTGGACGAAGGTTAACTTACACCGGGTGGCGCTGGGATCGTACCGACAAATGTATTTGAAAGTTATATATCATTCATTTTTAATAAATGTATTATCATTCCTAATTAAACAATATAACTCTTCCAAATTTATAACGACATTTCCACAATCATTTCTTCTGCGGTAGCAACAGGCCGGGTACCAGCTAGCACGTATATAGTAAGATTATCTCTTAATTATGACGTTTAATTTCACAACGGAGTATATTATTTTTAAATTTATCTCATTAAATTGATTTTAAGGAGACTGTACACACAAGCCTTGTTATAATTAAATTGTTATAATTACTCAATCGGTTGAGTTAGGGTAGAGTATTTATAATCATATAAATACTGAAGGTTAGGAATATTCATAGGAAGAAATAAGAATTTAGGATCAAATAATGAGAAACACAAACCGGTTAAATATAAAAGTAAAAGTAAGGAAAAAAAATCGTAGAAGAGACGTCATAGGATCAATACGAAATAACCCTATAATTCAACCCTTTACCCCCGCACTACCGCATCCTGAGGCACCAATACGCAGCGCGGCTTTTCCTTGCTTATAAACGAGATGAGGTCTGCGTTCAAAAGTGAAACATATTAGGTGTGTTACTTTACTTTAACTTTTATAATTCATTTATCTAAAACATCTGTTTGGTCTACTTAAATACAAAAACGATGTTACGTAATATAAATCACCCAAACAAGGCTATATCTGTCAGTAGTGTTGATAATTGGCCACCTGACCGGTTTTAACCATTCTTCTATGCTCTCTGCTGATAGGCATTCCGTAAGAGATGCATGGCGTAACGCAACAATGGCAATAAACATATTGCTTTGTGCTACATACTTCAAAGAAAATACTGCCCACCGGCTGTGAGTGAAGTCTTCCGTTTGGTTGTTAACGCTACAGTACAATTTTTAGCTTTATCCGTTTAACTTGAAGACATACTCGTAAAAGGTAAAAATATCCACCTGTTGTTGCGCTTATGTTATGATTCGACGTGGTTATGCAAAAAGGATCCAACCCGAGTTTGTGTCAAAAATGTTGACTTGAAGAATAATGTTTGTGGTCTATACTATTATGTGATGTAACAATTTTAGCAAACGTAACACAAATAAGAAGAAAAATTACAAACAGATAGAAACCATTCCGATAATTTGAGTTTATGATATTTGAAGTATCCATACTTCAAATATCATAAACTCAAATTAACTTATGGCGGGTTGGATCCTTTTTGAATAACTACGTCTAATTGTAAAGTAGATCGTAATTCGCGTCGTTTTATAAACGACTAATTACAAACATTGTGTAGTATATTTTTACGTGGTAGAGTCATGCTGCAGCTATATTATGGTTGTAACATGAATTGGTCGGCCCGACTAAGGAAGGACCACTGCGTTGGCAAAGATGCATCGATTGCATGTTGCATGCAAATAAAAAAAAATAAGTTAACTTATTTAATAAAAAACGGCCATTTAATAGGTATAGACCTAATACTTATGTCATGTAATCTGGTGTCGTCGTAAATTACCATAATAATTCAATTCCTGTTTATACTTATTATACTCTTTGTCATTAAAATTCCTCCAGTTGTGATCAGAGGTGATGAAAGGAAAAACCATAAAGGCTTCCGGTAGGTTTACGTGGTAGAGCCATGCTGCAGCTATATTACTTGTATAGTTGTAACACGAATCGGTCGGCCCGACAGGGGAATGACCACGCTCTCACAGAACATCAGCTTAAAATAGCAGGTTAATGCTGCTGTTTCGTATGGTGAGTGTAGACAACCGGAGACCCTTGTCTCTGGAAACGAGGTATTCCATCTTAATCCTCAGGGGTGACAACGCATCTGCATTTTGATTCTTAATCGAGGATAAATGTACATGTACAATGTTTGAGTCACAGCAAACACTTACCGTCAGATGGACTGTGTGCTGGTTTGTACCCTTATTCTAAAAAATATTATAATATTTATAGACTTAGTAATACTTAAAGAAAGGTGTTTCAATCCTCTCTCAGACTTTACTGTGAATCGTTTAGGATCTATTAATTTAGCGTAAATTATTGACATTAAAAATATAGGGAACTTAATTATAGTATAGTAAGTTATGTATAGAAATAAAATAAAAAGAACATACATTGTAATTGTCGGAGTAATCATGTTAAATTGTATGTAACATATAAAATAAATATCAAATTAAATTGGAAAACTGAAAGTAAAATAAAAATAATTCTCTTTAAACTACCTGCTATCTTGGAAATTTACCGCTTTTGTGGACACTTTTCAGTATAACAAGAAATATAAAAAAATGTGTGAAATAAATGAAAGATTTATAGGTTGATTAATTTCCCAGTGTGGTGTCGACATAAGGGAATCTGTCACCTCTTTTTGTCCCGAGGGTGTCACAAAAAGCGTTTATGGTAAACGCCAAAATAATCTTAAGGTTTCCCATAGATAGTGGTTTGTCTATCTCATTTATGCCAAGCATGAAATATCCACCCCGGCAACGGACATCAGCGTTAAAGGTGGGAGACGTCTGCTACTGTGATCGTTAATCCATCTGATAAGCGTGAGGTTTAAGGCAAACTCTCTCATGCAGCCATAGACCTTAAGGGCTGTTAAAACACGAACGCCGGCCCTCTATCGCTATCTCTTTCTACTACTTCATCGGTCTATAACAGTTCACTGTTGGACATAGACTTTGTGGGCAGGATTTGCCGTAATAGCTTCGGTTATCAAGTATATCAGAAGATTGGCAGGCAGGTTGGCAACCGCAGTTGCCAACTCCTGTTATAATACTTCCCTCGGCCGCCCCTAACGATATCCATGGCACGATATGGTGGTAGTGGATATTCTATTCTTAAGACTTTACACGGAACGTATAGAACACGAGATATACTATTTTTTCTTGTAAATTATTCACACATTAAGGGTTATTTAACAATTCTTATCTCTATATATAAAAATCAACTGATGTCCGTTAGTCTCTAGATTTTTTTGTTTCTGTTTGAGTGGATCGTTTATATTCAGAATTGCACCCGGTAGGCGGTGTTGTCGAGATCCAGGAAATTTCATTTTTACTAAAAGTAAATGTCAATTTTTAATAGACTTAGGAATATGACAAGTTCAATGCAACTATTAGAATGTTGTCTAAATAGTTACTTAAACTTTAAAGATTTCATCCCTTATATGCCACCGTTAGGGGTGGATATTTTGTAAAAAAATTTATAAGACCACTTTTAAAGTATAACTTATTTAATAAAAAAGAATCATTAAAATAGGTTTACAATTTCAAAGATTTTGCATATCATAAATAACAAAAAAATTACACAGTCCAATTGAGAACCTACTTCGTTTTGTGAAGTCGGCTAAAATACCAATTAAATTAACATACAAAAGACAATTACAATTGTTTTATTTTTTTTTACCTTTTTGAGTGGACTAAGATTAAGTTTAAGTAAAGTAAGTTACAGGCCACTCTCACTTCTGTGATGGTTTTTAGGGCAAGGAAGTGTCCGCCGCGCTGCCCCAATGCGTGTTGGCGGACTTCATATGTTTTCGATATTTTTTTTATTTCTCAGACATGCAGGTTTTTCACGATGTTTTCCTTCATCGCCAAGCACGTGGTAAATCAGCACTTAAATGGCATTTAACAATTTCATTGGCGCCGGCTAGACTCATGGATTCACACAAATACATTCAAAAGAATGTCTACTAAAAGGGGGTAAAAAAACTTTTCTTTCAATGTGATCTACCCGTATAGGTAACTTAAACATCGTTATCCCCTCTAAGGAATTATTTTCACCGAATTTATTTTGGACCCCTTTAAAAAAAAGATTTATCTAAAGTCTAAACCAGTTTCACAAATTGAAGATCTCTTATAATACATACAAAAAAAAAACGGTTTGAGCCTATTAAAGTGCACTGCTGAACATAGGCCACCTAGGGGGGCGTATGTTCGTAATAAGCGTGGCATATATTTACCTTATATGCCACGCTTGGCACGCGGGTTGGCAGCCGCAGTTTTTATTATTTTTAGTCGTTATAAGGAAGACGCTGCTGCCCATCTCCTGATTTGTTTCCCTCTGTCGCCTCTTATGACACCCACGGGATGATATAGGGTAGTGGATATTCTTACACCACCACTACACGGCCTTTTAAAAAAAAAGATCATACAATTCATTGTAAGCTTCTCCATTTTTGGGTTGAAAGAAGATACAGTTAAATTATAAACGACCTCCTTTTTTAATATCAGCGAATAAAAAAAGAAACAAAGATTGAACACATTAAGACGAAGGCAATATATTTAGTCAAGGTTACGATTCTAACAAAAACTGGTTGCTCTAGCTGTGTAATTGCGTTCGGGTAAGGAGGCTAATCAGAGATTTAGGGATTAGTATCTGTGGAGGATGTCCCATATGCAGATTTTTTTATGACAAAGCCAACAAATATTAGTATACATGTTGCGTTACAATTTGGAATACGTTAATGTGCACATTAGCTAGATTATCTGCAGATTATCGGCTGCGAATCGTTAATGTGCGAAATTTTACTTAAAGTAGCAAATATCTGCACTTTCCCTAGTCAAACTGCATATTAAAGCTGCTACGCCGTTAAATCGCGGAAGACAGAGAGCTCATTGTCTTGCACATTTATTTTATAACTTCATTTACTATATTTTATTAATGAAAGTTTGAAAGTGGTTTCCACCAAGAATGTTAGACAAAACTACTTTTGACTTATACTTTTCGAATTGTTGAAATTAAAAAGTTTAATTCTTTCAATATTATATTTTATTTCATTATAATGTACGCGGCGTATCCTACTGTTATTGATAAATGCTTTGTTGTTAATCCGCAGATTACCTAGACTTCCTACTAGGTAATCTGAAAAATCACGACTAATGAAGAATTAATATTCATAGAATTCTAAGAATTCACATTCATAGAATTATTGCAATATTATATACATTATACTTCTAATTACAACAGTAGAGCTGTTGTAATTAAGGTATGCTGGAAGAAAACTCTATCAGAGTTACAATAAAGAATGAATACAGAAGGATATAAAAAAAATATTACGAACGTTTAGTTTAGCTTAGATTTTAGTTACATGTTTGACAATTGTCAAAAATTTAACTAAAATTTAAGGATTTGTAATTGGAACGCTATTGAAATTGTTTAATTTTTTAAATTTTCGTAGTAGTAGTATTTTTTTTATTGAATAAGGGTGACAAACAAGCACACAGTCCACCTGATGGTAAGTGGTAGCTGTGGCCCATAGACATCTACATTTAGCCTCGATTAAGAATCAAAATGCAAATTCGTTGTCATCCATGAGGACTAAGATGAAATGCCTCATTTCCAGTAAAAAGGGTCTCCAGTTCTCTATACTCACCATATGAAACAGCAGAATTGAGCTGCTATTTTACGCTGGTATTCTGTGAGAGCATTGTCCTTCTCGGGTTGAGCCGACCCATTCGTGACACAACCATAATATAGCTGCAGCATGGCTCTACAATGTAAATATATAGTATTTACTCATCAAATCAAAGATATTCTTATCGTTTTCGAAATGGACGTCATCTTCCAATTAAATACCGGAAGTTAATCATCTGTTCAGGATATACATAACAGTCTCGATTAAACAACGCCAACGTGTATGGGATATGATTGAAGGAAGGGTCGGATGCAATGCTAACACTCGGGGATGTTTTAATATATAAAGATCCGAAATTAGGTGATTTCCGATTTGATTAGTTAAGATAAAATTAAATTTTAATTATTTATCTAATCTAATTCTTAATTATTAATTAAAAAAAATTAGATTAAGAGCAAACAGTAACGTTGGATCCTTATTTAGATGACAGAGAAAGTATTATTAAGTAAAAAAAGTATGAATCTATGAAATTCATCAACTTACCACTTTACGTGGTAGAGTCATGCTGCAGTTATATTAGTAGTATACTCGTAGTTGTAGCACGAATGGGTCAGCACGACCGGGGAAGGACCACGCTCTCACAGAATACCAGCGTAAAATAGCAGCAAAACGCTGCTGTTTCGTATGGTGAGTGTAGAGAACCGGAGACCCTTTTTACTGAAACGAGGCATTCCGTCTTAGTCCTAACGGGTGACAACGCATCTGCATTTTGATTACTTATCGAGGATAGATGCACATGTCTATGGGCCACAGCAACCCCTTACCATCAGGTGGACTGTGTGGTCGTTTGTCACCCGTATCTTATAAAAAACCACGTGCATGTCTGACAAATAAAAAATAATCGCAGATATATGAAGTTGCAATGTGAAGAAACGCATTGGACTAGGGCGGCGGACAATTCCTTGCTCTAAAACTCTCAGAAATGAGTGCCTAGCAGTGGGACCTAGGTATAATGTAGGCTGTAACTTTAACATTAACTATATATACGTGGTAGAGCCATACTGCAGCTATATTAGTAGTATAGTTGTAGCACGACCGGGGAAGGACCACGCTCTCACAGAATGCCGGCGTAAAATAGAAGCTTAACACTGCTGTGTTTCGTATGGTGAGTGTATAGAACCGGAGACCCTTTTTACTGGAAAAGAGGCATTCCATCTTAGTCCTCACGGGTGACAACGCATCTGCTATTTTGATTCGCAAACGAGGATAAATGTAAATGTCTATGGGCCACAGCAACCACTTACCATCAGGTGGACTGTGTGCTCGTTTGTCACCCTATCCTATAAAAAAAATATTCCTAAAATTTACACAAACGAAATTACGGACTTAACTTTTTATTTAATCGACATACTTTTTTAAAATGTAATTATCACCTTTATAAAAAGTAAAAACCGACTTCAAATAACTTTAAAGAGATGATTGATCATCGAAATTGGTTGACGTGATAAAAATTATTCGTCCATATGTCGTCTTTGCAAATTGAAGAGTTTGATGACTTTTTTATGGACCTTATTATAGGAACAAATTTATAAAAGAACTGCCCCTGGGTTATGTCTTGTCTAACAAAAAAAGAATCATTGAAATCATCGCTGAACATACAAAATATTCCGACGAGAGCCTCCTACTTTTTCACATAACAGTTGGTTGAAAAAAGTTTTACCAAGACGCGAAAAGAACCTGGCATCGCAAAAATTTTAATTTGTAATAAGACATGTCTTGGTATTTTATTGGTCACAAATTCAATACTTGAATCACTTAAGGTCTTATCCATGCCCATATTAAACACTGTATGACCAAATACGTATACCACCCGGAGTATTCGTACTTACGGCTATAGATTTTAAGTATTTACACTTAAATGCTTTAATAATATGAAGTGGTATATTTCAACCTGTTGAATAGATAAAATGATTACAAAATATTAACTAACTTTTAGTACGATTGATAGAATTTCGTAGTTTATGGCTAATTCAGACTTCACCGTTCAACTTTCGGCGTCAGTTATTCGTCTTTTTATGTTTGTTTGCTTAAAATTTAAAATATAAATATAACAGGTATTAAAAAGTAGTAATAAAATAAAATATTTCAATGATTTAATATATCGAGCATGAAAAATAAAATATAATAGTTTAAATAATAACGTTATATAGGCAGATCGCCACATAAATAAAAGATAAAATTCGGTAAGTATTTTAATAAAGTATCTAAGAGAAATGTTTGTTAAAAACCCATTTTTTAAAAATATGTTATATTTTCTAAAGCAACCTGTGTTCGATTCTTGTGGCACCAATGAAATTGTTTAAATCTGCGTGTCTAAGAAATAAAAAAAATATTTCACAGATACATGAAGTTCGCCCCATTCCTTGCCCCAAAACTCCTCAGAAATAAGAGGAGGCATGTGACCAGTTGTGGGACGTATCTATATAGGCTGTATCTTCACTTGACTTTAGTATTTTCTACTTATATCATATTACAGTGTTTCTTGATTTTACATACATTCAGCATACGTTTAACATAATTACGCGCTGTTGGATGCAATCACTTGATCTGAGATCGAAACATGGCCGTGCGGCACTTTGATGATTATTTTTTGCTAATTTACCGTGCCCCGTGTCGATGTAAGTCCGGAGATGAGCGCAACTCGCCAGTAATTACCATCGGGCGAACAAGAAACCGCATTATAAAATGCTATCTTTTAACCGCGCCTGTCCGGCGGTTGCATCGTTAAATAGAGTTGATATCCGTCAGTGCTTATTGAATATTTCAAATCGAATTTCACTTTTCTGATTAAGGAGTGGCTTAGATATCTCTAGAGTCACCTTAATACAACACGAATTAACACATCATAATATATAAGCTTACGCAAAAAGGTATAACATAACGATTTCGTAATATTATATTTAAATCCAGAACAGTCAATAGTATAAAGCGAAATTAGTTAATATTAAATAAGTATTGCATTTAAATGTCTACATATTTCGAAGGCTTGGTAGCTGACAAGTTAAATTTGTAAGCTTTGTTTTTAAGTACACTCTGAGTGAACGATTTATCTGAGCAGTCATTAAGTTGCTTCAGCTGTCTTATGTTAAAACTATGAGCGACGATCCAGTATTCCTAATAGCCCTTAGCTATCAGTTATAATTCTTTTTTTCTGATTGGATACATATACGGCAGTATTGATAACATTTGTTTTGTACATATATATATGTATCATCATCGTCATCATCATTACAGCCAAGTTCATCATTAAGTCCACTGCTGAACATAGGCCTCCCACAAGGAATGCCACAAAGCACGGTCCTGAGCCACCTGCATCCATCGACTTCCTGCATGTCTTACCAGGTCGTCACTCCATCTCGTGGGGGGTCACCCTACACTTCGCCTACCGGTACAAGGCTGCCACTCAAGAACCTTTCTTCTCCATCGGCTGTCGGTTCTTCGAGCTATATGGTCGGCCCACTGCCACTTCAGCTTACTAATCCGTTGGGCTATGTCGGTTACTCTGGTTCTACTGCAGATATCCCCATTCCTAAGTTTATCACGCAGATAAACTCCGAGCATAACCCTCACCATAGCTCTCTGAGCGACCTTGAGCTTCCTCATACGGCCAGCAGTGAAGGACCACGTCTCAGATCCGTAAGTCATCACTGGCAACACGCACTGGTTGTACAATTTCGTTTTAAGGTTTTGAGGTATGTCTGACGAGAAGATGTGTCGTAGTTTCCCGAACGCTGCCCAGCCGAGTTGAATCCGTCGGTTGACCTCTCGGTCGAAGTTGGACTTACCTAGTCGGACTATTTGTCCCAGGTAAACATACTCGTCAACATCTTCGAGCTTAGTGCTCCCAAAAGCTACCGGCATAGGTGTGACATGGTCATTAAACATAATCTTTGTTTTGTCCATGTTCATCTTAAGACCTATCCGTTGGGAGACACTATTGAGGTCATTGAGCATAGTGCTTAGGTCCTCCAGCGATTCTGCCATAAGGACTATATCGTCGGCAAATCGAAGGTGAGTGATGTACTCGCCATTGATGTTAATACCGTATCCTTTCCAGTCCAGAAGCTTGAAAACGTCTTCCAATGCAGCGGTGAAGAGTTTCGGGGATATAACGTCACCCTGTCTTACACCTCTCTGCAATTGGATAGGTTTCGTACTCTGGTTCTGCACTCGGATAGCCATCGTAGCCCTACTTTACAAGCACTTCAGTACTTCGATATACCGATAGTCAACTTGGCACCGCTGAAGGGACTGCAGCACCGCCCAAATTTCGACGGAATCAAAGACTTTCTTAGTCCACATACGTCAGGAATTGTGGCAAATTGTACTCCTCGGACTTCTGTACAACTTGCCAAAGGGTATGTATGTGGCCTATGGTGCTAAAGCCCTTTCGGAAACCGGCTTGTTCGGGAGGCTGGAAGTCGTCAAGTCTGCGTGCGAGACGATTCGTAATGACTCTCGAAAACAACACGTAGACGCGGCTCAGAAGGGAAATCGATCTGTAGTTCTTCAAGAAAGCATTGTCACCTTTCTTGAAGAACAAGACCACCGCACTTCTGCTCCACGCCTCCGGTGTAATGCCACTATGGAGGACGGAATTAAAGAGCCTCTGAAGGACTTCCAGTACCGGTTTTCCACCCGCTTTAAAAAGCTCCACTGTAATTCCATCCTCGCCTGGGGTCTTGCCGTTTTTAGGGTGCTGGAGAGCGATTCTAATCTCGCTCAGTCTGACGTCCGGGATATCATCGGAATAGTGTCGGATAAGACTCGCTCTTGGATCGTTACTCACACTTGCGTGTGGCTCCAACGATGACGTGCTGTCCATAGAACCTCTCAATCTCACTCAAAATCTCAGGTGCCCCGGAAACGATGCTGCCACACTCGGTCTTCAGCTTTGACAGTTAGCTTTTTCTGACAGACAGATCTCTGGCAAAGACTTTGGAGCCTTGGTTCCGCTCGATCGCTTCTTCAATACAAGCTGTACTGAAGTTGCGTAAGTCCCGCCGCATGCATTTGGAGATCTGTCTGTTCAGTTGCCTGTATGCTGTCAAATCTGTTGAACAATGTAGCTTCATCTCCCGTCTAACAGCCATGAGATTAAGAGTGTGATCGTGATAGTTTTTGTGTTCTTCTGCGGCGGGTCTTGCAGAACTTAGCTCCGACTGCATGGACAGTTTCCACGAGCTTGTCATTCATATCGTCCACATCATTGCAGTCTTCTAGGCAATATATATATATATATATATATATATAGATCAGCATACACGGACCGAGAACGAGTATGATCCAAGAGAGCAGTCAGGAGGCGTTTTTGAATTTGATCCTAAGTTCTAAGTTTTAGCGTTGGTCTTTAAGATTAAGGGCATGTCAATCATCTAAGAAAACACAAGCATGACGGCTTATCGACATCATTACAAAGAAACTCGGTTTCCTTACTTACACACGGAGCTTGTACACGCAGCTTTGAAGTCAACACCGACTTAAATTAGAGCGTTCCATGCAGTGCTAATTTAATCGATGGAAAGAAGATTTTTTGAATTGAAAATTTCTTTAGCATCGTTGTGATTTGAAACACTATGAAACGAAAAAGCGATACTAAAAAGAGACAAACATATACATCTATAGGATTTAGGCCTGCGAGAGAATGGGATAGAATACAGTGTACAGTGTTCCCTATTATGTTGGTCTCCTTTTCTGAAGGTTTCACTTTTACTGCGTGTGAACTGCACACGTGTTTTTTTATAATAATATTATATTAACTAGACTAACAAACGATATAACAGTACACCTTACGGACTTCCACGGACATCTACAATCAACTGCAATGTAATTATGTTTTAAGCAAGGAACGAGATGGAATTATTATTAGCCTGTTGTAAGCAGGCAAACGAGTAAGTGAATCATCTAATAGTAAGTGACGATCTAATAGAGGTGTAAAAAACATAGCGCTTAAATACATTCTATTATTTAGATATGACATGATAATGTCATATCTAAATATTAGAACGCAAACAGTTGTTATTAATGGACGCAGTTCTTCCGGATCGGTAGTATCTATGGGTGTTCCTCAGGGCTCAGTTCTTCGTCCCTTTCTGTTATTAGTTTATATTAACGACATACATTACTTGGTAGGGAATAACCATTATATAGTATTATTTGCTTATGATCATTCTTTGATTTTCCAACTAAAAAGGCAATTATTAAAATATGACGAAGTGAATGTGGTATAAGTTCTAAAAGTAAAAAATTACTTTCAATAAGTACATATTATGTATTGTAATCTATATTGAAAAAAATGCTGTATCAAAAGTAGTACACTGGTTTAACATTAATAATTAGCTTTTGAACGGTAATAAAACGAAATGTGCTTTTAAATGGGGAAGAGCTGGGACTTGTTGAATCCACTGTTTTTCTCGGAATTAGAGTTTACGCGAAGCTTCAATGGGGTCCTCATTTATTTAAACTAGCTAGCAAACTTAGTTCTGTAGCATATTATGCTGTAAAAAAGATTATATGCCTTACATGTGTTGAAAGAAGAGAGAGAAATTTAGTCTAAATTTAAAGTTTTAGTTTAAATTAAATTTTAGAGAAAAATTTTAAGAAATAAATATATTAACTTTGGCCTCTCAATATAATTATGAGAATTTAATCTATGTACACAAAAACAAAAATAGTTTTATTAAAAATAGTGATGTACATTCTGTAAATACTAGGATCAAGCACAAATTAGTTATACCAGTTACTCGTCTGCAAAGAGCCAGTAAGTCTTTCATGGGGCAACGCTTTTGCAACAAAGTTCCAGAAAATATGCAGACCTTTTCTATCAAAAGATTTAAATATAATTTAAATCTTTTGATTTTTATATATTATATTATATGATATTAAGCAAAAATTGTCTAGTAAGGATTATTATACTACTAAAGTGTACATGACTGATAATAACCCCTGGGAATAAGGTGATCGCTACCATGCTATTTCTAAATGTTTTCATAACAATTGTATAAAATATTATATTGTAAATTGTGCTTTTTAAAAAAAAGTCCCGCTGGGTTTCTTGCTGGTGCTTCCCAGGACAGAGGTTTTTTGCGAACCAGTGGTAAAAGTAAAAAATGACTTTCAATAAGTATATATTATGTATTATAATTTTTTTTATTATATATATATTGAATAAAAATTATTCCATTCTATTCTATTCTATTTATCACGCCCATGAACATTTTCTATACTAGAGGAGTTGCAGAAAGATGTTGCGTGCCTTCGAAGAAAGGAGGTTGTTCTTTGCTCTTCTAACTCGAATACAAAAGTAATGCATTACTGTGTGCTATACTACAGAAAAAGAGCTTGGATTGAACTCAATGATTATCGATCAACAAGGTAAACGAAAATATTTCATTCTTCTGTTCTCCCAGTTCAACGAATTCGCAAAAAAAGTTTGCAGGATCTGCCACGCAATTATGTAACACTGGTTGAAAACGTGGTGGGCTTCGTTTTGACGTTTAACGTTTCAATTTGTTTATGTGTATGGATAGTATGTAAATAAAAGAAAAAGATGTATTGCAATGTACATTCCATGGGCCCAGTAGCCACTTTCAATCAGGAACTGTAAGTTCGTTTTTCACTTCAGTTTAATAAAAAATGTCACTCCACTTTTAGCCTAAGCCTTTGGTCGTGACAAGGTGATTCAGTGATAGCATAGAAGACAACTACCTGCATAATATTATGAACCCTTCGCGTTGTGAGGTATGCGATATTTAGATATTGTATAGTTCATAGCAAAATTCGTATACCCGTGGTAGCTGAGGGAGCCGTTGTAGCTCAGAGACTTAGCGCTCTCTGTAAACAGTACCCGAGCAACCCGTGTTCGATCCCCGCCAGCACCAATGAAATTGTTAATCGTAATTTGAAGTGCTGATTTACCTTTTGATGGTGTGATGGAAAACATCTAGAATAAACCTACATGTCTGAGAAATTAAAAAATAAATAATAATAGTAATAAAAATATAATATAGTAATATATGTACATGTGAAATCCACCAACACGCATTGGAGAAGCGCGGCGGACGTTTCCTCGTCCTAAAATCTTTTCAGAAGTGAGAGGAGGCCTGTGTCCAGCAGTGGGACGTATATAGGCTGTAACTTTACTTTTAATTATCTCTTTAAAATTGCTGGTCTTAATCAAACATATAAATTGTAATTTATCCTGTCCCCAATTTGTTAATAGTACGGCGAGTAATTTACGTAGGTGTATGAATTTGGGCACTACGCACAATCGTACTTAGGTGCTTATACCGATAACGATTGGTAATACTTTTTGTTTTAAATGATACGGATAGTGCAATATGTTTACGCTAGTGATTAAGTCAGTGAGCGATAGGGTTTATTTTATGAGGAAAATCTGCAGTGTTCATGGTTTAATGCGATATTATTTGTACAGATCCCTGTGTTTATGTTTGGATAACAGACTCGTAGTTTTGTTGTTTTTAAAAAAATAATCATCATCATCATCATAATGATGGTCATTGTAATTTTCATTGCCCATCATAAACTCCACTGCTGAACATAGGCGTGTCACAACGAATGCCACAAAGTATAGCTCTTAGCTCTGAGCCATTCACTCACACGCTCACACCATCTAGTAGGGGCCACCCTCCACTTCGTTTGCTAAAATTATGCAATAATTTGTACAAGAGTTGAAAGTCAATTTTGATGTGGCTTAAATTTTTCAATTACATATTTTTTGCGGTTTTTGCTTAATACTATTTTTTTTTATTTACTATACCTACTTATGAGGATATAATCTTTCATTAGAAGATATATAAGTATGACAAAATGTATATCAAGGCTTTAATGCAGCTTTGATAAGGGAGTAATATAATAAATACATTTGAACTGGAATCCAACGCAGAAAATATAGGCTGTTTAAATTAGTAGTCGGTGTACTTGAGGCGAGCCGGGCCAAGGCCCTCGCGTCGGACGCCCGTAATCCGACACCTCTTGTACTCGATCTTCAATACTAATTTGCGGGCCCCCGCATGTAGGGTTGCTGACAGCATTAAATTTATTCAGATTTTAATGGTATCAGTGATTGTGTAGTATTCCATTTAGAATCGATAATTAGCAATTTCAATATCAGAACCAGAACTGAAACCAAAACCTAAATGAGAACTATCGAACTTATTATTTAAAAAAACACATCATGTTTGTGTGTATACACGAACTCACTACACACACACACATACACACACACACACACACACACACACACACACACACACACACTACTACACACTCTTGGTGTATAACCACTACTACCTAGTAGTGGTTATACACAAAGTATAATCAACAAAAGCCAAACTCTATAAATAGTTACGTTTTATTTCTAATTTTCTTCTTTTAAATAGCATGTTATAACTTATTTCCGCAACGCTACAAAATATTATTAAAATATTAAACTAATGCATAAAATTATCTTTGATAAACGACTGGTTGAACTGGGCAAATGGCACAAATATAAGTCTCTGAGAGATGACTATGCATTTGTGTCGTTTGGTGTAGAGACTATTAGTCCGAGTTGTCTACGTGCGATGAGGTTTCCAAAGAAATAAGGAAACTGTAGTCGAGACTGATTGTCGCCGCTGGTACGAGTAATAAGAGCGTTTGTTCTTTTGGAGCGGTGGTACAATGACTAATTATAACCATTAAGCAACAAAACGCAGGCAGCGTTCTTGGCACTATAACGCGTGGAGTAGGATATATGAATATTTAAATTTTAAGTTTACAATTGTTTTTTTTTATAGAATTAGGGTGATAAACGAGCACACAGTCCACCCGATGGTAAGTGGTTGCTGTGGCCCATAGACATCCACATATCCTCGATTACGAATCAAAATTGTTACAAACTTTCATCATATATGTATGCCATAGTTACCACGCTTGGCGAACGAGTTGGCAACCGCAATTTTTTATTGTACTATTGCTGTTATCAGGAAGATGCTGCTGCCCATTTCATAGCCGATGGAAACAGGTGGATCAGGACAGTGCTTTGTGGCATTCCTTGGGGGAGGCCTATGTTCGGCAGTGGACTTGTGAAGGGCTGTAATGATGACGATGATGATGAGTTGTTACAAATGTGTATATACTGCTGTCCTCATTTGTAACAAGTATTGCAATGAGTGATATACGTGGCATGACTATGGCGTAGCATAGGTTACTATCTCAGATTTGTTTTGTGGTTTTTACTGTCATCAGTTAATAATTAAAAATTAGTTAACAAATAGCGTCTCGGTTAAATGGACAAACACGCAAGGTTACTCGACTGCGCAAAAAAATTACTAATAATACCCATTATACGATTATATAAGAACTTTATCACAGTTTTAGTTTAAGTTTAGAAAATTTAAGCGAGAATGGTCGCTAACCAACTTTAAATCGTGATAGATCCTAAATGGTCATTGAAATGGAAAATGACTAGAGAAACCTAAATACGATTTTCAAAGACCTAATCAATGACACCCTAATGAGAGCATCCACGACTTTTTCTGCCACCAGGGCGGCGCCACTTAAAAGTGAGGTATAATATTTGACAGATTTCATAGCGGGGAAGTTAATTTGTTCGTAAAATGTAAAGGCTATTGTTTCTTTCTGTACTATTAGCTATATTTTCTGCCGACTTCCAAAAAGGAGACGGTACTCAATTCGAGTGTATGTTTTTTTTTATGTGTGTTACCTCATAACTTTGTACTGGGCGAACCGATTTCGATGATTCTTTTTTTAATGAAAGCTGATAGTTCTCGTGTGGTCCCATATGAATTTGATCAAGGTCAGACCAATAGTTTTGAGTTATTTGAGTTGTACGGCTGTACAAAATTTTTAATTTTAAATTATATATTAATAAGATTAAAAATAAATAAATCAAACCATAGATAAGTATTCATAAAAGTAGACAATTTAAAAAAAGTTAATAATGTTCAAAAAATTAAATAGCAAACCACTAAGGCCACTAACCACTAAGGGTTTTGTGTATTAATATATTACTCTAGAAACTGATAAACTTTTATTAAAGACTAACTTCTAGCAACTAACTTAATTCGTCGACTATCATTTTTTTATTTTCGTGCGTCTGGTTGTCGCCATATTGAATTTTGGTTAGGTTTCTGTCATGTCTTTAATGACACTCACAAGATTAAGACAAACCGATTGACGTAAGAATTATCAAATTCGGACCACGCGTTTGGTTTCAATTCAAACATACATACATACACATTATACAGGTTGATAAACACATTACCCTTCGCAGTCGGGTAAAAAAGAATATGTAAATGTGCTTTTGGGCCGGTTTATTTAAACTGTTTAGTAACATCTCAATGGTAGATCAAAATAAAGAACTGTTAATGCGATCGTGGTAGCCTAACGAGTTCGTTAGTGAGACTTCTAACGCGATATCGCGTGTCGATAGCCCTGGACTTGGGCCATCGCACCATCTTGTAAGTAAAGAGGCGGAACCACACAACGGCCTGCGTTGTGCCATCCCGGCGGTAAATCGAATTTCGCCGGGGACAGCGCTGAAGTACACCGAGATGGACACCAGAGATATCTAGCATATATTTCGCTCGGAATCTTGTCTGCCCGATCCACTTTAATCTATTAATACAACGATATGCAAAGCCTTAGGTCTCGTGCCTTCGCATATAAATGTTAACTCGAATTGTCACTTTATTTAGCTATTTGTAAACTAAATCGGGAGACAGGTATGCGTAGATGTAACTTTTTTTTGCAAGATTTTACTTTCTTGAATATAGATTTTATCGCGTTGAATTTTAACTTGTATAATTCCCGATGTTTTGGTCACTTTACAGCACTCATGGTCATGGAAGGACTGAGGTGTTTAACGACATGATGTCATAATTAGGATAGAATAGAATAAATGCAGTAGTATGTTTGGGTTTGAACTTAATTTTATTAATTATGGAGTCCTTAGCAGATGGTAGCACTCGGCCATCTTCCGTATTAAAAGTAGGATGTTTTTTTTAATTTCAATAGCCTTGCGAATGATCATTGGTAGGAATGGATGTTCTATTGCAAGGATTTATTGTCTATCAGATCCGTTATAATGGTTGGGACGATACTAAACAATTCAAAAGGGTTTAAACACAATGTACCTTGTTGCTATTAAAACTTGAATACCATGAGTAAAAAATTATCTTAATATGTTACATGTACATTAAGATGAAAATAGACGAAGAAATTGTCTAGATCAAAATTGAAATTCTTGTTATATTTAGCAACTAATAAAGTTATTTGATATAATATGTTTACGAGCACAAAGTTCAAGAATGTTAATCAATAAACATCTCTTGGTCGTGTAGGGACAATGCCTGTGCCCGCTGATAAGAGGTATCATCAGGCCAACGTGTCCCCTATGCGTTGAGTGCATGCATTTCTCCACAACGCAACTTCCAATGCGATAAGGTAATGACTTTCTAGATTGACTCACTCTCGTCTCGGACACATGTAAACAATTATACATGTATACATGTATACGCGAGTAATTCAAGTTCTATGAACTGTAGACAGGGCGATACTAAATTTATGTCACGAGTTATCTGGAATGAATTTTGTAATGGCACGCGTTTTCCGGCGCACATTTTGCGAGAAGATTGTCGTAGGACAAATTAAACAACGCCCTCTCCAAAATTTTAACAAATTAAACTTATAGCGTCACTCAAAGTAAATGTAAACTCATAAATTAAATATCCCTATTAAATATTTTCCAATAATTAAAGTAAAAATTAAATTCATTAGGGGCATTTGAACTTTTTAACTGGTCTTATGCTTTAAGATACATACTTTATCAAACCTTACCGAACATACTTTGCGTAGTGAAATTGTATAATCATTTCCCGTAATTTAAACTATGTACTGATAAAGATATTTCCTGGTTTGTACAATATCTGTGTAAAATTTACTTTGTCATTAGGCTCTTTTAAGAAAAATGTCATGTATAGTATTAATTACACTAATTAGTTTCCTACTTTATTATTTCAAAGGACGCTAACGATGTTTTTACTTAAGATAATAAATTAATAAATGATATTCATTGTTACACTTACATCAGTAGAATAAACGAGCACACAGTCTACCTGACAATAAGTGGATGCTGTGACCCATGGATATTTACATCTATCCCCAATAAGAATCAAAATGCAGATGCGTTGTCACCCTTGAGGATTAATATGGAATGCCTTGTTTCTAGTAAAAAGGATCTCTCCGGTTCTCTATACTCACCATACGAAAAAATAGGCAGGCCATAATATAGCTCGAAGAAACAACAACCGATAGGAAAGAAAGGTTCTCGGGTGGCAGCCTCGGTAGGCGAAGTGTTGGACGTGTTGGAAGTGATGGGCACTAGATGGAGTGATGACCTGGTAAGACATGTAGGAAGTCGATGGATGAGAGGCTAAGAACTTTGCTTTGTGGCATTCCTTGGGAGAGCAGTGGACTTGTGAAGGGTTGTAATGATGATGATGATGTTAATTCCTTTGTTTCTTATTAATACATACATAAATACATATAAGGACGCCTCTTTCCCGTAGAGGTAGGCAGAGACCACTTCTTTCCACTTGCTACGATCCTTACATAAGTACTTGTTTCGCTTCGTCCACTTTAAAATTCTTATTAATATCAAAAGAATTTACAGACTTTTCGAAGTGAAGTGTTAACAATAACGTTTATATCAATAAAAGTTAAAGGAATGGATAAAACAAATGGGTGTTTTAGAAACAAACATAAACTTAACTTCCACTTCCGCTCGCTTACCGAAGTTACAGGAACTTACAGTTTTTATTCCTTAATTTGTTCCGTTGTTCACATCCTGTATACTTTTGTTATGATTAAAATTTTAATTTTATACAAAGTTTGCATCGTAATACTTTGAGATTTTTGATCACACGTAGTTTATAAAATACAGAAGCAGCATTCTCTTTTTTCTAAAAAATATAACATCGGTCTTCTTTACTTTATGCATATTATTTGAAAATAAATAAAACGATATAATGTGTGTGTGTGTGTGTATGTGCAGATTATCGAACTTTTCAGAACTTTCAAAACTACAGAGTTCGTAAGTTTTTTATCAAAAGTAGAGCTACTTTTCAAAGCGTTTGAGATTTAAAAATCAATTCATTTTAAAAGTTACGGTGGTGAAAGTCTCATAGTACCGCTGCTGCCACTCCTCGAGTAGTGATCTCGCTACCCCTTCTCCCTCCCTCTGATACTCCCCAGGGTTGGGAACTGAACATAATATTTTATAGCACACGAGTGAACCGAGTTCGAGAGATAAATAAAAAGAGATAAATATATTATTTATGGTCGCTCAAAATCGACGTTAATAATATGATATGTTATATTTATACTGTAAATCACCATAACTATATTATATCTTGTATGTTATAGTGATATATAAGACATTTTCCCGACACGATACTCAATGGGATAAAGGTTTCTTTTACTCTACAAAAAGTCAAATTAAATGATAAATATTTTGTATTGTGTTATGGTTTATTTCATCATTATCATCGCTTTGTAATATGGACATGCTCTTCACCTACTCATCTATATTTTTAGTTTAGTTAAAATTGGAATGAAGTAGAGTTTTTATGTGTTTATTACAGTTACCGCAGGAATGGGTCGGCTAGGACCAAGCTTGTAGTATATATGTATATATGTCATAACATATACATCACTAGTTTGTAAGGTTATTCTATGAATATAGCATAGAGCACTCTTTCCTATGGTATAGAAGAAGCCGCTGATTATTGTGATAAAAGTGTAATTGTAGTTAGTTAACCTTAAAATGTGAACTAAATAAAGAACTGATTTATACATTAGTAATCTCTGTTATTTTTCTACATAAATTTATTGATAAATCAAGAATAATATAACGCTTTCACTGAATATTGGCGTGAAACAGGAAAATAATGCTGCGTTTCGTATTGTGAGTGTAGAGAAGCGGATACCCTTTTTATTGGTAATGAGGTTCCCTATTGGTCCTCGGGGATGACAACGCATCTGTATTTTGTTTCTTAATCGTGGATCACAATCATCCTCATATTCGAACTATCTACGATTGTGATATCCACTTATAGGTGCTCGTTTTTCACTTTTATTCTATAAAAACAAAGATAATAATGTGTGGGACTTCTCTTTGCCATCACCATACGACAAGTTTTTTGCTACACAAATACAACATGTAACAAAAACTCTATGGTTCCCGTTAAGTACGATATCAGGATCAGTATTCAAACCTATAGAAATATTTTTTTTTAAAAACTCAACCATATTTTTTTATTTTATTTAAAAAAAATTATGTGATTTTATTACCTCTTACTGACACTAGCCGATGCTAAAGCTAAGTAAATCGGGGTCTTTGACAATCCTCTTACTCCCCAGACAATGCAGAGGTAATAAAACCACATACAATTTGCAAATTAAAAAAAATTGTTCGAGTTTTTATAAAAAGTTATTTCTATACGTTTGAATAATGATCCTGATAACGTACTTAACGGGAACCACAGGGTTTTTGTTACATATTGTATAGAGTTATTTATCAAACGCAACGCTACGGCATACGCCTCCCGACACTAATAAAAGAAAGTGATGTGTGGTCATAACCGCCGGTCGCCCCGCAAGGGTGCACACTCAAACGCAGAACCCAATCGTCACTCATTTTCTCAACTAAGGTCTGAACTAGAAATATGATGAACGATCACATTACCCTGTATTTTTTTATAGGATAAGGGTGACAAACGAGCACACAGTCCACCTGATGGTAAGTGGTTGCTGCGGCCCATAGACATCTACATCTATCCTCGTTTGCGAATCAAAATGCATTTGTATGTATTTTGTTTGTCATGTATTTATATAATAGAATCATGTAAGTTTGTAAAGTGCAATACGGATCTTTTTGATATGAGAGTACAACCATCTTCTGTTAACGTTTGCCCTCTGAAACAAAAAATCCAGACAATTGTATGTAAAATTGCCCTTATGAAAGAAAGTGTTGTTGAAATGGCCCCTAAATTACATAATAAATTACCTGATCACATAAAATGTTATAATGCGCAAAAATTTAAATGTACTCTAAGTAATTTTCTTATAGATAAATGTTATTATAATGTCAATGAATTTCTATTTACTAATGATTTAAATATGTAATTTAATAATTTTGTTTTGACTCTGTTAACTTAAATAACTGTTCATTTATGTTTAATTTTATGATGTGTGAATATATACATTATTATTATTATTATTATTATGCTGTTAAAGCATTTCACGGAGATATTTAAAAATTATAATATTGCCAACCTTGTTACCTGTGAAAACGAATAAATAAATTGATTGATTGATTGATCAAATAAATAATAAAATATCCCTAGAGCTGTGCAAAAATTCTTGAAGATGTTCGATCTTAAGATCCAAAGAATTTAGTTCTTAAAGATGTTCCGCGTAATAAAATAAAATGATGTCTTACCTAGTTTGAAGAACATCTTCCCGCCATCTTTCAACTCGATAATACGACACGTGTTTCACCTCTAATCCTCTAAACAAAGCATCCTCAGTTGAAGTAGATTTTTCTAGTACATCCCATCGGTCTAAAAAATTAATAATTTTAATTATGGAGGTAGCCATGTTTAACTATGACATTGGAACGTCAAACACCTCAGACCTCTCCATGACCATGGGTGCTGTAAGGTGCTCGACACGGCGGGAAAATAAAATAAAAACTAGTCTAATTTAAATGTGTAGTGTTCGCGTAAACACAAGAAATCATTATTGTAAATAGTATATGTTATTGATCCGCTATTTTTCAAGTCAGTCAGTCATCATCACATTGCAACCGAACATTTACACGTTTTAACCTAATGATAGAAATAGTAACATATGTCTATCTAAATTCACTATCTAAATTTCACCAAGGTCTCATGGCAGTAATAATGAATTTCAAAAAAGATATATGATAAATATGTACGAACTCATATTTTCAGAATTTTCAGCTTTTTTAAATTACTCCGTTATATTCTAATTTGAATTTATTATCTTAAAACTTGTCAGTTTTTCGTTTTCATATAGTTTCCTTGTCCACGAAAGAAACACATTTGATGACTCCGTAACACAGCGGTTTAGCATTTGGCTGAGACCATGGTCTTGAATGGTCTAAAAATAATTCTGGGTAAGTTCTACGTCTTAATGTTTGTCCACGTACAATTTACGAGGATCTTTGTAAAACGCCTTCATGATACAAGAAGTTACGTTTAAAAAATATCTAAATATTGATTTATAACTGATGGGACAAAGAAGTCGTTAGAATAAATAAGATTCTTAGTATTTCATAATCATTATCATCATTACAGCCCAACCCAATAAGTCGACTGCTAAACATAGGTCTCCCCCAAAGAACGCCACAAAGCACGGCCCTCTGCCACCTGCATCCATCGAGTATTTAAAACAATCAAATATGTTTTTATAGTATAAGGGTTACGATCGAACACACAGTCTACCTGATGGTAACGTTGCTGTGGCCCATAGGCATCTACCTCTCCTCGATCACGAATCAGAATGCAGATGCGTTTGTCATCCCTGAGGACTAAGACGGAATGCCTCGATTCCAGTAAAAAGCGTCTCCGGTTCTCTACACTCACCATACGAAACAATGCAGCGTTAAGCTGCTATTTTACACTGGTATTTTGTGAGAGCATAGTCCTTCCCCGGTCGAGCCGACCCATTCGTGCTACAACTATACTACTAATATAGCTGCAGTATGGCGCTACTACGTACATAATAATGATTTGACAATGAAACTTTATAGTTATTACACTAAGGCCCGTAATAAGCGTTCCTCAGCTCAATTGCACGCACTTTAAAACAATCTTGAGGTAATGAAAGATCATTACTTCAATATTGCCCTTTATTATTAATAAGAATTAATAAACATACCTTAAGTTGCTGCTTACACTATTCAAAGTACAGCGTCTTGAGCAGCTGATATTGGTAACTGAGATACTGTTTTTGTGTATATAATGATCTTAAGATGCTGATATTGTAATGAGGGCATATCAAATTACTACGCACTTGTGTTCGTCGTTAAGTAAGGACCTAACAGATTCACTACGACTATAAATAAATGTTTTAACTGACTCATTGGTTTAGTTGTCGTACTTAAGCGTGACTGCAGGTCAGATGTCCTGTCAGATGGTCAGTTTCGGGTTCGAATCCGGGGTTGGGCCAGTATCAGTATCAGTACCAATATTTACGTGGTAGAGCCATGTTGCAGCTATATTAGTAGTATAGTTGTAGCACTAATAGGTCGGCTCGACCGGGGAAAAACCACGCTCTCACAGAATACCAACGTAAAATAGCAACTCTACGCTGCTGTGTTTCGTATGGTGAGTGTAGAGAACCGGAGACCCTTTTTACTGGAAATGAGGCATTCCATCTTAGTACTCACGGGTGACAACGCATCTGCATTTCAATTTTTAACAGACGATAGATGTAGATGTCTATGGGCCGCAGCAACCACTTACCATCAGGTGGACTGTATGCTCGTTTGTCACCCTTATCCTATAAAAAAAATCAGTTATTGTCTTTTTCTGTTAAAAATTCTCAGTAGTAGCCCGCAGTCAGGAAGTCAGCTGTTTTTCACCCCAGTGCTTCAGAAAGCACGTGAAGTCATGCGCCTGATCTTTTGCTGTCCCATCACACTATGAGAGAGGCATATAGAGTGCTTACGCACACACTCGTACCCACGGAACAAATACAAATCAGATACTTTGTAGGTATGTGCTCCGTGTTCGTACCCTATAATTCTGTCTTGCGCAATTGGCTAATCTTCGTTGAAACTGGCCTCGACTGGAATTTGATCTGGAGGACATTATTATTATTAAGTGGCGAAGGTTGCGAAGACACTTATTGATTTCACGACGTCTGTCCGTCTGTCCGTCTGTACCACGATTATCTCGAGAACGGTTTCGAATTTTCAAATTCTGTTTTCAGCAATAGATTACTGATCACCCAGGCGTCTGAACCTCCTATTTTGAAACTGATTGCTCAACGGCAACCGTTAGAAACCGCTACAAAGCTGATTGCTTCGCCACTTTGCTATGCTGTTAGCTTGCTAGGTTTATTATTACTTAATTATTAAAATTATTTCAATTGGTTAGAGTGTATCAGACATTAAAATTGGTACACGATTATTCTCTTGAGTTTACATTAAAAAAAAAATTCTCCCCGATTATTTTCGTTCTATATAATTTTTGTTTTTTGTTTTTTTTTTGATAATATTTGAAACGGCTCGACCGACTCACTTGAAAATCTAATTAGTTCGAAGTCTCAATGAACACTTTAGAACGCCATGTCGCCCATCTCGATCGGTTGATTCGTTCTAAAGATATTACGTACGATAAAATTTAAATTTTATTTCTTCCTGCCGGAAATAGTCGGTACGGCTTCCTTGGACCTTGATGAAAACTCGCATTCCCAAAATCGGACCGAAATCTACAATAGGATGCAATAAAAGTAGGAGCTTTTGAAAATGTTCAAAATGTTCAAAGCGGGTACTTAAAAATACATTATATAACGTTTCATTAAAATAATTTCTAATTTCTTTTTTTTTCTAAAAACGGATGTTTAAATGTTTGATTTCCTAAGTTGTTTTCGAGTTACTTTCACAGTATCATTTGACAGCTGCATTCCACATTACGGGATTGTTTAATTGTTTAAAACGATGTATGTAACATCTTCATATGCGCGTGACACCTTAATGAGTAACAAGCATTTTGTCACGTTGCTTCTAACAGAGTTTCGTGATGTTAACAAAGCTACCGGCAATTACGGAGTCGCTAATGAGTCGAATAATATCAACAACTTTCTCGATGTATTTACAATCTATGCATACGTAATACTTGTACTCGCTAACACCTACTAATCATAATTAAGCTTAATATAATCTTCATTTATCGCAATACCTGCGTGTGTGGTCGGACACTTGATTGATTTACCATCGTTATAACATTGTAATGTCTCCCCAGTATGGATTGGTCAATCTCCTTTTGTCATCACTTGCGTCATAGCGCCTAAACAACGGATACAATTCGACATTTGTAGTTCTTTGTTTTGTTAATAACATTACGAGAAACGTCCTAATGCAGCGTACAGTGTAGGTGGTAACCTATTCATATAATGAAATAGTTCGGGCAAACTCAATTTTCAATTTATCAACGTAGCAAAAACAAACATCTATAGCTACATTGTATCTTGTACTTTCTCTATGTACATTTAAATGAAATCTCATATGTGTCGGTACAGACGAACTTAAACCATTCACAATAATTATTTGTTCTTAAAGACGCTTTTAAGTACTGGTAATGTTCTGCAAATGGCTGGTGTAATTTTTATACGATGTCCAATTAAAGGCAGCACACACTCACTTCGGTCGTGTCACGACGTATTTAAGTAGGAAAGTAAATAAATGTTTTATGAGAGCTTGAGAAAGCGACAAGATACCCAAGCTACATTTACTTTATTTATATGTTTAATGTTGTTATATATATATATTACAATATTGGGATAAAGGTGCCAAATATGCGATAGCATTTTACATTTTTTTTGCGTATTTCTCGTTTAATGTAAGGAGGTAATTTTGCCTTATAATAGAGATTTAATGTATATTTGAAATTATAAATATTTTAGCAAAAGTACTTACCGATTCTGTAATATTTTTATTTTTCTTTATTTAACAAATATAAGTGGCATAACAAAATATTACACTTTTTCGATGGTAGTATAGACGTATCCTAATATGAGATATTCAGGGTTCCTAATTTAAGATGTCTCATTTTAGGCAACTCCACTTTTGAGCTCATTTAAATGAGCTTCTCACTTCGGTCGTGTCACGACGTATTTAAGTAGGAAAGTAAATAAATATTTTATGAGAGCTTGAGAAAGCGACAAGATACCCAAGCTACATTTACTTTATTTATATGTTTAATGTTGTTATATATATATTACAATATTGGGATAAAGGTGCCAAATATGCGATAGCATTTTACATTTTTTTTGCGTATTTCTCGTTAAATGTAAGGAGGTAATTTTGCCTTATAATAGAGATTTAATGTATATTTGAAATTATAAATATTTTAGCAAAAGTACTTACCGATTCTGTAATATATTTATTTTTCTTTATTTAACAAATATAAGTGGCATAACAAAATATTACACTTTTTCGATGGTAGTATAGACGTATCCTAATATGAGATATTCAGGGTTCCTAATTTAAGATGTCTCATTTTAGGCAACTCCACTTTTGAGCTCATTTAAATGAAAAATCATCATAATTCATCATTACTGCCTAAGCGTACTGCTAAACATAGCCCTCTCCCATGTAATGCCACAAAGCACGGTCCTGAGCCACCTGCATCCATCGATTTCCTGCACGTCTTACTATGTCGCCCTACACTTAGCCTACCGGTACGAGGCTGCCACTCGAGAATTTTTTCCCCATCGGTTGACTGTTCTTCGAGCTACAATTTCGGTCACTCTGGTTCTATTGCGGATATCCTCATTTCTACATTTATCCTCCAGAGAACCTCCGAGCATAGCCTTGAGAGAACTTGAGCTTCCTCATACGGCCAGCGACGAAGGACTGCGTCTAAGATCCATAAGTCATCACTGGCAACACTCACTGGTTGTACGATCCCGCTTTCAAGTTTTGAGGTATACCTGATGAGAAGATGTGTCGTAATTTCAAGAACGTGTTGAATCCGTCGATTGACCTTTCGGGCGAAGTTGGATTTACCTAGTCGGACTATTTGTCCCAGGTAAACATATTCGTCAACAACTTTGAGCTTAGTACTCCCAACAACTACCGGCAGTGTGACATGGACGTTACACATGATCTGTGTTTTGTCTATGTTCATCTTAAGACCTAACCGTTGGGAGACATTATTGAGGTCATTGAGCATAGTGCTTAGGTCCTCCAGTGATACTGCCATAAGTACTATCGCCGGCAAATCGAATTGATCGCCATTGATGTTAATACTGTATCCTATCCAGACCAATAGAAAACGTCTTCCAATGCAGCGGAGAAGAGTTTCAGGGATATAACGTCACCCTGTCTTACACCACTCTGCAGTTGGATGGCTTCATCATAAAGAGTTCCTCTTTCTACATGAAGTCGGCCAGCTGATGGCCCCTTGGGTTCCGTTGTCCTATTCCGAATTTCCCTACTTTCAGCTCACCGTTCTCTCTTGTGACTAGTTTTGCGGTGAAGACTCCCATTAACACCATATAGTAGATTATGGAGGAATGCATGGCTTTAGAGATATCCTCATACATTTCATCCACCTCCTCATCTAGATAGGTGCGTAAACCTGTATGACTTTTAACGAATACCGTTTGTTGATTCTAAGTACCCATAAGGTACGCAACCCTCGTCAATACACTCACAAACTTTACAACGTTGTTAACGAGAGATTTGTGGACGATAAAATCGACACCTCCTAGAGAAAAATGGTGATAGAGGTAATTGCCAGATTCGAGGATTGACGTGTCCTCACCTCTTTTCGAACTTTAGATAATCCTATAATACCGCCGCGCAACTTGTCTATCTCTTCTTCCAGCAAGAGGATCTTCTCATCAGTCCTCAGGGTACGTGCGTTAAATGTTGCCGGGTCGAGTCATCTTAGGTGGCAACAAAATCTCCACCGGAGATTCTTAGCACCTGCCCCGTCGTTACCATGGTCACCACCGTATCCAGGAATAGCGGGGTCGCCGGGGAGTGGGGGCGGTTAATTTGTGTCGTTGCTTATGTTTTGTCGTAGTTGCCACGCTTGGCGAGCGGGTTGGCAACCGCAGTATTTTTCGTACTGTTGGTTTTATCAGAAAGATGCTGCTGCCCATCTCCTCTGTTTCTCTCTGTTTCCCTCTGTCGCATCTTACGACACCCACGGGAAGATATGGGGTAGTGGATATTCTTAACTGCCACTACTCGGTGAGAAATAAAAAATAAAATTATTTAATACACTTTTATTGACTTTAATAACAAATAACATTTATTTATCTTGAGAATAATAACTCGGCAGTTTTTCAAAACAAATTATTAACAGAGTTTGCATTAGTTGCTGTTATTTTTAAGCTTTTCCAAACATTATACCTACATTTGTATTTGAAAATCTTAGGTTGTGTTGGTCAAAACATGTTCGGGATTGTCGTGTAACCAGGTTTCTAACATAGACCCCACTGGATCATCGTCCATTCAAACTTGCGCCATATTTTTTTGAGGAAAAATTATCATTTGAGGCGCATAGTTTCCGCAAGTTCGTACTACCGTTATTTCAGTTTCATCAACGTGTGGAAATAGGTTTATTTTTATTGCATTGCAGGTTCAATATAGATCGAAAAATTAAGGCTACTGATTGAAATGCTTATAACTCAACTAGTTATAAAACGTAGGCCATAAAACCGTTTGTCCACTGACAGTAGTTATTCAGTCTGTTCCTAAGGCCACCGACAGTGCAGGTGCAGGACGTCTGCTTTATTATTAAATTAAGTAGGTATTTCCTTACATGAAAGGTACATTCCTTCCTAATGTAACGTTCCAAGGTACCTTTTGGAACGCCATATCTTTTTGAGGTTTTTTTTTATCCTATTTCTTTACGTCAGACCGGATACAGCACGTTGAAACGTGGCGTGTTCCCAAAATTTTCATTTAATTGGCGGCATTTGCAATAAAGTTTACATGAAAACTATTCTTTTGTACTAAAGCCCAAACTGGGGTACCTAATATTATATTATCTCAATTTAAGAGCCTTCAAGTTTAAAGGTATACCTGACGAAAAGATGTGCCGTAATATCCCGGACGCTGCCCAGCCGAGTAGAATCCGTCGATACCTCAAAACTTGAACGAGACTGTACAACCAGTACGTGTTGCCAGTGATGACCTATGGAACTGAGACGTGGTCCTTCACTGCTGGCCATATGAGGAAACTCAAGGTCGCTCAGCGAGCGATGGAGAGGGCTATACTCGGGGTTTCTCTGTGTGATAAATTAGAAATGAGTATATCCACAGTAGAACCAAAGTGATCGACATAGCCCAACAGATTAGTAATCTGAAGTGGCAATGGGCCGGCCATATAGTTCGAAGAAGCGACAACCGATGGGGAAAAACGGTTCTCGAGTGGCGGCCTCGTACCAGCGGACGAAGTGTAGGGCGTCCCTCCACTAGATGGAGTGACGACTTGGTAAGACATGCAGGAAGTCGATGGATGCAGGTGGCTCGGGACCGTGCTTTGTGGCATTCATTGGACTCCTCCAACTGCTGAACATAGGCCTGGACTTATGAAGGGCTGTAATGATGATGATGATGATGATGAAGAGCCCTCACTATAACCTCATAAATTATAAGATTACTCATACACTAAACTCGACATATTCAAGTTTCATGTTTGTTATATGTAATAGATACAATAAAATAAATTGGAATATTAAATATTAACAATTAACTTTATTATTGTCTTGACCTGTGCCGTTTTATTTGCCTATAATATTTTAACGTATAACTAATTTACTTATGGCCGCATGAGAAAGCTTAAAGTCAATCAACGAGTTATGTAAAGGTACTTAGCTACGCACATCAGTAAAGAAGGCGCAACAGTGTCCATAACTTTAATGAAAAATAACTTATAGAGAAGAAAGGTATCCGATTGGCACCTCGTCCTGATAAGGGGATCAATACGTACACACGCTGGATGAAGGCCAGAAGACTTGGTAAAACATGCAGGAAATCAATTTATTCAGGTGACTCGGGCTGTAAAGAAAATTATCAGGGATCGATTACATATTGTTTTTGCGAACCGGTGGTACATTTTAACGTTCAAAAGAGCTTTAACAAGTGTAAATTTAACAAAAGGTTTTGTCTTTGACTAACTTTATTTCTTCAATATAAAAATATTGAAAGTATTTATTTTATAAAATACATTTTCACTCGTCGTTATAGACCTCGCAAAATTCACTTTGCCCACACAAAATTTAGGTCTTACCCCACTCGTTCTTAAACCACGTGAAATCTTAACTAGAACATAAGATACAGTCATAAATAGATGCATACTTAGAGGGATAAATACATAGATTTCTAAATATAACCACTCTTGTATGTTAACATTGTATTCGTCACATCCACACAATCGTTTGGACATGCAAAACCTAGAACTTCAATAAAGACTTATTGTTGTAAATGTCCTTAAGCGCGAACACAATCGCGAGCATACGTGTAGTGAAAGACTTAAGACGTATAGGTCGTGAAACAGCGCTTCTTTATGTCATCTTATTATTCAATCAGCCGTCGCCCGAAGAAAGACATTATTGTGAGGTATTACAACGGGCGACTGGTGAGAACAATAGTAATAGGCGGCCGTAACATGCGTATTGCAGCGACGTACGCGAGCGTGCGTGACGGGTTCGACCTACATCACAACTCCTGACATGGCGGTACTTGTCTATTCAAATCGCGGCTGCTACCGCATCTAGTTACCATTATTTACAATTTTGATGCTGTACTGCTCCTGGATGCAAGCCCAACGTATCTCGGTATCGTTTTGAATGTTTACACTTTTCTCCTATCAATCGAATATTAAGTAGCCCATTTTGCATACTAACCTACACGCAAAGATTAATCGTGTCTAATCAGTTGGTGCGATTTGATTAATTTGAAAGCAGTCACGCATTCACGGATCACTAGTAGTCTAGCAGACTTGAATACAACTGTAATAACAGGAAGCGATCACTTGGTGCCAAGGTGTTTCCATGGGAAAAATTGAATAGCATACGTGACTGTGACGAAGTAGTACATAACTTATAAGTTAAAGCTGCAAATGTAGAAATGACAGTAGATAAGACACGGTGCTTGGGTTAGTACAGACTGACTTTTATTTAATTTTTAAGATTTCTTGATTAAATTTCATAATGCTTCTCATTGTATATGGTGTGTTTTAAATACATAAATTATTATTATGTAAAGGTTACGGATACACTGATATCACTTACAGCGTATATTTTCTCTGTTTCCGGATTTTACAGTTGTTAAACCATAAAACTGATCAGTCATAATTAATATGATAGGGGTCTTTACTGGGAGAGATTGTATAACGTTCAACCTTCTGAATAAGGGCGCGGAGATAAGCCTATATCAACATCTTGGAAATTCCATACTTATGCATGCAGCTACGTACGTGCTCGCGGTTACCTACGTAAGCTAACCTACGGTGACTTTGTTTCTCGACAAAAGTACGTATGAGTATACCTTAATAATTACTTTACTTTACTTATCTTCACGCATAATCCCTGACGGGGTAGCCAGAGAGAACAGATCGCCAAGTGTCACGATCCTTACATACCTCTTTCGCTTCTTTCAGATTCATTATCTTCTTCATACATGCACGTCTAGGTATCCGAGTACTCTTGACCCTCCCCTCTTCGAGCAGTTTGTTCACATGGTCTTCGAAAGTTAGTCTCGGTCTACCTCGACACCTTTTAATATTAACTTTCGCGCTATATATTTTCTTCGCCATTCGGTCTTCACTCATTCGCTCAACGTGCCCAAACCATCAAAGCACGCCCTTATCAATTTTTGTGATAAGATCATCTTTCAAACCTGCCATATTGCGAATCTCTTCGTTTCGCTTTCGGTCGGCCATGGTAACGCCGCACATTTTACGAAGCGATCGCATCTCCACTGCATTCAACTTGCTTTTATGCTTCTTCTGGCATACCCAGGTTTCGCTGCCATATAACAAAGTCGGTACCAACACTGCGTTATGTATTGCAGGCGTGCACTCTTCACTACGCCTTGCCTTTTGACTAACGCGGTCAGGGCACCATTGACTTTGTTCCCGGCAGCGACACGCCTGTCCACATCTAAATCACATCTTCCATCCCGGCTAAAAGCACTCCCCAAGTATACAATTTCATTTACCTGTTCTAGACATTCCTGATTTACCCATATTTCACACTTCGTTCTCTCTTCGTCCCTTTCAAATACCAGAACCTTAGTTTTATAAGCATTCAAACGGAGACCTTTAATTTCACATTCCTCTTTCATACACGTGACTAATGCCTGTCGTTCTGCCTCTGATGATGCAATAAGCACTGCATCATCAGCATACAGCAGACAATTTACTTTTATGTCACCCAATTTCACACCCAAACAGCTATCTTTCAGCTTCTGTAAACAGCTGTCGAGATACAGTATGAACAGCCAGGAAGACATGACACAACCCTGTTTTACGCCCGTTTGAACGCTAAACATGGGTGACAGGTCATGCCCTACTCGCACACAGGCTTTACAGTCACAGTAAAGTGACTGCACAGCCCTTAGCAATCGACCATCCGCACCGTACCCCGGCAACAGTTCCCACATTTTCTTCCTTACAACCTTATCAAATGCTTTCTCAAGATCCACAAAAGCACAGAAAATCTTCTGGTTAGCAGCCAAAAGCTTTTCCGTGATCATATGATATTATCATATGATCACGGATGATATATCATTATGATCTTAGAGAAAACATTTGATCCATGCATCCTCTTCCAGGTCTAAATCCGCATTGTGCCTCCCATAGAAATCTTTCCGATTTCTCTTGCATCCTACGTGTCAAAACCTTCGAGTAAACTTTACTTGCTAAACTGGTCAAGCTGATCGCCCGATAGCACCCGCAGTCAAAATGTGAACCTTTACCTTTATATAAAGGCACAATGACTGCGGATTGCCAATCATCCGGGACATCCCCTGTCCGCCAGCACAAATTGCACAGCAGATAAAAGCTGTCCCAGACGCGAGGCCCACCATACTTGATCATTTCAGCAGTAACTCTGTCTAGTCCCGCAGCCTTACCACATTTCTTCGAATCGCACGTTCAATCTCTTTCATACTGATGACCTCAGTGTCATCGAGGTCCGGGTCTGGCGTACCAGTCACGGCGTCATCCCCGGATCCCTCACTAAGATCATCACACGCATACATTTCTCTATAAAATTCGCTCCATCGCTGCATGACGTCCGATTTTTCTGTGAGGACGTCATTAGTTCTCGAAAGCACTTTGTTCATTCTTAAGGCCGTCGCACCACTTCGGGTCCTTCCAACCTCTTTCCAGAAGAGTTTGGAGTTCTCCTTAAAGTTGTGCGACAACCTTTCGTCCGCTTCCATTCTACACCTTTCACGCATTTTCTCAATCAATGCTTTCGTGTGAACTTTCTGCAGCTTATATCTTTCTTTCATCTTCTCTCTCATATCCTTATCATTACTAGAGGCCAAGTAGTCTAACCATGCTTTCTTCTTCTTCTCTACAGCTTCTTTCACTTCATCATTCCACCATGCATCTCTTCTTTTACTACTGCCTCTCTTTATTGTTCCACACACTTCTTCCACTGCACTTACCATTCCATCCCTAAGGTTCTGCCATATTATTTCCACACATTCATTTCTGCCATCGATGGTGTCAAGCCTTTCGGCTACCCTCGCATGATATTTGTCCCTAGTATCCGCTTCCTGAAGCTTCCAGCTTCGGATGCGACAGACCGACTGTGGTTCTGTTACTGCCGTCCGGTAGCGCCAACCCGCGAACAGACCCCTAAATCTAGTAATCACTAGATAGTGATCCGTCCCCAGGTCAGCACCCCTGAACACTCGCGTATCCATCACCTGTTTTCGCAGTCGGTCATCCACCAGAAACAAATCGATCATACTTCTCTCATTCTTTTTTTCTCTAGTATACATATGGATTTTCTTTTGATTAAACATAGTGTTTGTCACAAGAAGACCCTTTTCCTTGCATACCACCAGTATAAGCTTGCCAGCATCATTAACCCTTTTATCGCCAAACTTTCCAAGCACCGACTCGTACCCTGGTCGAGCGGTGCCAACCCATCCATTCAAATCACCACACACAACAATTCTTTCGTTTCCCCTAGCCAAATCTAGAACTTCTCTTACATTCTCCCAAAACTCCTCCAGCTCAGCCCTGGACGACGAAGCTACCGGCGCATAAACAGCCAAAAGGAATAACTTCGTCAGTCCCAATTTAAAGCGAACCCAGAGAAGTCTTGAGTTCACAAACTTATATTCAGTCATAACATCGACCAACCGAGACGACAGCAGCACCCCCACTCCCTGGCGGGCGCTCTCGCTCTCCGGGACTCCGGACCATAGAGCTAACGCCCCGCCAGGGAGCTCTTCAGTACCACTGCCCTTCCGTTTGGTCTCCGACATACACACGACATCTAATTCTTTTTCTTTCATTATTTCAATCAACTCATTTGTCTTATCTCTCATGCCTCCTCTAACATTCCACGAGCCAACTCTGCACTCTGTCCTCCACCTTCCGCCGTGTCGGGCTGTGCATGACGGGTGGCGGTCCCCATCGCCGCTTTGCGCGCTGCATTCCACACCAACGGGGACGAGCTGGTGTGCGTCGCCTTGGGGGGACGCCCTAACCCTCGTTGGCATGGGTGCGCAGCTGTGTAGAATTGCAGCCCTGAAAAGGGCTGGCAGGGGTCGCGACGAGCACGCTTCTACAATGACCTTAATAATTGATAAATTAAATTATTTTATATACTTTTAGTTATCTTATGTAGCTAGCTTCAAACCAAAAGGAACTTTCTGAATTTTCTCATGCAGTAGGTAATAAGACAGTTTAAATTACTTTGAATAATTGTCATGTTGTTAACGTGTAGGTAAACGGCGTGATGCGTAGCGCGCATTTTTATCAAATGCACCGTAATATTTAAATTGAATGCGACGGACGATACGAAACTTTTATGGAGTTTTAAGTGTGCATGGGATTAAATTGATATGTAAAACATGTAAAAGTTACACAATAATAACATTTTGATCTCTTTGAAGTGGTTGTATTAGAGAAAATTCAACGTAAGTAATACGTAGTACATTAGTAATATAATTTATTTAATTCTGTGCTTTAGGTCTGAGTGGACAGTGTTAGGCGGGGCGTGCGACGTGTTGACACTAGACACGTGTACCTAATACAAGAACATGGCATGGGTTTGTCCCATATATTCCCAGTATATTACTTTCCTCTATGGGTTTGTCAAATTGTCATGAACGCCAGACGCCACGCATCGCTGCACGCTCAGGCAGAGTGGAGACCGTAGTTTCTGTACTTGTACTATTATTTATTCTGTGGTTTCTGTCATATATGCGCCGATTACTCGTTTACTACTTGGTATTTTGCTGCCTGCCTACATTATATTACTTACTCATTTTCCGTCGAGAAACTCAGTTTATATGAAAAGTGGTCGATTGAAATTTTATACTTTTTTGTATTAATATACACAGTTGAGTGTAAAATATTTAATAATAATAATTGTTTTGATAATGTATCAATGATTATTCATGTAGCTTCAGCTTTTGTCATTTTCTTATTATGTTTTCCACTTTTTTAAAATTCCGGAATAAAAAGTTCACTCAAATTATTTTGCTCCGGGAATTTGATGTTTGGGGTTTAAGATTTCTATTATTAGACCACGTCAGATGGTGCATTTGATCTCGCAATCATGAATAGGTTTTCACACATTAAACCCATGTTCTCTTTTATAAAAATGAAGTAACGAATGAACTTACGGCCCACCTGATGATAAGTGACTACTTCGTTCTATGGACACCTGCAGTTAATTTCAAACAAAGAAGATATTAACTACAAATATGTTGTAGGGTAAAACACCCAGTAGTTAGCCTTTTAGTGAGGACTAAATTTGATTCAACTGTATTTTAAAAATTAAGCATTATGAATAAAAACAATAATTATTCAGAGTAACGTTGTTTATTAAATTTACTAAAGAAATTAGCAAAACGTTATATTTATAATAGAATTATATAAAAATCAACTTTAAACAAATTATGGTACTTTTCACCAGTAGTGAGCCTCATTTCCCCACAAGTCAGCCATGTCTTACCCTGTAGTCAGCCTCTCACTTATTCTTGCATATTTGGCACAGAAATTCTTTATTATGTATATTTTTTTTTGTTTTTTTTAAAACGTTACCCCTACACTAAGATTTTCTCCTGTATCGTGGAGGCAGTTTACAAACACAAATTGCACAAGGACAAACATCCAGACCCGGAACAATTATTTGTAGGCCATACAAATACTTGTTCCGTGCTGGATTCGAACCCGCGCCCCCCAGCGCAGCAACTCATTGTTAAGCCACTGCACCACGGAGCCATAAAATAATACCATCATCATCATTACAGCCCTTCACAAGTCCACTGCTGAGTGTTCAGAAGGCCTATGTAGGCCTCCCCCAAGGAATGCCACAAAGCACGGTCCCGAGCCACCTGCATCCATTGACTTCCTGCATATCTTACCACGTCGTCCCTTCATCTAGTGCCACTCGAGAACCTTTCTTCCACATCGATTGTCGGTTCTTCGAGCTATATGGCCGGCCTATTGTCACTTCAGCTTACTAATGCTTTGCGGATTCTACTGCGGATATACTCGTTTTTAATTCTAACACACACAAAAACGCCGAGCATAGTCGTCTCCATAGCTCGCTGAGCGACTTTAAGCTTCCTCATACGACCAGCAGTGAAGGACCACGTATCAAATCCATAGGTAATCACTGGCAACACGCACTGGTTGTACAATCTAGTTTTGAGGTTTTGAGGTATGTCTGACGAGAAGATGTGTCACAATCTCCCGAACGCTGCCCAGTAGAGTTGAATCCGTCGATTGAACTCTCGGTCGAAGTTTGACTTTGATTTGTCAACGATATAGTACTTATGGCGGAATAGCTGGAGGATCTAAGCACTATGCTCAATGATCTCAATAGTGTCTCCCAACGGATAGGTCTTAAGATGAACATGGACAAAACAAAAATTTTGTTTAACGTCCATGTCACGCCTATGCCGGTAGTTGTTGGAAGCACTAAGCTCGAAGTTATTGACGAATATGTTTACCTGGGACAAATAGGCCGACTAGGTAAATCCAATTTTCATACATGTCCCCAGCGAATTCAGTACATTTCAAATGTACTATGCAAGGCAAGTGTCACATCCAATATTCTTTAAGTCAATAATTTCTGTGTCGCTAGTCAAGTCCTCTTCATAGTTTTTGCATCTTACTTTGTTTATTGTACATATAGTATTTTTCTTCCTCCTTTTGCTATTTTTGGAATTCAACTGCTTTTAGTTTTTTGTAATTCTTCTTTCTTTTTTTGACTATTCTTCTTCTTTCTTTGTTTTAGCTTCAAACCTGTTAATTCTTTTAATCGATATATCGTTCTTTTTCTGTTGTTTCACTTCTTCTTTTTATTTCTGAAATTGTCTCCACTCTTTGGAAGAAATACCTCCTATTCTTTTCATCCCATTTCTAATCACCGCCATAGCTTGTGTTAATTGCTCTTCTTTGTATTGATGGATCAATTTTTGACATAATACAATTCTAAAAGAAATGATTTTCATGTTAAAATAACCGTGCATAGATATTTAACCCTTATTGAAAAGGCTTTAAGGTACTATTTTGTGCAACAGGACTAACGGCTGACCACTGGATTTGTAGATCCATTGGTCGGCCCCTGATATGCAATTACATTTGTACGCGGCTGACTACTGGTAAAATACACTTTTCGCCCTATAAGAGTTAAACCCAAAGTAATGAGCAAAGTTGGTACTATTCGCTCCGTTAATTTTAACTAGATATAAGATAGTCATGAAAAAACCAGTAGTCAGCCACTTATGGCTGTGTACTGGATCTACCTTAAAAATTCGAAACCCACTAGTCGGCCACCTAAATTACAATATATTAAACAAATAAAATGCATGTAATCGTTAATTTTATTACAAAATAAACATTTTATTGTAATACAGTATAACAATCCACTTCAAATTACAGCAAATACACACACAAATTTACCGAAAACTCGAGCACGTTTCCTTAAGAAAAAATTGCAACAGCATCGTATCTAGTCATGTCTTTGGTAGCAGTGCAAATTAACAAGTGTATCTTGTCAACCTGACATGATATTGGTTCGTAAGTGTGCGTATTAGTCAATAAGGAGACACAGAATCAATTAAACGTTACTTTAAAGGTGTAAACAATTTTCAACACTATTTATATGTAAATAATGTCTGTAAAGGCTGAGTAGTACTGGTGCGGGGCGAACTACTGGGTGTTTTAACCTATATATGTTGTCATCTCCATGGATTAACACTTTCACTGCCTGGTTTTCAGACACAATAGTAAGACAATAGCAATCACCCATACGAAGGCGACACTGGAAGTTTTTAGAACTGGCCACTTGTAAACGATATAATAAAAAAATAAGTTCAAATTTTGAAATTGGAACTCTTTGCCAATATTATTGTGTATTTATTTTATTAATTTGTTATTTGTTTACGGTTTGGCACAAATTGAAAATTGTCTGTGTCACATCAATATGAAATTAACGCGAGAAAATTTTCGTACAATGTTTTTTTATGACTTTCGATGTCATTTAAGTCAACAAGAAAGTTATGATAGACTTTGATTGGCCTTTCACGATGAAGTGCCATCTCGTACCACTGTTTACAACTGGTTTAATGAGTTTAAACGTGGTCGCACTAATCTCACCGATGATCTACGTGAGAGACGGCCTTCTACGGCGACGACTGAAGATAACATCATTGTTGTGCGGTGTATGATAGACTGACAAAAAAGTGACTTATCAGCAGATTGCTGCACAAAATCCTCCATGAACATTTAACGGTCAGGAAGCTTTGCGCCCGGAGGATACCTCATAATTTGACAGAGGCCCAAAAAGGCAAGGCGAGGCCCAAGCAAACAATCGACTACTTGGCGATGGCTGACGTGGAATTACTGGGTCATCCGCCCTATAGCCCCGACCTCGCACCTTGCGATTTTTATTTATTTCCGAAAATAAAAACAAAACTTTGAGGAAAACGTTTTATGGACGCCGACAAAGCAGTGGCTGCGTTTCAAAATGCCGTGGAAGAGACCCCTAAGGACGAGAGGGCAAAGTGCTTTTCTCAGTGCCTTCATCGGATGCAGCGATCTACTGATATAAATGGACACTATTTTGAAAAGATATATTAAAACTAGTAACTTGCTAGTTTGTTCACTTTTTGATTTTCTAAGAACTTTCAGTTTCACCCTCGTATGTGTGTCACGGGACAAGAAACGTGTTAAGAAGATGTAATGCCTCATAGCCTGTAGTTATACTAGTTCTATACCCTTCAGACCGAAATGCAGCAGTGCAAGCACTGGTATTTCGCGGTAGAACTAGGTAATAATGTGGTACGTACCAATGATGAAAAGGAGTAGCTACCACCCAGAGAAGTTTAGTTTTTCAACTAAACCGAATATTTGGATCGAGTACTCGATACATCGATAAAAACCGGCAGTTTATGCACTCTTTGCGAGCAACACTCGGTGTTCTCTCTATGCTCTGTGTTCAACGCGACTCTAGTTTCGATATAAAGGGAATCCTTTAGCCAATATGGACAAATAACAACTGAATGAGAGTCTAAAGGAAATGTAGGTCTCGTAATTCTCTTGGGTTCCCTTAGTAACGGTTTTTCTTTAACGATTGAAATCCTTGTACTGAGCGCTTCACTATGGTAATTGAGCGGGCTTACTACGTTGTCCATAACATGGTATGAACTATTTGTTGGTTCGTGATACAGTTAAAACTTCGCTCGCGTGTTATTTTGGGTTTTTAATTTTTTTGCGCGAAACCTTAATTATTTTTCTAAAATAAAAGTAGCCTAAGTTACTCCTTATGACATCAGATATCTGCCAGTGAAAATCCCGTCAAAATCGGTCCAGCCGTTACGGAGGTTAGCTGGAACATACAGACAGACAGACAGACTGCAATTTTGACATTACAAACAGACACTTCAATTTTATTTATTTGTATAGATGTATAAACAAAAGAACTCTAACCTTAAAACTAAGGTACTTTTGTAAAATTTAGACCAAAATAAACAAAGTACTGGGATAAACTACATCCATAGTCGCGAGGTTCATCAAAATCATATCGTGAGTCCAAATAATTTGTCGGCACATAGCGATCAGTAAATACGACTGATATGATGTTATTCAAATTAAAGTCGTGTTGGTAATTTGCTATTAACTTGTCTATTAACTTATTACCATAATGAGAATGTAACAATCCACTGTTGGATGATAGCTCTTAGTACCAAGTTTTAGAGTATCATGACATATTCTCACTACTCCATAATATGCTGTCGTCGGCAAATTAGAGAAATTAAATTTATTGTTTGTATACCGCGAAAAGTCCACTACTGAACATAGGCCTTTCCCATTGATTAGCTTATATTATCGGATATCTATTATAGTTGCCACACTTGGCAGGCAGGTTGGCAACCACAGTTTTTTCAGCTATTATGAGGAAGACGCTGCTGCCCGTCTTCTAGTGTGTGTTTCCTTTGTCGCCTCTTACGTCACACACAGAACATGGGGTATTATTATTATTTTTACACTAATGATTAAAAAATGATTACTATATCGCCGTGTCTACTATACTTTGTAAAAGAGTCCGTTACCCCATATAATCGAGAGGAAAATGAAAGAAGAGATGAGCAGCAACATCTTCCTGATAACAACTCTAAACTAATAAAAAACTGTGGTCGCTAACTCGCCTGACAAGCGGTGCAACTGTCGTAAATCCCGCTATGAGAAAATCTTTCGGGGAGGTTTATGTTCAGCATTGGACTTTTAATATAGAAAATAACAATGATTTATTATACAAAATAAAATTAAATTAGAGAAATTAAAATTGGATGCAGTGACAGAGAGTTAGAATCTATTACTATGTACTTATACAGAGAAGTTTAATGATTTTTTTGCTACTCTCCATTTACAATGAGGTTGATCTGTGAGGTCGTTTGTTACCTTTACTTAAATAAAAAATTGTTATCTGAACACAATTTAGGTAATGTTTGCAGGCTTTCACTTAGCACACGTGGTAAGCATTTCTACTGCGAAGGCAGTATTGGAAGGAATATTCACAATATTTTTCCTCAAATGTGGTTATTTAGTGTGACATAAATTAAACTCTGAAACTTCAATAATAGAACAGAAAATCGATGGAATAGCTTATCTGCGTACTAACACTGAATTCGTAATAAACGGAATCTCTGATGGGAAGCGAAAAATAAACAAAAAATTTACACGAAAAGAACCTTAATGCACTATGATGGTTAAACCAAAAGCTGAGCTCCGTTGCAGAAAGCAAACTCTCGATAATTTTTTTTTATAGAGCAGGATGACAAATGAGCACACAGTCCACCTGATGGTAATTGGTTGCTGCGGCCTATAGACATCTACATCTATCCTCTATTACAAATAAAAATGCAGATGCGTTGTCACTCGTGAGGACTAAGATGGAATTCTTCTTTTTCAGTAAAAAGAGTCTCCGGTTCTTTACAGTCATCATGCGAAACACAGCAGTGTTAAGCTGCTATTTTACGCTGGTATTCTGTGAGAGCGTGGTCCTTCCCCGGTCGAGCCGATCCATTCGTGCTACAACTATACTACTGATATAGCTGCAGCATGGCTCTACCACGTTTAATACCTGAAATGATATATTTATAACATTTTTTCTTTATATATGTTTATATATATAATACCAGGATAAATAACAGTATTAGAATTATTATCAGTATTTAAGTCTAAAAAGGATGATGAGCCAATTATTAAATCGTATTATATTGAGTTACGGCACTAAAGTCCGCCGGTGCGAATCCCGCGAGGAACAAGTATTTGTATGGCTCAGAAATAATTGTTCCGGATCTGGATATTTGTCCTTGTGCAATTTATGTCTGTAAACTGCCTCTTCAGTACATGAAAAAATCTAGTATCGGGGTAACGTTTTTTTTAAATAAAAATATTAAATCTTCGCTATTTTCTATTTATGCAAGAATATTGAAATCTTTTTGCAAAGGAAAACAAAACAAATTACGTCTTTTGTTCAGATCGGATACTAAGGTCGAACATTCTGTGACACAAATACCCCACATAACTCGTCTTTACGACGATAAATAACAAATAACAGATCGCTTGTAGCCATTGACAGTGCAGGTAATGTGCGCCGGCTTGGTGGTAAGTGGTAACCGCTAATTTATTGCTTCGCTAAAATATGCTTTGGCACGCTTGCCACATTGATGTGTGCAAATTAAACTTATGGTATTCGTGACTTAATATTACAATAATTTACGCTATTAGTATTACTTTTAACTGGTCAAATTGCGTGATAAAATATAGACGGGTATTGGGAAATATCAGAACACAATTTTCTAATTTTTACGTGGTAGGGCCATGCTGCAGCTATATTAGTATAGTTGTAGCACGAATGGGTCGGCTCTAACGGGGAAGGACCACGCTCTCACAGAATACCAACGTAAAATAGCAGCTTAACACTGCTGTGTTTCGTATGGTGAGTGTTTTTTTTTTATAGGATAAGGGTGACAAACGAGCACACAGTCCACCTGATGGTAAGGTGTAGAGAACCGGAGACCATTTTTACTGGAAAAGAGGCATTCCATCTTAGTACGCACGGGTGACAATTTTGATTCGCAAACGAGGATAGATGTAGATGTCTATGGGCCGCAACAACCACTTACCATCAGGTGGACTGTGAGCTCGATTGTCACCCTATCCTATGAAAAATGGTAGGCCCCCTATTCTCCTGCTGTGTTCCGATCTCAAGGAGAATGGAGAGCCAGTATGATTAGTAGCTAGCTAGAGGCATTCACTCTAAGTCCTCAAAAGTGACAACGCATCTGTAGCCTTCGCTGTTTGAGGTTGGCTGCAGGTGTTCATGACTGTGCCACTTACCATCAGCTTGACTTTACGTTCCTTTGTCACACTTTTTTTATAGAAGAGGGGGCAAACGAGCATGCGGTTCACCTGATGGTAAATGACTACCGCCGCCCATGAACAACAGCAACACCAGGGGAATTGCAGATGCGTTGCCGGCCTTTTAGAAAGGTGTAACAGGCTCTTTTCTTGAAAGTCCCTATTTCGTATCGGTCCGGAAATATCGCCGGTGGTAAACAAGTCCACAGAGAAGTTGTACGATGAATAAAACTCCTAGTAAAACGCACAGTCGTGGACCACCAAGCATCCAGATGGTGAAGATAGTATCGTGAATTTGAACATTTTCATAGCAATTGCCGCCAAAGGTAGATTTATCAAGGAATGACTTTACATAGTTCTTCATCTAGTTAATATTAATTAGAAATTTACGATACTACAAGCGTGTAGTGGTGGTGTAAGAGGAACCATTAGTCTATTATATAGGAAAATTGAAACATGAGATGGGCAGCAACATTATCCTTATAAGAACTCAACATAACAAAAAGCTGCGGTTGCTAACTAACTTGCCAAGTGTGGCAAATGGTCAAAACGTTAAGAAACTGATTTTTTTTTTTATAGGATAAGGGTGACAAACGAGCACACAGTCCACCTGATGGTAAGTGGTTGCTGCGGTCCATAGACATCTACATCTATCCTCGTTTGCGAATCAAAATGCAGATGCGTTGTCACCCGTGAGGACTAAGGTGGAATGCCTCATTTCCAGTAAAAAGGGCCTCCGGCCACCTGCACGCACCAAGCGAAACGCAGAGGTAAACTTCTACTTCACGCTGGTATTCTGTGAGGTTGTGGTACCACCCCGGTTCGAGCCGGCCCATCCATGCGACAGCAAAAGCTGCCGCCTGGCTCTACCACTGTTAAAAATTAAATTCAAAGCGAAGTTGCACCGTCTTAAATGCAAGCAACGCAAACTCCCGATATTCTTAGTCAGTGTTGCATTCAACAAGGCAATACAAATCTCATCGTTTATGGTGCTCACTTATCAAATTGATATATTGCATGAATAAATATCTGTTGATGGATTTACCGCAAAGCGATAATTTAATAGAAGATTTCGTAAGCATTTATATAATCTTGTGAATGATAATTATATCTCCAAGACAGTCTAGTCTCCTTTACATAATCTATACTAGACTTCACGGAATTTTATAAATAAATCATAATTTTTAAATCATATATCTATACAAATAGATAAAATTGTCAAAATAACAGCTTTTTACTAAATGCTTAATATGAAGGTATATACGGTAATTATATAATAAAACAATTTTTAAAATTTTAATCGATCAGTCTGTCTGTCTGTAAGTGTGTCCTGTCTGTTTGTATGTTCCGGCCAAGGAGATTGTAATAACCTCCTTGGTTCCGGCTAATCTCCGAAACGGCTGGACCGATTTGACGGGCTTTTCACTGGCGGATAGCTGATGTTACAAGGAGTAAAATATGCTACTTTTAATTTAGAAAAGAATTAATGTTCCGCGCCAAAAGGTTAAAACCCGTGAAATCCAATTGTAATCAATTCCACGCGGGCGAAGTCGCGGGGAACAGCTAGTATTTTATAATATTTCGGTCATCAGTGACTAACAATGGTGACAATTAAGTAAAGTTACAGCCTAGTTTTTGAGAGGGTTTTAGAGCAAGGACGCTCCTACTGCCCTAACCCTCAATGCGTGTTGACATATTTCACATGCCTTCAAATTTGTCAGACTTTCAGGGAACCTGAATTTTGAAGAAATTAGAAATTTTATGTTATATTATTTTCTTTTTTGTTATTCCTTTTTTTAAAACCTTACCCCCACTGAGGCAGTTTACAAACACAAGTTGTACAAAGACAAACATCCAGATCCGGAACAATTATTTATAGGCCATACAAATACCTGTTCGGCCCCCAGCGCGGCAACTCATTGCTTAGCCACTGCCCTACGGAGCTGTCTGATGCTGTTGATACACTAAAATCATAAAAATGTAAAAGAAGACCAAGTTTGTACCAGACAAACGACTTCGCCGATAAAAGAGTTGAGATCTTAAGAGTTGCTTGAGAGTATTACTCTCAAGCAACTCTTAAGATTTCACAGGATTCACAGGAATATGCAACAATCTGGAACTGTACATACTTCTGCAATGTACAAGTGTGTAGTTTATACGAGGGTGATACTGAAAGTTCTTAGAAAATCAAAAAGTGAACAAACTAACAAGTTATTAGTTTTATTATATCTTTTCAAAATAGTGTCCATTTATATCAGTAGATCGCTGCATCCGATGGAGGCACTGAGAAAAGCACTTTGCCCTCTCGTCCTTAGGGGTCTCTTCCACGGTATTTTGAAACGCAGCCACTGCTTTGTCGGCGTGTATAAAACGTTTTCCTCGAAGTTTTTCTTTTATTTTCGGAAATAAATAAAAATCGCAAAGTGCGAGGTCGGGGCTATAGGGCGGATGACCCAGTAATTTCACGTCTGACGTCGCGAAGTAGTCGATTGTTTGCTTGGCGGTGTGCGACGAGGCGTTGTTGTGGTGAAGTTGGATCCTACTGCGTGGTCGTTTCTCCCGAACTTTTTCCAATACAAGTGGCAAACAATTGTTAGTGTACCACTCAACAGTAACTGTTTTTCGATCCTCTAAAACAATTGTTGCGTAATGACTTGTCCTTCCGAAAATCGAGGCCACCATATTTTTTCCCACGCTTCGACCTCTCTTTAATTTAGTTGGCAACTCCTCGGAAGGAAACACCCAAACAGCAGATTGTCTCTTCGTTTCAGGATCGTAACAATAAATCCAGCTTTCTGTGTCGAACACAGCATATGAGTCACCTCCGTTAAATCTTTGAACCATCTCACGACATCAATCAACACGACGGAGTTATTGGGCCTCTGTCAAATTATGAGACTGAACACTGATGTTATCTTCAGTCGTCACTGTAGAAGGCCGTCCCTCACGTAGATCATCGGTGAGATTAGTGCGACCACGTTTAAACTTATGAAACCCGTTGTAAACAGTGGCACGAGATGGGGCTTCATCGTGAAAGGCCAATCGAAGTCTATCGTAACTTTCCTGTTGACTTAAATGAAATCGAAAGTCATAAAAAATCATTTTACGAAAATTTTGTCGCGTTAAATTCATGTTGACGTGACACAATTTTTAAATTGCCGCCAAATCGTAAACAAGTGACAAATTAATAAAATACATACACAATAATATTGGCAAACAGATCCATTTTCAAAATCAGAACTTATTTTTTTATTATATCGTTTACAGATTCAGTCGTGGACAGTTCTAAAAACTTTCAGTGTCGCCCTCGTAAATAATAATCATCTATCCTCTATTTATAATATTCTTCCTTCATAAAAGTGCTTTTACGTGCGCTTTGAACTTTTTACTTTTTTTAAACATATTTCACTTTACAATTAAATGATAAACAAATACAAAAGAAAAGAAACAGAAATGATAAATATATTTTTATTTATTATATTAGTTACATTATATTTGTAATATAAGTTATTATCTAATATTGTATAAAAATTAAACCATTCATCTGATTGCGATCAAACATTGGTAGGTTCTTATTAGCATGCCCGGAAAGGTTTTTGACATGAAACTGAAACAAAAAAAAGAAAAAGACTATAGGTAGGTAGGTTATAGTTATAATATATTTAGTTGATTTTTTGTAGTCCTGTTTTTATTATTGTATTTTTTTGTGTTATGTATTGAGGAGTAACAACATACCTCCAAATTTTTGATCTGATCAATAGATAATACTTTTCCAATTACCTTACATAATACTTACGCTGACGTCATCCTCACGCAAATGATTGATGGGGTATGGGGTTCAAGGAAAAAAAAACACGTAAGTTTTATTCTTATTCACTTTTATTCCTATATAATTATGTTTATTTATTTATAAGACTTGTATTATATAGAAATCAACAACAAGCATAAGCATTATAGGGGTTTTGGGTTGTTACTTGTAATTAAATGAGGTCGATACGGTACAGAAACGGCAATAGGTGCTTCATAATATTGTATGGGACGGGTAATACAAGATGACTGCCCGACCTTTCGGAGAAGCACGTGACGAACAAACAAAATCTATAGTAAAAAGATGTAGTGTTATGCTACTTACATATCATTTTACACTATTTTTCCATTCTGTTGATTTGATTTTCTGCATTTATATTTTGCATCACCTTTATTTCCATAGGATCCTGTAACGTTTTTACACAATAACAAATCATTTTCACTTCGTATTTTCACGCTATCAGCACCTTTTAAATCGCTGTCAATGGAGTCTTACCTTTTTCGATCATTTATTGAGTTCTCCGTAACTCTGCAATTTCAGGTTTCGTGCGCGCTGCCGCGCTATAGTTTTTCTATATGAATAATATCTCATTTCTTACTTAAATGTAGCTGTTTTTCAATTATATACCTAAAACCAAAAATTTATATTTTTGACAACCATTATTTTTATGGTTGTTATGGTAACTTTTATTCAAATTCGTCACTGGTCTGATGTTCTTATTTCGATATTTCCACATAAATACTCTTTTGCTCTAGGTCATTTACAATAAATTTCCTTTTAATTTAAATAATTTCTCGTTCTCTCTAAAAAGGTATAAAAGCCGAACAATCGGAGAATACAGGAAGTCTCGCTTCAGTTTTCAAACGTGAAGCATCTACTAAAGGCCTTATCCCGGGGCCACACTGCCCCGGGATCCTGCAAGCCTCCATCTACATTTAAAGTCGTCGGCGTAGTCTACTTCAAGCGCGGGACCACACTACTCCGGGCGCTACGACTGCTTGCTCCAGGCGCTGAGTGCACCTACTGCCCGCGCTACCTTTGGGCGCTACGACTGCTTGCTCCAGGCGCTGAGTACACCTACTGCCCGCGCTACCTTTGGGCGCTGCGACTGCTTGCTCCAAGCGCTGAGCGCACCTACTCCAGGCGCTACGTGCGCCGGCTCCGGACGCTGCGTGTGCCCAGACCAGGCGCTGCGTGCCATCACCGCCAAGAAATTACAAGCTCAGCGTGTGGCTACTTCTACTCCAAGCGCAGCGTGTGTCACTTCGACCTTTAGGCTCCACTACAATACAATATTCTCATATCTTTACTTTTTTTTATCTAATTGTAATTACACGTCATCCATCATCATCATCATGTTTCATTTTTTTTATAAAATGGTAAATACCTTTTTAAAAATTTAAATATATTATTTTCTTGTTCTACTTTTGTTGTTTTGTTGTTCTTAGGTGAGGTTCTTCTTTTTTTCTTAATTGTCGCTTTACGACAAAGATCGTAAAGTTCAAAAAGGGTGTTTTTTTTAAATCGGATAGGAATACTAGAAATAAGTATCATCTGTTTGTGACATAGTCACACGATACGGCTGGACGGATATCGATAAAAATATTTTTTTATCAATATTCGTTCAGCCGTTTTCATTGTATAGTCAGTTCATCCATTACAACCTATAAAAGATACCGACCTACTGGAAAAGACCCTCCCATAGATAATTTTGACGGCTCCGTGGTAGATATGAGCGCCGCACCGGCGCGCCGCCGTCGCCGTGAGTTCATATCAGCGCGTCGCCGCCGCGTGAAGCACTCGGCGCGCCGTCGCGACGATTCGCAACTTCCTTTCCCGCTCACATGCGCGGCCCGGCCGCATTAGTTTGCCTTGTCGCCTCGCCACGCTTGTCGCTCACTCAGTTGAGTCGAATATTTCACCGAGTGAACGTGTATTGTTGTGTGGTGTTAACAATGGACCTCACAGAATACCGGCGTGAAGTGGAAGTTCTGCTTCTGCATTTCATCTGGCAAAATTCCGCTCAAGACATTAATTGCTCGGGGCAAGCTGAGCAACAAGGCCAAGGCGACCCCAGCCACGCTATCCGTGAATATCTGCAACATCAGGGGATTTCCCTCGAACCTAAATGCTGTCCACTACCATCTCGAGATGGCGAAGCCGGCCTTGCTCTTATTGACCGAAACACAGGCATCCTCTGCAGCTGATACTTCGTATCTCTCCTATCCGGGGTACAAATTGGAACACCCCTTTTCATCCGGGAATATCTGTTCATGTTTTTGCCTTGACATTTCGTCTGACACAACTGGTTACTTCGCTTACGCGGATTCCAGATGAGGATGATCATGCGCCTTCCCTGTTGAGCCTTCTGCTGACCTATCATCCGGATAGATATCTGGTCTCCGCCGACGCCCCTCTTGGCTCTTTAGACCATTGTCTAGTCTGGAGTGTGGTGCCATTCACACTAACATCGTGGGTACATTCTACAGGCTGTCGCGTGTTTGGCACTATAGGTCGCCGATTGGTATAGGGTGCGGTCCTTCTTTGCGTCTTACCCTTGTGGGCGGGTTTTCTTCTTGCTGGACGATCCCAACGTTGTTGCTAATTCTGTCGCTGATGTGGTACTTCAGGTTATGGAACTTTTTATTATTCCTCTATGGTTCCCATTAGAGGCAGATCTCAGCCATGATTTGGTCGCTCCTGTAAAATAGGATCACGCTATAAGCAGGAGTGCTACCGGGCCTGGGCTTACGATTCAAAGTCCCGGGATGTAACCACTAGCGCCCTTAAAAATAAATATAATTCCGCCTCCAGGTCCTTCAAAAGAGTCATTGCCAAGGCAAAGTCAAAGCACACAACAGAATTGTCGAGAAACTAGTTCGCCTTCCTTCGAGAACCCGTGCATTCTAGTGTCTCGCCCAAGCTGTCCAAGGAAACTTCTGTCAGCCATCTCTTCCACCTCTGCACAGGGAGGACGACTCACTGGCCCATGCTGCAAAGGAGAAAGCCGATCTGCTAGGCTCTTTCTTTGCGTCCAACTCGACTCACGATGATGGGGGAGCACACCGCCGACCATCCCGTGGTGTGAGTGGTCCATACCGGATGTGCAGTTCACACAGCCCTAGATTCAAAAAGCACTCCTCTCTCTGGACATTCACAAGTCGAGTGGGCCTGAAAATCCCTCCAATTGAGCTGAAGACGTGTGATCCAGAGTTGCCACCGGTTCTAACGCGTCCTTTCCGGTACTCCTACTCCCTAGGCGTAGTCTTGAATTCACGGAAGACGGCTTTCGTCCACCCGATTCCTAAAAAAGGCGACCGCTCAGACCCGTCTAATTACAAGCCTATCGGCATCACCTCCTTGTTCTCCAAAATAATGGAATCCATTATAAACTGCCAGCTCATGCGGTACCTTGAGGACCACCAGCTGATTAGTGACCGCCAAAACGGTTTTCGTTGGGATCGATCAATTGGTGATCTTGTGGTTTACTTGACCTATAGATGGGCGGAGGTAGTAGAGTCCAAGGGCATTGGCCGTTGCTTTGGATATTGCGAAGGCCTTCGATCGGGTTTGACACAAAGCGCTTCTGTCGAAGCTCTCTTCCTATGGGCTTCCCGAGAAATTATACAATTGGATCACCAGCTTTCTTGCAGATCGGAGCGTTTCCTCAGTTTCAAGGCACTCCCCTTGTTGCCTCAGCCAATATCGGAATCCTCGGCGTCGACATATCGAGTGATGTGCAATTTCGTGTTCACTTGAGAGAAGGCTAAATCGGAATCTAAAAAGCTTGGCGTGCTCAGCAGAGCGGGATAATATTTCATGCCGGCACTCCGCCTGCCACTTTACAAGGCGCAGGTTCGGCCTCACATGGTATACTGTTCCCATCTATGGGCTGGGCCTCCTCAAGGCTTTATTAAAAATATAAAGTTGTGTTTGGTAACAACAAATTGGTTTCCTTTAAGTATTTTTTAAGAAATTTTTCCTTTTAAAAAAATATCCAAGGTCCATGCCGCGCCGCCACGACGCCGCCGCCGCCGAGGAAATTTTGAGGCCACGCCGCCGCCGTGGAATTGGCCTTAGGCGCTCATACCCAGCAAACATTTTTGTCATATAATCAAACATTTATATGACCTTGAGTCTTATTAAAGTTATTTTACAGTATTTTTTTTTACTCTTCGTCATGTACTGGTGCATTATGTGTCCGAATAGTCATATACATTTTTTGTCGTATAATAATGTCATATAGACGTTCTTTCGACATTTTTTTACAACCATCATATAATAGCGTCTATGACGACTTCTATAAAACTTTCTTATACAACTTTTCGTCGTGTAAACGTTTTTGCAGTATAAACGTGATAATACTTTCAATTTTGTCATATAATTACCTTTTAAATATCTGCTAAACGGATAATAATTGTTTACACGTAGTATTTGTAACCATTATATATAAGTCGAATAAGTATTACGAGTGCAACCTGTATACATCCTAAAGTATCACAAACATGATAATACGACCGTTATTTAATTAATACTCATATTAAAGGTTTATAATAACCTTTATACAACTTCCATCATTTTAAAATGTAATTTATCATATTTATTTACTGTTCGGTACAACATGAATCTTAATAAGTGGAAAAGTATTAAAAAGAAAAGTTAAAAATAACTATCATTCGCTTCAAGCGCGTACTTTTATACAAAGTAATAGAGATCAAGCTGAGAGTGAGGAAAATGAGAAGGGTTCCGTATCACATTTAAATTCAAACTTAACCAATCAATTTAACCAAAATGATACGAGTATACCCTGCAGTTCATTTGCCCAATTTCAAGAGTCTTGTTCATTTTCCGAAGTTAAAGACAGTTATACATCGTCCGAAAATGAAGATAATGTTGATAAAGAAGACACTACAATCAAAAATGATAACTTCAGATACCATTATAAAAAGTGCGCTATTGATTTTAATATTCCACTAGTTGCATTAAAGCAATAAAATGTAATTCTGAACAAAATAATGCCCTGTATAGTCCCTTTAGACCCAAGGACGCTTTTAAAAACTAAAAAAGATGTACAAATAATTCTTATTGATGATGGTCTTTACTAGCATAATGGTCTTATTGAATCTTTAAAGACGATTTTTTTTAGATTACTAAACCTATATATAAATGCTTTCGCTTAATGTAAATATAGACGGTCTACCATTGTTCAACAGTTCTAAGCATCAAGTGTGCTTATATTATGTAACATCCACGAAACACCAAATGTGCCCTCTTTTGTTGTGAGTATTTATGAAGGTACGAGTAAACCATCAAATGCATTTTTTCATTCTTTAGTAAGTGAATTACAAGAATTAACGTCTAATAATTTGAAAATTGCATCGCGAGATGAGGTCGATACATTGATCGAAGTTAAAGTCAGAGCCTTCATATGCGACTCGCCAGCGAGAGCCATGGTTAATGGTGGTTTCCCTAGTCCCAATTATGTAATTAAAATTTTTCTGTGAGGTAATATTCTTATTAACTTTTTAAGTAATGTTTTATTCGTTACACTTATATTATATTATATAATATATATATAAATTACGTGGTAGAGCCATGCTGCAGCTATATTTGTAGTATAGTTGTGTGTTATGCTGCTGTGTTTCGTATGGTGAATGTAGAGAGCCGGAGACGCTTTTTGCTGGAAAGGGGCATTCCATCTTAGTCCTCCCGGGTGACACCGCATTTGCATTTTGATTCGTAAACGAGGATAGATTTAGATGTCTATGGACCACAGCAACCACTTACCATCAGTTGGACTGTGTGCTCGTTTGTCACCCTTATCCTATTAAAAAAAATCGAAATTAGGTCAAAATCGGCCAGGAACTTAGGTGCAATATTGTACCGGCTCAGATGGTTGAGTGGCAGCAAACGCTATTGCGTAAAAACGATTCTGAGTTGGATAACCAACGAACGAACCAAAATAAGGAATATAGTGAAAGGTTTTCGTTTAGTAGTAATAATTTAAATAAAAGTCAATTAATTATATTTTATATTTTACAGGAGTATGCAACTTTAATGCTAGACATGGTTGCTTGAAATGTATATACATTTCAAGCACACAAAATTTCATGGAAATCTGTCTAGTAATTTTTTCGTGACAGACAGACAGACAAAAATTCTAAAAACCACTAATTTTGATTCAGTGCCCTTTATTTAGTCCCCTGGAATTGATTTTTCCAGAAAATATTAGAATTGCGGAAATGATTTTGCTACACATTTATTATACTCGATTGTTAACCTATTAAGTTGAAGCGTGTTTCCAAAATTCTTACGTATGATTAGGTATGATTAACTGACTAATTACAATATTCGCATTCGTCTTCTGGAAAATGATTATAGATAGCAAAATATTTGCAATGGGGGCACCGAAATAAACCGCAACTTAATAATTTTTTTACATTGTTGTCTGTTAAAACAAAATGTAACGGTCTATTTCGACGGACTACCTGGGAACCACATCCATAACAACGAGAACAAAAGATAAAATGAGTAGATGACCACGGCCATTTCAAATGCGCACGTATCATTTCGATGAAGTCCATCTTTGATAAAAACTTATCAACATCCGCATAATTGTAGATCATTGTGAGATTTACCTAAAACAAAAGTATTATTTAGACAACCAATTTATATATCACGCATATCCTTCTCTCCTTAAAATATACATTCTTTAAACTAAGTTAGTTAGGCGTTTAATGATTTTATTATTGATCCCTAAGTCAACTGTCATGGCGTACACATTTACAATGAACATTGAACACGCACTTTATAGGTCGGGATGTTCTATAGTTGTCATATAACGCAGTCACTTAATAAATTATTAATAAATATATGTGAAAACATTAAAATTTTAAAAGCGCATAAAAATTTTAATACAAAATTACCTCACATTAATCAGTAAATTCGATTGCGCAATGGTTTACAGCTGATGAAATGGTTCTATCACCTCAAATAACAAAGAAAAAATGTAATATTAACTCAGCTGTCAAAAACACTGCCGAATTAAGTTAACGTGATATATAATCTGTTATATTATTCGTTCAATACAAGTGGCATCATCTTTAAATGGCAATAATACAACGATTACATTATATAATAGTCATATTGTTCACCATTACTCGATACGAATATCGACACGAATTCGACGCGATAGCTATCGTTACATGACATGTAGTCAAATCGCTGACGTATATATGACGACTATGTGACTAAGTAGGTATTTATATGACTGTTTCGCGAAACTATTAGCATCTTAAGTTGAATAAAATGGGCCCTAATGCCGTCGAGTAAACGTCCTTAAAACATTTATACGATTATACTAAATAACACTAAGTTGCCACCAAAACGTCTACTCAACGTGGTAAATGTTTGTTGGGTATCTACTCCGTGGCGCAGTGGCTTGGCAATGAGTTGCTGCGCTGGGGGCCGCGGGAACGTACGGAACAAGTAATTGTATGGCCAACAAATAATGTTCCTGGTCTGGATGTTTGTTCTTGTGCAATTTGTGTTTGTAAACTGCCTCCACAATACAGGAGAAAATCCTAGTGTGAGGTAACGTTTTAAAAAAAATAGATTGCCTCATATGATGGTATGATCATATGATGATAATGGATTTGTCATTTGGCAGGAGGGTTGGCAACCGCAGTTTTTATTATTTATAGTTATCATGAGGAAGATGCTGCTGCCCATCTCCTTTTCAGTTAACCTCTGTCACCTCTTACGACACCCACAGGATGATATGGGGTAAGGGATATTCTTACATCATTTTTATACCCCTAGAATGATATGGCGTAATGGTATTCGTACACCGCCACTACACGGTTTAGTCAGTAGCCTAACTTAAAATCGAACTATGTTTGTTACATATAAAGAAAATTAAAATACCTTCTACGCTAATTCTAAAATAAACAAACCTCAACACCACCTATATATATATATATATATATATATATATATATATATATATAGTCGTATATATAGAGCCGTGGTAGCTCAAATGGTTAGCGCTTGCTGTAAGCTTCACAGTACTCGAGAAACCCGGGTTCGATCCCCGCCGGCACCAATGAAATTGTTAATTGCAATTTTAATTGCTGATTTACCAATATATATAGCAATATATATATATATATATATATATATATATATATATATATATATATATATATATATATGTGTGTGTGTGTGTGTGTGTGTGTGTGTGTGTGTGTTATATTTACGAAGACCATAAATGTATCTGATGCAGTTATTCAGGAAAGGATGTAAAGGTACTGTTGAGGTAAGTCTGTGCAACACACAACAAGAGATTGAACAAGCAAAACTTTTATATCGGTAGGAAGAAACATTTTCAAGCGATAAAGAGATCGCTATGTTGCAGTAACTTTGCGGCTTACTTCCTGGATCTGCTTGTTCCATGAAAGACAGCTATCAACGTACAGACCGAGATTCTTAACATGTGGAGATTATGGGGTTGTTGTACGTAATAAACGGTAAAAAAAGTGGATGTGTATCTAATTTGGATAAGTATCTAGAGCTACCTAAAATCCTGCCATATCCTGTAATAAAGATTTAATTATATTATAAGTTACATGATAACAATACTGAATTATAATAAATAATTTGCACATATTTTAGCTATAGGTGCATTTGAAAGATCCATAATATTGACAAGGTATACCCACGTAATGTGAATTTCTGCAACGTCAGGGGACTTCACTCGAACCTAAACGCTGTCCACTATCATCTCGAGTCAGCGAAGTCCGCCTTGTTCTTTCTGATCGAGAAGCAGGTGTCCTCTCCGGCTGATACTTCGTATCTCTCCTACCCGGGGTACAAATTGGAGCACTCCTTTGTGCTTCGGGCTGGAGTTTGCGTGTATGTCAGAGAGGACATCTGTTCTCGACGCCTCGGCAGTGTTGCAGGTTCGGACCTGTCCATCCTTTGGCTACGCGTAGAGAGCGACGACCATCCGCGCGTCTACGGGTGCCTCTATAGGTCCCATAGCGGTAATGCCGAAATAGACCGACTCATCGACCACGTCCAAATGGCTACAGATTCCTTGCTACAACAGGTCCCATCCGCAGAGATCGTGATCCTAGGCGATATTTAACGCCCACCACGCCGAATGGCTCGGTTCACGTTTAACCGATCATGCGGGGAGATCTGTTTATGACTTTGCCTTGGCATATGGTTTGACACAACTGGTTACTTCGCCTACTCGGATTCCAGATGTGTAGGATCATACACCTTCCCTGTTGGACCTTCTGCTGACCTCTCATCCGGATGGATATCAAGTTTCCGTCGATGCCCCTCTCGGCTCTTCGGACCATTGTCTGGTCCGGAGTGTGGTACCACTCACGCTCCCCTCGCGGTTGCGTTCTGCAGGTTGCCGCCGTGTTTGGCATTACAGGTCGGCGGATTGGGACGGAATGCGGTCTTTCTTTGCATCCTACCCATAGGGGCGGGTTTGCTTCTCGCCGGATGATCCCAGCGCTGTTGCTGACTCTGTCACTGATGTGGTGCTACAGGGAATGTAACTATTTATTCCATCATCTGTGGTACCCATCGGAGGCAGGCCTCAGCCTTGGTTTGGTCGTTCCTGTAAGACTGCATTACGCAGTAGGCAGGAGTGTTATCAAGCCTGGGCTGCGGCTTCGGCGACTCGGGATGTAAACACCAGCACACTTAAAAAGAAGTATAACTTCGCCTCCAGGTCCTTCAAAAGAGTTATTGCCAAGACAAAGTCAGAGCACATAGGCAGAATTAGCGAGAAACTAGTTCGCCTTCCTTCGGGAATCCGTGCATTCTGGTCTCTCGCCAAGGCTGTCCAAGGGAATTTCTGTAAGCCATCACTACCATCTCTGCACAGGGAGGACGACTCACTGGCCCAAGCCGCAAAAGACAAAGCCGACCTTTTAGGCTCCCTTTTTGCGTCCAACTCAACTCTTGATGACGGGGGGAAAACACCGCCGACCATCCCGCGGTGTGAGTGTTCCATGCCGGATGTGCTGTTATCACAGCGCACGGTTCGCAAAGCACTCCTCTCCCTGGACATCCAGAAGTAGAGTGGGCCTGACGGAATCCCTCCAATTGTGCTGAGAACGTGCGCTCTGTAGTTGACACTGGTCCTAACGCGTCTTTTCCGGTGCTCCTACTCCCGAGGCGTAGTCACGAATTCATGGAAGACAGCTTTTGTCCATCCGATCCCTAAAAAATGTGACAGCTCAGACCCGTCCAACTACAGGCCTATCGCCATCACCTCCTTGTTCTCCAAAATAATGGCATCCATTATTAACTGCCAGCTCATGCGGTACCTTGAGGATCACCAGCTGATTAGTGACCACCAATACGGTTTTCGTCGGGGTCGATCAGCTGGTGATCTTCTGGTCTACCTGGGCGGAGGCAGTAGAATCCAAGGGGAAGGCGTTGGCCGTTAGTTTGGACATTGCGAAGGCCTTCGATCGGATTTGGCACAAAGCGCTTCTTTCGAAGCTTCCTTCCTATGGGCTTCCCTAGAAATTGTGCAATTGGATCACCAGCTTCCTTGCAGATCGGAGCATCAAGGTTTTTGTAGACGGTGCATGCTCCGACTACAAGCCTATTAACGCTGGTGTTTTAAAGGCTGTGTGCTATCACCAACGCTGTTTCCTCTGCATATCAATGATATGTTACTAACTGGTAACATTCATTGCTATACGTATGACAGCACTGGTGATGCTCTATACACCGGCCGTGCCAATATTTCTCGGGAAAACATCGCCGAGTACCGGAACAAACTTGCGTATGAAGTCGAGTCTTTGCTTAACAAAGTCTCGGATTGGGGGCGACTAAATCTAGTCCAGTTTAATACTCAGAAGACACAAGTTTGCCCGTTTACCGCTAAAAGAACCCATTTGTCGTATCTCCTCAGTTTCAAGGCACTCCCTTTCTTGCCTCAGCCAGTATCGGAATCCTCGGAGTCGACATATCGAGTGTCGTGCAGTTTCGTGGTCACTTGGAAGAGAAGGCCAAATTGGCCTCTAAAAAACTTGGCGTGTTCAGCAGGGCGGGACAGTATTTCATGCCGGCACACCACCTGCAACTTTACAAGGCGCAGGTTCGGCCTCTCATGGAATACTGTTCCCATCTCTGGGCAGGGGCTCGCCAATGCCAGCTCCTTCCACTTGACCGCATCCAGCGCAGAGCGGCTCGAATCGTCGACGACCGAGTCCTTTCCGATCGGCTCGATTCATTGGCACTGCGAAGAGATGTTGCATCCCTTTGCATTTTCTTTCGCATTTACCACAGAGAGTGCTCTGAGGAGTTGTTCGGATTAATCCCAGCCGCCAAATTTCATGAATGCACATCGCGGCAGAACTCTCGATGCCATCTACACCATCTGGATGATTGGCCGTCCACCACTGTGCGATTTAGAAGATGTTTTCTTCCTCGCACGACTTCCTTGTGGAATCGATTACCATCAGCGATTTTTCCGGACCGATACGACTTAGGGACCTTCAAGAAAAGAGTCTACGCCTTTTTAAAAGGCCGGCAAGGCATCTGCAATTCCCCTGGTTCCCCTGGTGTTGCAGTTGCTCATGGGCGGCGGCAGTCACTTACCATCAGATGAGCCGTATGCTCGTTTGCTCCCTCTCCTATAAAAAAAATTACATAATTATTTAATGTCCGCAATTTCAAACTCTGTAAACTCGTAAAGGCTCTAGCCGCCTCTCGTCACTTTGAATTTGAGCCTTGTTTTTATAACAATATATAGCAATGCGCAACGCCCGCTCTCGTGTGTTTGTTATCCAGTATTACACATTTATTATGATAGGTACTAACATTTTATAGCATTATATCGTGTTATATATTATATTATAAAGTATGACTGAAGAGATAATTGCCCATTATCATTATGAATAATGGGTAAACTTTAATACTAATTCCGCTCGTCAAATGTGCATTTAGATATTTTTCCTCTCCTAAAATAAAAGATACGATATGAAATAGGTATTTTACGTATTTAGCGAAATAAAGTACCTGGACATTCTTTGCATAATTTCTCTCTTTGCAGGTTATTTACAAAATTTCATTCATATTTTGAGCATTTTGACGTTGTTAAAGTTTATTATTGTTGTACGTATATAGACATTTTCACCAATCAACCTCAAAATATACAAAATTATATTTTTATCACTAGGTATTTACAAAAAAACTAATCTAAATAAAAATAAGGAATCTTTTTGCAGTAGCCTTTTCATTGTTGTTTACTTGGTAATTAAATGCATTTTAATACAATAGCACAATCCTTAGACTGGTAAAGAAGTTTTCTTAATTAATATATATTATTTTATTTTGTTAGTATTAATTTTTATATATTATATGTAGCTATTGTATGTATTATTTTTATTTATAGTATCATTTAATATAATTTACGTAACTAGGTTAACATGGAATAAGTAGAACCTTTGTACAAACTCACTATAAGTCTGTTTCTGTATCTTGTTGTGTGTACATAAATAAATAAAAAAAAGAAGTGTGAGCACTTTCGGTTGGTACGTGGTTGGCAACACGGAGGACGACGAGAGCGATACTGCCCACTCGTACAACGCATACAAGCTACTGCCGCCCGCTCCCTGAGCACATCCTTCTGCATAGAATTCGCTTAATTTTTGGAACTATTGTATTAAAAAAAGGAAAAGTGTTCTTCTAAAAACAATAAAAAGGGCAAAGTGTTCATTATTAAAATTTCTATCCATTAGTGTCAATCGCAAAATGAAATCATGCAACTTTACGAGGAGATGCATGTTCAAGAAATTTAATGATTTTTTATTTGTTGATATATCTTTTAAATAACAAGTATAATAGCTTCTAAAAGTACACAAATAACGGTTAGCGCAACATTTTTCTAGGGAATGCGTTTTTCATTACCTATTTGTTAATATTACAAAACGAATGTACATAAAACAGTTTTTAGTTTCTATTACAAACTATTCGTTTGGTAGCTTAAGACGATTTATAATTAAAAATTAAAAATTTTGTACAGCCGACTTCAATATAAGCGACTTCAATATAAGTTATTTAAGAATAACTCAATAACCATTGGTCTGACCTTGATCAAATTTATATGGGACCACACGAGAACTATCAGCTTTCATATAAAAAGAATCATCGAAATCGGTTCCCCCAGTACAAAGTTATGGGGTAACACACATAAAAAAAAACATACACTCGATTTGAGTAACGTCTCCTTTTTGGAAGTCGGCAGAAAATAAAGCAAATTCGTCGATAGTTGTTATACAAGTGTTTTGTATTATATTTTTTTTTTAGATTTTCCACATCTTATCGGGATGATGTCATGTACGCTTAAAGGCGCCGGTGTCATGTAACGGGACGCCGAATGCGTCATACTCGTGAAGAATCGCTGCTGGTCGGGGCTGATCACTTGGATTTACAATAAACACTTAGGTATGAGCAAAAAAAATTGCGCTAATAGTTTAATATATTATGGTAAGTTGCTAGTGCAGGCAATAGATGTTGTTCCACTCGAAAATTACGATTGAATACCTCACAAAAAATAAACAAAAGGGAGTATATAATTTATAAACTTCTTAGTGATCCTATCGTGTTAACATATTATGGCGTTCGGACAATTAGTCTCTACAAACGAATTACTCTGACTACTCTATGTTGCCCTACGCAATATCACTATCACACTATCACTATTGAACTGCAAAATCGAGATGCGGGCTATGCGTGGTTAAATACGCAGCAAAATAGCTTGGCTTGACTGGCCCTCTAATTAAAATAAAAAAAAAATTCTTTCAATATAGATCACATGTACGTAAAATTGTTTGTGAGATTGTTAAAATTCTTTGAAAAACATTGGGAGGCGCGCCTCTCACACCAATAAAGGAAACGCGCCTTTTGAAAAACGCTGTCGCGATTGCGCTGCAAATTGTTTTGGTGGGTGGCAAGCCTGACACCAAAATCACCTGATAGGTTTGACGGTAATGGTTGTCCATCAATTATCCATGAGTCCTTGATTTATATGACATTAAAAGTGTTCCTAATAAAGGTTAATATCTGTTAGGCAGCGTAGGTACATTAAGTACGAATAATTTAGTCATTTATACAGAATATCTAGACAGCAGTGTGACATGAACTTGTCATGGAAGAAAATTGCTGGTCCACCGGCATTGTGTATACTATACGTATCATTTCGAGCAAATTTCGATTCACGTGATCAGAATTACTCAAAAAATGAGAGTCCAATAATGGTAATTTTTCAAGTCTAATGAGACCTCTTTGAGTGCCCAAAAATTTAGACACACAGTAGTGTGTCAGCCGAATTCGGTACCTAAGGGAAAGGGGGACACAGTCAATGTGTATACAGTATTTACCTGCACGATTCGTTTCAAGCCCCTTCTGAACCCCCATAAATTAAAACTGTAATACTCGTAATACTACACACTTGTAATGAGGGCGTCCACGACCTTTTCTGCCACCAGGGCGATGCCACTTAAAAGTGAGGTATAATATTAGACAGATTTTATAGTGGGGAAGTTAATTTGTTGGGAAAATGTAAAAGTTAATGTTTTTTCTGTACTATTAGCTATATTTTATATTAATAAAATTAAAAGTAATTAAACCATACCACAAATATTCATAAAAGTAGAAACATTTAAAAAAAATTAAAATGTGCAAAAAATTAAAGAACAAACCACTGAGGCATTGTTTTGTGTATTAATTGAATACTCTAGAAATTGATAAACTTTTATTAAAAATTCTCAATTTAATACCATTGTGTAAAAAAAAAACTTTACCTCAGTGTCAACTAGCGACATCTGGTGAGCAGAAAATTATTAGCCCTCATTTAACTAGAGAGAAATTTTATCGCCGAACCTGACCGCCGTTAACAGTTTATATTTTTGGTGATATATTATGTTTTACGCTAATAATTTTTTTTTATATATAAACTATTTTTATTTCGATATAGAGCATGGTTTGATATAGTAGATAAATAGGCACAAAATTCTGCTACGTGTTTTTTTATAGAATAACGGTGGCAACCGAACACACGTGGAATGGATGCTGTGGTCCATAAACACCTACATCATTCAGCGTTGTCACCCCTGATGACGAAGATAGAATGCCTCGATACTAGTAAAAGGATCTACGGTTCTTTATACTCACCATACGAAACACAGCAGCATTAAACTGCTATTTTACGCTTATGTTCTGAGTGAGAGCACAGAATAAATAATAGTATAAGAAGGACCACGCCTTTCCCGGTCGAACCGACATATTCAGGCTGCAACCATAATATAGCTGCAACGTAGCTCTACTATCGCGTTAATTCTATCTGCTATCCTTTATATTATATTATTCTAGAAATTATGTTTTAAGATTTTACTTCGAATATTTAGTTGCTAGAAGTTCAATAAGCTATGATTGCTCGTGTAAATGATTTATAATCCAAAAAATTTTAGTCGTGCTCACGATGTGATCAATACAAAATGATTAAGTGATGTTGTAGTTTGATTTATTGATAAGTTGCCTGGTGCAGCTACAATAATACGTTTGTAAAGAATTGAACCTCTAATTATACTATATTGTGTGCGGTGATTTGATGATCGATTGACAAGCCGACATCTCTATTCTTTAGAGCATATAACGATTTGAAACCTACTTTATTTATGATACTTCTCTATCTTCATAGTGTTGATAGTGTATAGTTTTATTTTGTTAATGTCAAGTAGTTTTTGAAATATTGTTTCGAGCAATAACGGATTCGCCCCCCAAAATGTTTACTAAATGAGACAATTTTGGTCTCAGCAGATTCAATGCACTTTAATCTAGGTATGTACGTTTATTTTTTAATAATTCAGGTCAGTTTAATTACAAAAAAATAAAACGCTAAAGGAAGTTTTTAAGTCAGAAATATAGTTATTTAGATGCTAATAACTTATATCGTACGCAATGTTTCTTTGAAAGCAAGTTTTAGTTCTAGTTCTGGTTTTTCATTATGCCAACAACATTTCCAAAAGTTATGAAAATTAGACGGCATGTTTACGGAGGGAAATACGTCATCGCCTTTTGCATGAAGATTTAAAGCTTCACAATACTCTTAACATTTTCAGTAGAGTTAAAACAAAAATGTAATATCTATGAAAATATGAATGAAATAAAATCTGCATAACAGCCCCAAAAAGTAGACTACATACATTCCACTTCTGGGCACAGGCCGCAAAGGGTTTTGGGACAGGAAAGAGTTCGCCGCGCTGACCCAATACGATATGACCGACTTAACATATAAAAATATTTTACAAAATATTTTTTAACATCTTAGATATACAGGTTTTCTCGCGATTTATTCCTGTATCACCGACAACGTGGTAAATCGACATTTCAAATTACAATTCAAATTTCAGTGGTGTCGACGAGGATAGAATTTGGGTTGCTTACGTACAAATTTAAAAATTCTATCAGTGCAGTACTACTTACCTGTATTTAAAATTAAAATTAACATGTGTTTGACTAAAATTTACTTTCTTTAATATATTTATGGTACTTAAATATAATGGCAATTTAAGTGCTTGTTCATTTAATTCAACTCGTGGGAGCTATGAAACCGGATCCCTCATAAATATCTTTATATTTCTGAAAACATGAAAGTTATCTTAATAACTGATAAACTGTTTTATAGACGCATTAAAAGTAAAACTGTAAAGTAAAAGCCTACATACTAGACTACACCGGGCTGCTCTCGTGCCATGAACCTATGAAACCTTGAGGAGAGCTAAACGGCGCTTGTAATTTACTAAAATTAAATTCATAAAAACTGAAAGAAGCTTTTATACGACTGTGGCCCGCATTATGTCTAGTCATCTATTTTTAGAATATAATTACATGTCAGCTACATGTCATGCAACCTTCCAGTGTTTAAGGGAGTAATTTTTAGATATTATTTTATAAAAAAATTTACATAATTAATTAATTTGACATACATACTCAAATAAATTAATGCCAATTGGATATGTAAAAGGAGACGGTCCATTTCTGGCCCAGTCTATGTACAGTATACCGTAAAAAAGAGAAAAATTCAGGGATTTTGTTAAAAATAAAATGAGAGAATAAATCAAACTAGATAACTTGCAAAAAATAAAAATGCAATCCCTAGTTTTTAATGGGTTTACAAGATGGTGCCCTTCCAGTCATAAAAAAGTAAAAAAGACACGGTTATTTGTCAAATGTCATTTCTGTCAAATTATATTTTTATTTATTTCGAACTAGTTCTGAACTCGTGAATGTGTTTAATTGTGGATTTCTTTGGCGATTTGGTTTTTTGTTTGGACTTTGGATTACTACTTTTTGACTCTGCTTTTGTTTTATGGATTTAATGATTTACGTGAGATTTCGATTTCATTGATATCGGACATCTGTATTCTGTAGAATCACATTTTGAATCAGTAAGCAGGTATGTACTAAAGAAAGATGTTTCCTTAAGCTATTAAAGGCATTTGAATGACGTGCTTCTATCTGTAGTCTATTAATAATTATTAGTTTCTACATAAGTTCATAATGGATGCAAAATCTTAATATGATGTAATTATCTTTCAGTTCACCTGTTAAAACATGTTGCACTGTTTAAAATGCGCTTCTGCAATATAGATAGTTTATTAAAGTAAGATTGTTTTGTTCTAGATGGATGAAAATGCACCAATATGTTCACAATGTTTTGCAAACGTATTACAAGAATTATCTGTTGGCACAAATCATGAAAATGAGCTCCAGCACCCTAATGCCAATATTATCAGTATATTGTATGTTTGGTGTCAACGAAGACTGGGTAGGAGATAAGTTGTGACCCAATTAATATCACCCCACCAAGACTCTGTTTTAATAAGCGGCCGTATAAAATCTCACCATCACTCGGACAGAGCTTATTATACATATATATATATTTATTTATTTATTTATTCTTTATTGCATTCCTTAAAACAAAAGAATACAAAGGGCGGACTTAATGCCTTGAGGCATTCTCTACCAGTCAACCCATGGAGTGGTGAGAATTTGACGTAGGTGCGGCAATATAGAATAAAATAACACTACACAAAATTATAATTAACTACATAATACATACATTTTACTAATAAATAAACTATACATATATGATGAATACATACATACACATATACATACATACATATATATTTATATATATATATATATATATATATATATATACATACACCCACATATATATACACATACATATACACATATTTAAATACATTTAATATATATAATTATTTACATATATGTATATATATATATATATATATATATATATATATATATATATAATTAGTACAAACAAATACCTATGAATATATGCGTATTTTTAGCAATACACATTAAATGGATGATTCATGTAAAATGCGTTGTCTTCAATAGATGATTACGGATCAATTTTTTAAAAACGTACTTATTGGGTGTTTCTAATGTCATCGGGCAAGGAGTTACAAAGGTGTGTAGCCTGAACTGTGAAGGAGTTACCATAGAACTCGGTGAAGTGAACAGGATCATGAGATGAGGAGAGATAGAGAAATTTACTCTTAAGATAAGAAGGCGAAGATGGGTCATTTAAAATGGAAAAAAGAACAAGCAGTATTCTGGAATTACGCCTCTGGCGGATTGTAAGCCAATTTAGCTTAGATCTATATTGCGAAATATGGTACTTACGAAGCCCGAAAATAAATCTTATACAATTATTAAGAAGGCGTTCCAGCTTGTTCAGAAGATCTTGGGACAGATCTGAGTAACACACATCTGCATAATCAATTATGGGTAATATGAGAGATTGGACAAGCATGATCTTAGATTTTGTGGGAAGAAAATGTTTTAGACGATACAGAGAACATAAAGTGGCAATGACTTTACGACTCACTTCTGAAACCTGGGTTCTCCAGTTCAACGTGCTATCGATATATAGGCCAAGATTTTTAACAGAATTACTGAACGGAATTATAATAATATCATAATAAATAGGAGGTAAATCTGCCAGATTATTCTTAGCCAGCATTCTTGAGCTACCCACCAGTATAGCTTGGCACTTCAAAGGATTGACCAAAACTCCATAACGAGTAGACCAATCTTTGATAGCTGATAAGTTGTCGTTAAGTTTTTTGATCCCATTATGGATATCCCCAATTTCAGCTTGCACATATAGCTGAAGGTCATCGGCATACAAATGATACGAGCAGTCGAGGATGGAGGTGATAAAGTTTATAAAAATTGAAAAAAATATAGGAGAGAGAATACCGCCTTGCGGCACACCAGCATCCACATCAGCCCAAGCTGAGGACATTTGTCCAACGCAGACTGATTGCTGTCGACCGCGAAGATAAGATGCAAACCATTCCAAAGCAGTAGGATCAAAATTCAGATGAGACAGTATGGAAAGGAGAATTTCGTGATCAACTGTGTTGAAAACATTTGAGAAATCAACTAGTACCAGTACTGTTATCTTTTTTTCTTCCATACCGTGTCTTATATTATCAGTAACATTAATTAAAGCAGTAGTGGTACTATGACCAGGGCGGAACCCAGACTGAAATATACTCAGTAGGTTATGTTTCGAAAGAAAAGTAGAGATTTGCTTGTAAACACAGGATTCTAAAATTTTGGAAAGAAAGGGTAGAATGGATATTGGGCGAAAATGATTGGGAAGAGTGGGAGTAGGGACTTTTGGGAGAGGCTTTATAAAAGCCCTCTTCCAAAGATTAGGGTACTGACATGAATCAAGGGAAAAATTGATAACATGGGAAATTGCCGGAAGAAGGTGCTCTGGTATAAATACTACCATATGTCTACTAATCTCATCATAGCCCACCGCCTTGGATATATACTGTTGGCGAGACAAGGGACAAGTTGGGATGAGATGATTGCAGGTTATTATTGCAGTTGCACTTCTGGACAACAGACAGTGGGTTGCTGTGCCCACATAATGACCGCTGTCTGGTATTTGTGTTGGGCTCGGTATCAAAATTCCATAACCGCACCAGCCTCAATTCTGGATGGCATTTTAGTAAGAGAGGATTTTGAAGAGAATAAATAAATTAAAAAATCAAAAGTTAAGCTGTTTTATTTATATTACCTTAAGTATCCAAAACATGATTGACCTAATGTTTCACTTTCTATAATTTCATAGGACTGTTCACCTTTGTTATGAGTTTGACATTATCCAGACTTTAAATGTCTGCCAAGGCTCAAGGCATACTCTGACACGCTGAGGACCTGTTATATGAAAATATTTGTACGCCGGAAACATATTTAGGATGCGGATTCTTTTGTAACAACTGTAATGTACCATATTATAAAAAATAATATAACAGTGGTAGAGCCAAGCGGTGGCTTTTGCTGTCGCACGGATGGGCCAGCTCGAACCGGGGTGGTACCACGACCTCACAGAATACCAGCGTGAAGTAGAGGTTTACCTCTGCGTTGCGCTTGGTGAGTGCAGGTGGCCGGAGGCCCAATTCCCCCCCCCCCCCCCACATCAACATGGTAGTGGAATTAAATAAAAGACTACCCCAGGTCGCTGAGCATCCACGACCAAACTTCTCCACTCCTTGGCATGGGTGCTCAAGCTGCCCCGCGTATTCTGGGGGGGGGGGGGCGAAATTCCGCTCAAGACGAAACCTGCTCGGGGCAAGCGGAGCAAGAAGACAAAGTCAACCCCTGCCACGCTTACCGTGGATTTCTGCAATATCAGGGAACTTCATTCAAACCTTAACGCCGTCCACTACCATCTGGAGATAGCTAAGCCGGCCTTGCTCTTTCTAACCGAGACACAGGTGTCCTCTCCGGCTGATACTTCGTATCTCTCCTACCCGGGGTACAAATTAGAACACTCGTTTGTGCCCCGGGCTGGAGTTTGCGTGTATGTCAGAGAGGACATCTGTTTTCGACGCCTCGGCAGTCTTGAAGGTCGGACCTTTCCATCCTATGGCTGCGCGTAGACAGCAACGACCATCCCCGCGTCTACGGGTGCCTCTATAGGTCCCATAGCGGTAATGCCGATACAGACCGACACAGCGACCACGTCCAAATGGCTGCAGACTCCGTGCTACAACAGGTCCCATCCGCAGAGATCGTGATACTCGGTGATTTCAACGCCTACCACGCTGAATGGCTTGATTCTCGTTTAACCGATCATGCGGGTAGATCTGTCTATGACTTTGCTTTGGCATATGGTCTAACACAACTGGTTACTCCGCCTACGCGGATCCCAGATGTGGAAGACCATGTACCTTCCCTGTTGGACCTTCTGCTGACCTCTCATCCGGACGGATATCAGGTCTCCGTCGATGCCCCTCTGGGCTCTTCGGACCATTGTCTGATCCGGAGTACGGTGCTACTCACGCTCCAATCGCAGTTGCGATCTACAGCTTGCCGCCGTGTTTGGCACTATAGGTCAGCTGATTGGGACGGGATGCGGTCTTTTTTTACATCCTACCCTTGGGGGCGGGTTTGCTTCTCGCCGGAAGATCCCAGCGTTGTTGCCGATTCTGTTGCTGATGTGGTACTTCAGGGTATGGAACTTTTTATTCCATCCTCTGTGGTGCCCATCGGAGGCAGATCCCAGCCATGGTTTGGTCGCTCCTGTAAAATAGCATCACGCTATAAGCAGGAGTGCTACTAGGCCTGGGCTGACGCATCAACGTCTCGGGATGTAAACACCAGCGCACTTAAAAAGAAGTATGATTCCGCCTCCAGGTCCTTTAAAAGAGTCATTGCCAAGGCAAGGTCTGAGCACATCGGCAGAATTGGCAAGAAGCTAGTTCGCCTTCCTTCGGGAACCCGTGCATTCTGGTCTCTCGCCAAGGCTGTCCAAGGGAACTTCTGTCAGCCATCTCTTCCATCTCTGCACAGAGAGGACGACTCACTGGCCCATACCGCAAAGGAGAAAGCCGATCTGTTGAGCTCTCTTTTTGCGTCCAACTCGACTCTAGATGACGGGGGGAACACACCGCCGACCATCCCGCGATGTGAGTGCTCCATGCCGGATGTGCGATTTACACAGCGCTCGGTCCGCAAAGCACTCTTCTCCCTGGACGTCAGCAAGTCGAGTGGGCCCGATGGAGTCCCTCCCATTGTGCTGAAGACCTGTGCTCCGGAGTTGGCACCGGTTTTAACGCGTCTTTTCCGGTACTCCTACTTCCAAGGCGTAGTCCCGAACTCATGGAAGACAGCTTTGGTGCACCCGATCCCTAAAAAAGGCGACCGCTCAGACCCGTCCAACTACAGGCCTATCGCCATCACCTCCTTGTTCTCCAAAATAATGGAAGCCGTTATAAACTGCCAGCTCATGAGGTACCTTGAGGATCACCAGCTGATTAGTGACCGCCAGTACGGTTTTCGTCGGGGTCGATCAGCTGGTGATCTTCTAGTCTACTTAACTCATAGATGGGCGCAGGCAGTAGAGTCCAAGGGGGAGGCATTAGCCGTTAGTTTGGACGTAGCGAAGGCCTTTGATCGGGTCTGGCACAAAGCGCTTCTTTCGAAGCTTCCTGCCTATGGGCTTCCCGAGAAATTATGCAAATGGATCACCAGTTTCCTTGCTGATCGGAGCATCAAGGTCGTAGTAGACGGTGCATGCTCTGATCTCAAGCCTATCAATGCTGGTGTTCCACAAGGCTGCGTGCTATCACCAACGCGGTTTTTCCTGCATATCAATGATATGTTGCTAACTGGTAGCATTCATTGCTATGCAGACGACAGCACTGGTGATGCCTTATATACCGGCCGTGCCAATATTTCTCGGGAAAACGTCGCCGAGTACCGGGACAAACTTGTGTCTGAAGTCGAGTCTTTGCTTAACAAAGTCTCGGATTGGGGCCGACTAAATCAAGTCCAGTTCAATCCCCAGAAGACACAAGTTTGCGCGTTTACCGCTAAAAAAACCCTTTGTCGTATCTCCTCAGTTTCAAGGCACTCCCCTTGCTGCCTCAGCCAGTATCGGAATCCTTGGCGTCGACATATCGAATAGTGTGCAGTTTCGTGGTCACTTGGAAGGGAAGGCCAAATTGGCCTCTAAAAAGCTTGGCGTGCTCAGCAGAGCGAGAGAGTATTTCATGCCGGCACATCGCTTGCAACTTTACAAAGCGCAAGTTCGGCCCCACATGGAATACTGTTCTCATCTCTGGGCCGGGGCACCCCAGTGCCAGCTCCTTCCACTTGACCGCATCCAGCGCAAAGCGGTTCGAATCGTCGACGACCGAGTTCTTTCTGATCGGCTCGATACACTGGCACTGCGTAGAGATGTTGCATCTCTTTGCGTATTTTATCGCATCTATCACGGGGAGTGCTCTGAGGAATTGTTCGGACTAATTCCAGCCGCTTAATTTCACCATTGCACATCGCGACAAACCTCGCGTTACCATCCATACCATCTGGATGATTGGCGGTCCACCACTGTGCGATTTAGAAGAAGTTTTCTCCCTCGCACGACTTCCTTGTGGAATCAATTACCACCAGCGAATTTTCCGGACCGATACGACTTAGGAACCTTCAAGAAAAGAGCTTACACCTTTCTAAAAGGTCGGCAACGCATCTGCAATTCCCCTGGTGTTGCGGTTGTTCATGGGCGGCGGTAGTCACTTACCATCAGGTGAGCCGCATGCTCGTTTGCCCCCTATTCCATAAAAAAATTTTATATTATCTATGATTGTACTCTAGCACTTCAGCAGGCTAGATAAACACATATGCCTGAACAGAAATAAGTATTCAGGATTATTCTGTTTATCCATCTTAAAACAGGCACTCTAAAGTAAAATGAGTAAAATATATTTTTTATTTGCAATAAAGTAGTATCTCAGGGTGAATTTTTTAGGATAGAGAAAAGGAGTTACCCGCTATTCACATATAATCTCGGCTTTGAGCTACCTGGCACAAATTTTTTGTAAAAGCTAATAAAACACTTAGGCTCCATTTACCCATGTAAAACAAAAAAGTCCTGGATGCCCCTGGCACTAAAGTGTGCATTTGTACACACTAATGAATGTGTGTAGACACCGTTGATTTATCTCAACAATCTTCTTGTCTGGAATTAGGTAGTACTTTTTACATTTGTTTTACAAATATAAACAACAACGTTAGTTGTTTTAAGATATAAAAAGCACATACACAATCTTTATTACACGTTATTCGTGTTTTGATCAAAAAATACAACTTTTTTGCCTTACTTTCCTACTAGTGTCGAGACATTTTAGCAATTTTACATAATAAATCTACCTGATAGGCTATAAGGTAATATCAGAGATATCAGAGATGACAGCTAACGTCAAATCAAAACGACTTGAATTCGCCATTAGTGTTGCAGTTTTTGGTGAGAATAAAATATGAATACCACTGAAATTAAGGCAAATTCGTAGATTTGAATGATCAAAAGTGGTTTAATATTTTATTTTAATTTATTTCCATACTAGTACATAAACTAGGCCTACGCTTCATATAATTTTGGACCGTCTCCTTTATGATTGATATTGACAAATGAATATTATTAATATCAGAAACTAGCGATCCGGCCCGGCTTCGCGCGGGTGATTTCTGTATCTCAACAACAGCACCACCTACCGGGTCTAACTGTGAATCTAAACCATCCAGGGACCCCTGAATCACATACAGAAAATTTCATCAAAATCGGTCCAGCCATTTTCGAGTTTTTGCGAGACTAACGGATAGCAATTGATTTTTATATTTAGAGATTGAGCTGTAATAATACTCTTATATTAGCATTTTCTCTGACACTGTTACATAAATAATTAATTATCAAATCAATTGATTCGTATTAAATCATTTACTTATTGATAAAAATTCGATAAAAGTCGTTATATAAGCTAAGGTAGAATATTATATAGAACTAAATATGTTTGAACACCATTGTACAACCATATTCTTGCATATAAAGATTAAAAGTAAGAAGATGAAAGATTATAATTAAAGATTAAAATAAAGATTGTTATTTTTGGGGTATTTAAAATAGTTTTCTCATCTGGTTGGGCTGTATAAATATGTAAATGAAAATGAATAGATGAAAAATACATAAATAAATAAAACTCAACCAAATGGTAGCGTCTTCCCTGCTGAGGGGACAGGGGAGACCAAATGGCCGAGGGTTAAGGAGAAATGGAGAGAAACTGGCGGACGATGCGGGCATTATCGAGGAGCACCGCCTTCTGCGGTTGAGCCCGGAGCGGTCTGTCACGGAGTCCTAGTCGCCTCAGATGACCCGAGAGGCTGACCGGGATTAGCCCCGTTTGCAGAAACGACTACAGGTATAATTTCGGTCGACAGACCACTCGATATCTCTGTCACCGCGTGGTCAGGTTCAGATATTTTGTTCAATTATTTGTTTCGGCTTTCACGAGATTCTCGTCATACGAAATGGTAACGAACAACCAGAAATATCCTTGACTGTGTCCAGTTCATTCAGCACAATATCGAGCTTATTCGCAGGAGTAGTTCTATCTGTGATAATTGCTCGGTCCCAGTAGAGCCTGGTGCGGTAACTTTCGAGCTCAGCTTCCGGCAAGTACTTGTATTAAGGCAATTTCCGATCCACGAGGTTGTATTTCATAGCGAGCTCCTGGTGTAGAATCCTGCCTACTCGGTTGTTTGTGCAAATACTAAGAGTTAGAATACGCCGAACAAACGGAGATGACATGCCTAAATAGCTCACTGGGATGACCACAAGGTCAACAGATGGTGACGGTGCCATTCCTTAGGATGTATCTGTGATAGTTACGAGTAATTGTTGGTCATAACAATCTGATCTTGTATCGCATAGCAAAAATCCTCGGTTTCTTCAAAGTGGTCACAAAAACGTAGTCAGTGGACGGAGGCAACTGTGTATTCGAAAACATGTAGAGCCTTGTAGAAACTCCTATAGAGCTCCTTCTCCTTACATACGCTCTCACGGTCGGAAATGCTCTCAAATACAAATTCAAATTGTTTATTGCATGTTACATTACAAATTTAAGATGTTACATTTGATAGGTATACATGTGACGCCCTGCAAGGGCATAGCAACACTAGAGGACTAACTATTGTTGTATAATCTAACTTTTAAACATAAATTATAAAATATCATATCGTCAAAATTCAATATTATTCTATATAAATTACTTAAATAAGAAATATAATATATTCGAAGTATTCTTTCTTTGTCATTATTTATCGTCAAAAAATTCTTTCAAAGTATAATAACATTTATTTATAAGGATTGTTTTCTACCGTGTCTTGCCATTGCTCGTTGGCTAAGGATAGATGGGTAAGCCCATTATTAAAATAAATGACGTCCGTATAGAATGGATCATCTGATCTCTTTAGGAAGTAATTACGGAGGCTGAACAATTCGCAAATATGCATGGTAAGCGCGCCTAAAAGGTCACGCTCACTATGCTTCCGTGGCAAGTACATCCTCATTACTGAATATATATGTCTTCGTCCCTCGTGTTTGGTGTCGCAATTAACTACGGTTATTGTACGCACCTGGCAGCCGACGAACTCCGCTAAACGTCGAGACTTACTCCGTGAGGCGTCGTGACGTCGCTGGCTACTCCTGGAACAGAAGACAGCTGATCGAGAAGTTTGACGCCATCGCCGAGCCCGCCCCTCCCTGCTCGTGGACGCCTCGCTGGGCTTCCCCCAGGGGTCTCACCCGGTTTGGTAGCCCGCGCTGAGGGGAGTAAGGTGTGTGGTAGCTTACGGGCTGTGCACAAGAAATCAAAGAGAAGTCGGACAAGGGGGCACCCCCGCCCACACCGAAGGCCACCAGACAGGCGCACAGACATTTTGGATAGGCCTCTCATGGAAAGAAACCTCTTAAATCCAGGAAGGTCCAGGATCCTGCCGCTGATTAGCCAGATTCCGAGACGAATGGGTAGCCCTCCGGCCACAGGTTCCCCGCACGCTGCTAGCGGAACTGAGCTTCTACCCAGCACCGAACCGGAGCCTCTACCACGCCGGAACATAGCCTCGAGAAGGAGAACACCACCCAAGATGGATTTAGACCAACTTCAAGATGTGAAAAGTATGAGGCAGGGATCCGACTCATTGTCAGATCGGCCTCACCCTACGTCATCAACGACACTGACACCAAACCGAAAAGGTTAAGCAACCAGTAACGAGGCATAATTCACCACCGAAATCGCCATCACTTATGATTATCCCGATCGGCATTACCACGGAGATGCAGGAATTCGGGGAGCAAGACCCAGAAGTGGAAAAGAAGTGGGACAATACGTCTTACGCTACCCTGGAGCCTATGCAGGAATATACAATTCTCGAGCCCATACCTGGGCCATCCACGACGCCGGACACCTATGTGCAGCTGCGCCTAGAGCAGCCCAGAGTGACTACACTGCATCGGAGTGCCCAAAGCCGCATGATGCGCAACCTAAGTGTACAAACTGCGCTAAGGATCACGCGGCTAGCGACAGACGCTGCCCAGTGCTACAAAAGATATCAAGGAGGAGGGGCATTAATTTACAACCACCGATGCCCCCATAAGTAGCATGAGCCCCGCTGCGGCCACCGCAAGTACAACAGCAACCGCAAAGACATCAACAACAACAACAACATTTTTCGGCATTTGGCACCTCTGATTCCTGCACCGGCGCCGACTACGTTTGCCATGACAGGGGCTACTCTCACTCCAGCGGCGGATGATGCCACAGAGCGTGTAGAGCGCCCGAAAAGAAAAAGGAGAGGGAGGAAGAAGAAGAAGGCTGTCACTTCAGCGCGAGGGACATCGAAGCGGTTTTCCCCCTCCTCCCATTGCCACCATACAACAGCCGCAGCAATTACAGCAATAACTGCCGCAACGACAGCCGCGCTTGGAGCACAACATCTAAAAGCGCATCGCCGTAACACAGCAACCCCAAGAACAACCCCAACGTAGGACTGTAACAGTCACCACACCTCACATACCAACCCATTTACCGACCATCATCGAAGAAGCCCTCACTCAACTGGTGGGTGTGCTGATAAGGATTTTGAGTGAAGTTCCTACTGCAATGACTACGGATTCAAATCCACTGACGGCGATACTAGGCGCCTTAACTCAACTGTCGGCCATTAACAGAGGGCCGGCAGCTTAGAGTAATGTACTGGAACCCCGGCGGCATCACGGGGAAGGCCGCCGAACTCCGAACGCTGGTCTGTCAGTACAACATTCAGATTGTACTGCTTGGAGAGACAATGATGCGCCCCTCCGCACAACTGTAGCTTCCCAACTTCTTCGTGTATCGATATGATGAGATGTCCCCCGAAGGTGCCGCGTACAGAGGTACTGCGACACTAGTTAGAAGAGACGTCATACACGAAGAAGTGGAGACAGATGTAAACTTCAAATCCACGAGAACTATAGGGATACGGATGAAGGTGGGAACCAAGGAGATCAGGATTTTCGTCGACTGCAGACCTCCCAGCACCTCATTCGCCCCCAGGCTATAAGGACTATTTTTGACGCAAGAACATCTGCTATTATCGCTAGAGACCTCAATGTAAAACATCCTGCATGGTGTTCCGCGATAATCATTTCTCCTGGGAAGAAGCTGTACAAAGACGCTGAAGACTGGGGGTACGAGGTATTGGTCCCAGATCAGCCCACCCATATCCCCACCAAACCCGGACACCAGCCCTATAGTGTTGTATAGTGCTGTGTCATCAAATACCGCATTCTATACGGCTAGAGGTGCTGTATGACCTGAACGCGCAGCACCTCCCCGTGTTGTTCACCATTAATACAAGTGCGGACGCTGTAATACCCAGAGTTTAAGGATGAAGGCCAACTGGATCCGCTTTCGAAAAGTGCTGGGGGACCTCAAACTCGGCGCCAACATCAACACCAAGGGAGACGTAGAGGCAGCGGCTCTACATCTAAACAATACCATCCAAGAACAATTACAATTTTCTTTACACCCTGTCTCTACGGCGCGCCGAAGAGAGGAACTCCCACACAAGATTCAAATCGAATTATTTGAGAAGCGAAAACTGCGTAAGCTCTAGGCACGAACACGATGCCAACTTATCAAGAGGAAATTGAACATCCTGACGGAAAAGCAATCGGAAGCAGTGAGAGCTGATAGTGTGCAAACATGGGAGAGGCGATTAGACGAAGCATCGGAGACAACCGCCTCCCTGCACCTCCTCAACCGACAGCTCTTGAAGACACCGAAACCTGTCTGCCCACTAGTGGACAACACGCGAAAACGCATCTACGATGCCTACAAGAGGGCAGAGATGATGGCACAGCACTTCGAAACGTAATTCACACCAAACAGCGTAGCGGAGGGGTACGCTGAGAATGCAGAAGGCATACCAGACCGAGTATATGAATACCTATCGAACCTGGCACCGCCCGCCCTTACGGGGCGGTTACTTAATTTCACCTACGGAGGTAGGGCGCGCTGTTATGCGTCTTCCCACCCGTAAAGCGCCGAGTTTTGACGGAGTCACCACCATGGCAGTCACCATCATGGCAATTAAGCAGCTGCCCAGAAGAGGGATAGTGGAACTCTCCAGACTTTTCAAGGGCGTTTTAAGAACTGGCCACTTCCCGAATATCTGGAATAAAGGAAAAATCGTCGTGATACCAAAGCCGGAGAAGGACAGGGAGCATCCAACTAGCTACCGCCCTATAAGGCTATTACCGCACGTAGCGAATTATTTTTTATGGAAGAGGAGGCAAATGATATTTACACGTGGTAGAGTCATGCTTCAGCTATATTAGTAGTATAGTTGTAGCATGAATGGGTCTGCTCGACCGGGGAAGGACCACGCTCTCACAGAATACCAGCGTCAAATAGCTGCTTAACGCTGCTATGTTTCGTATGGTGAGCGTAGATAACCGGAGACCCTTTTTACTGGAAATGAGGCATTCTATCTTAGTTCTCACGAGTGACAATGCATCTGCATTTTGATTTGTAATAAAGGATAGATGTAGATGCCTATGGGCCGCAGCAACCACTTACGATCAGGTGGAATGTGTGCTTGTTTATCACCCTTATCCTATAAAAAAAGATCGCTCGATGCGTATGACTCCAAAGGTCGATTACGTCATAAGACAGGCCAGAGCCGCGCGAGCTAAACTATACCCGATAATGGAGTCCAAACTACCACTAAACAGCAAGATAAGTACCTACAAGACGTAGGTCTGCTCGCGGCTGCATACGCAGCACCAGTCTGGTACACGTTGACCTCAGCTACTCAGCGCAGGAAGATGTAGGCACAGCAGAATCTTGTACTACGGGTGATCGTGGAAGCCCGTTGTTAAGTCATGAATGACGCAGTTATGTCATAGCGCGTGATCTGAAAATAGAATTAGTCCAAGAATTTGTGGCCCGTACTGCGAGACGATTATACGACACGCAGATAACGGGCCTCACGAACATCTACGTAACTTAGCACCATTTCACATACGCCCACCTGACGGGCGGCCAATCCCACGAGAACTTCTGCGCTCACCGCCCGACGAGAGGAACGCCGGGAACGAGTGAGAGTCCCGACACCGGATTAGATGGCGTGAAGTACGTAACACATCAACTTATATGCTGCGAGCACAGCAACACCCAAGACCGGGGGAGCCGTGCCCCCCGCGTTGACGGCCGGGTAGTGAGGGCCACCTCGACACCTGAGAACCTCCTGTCCCTAAAAGGGGGATGAACAGGAGATGAACATCAACATTACTGACGATTTCGGACGGTGCATCCTATGGGACGTCATATTAATGCGGAATTTTCTCTCCAAGGTGTATTAGTTCAGTTTGAGTCCACCTGAGTATACCAAAGGTGTACATGAGGACAGGATGACCCAACTTTTATATGCATTTTTTTTATAGGATAAGGGTGACAAACGAACACACAGTCCACCTGATGGTAAGTGGTTACTGTGGCCCATAGACATCTACATATATCCTCGATTACGTATCAAAATGCAGATGCGTTGTCACCCGTGAGGACTAAGATGAAATACCTCGTTTCCAGTAAAAAGTGTCTCCGGTTCTCTACACTCACCATACGAAACACAGCATCGTTAAGCTGCTATTTTACGCTGATATTCTGTGAGAGCGTGGTCCTTCCCCGGTCGAGCCGACCCATTCGTGCTACAACCATAACATAGTTGCAGCATGGCTCTACCACGTTAAATGTGTCCTACCTATTCACGTCCGACAAAAAGCTGTTAAGCACTTTGGTCTGTGTCGCCACAACTAACATCTAAAGGCCCCCCGCTATGGTTAAAGAACTTCCACCACAGGCTTCGCCAGATGGCAACAGTATCAACCTGATATGGCATGTACTAATGGTCGCTCCAGTAACTTATAGAGCCTCTTTAGATCACTTTGGAAGAGACTATTCTAGTTGAACTGCCTTTACCTATCGGTATATCGCCGAATTCGATTCCCTAAACAGCGGTTCTTTGCTTCAGGTGATCTATGCGCTTCGTTACTTTCTGCGTGATATCCGCCTGGGACTAACTGATATTTGTCCCAGCAAACGCCATTCCAACGGTGCGCTCAACTTTCGGTCTATTATTACTCGATCTGAAGCTTGTTAGTCGGTCGATGAGGGCCATTATAGTCGGCCTTACAGTCCTCAATTTTTTTTTCTTTAGAATGGGATAGCTCTACTTTGTCTAGCAGCGCGTCCAGCTGTGGAAATACGTGGTAGCTGCTATAATGGCCACCGCTTCCGATATTTTAAGATTGCAAATTTTTGATTCTACACAAATATGTAATATGTAGCATTCTTTAACTTAATTTAATCATTTACTTATTCTTAGTTTATTTAGAAGTCAGTAGAAGGTGATTTTCCGTTTATCTACTCATGTGGTACCAGTCCCGCAAAAACAATTGTATTGTAATAATTAATACACTAGATTATAATGATATATTCTTTTTACAAATGGTTTTTTATTTAATATTCATCAAATATTCCAATTTGTATCTTGCAATAATTTACTATTTTCATAATAAGAATTTTCAATTTTTTGAGCAGTGCAAAAACAATATGTACCTAGTTCATGTTTTTTTTTATAGGATAAGGGTGACAAACGAGCACACAGTCCACCTGATGGTAAGTGGTTGCTGCGGCCCATAGACATCTACATCTATCCTCGTTTGCGAATCAAAATGCAGATGCGTTGTCACCCGTGAGGACTGAGATGGAATGCCTCATTTCCAGTAAAAAGGGCCTCCGGCCACCTGCACTCACCAGGCGAAACGCAGAGGTAAACCTCTACTTCACGCTGGTATTCTGTGAGGTCGTGGTACCACCCCGGTTCGAGCCGGCCCATCCGTGCGACAGCAAAAGCTGCCGCGTGGCTCTACCACTGTTAATCAAAAGTTTCTGGATTTGCAACATTTTCACACCATCATTCCCTAGGAGACTTACACTGCAATATGCAATAATGTAACCGAATATTTATTAATATTTCTGGGTGTTAACAAATGTAAGTCCGTGTAAAATGATATTACTGCACTGAGTGAGGCTGGACACTAAAAACCGTGTTCAATTTGTATGCATAGTCAATACTTGGTGACATTTATTACTAACTCGCTTATATTCATTAGCTTTTGGCGAGGAAAGCTTGAGAGGCATTAAAACGATTTGATCTCATAGCCTTAAGGTAATGTAAATTTTTCGTTACTGGGTTGCCGGTACCCGCATGGGTCGTTCGTTTTCCTTTTAGAAATATGCACTGATGCATTTTGATATCACAATTTTATGTTTATGCCATCCCGGATGTAAGTCGTTGTAATCATAGCTAAAAGTCAAACCGCTTGTCATCCGAGTTATAACTCAGATTCTCGGTTCGAATCCTAGTAGAAAGTCCAAGTTTGGCCTTAATAAAATTGATTTATGGAGTATCTGGATATATGGTGAAACTGGGAAACTGACGTCAAAATCTTTAGTCCATCGATCACAACACTGAAGTTTCTTATGGGACGGTTAAGGCCGCTATTACATTAACACACATACACATACACACACATTTGTTTTTTTGTACAACTACTCAACCACTGGTATAAGAATTGTAGCGTACACTTCGTAACATCATCATCATTATCTGCTTGCGGCAGTTCACTGTTGGACATAGGCCTCTCTCTGAACATCAGAACTGTACCGGAAAACAAATACAGTCTTTTTTCGAGCCGACCCATTCGTGCTACAACTATACTATTATTATATTGTCTATTTTGTAGTACCTACTTAATAAATGTCCTTATTTATCTTTGTATAATTCTTTCAATCAGTTATTTTCTACAGATTAGGTATCTAAGGGCTGCAGTAACCACTTACCATAAATTAGACTGTAAGTTCGTTTGTTACTTGAGTTATATAAAAGAAATTTTTTATATAACTTAATGCAGTTGTCCCAATGTGAAGTACTCTTCGGCAACTATGCCAAATATTGCCCCTCTGAGGAAATCTATGGGCAGCAGTGGTCTTTAGATGGGTAGTAATGTTAACGATTTAATAATAGAATTTTAGTTGAAACGTCTGATTCTTTTTTATATATAGGATAGGATGATAAACGAGTACACAGTCCGCCTGATTGTAAGTGGTTGCTGTGACCCATAGACATCTACATTTATCCTCAATAAAGAATCAAAATGCAGATGCGTCGTCACCCGTGAGGACTAAGATGGAATGCCTCATTTCCAGTAAATAGGGTCTCCCGTTCTCTACACTCACCATACGAAACACAGCAGCATTAAGCTGCTATTTTACGCTGGTATTCTGTGAGAGCGTGGTCCTTCCCCGGTCGAGCCGACCCATTCGTGCTACAACTATACTACTAATATAGCTGTAGCATGGCTCTACCACGTGAAAAATAGTAACTGTTGGAATAGTAACCAAAACTTAAATTACAGAAGTTATACGAAGTGTACGTCACAATTCTAATACACGTGGTGGAGTAGTTGCAGTTTCGATGGCAAAAAAAAAACAAATCAGAGGTAATACGAACATGTGTGCGGGACATAATATAAGGTACAAGGTGATAGCTGTAACCTGGACAAATCGGATCGATAACACAGTGGTAATGTGCTGCAGGCCACGGGTTCGTAACTCGTACAATACAAGTAATTTAAATTTTGTGTTCAAAAGTTAGTTTAGTATTATAAAAAATAGCAAGCGTTTTATTTAGTATAGAGATTTTAATTACAGTGTGTCATTGTCTAGAATGAACGATATGATTGGAACGATAGGCATCAGGGTAAATATGTACATGTAGAGGGGTGTGTTGATTTATCTGGATGATGACGAGGGCGCGGGACGAGTGGGCGGCGGGACGAGAGTGCCGCGTGGAGCTCGGAGGCGGGCGCAGGATGCCCACTTTACCACTTGTTCGGTGCGTAGTATGACGCTTCCCGCTGTGTACAACGCGCGGGCTCTCACCGTAAACGTACTCGATCTTCAGTGACGCGGGCAAAACAAACCCCAATGAGAAATTTGTTATTGAGTGACTGGTGTAATATGTATTTATTTTACAACAAGACGTCAGTGTAATTTTATATTTGTTGCGTATTATAGTGCTTGTGGTGGTCTGATAATACGAAACTTGTTACAATATGATCAGCAAGAATTATTGGCTCCTAAAACTAATGCAAAAAATAAGTGTTTACTGAATTAAGTGCAAGTAACAACGAACATTTATTATGACTGATACAAATATGTGGTAATTTCATATCAGCAACAATGAATATCAGGGTGAAGAATCACGTCCAGGCGTCGGAAAAAACCAATAGAAAACGAAGGGTAAGTTTTCTAAAAGTAAAAAAGCTTAAGTTATTTTAACTTATTATTAAGTAAAAAATGAAAATTAAGTTAAATTAAAAAGTAATTTGTATAACATTCAATAATATTACTTACAATGTTTATTTTTGGACACGGAAATGAAATGATGTGATAAAATCATTAGAGTACCTACCTATAATTATAATTTGACTAGTAATAATGGACTCATAAAGACCAAATATTAATTATAAAGGGATATATATGAACGTGTTTTGTGGCATTCCTTGAGGCAGGTCTATGTTCAACATTGTGATGGGTGTAATAATCGCAACAATAACAGTGCGATGACACATTTGTCTTAGAAGATTTCTAAATTAAATGTTACTTATGTACTTGGTAGAGCCATGCTGCGACAATATTATGGTTGTAGCATGAATGGATCGGCTCAACCGGGGAAGGATCACGCTCTTACACAAAAGCAGTATGAAGTAGCAACTTAATGCTACTGTGCTTCGTATGCTGAGTGTAAAGAACCGGAGATTCCTTTTTTTGGATACGAGGCATGACCTCAGGGGTGAAAAAACATTACATTTTGATTCTTAATCGAGTAAATATATACCTAGATGTCTATGCGACACAGTATCCACTTACCATCAGATGGACTGTGTGCTCGTTTGTCACCTTTATTCTATTAAAAAAATTCAAAAATTTATACTACATCGTCACTCTCCTTCATTGCTTTTACTTTTAACCCTAAAATAAAAAATCTAATCACGTTTAAATGTTGCACATCACCCTGAAAATACCTAAATAATAAGTAGCTCCGCTTCTAGAAACGATGTTTTCCTACAAAAATACGGTTGCACTTCTGACACCGAATTTGCCTTTAAAAATTATCTTAGACGTAAGCAAATGTTTTCGTAAGATAAATTATGTAGAGTTTGTTTACTGTAGCGTGGGTAATTAATAAATTTATTAAAGTTGCTAATTTACGTAGTAGTTATTATAACTTATACTTTAGATTTAGCTCATTAAAGCACGGTCGTGCGATAAATAAGGCATTCTGGGTTATAACCCTAATGAATTGGGAGCTGAAGATATCAAAAAGCAATTTATTTTTAATAAAAATGCTACACACTGTTTTACATGGTAGAGCCATTCTACTGCTATATTGTGTATTTAGCACGAATGGGTCGGCTCTACCGGGGAATGAAAACACTCTCACAAAATAGCAGCGTAAAATAGCAGCTTCATGCTGCTGTGTTTCGTATAGTGAGTGTAGTGAACCCGAGACCCTTTTTACTGGAAATGCGGATTTTCATCTTAGCCCTTCCTCAGGGATGACGACGCATCTGTATTTTAATTATTAACCGAGAATAGCTGTAGATGTCTATGAACCACAGTATGCACTTAATAATTAACTTTGGTGGACTGTGTTCCTTTTTCAACCTTATTTTATATTTAAATAAAAACACAAAGTTTTTCTTATGTATAGTGGAGGCGTTTTACATAAACAAGTTTCACATGGGCAAACATTAGATTATTGGGACTATTATTTGTCGGCCATACACCAATTTTTTTCATGTGTGATTCGAACTGGGGAACCGTGGCGCCACAGATACGGCACTACCGAGCTGCAATTTGCTAAAAATGATAACATTTTAGTTTGTGTAACTGTAGACATATTCACCGTGCAGTGGATTAGGGAATCAACTACCCCATATTGTTCCTTGTGCGTATCATGATCCCATTTCGTTTTTTTCGTTAATACGAAATAATTAACAGATATAAAATTCTCAGACTGGTGAAGTCAAACGGTCAAAGACGCGAGTAATCCAGACTGCAATTGCCAATTCGTTTATGTTAATGATGATGGCGATAAACATCAATATATGAAACTATTTTATGTCCTTTATAACATGCAATCTGATCATATACCGAAAATGGTCAGTCAAAATAATTGACAGTTAATGTGGTAAAATGTCGTTTCCTACATTTAGTTTATGATCTATATAATATGTAGTTATTATATTAGTCATAACATTATCAATTTATTAGTTATATTAATAGTTACTTTGCATTTTCTGAAACGATTATACCATAACAATGCTTCTTGAATGTACGCAAATGTTTTTGTAAGATAAGTTATGTGTTAATAGCTCCTTTTCGGTAGCAAGTAAGTATATATTAGTGGCGGCGCTGTCTTCGCGCCACAATTGTGTCACACCGAAGCCTAAATCGCGCAATCAAAGTTCCGAAGTAAATCAGTATATAGCTCCGAATTATCACTCTGTGTGATAGCTGCGTGTGAGAGTGTTGGCTGCTTTCCGGGCCGATTACCTTGCCCGGCGGGAGATCTCCCCTTTCCTTTGTGTTGCTTATTAAAGCTATAGATGAGCTAACTTGGAAAAATTACAACTCGAGTTAACTCGAGTTGGAATTTACGCAACTCCGAGCTATGCAAGTCGAGTTCGCAGTACGAAACAGAGTAAATAACTTGTTACAAATTACTTTATTATAAATTTGGTTTTTTATTTAGCTCTTTGATGGGTTGGGATAACTATATTACCAAACATATTATGTAGGATTGAATAAAAAAGTATATTTAGTATGTATCAGATACGTATGTATTTTTGGTTTTAATATTAGTTAAAGCAAGTACCTGCATTTATCAACAAAACTAGCTATACAGCAGTCTTCACGAAATAATATTAGTCTAGCTTTAAGACAAGGTACATAAGCTATTAATAGTTTAATTATCACAGTCAATATATTCTTAAATAAATTCAAACTTTTTCAAATTCAAAAGATTTTTTGTAAGTTACGTGTTACATTTGGCGTTAATTTAAAATATGATGTATCTTACAACTTAACCACCCTTTTTGGGTATTACAATAATAGGTCTGTGACTTACGTAGCTATAATGATCATACTTAACCAAAATTATAAAAGAAATTAGATTATATAACTTAGTTATTACAAAACTCTAAATAAGAAATTGTTTTGGCTGTAGCTAAATACTATTTGAAACACAAAGCGCGCACACAACTAGCGAATCGCGCTCTTACTCTTACTCTTATGCTGGCTCACTTGATTAGTTCATGTACAGCAGCCCAAACTCGAGTTAGGGAGATCCAACTCGAGTTAACTCGAACTAAGCGCAACTCGAGTTAACTCGATTTGAGCCATCACTAATTAAAGCTATCGGTTCTTGTATTTAATAGTTTAATGATCGTGTCCTCTTGATCGATTTTAAACCACGGCGTCATCATCATCATCATCATCAGCTCATGAAAGTCCACCGTTGGACGTGGGCCTACCTTGTTGTATTTTGTGTTGATTTGCGTTAATCGTCATGCATTTTGCGGATTGACAATCGCAATACCAGGCAGTCACCTCACGTGACGCTGCTGTCCATATGAATAGAATAGAATAGAATAGAATAGAATAATTTTTTATTCAATATACATTACATGAGTAATTCTTATTGAAAGTAATTTTTTACTTTACCACTGGTTCGAAAAAAACCCTCTGTCCTGAGAAGAACCAGCAAGAAACCCAGCGGGACTTCTTTTAAAAATAAATTTTACAATATAAATGATTACAAACTATTTACAAAATTTATTTTAGAAACTGCTTGGAAGCGACTACCTCATTTCCAGGGATTATTATCAACCATGTATTCATTTATACTATAATAACCCTTTTTATACATTTTCAGCTTAACATAACTTTTAAACTTGGTAATGAGTGATGGTTATTGTATATCAGAAGCCAAAGATTTTTCTGGAACTATTCACAGGCGCCTTGTACACCACGGATCGAAATAATAATAATAATAATAATTTATTGACACACACACATAAAGAAAAGTTGCACAAATCACAATTTTACAATTTGATTACTTTTGGTACAGAATACGAAATGTGCAAACAGTGATCTTTGACTCCTGTGCTAGGAAAGCCTGTGTTACAGGAGTCAATGTTCTTTATATCTCTTCTCTATTTTGTACATATTATATTACTTACAATGTACAATAATAGTGTGTGTGCTCCTATGCTGTGTGAGTGTGTGTGTGCATGTGCGCGCGCGCGCGTGTGTGTGTGTGTGCGTGCGTGCGTGCGTGCGTGCGTGCGTGCGTGTGTGTGTGTGTGTGTGTGTGTGTGCGTGCGTGAGTGCGGGCGTGCGTGCGTGCGTGCGTGCATGCGTGCATGCGTGCGTGCGTGCGTGCGTGCGTGCGTGCGTGCGTGCTTGCTTTCGTGCATGCGTGCGTGCGTGCGTTCGTGCGAGCGTGCGTGCGTGCGTGTGTGTGTGCGTTTCACTTTAAACTTTCCATCATGTATTCTGTATCTTTGTAATTTAATTTATTCATGAAGTCCTCTATATATTTCTTTAATTTATAGGTATTAAATTTTCGTAATTGTTGAATATCACCTAATTTATTATACACCCGAGAGGTTATCGCGTAATATTGGCGCTTGGCAAACTCCGTACGAGTCCGTACCGTGGGACATGTCTCTCTCCTTCGCTGAGACGTTGGCAAAGACGGTACAACTTCCCTATGATACCTGAGAACTATAGATTTGTAGTATAACTGTCTTACAGTTAGAAATTAAATAGAAATGACGTCATAGATGCTTTTACGCCCACACCACGCAGCACTAACTTCCCAGTAAGTGGAAGTTGACTACTACGCAAGAGACTTTGTGAGTTCAGTAGTGTAGTGATTTGAGTAGAGTTTGGCTGCAGCGCTGCGAGCCACGGGTTCGAACCCTGGACAGCACAAGTGTTTGTATGGCCTACAAATAATTGTTTCGAGTCTGGGTTTTTGCCCATGTGCAATATCTGTTTATAAAACGCCTCCGCGATACTGGAGAAAATCCTAGTGTCGAAGGAACGTCTTTTTTTAATAATGTTCATAAGTATGTACAATCACAATTACTTAAATATGCGATAAGATGGGAGGGAGGCTAAAGCCCGTTTTCAGAAAATACGTCGAGCTTAAAGCCAAACTTTACAAAGTCGACATTTGTGTAAACGAACGTTTTACCCTAAGTTGTAATATTACATATGAGTTGGTGTTTTTACAGAAATTGCGGATTTGTTTATAGAATAGAATAACAAGTTCAAAATTTCATTACGACGACGACTTCATTATTTATAAAAATTGTGGCATTTTTAGTTATTTGCATAGAATAAATTTAGTAATAATTTTGTTATAAAACTTTTGGATATTTGCATGCTGTTGAAAACAGTTAAATAGGTTTTCTCAAGACATTGTGATAACATCAAGAACAAAATATTTTTGTACCTATTTACCAGGAAATAATAATAATAAATAAATTTTTGAATTTAACTTTCTTGTCTTAAGGTCGGGGAAAATGTTTATTCGTATTTTATATGCAAATTCGAAATATTTTCAAAGTTTCCTTCTGTCTGGGGTAGAGCTGCCTGCCGCAGAATCTGCCGACAAATAGTAGTACCTGGTACCTGCACTGCTGTGTCCTGGTCAAAGGGTATAAAGAGTTAGTGTAATTACAGGTGACTGTGCACCTGTAGCTTGTTGTTGTTGCAGATGTTTATAGGTCGCAGTAGCCATTTACTGTTAGGTGAATTATAAGTTCGTTTGTCACTTTAGTTTTATAAAAAAAGGTTGCATAATTATTGTTGGGTTGTATGTTTCGGAAATGAAATATCTCGAGGTTTTTATTTAGAATAATAGTGACAAACGAGCTCACAGTCCGCCTGATGATAAGTGCATGCTGAAGCCCGTAGGCTATTATATCCTTGATTAAGAGTGCAGATGCGTTGTCACCCCTTAGGACTAAGTTGGTATTCCCCGTTTCCAGTAAAAAGAAAATCCGGATCTCTACACTCACCATACGAAACACAGCAGCATTGAGCTGTTTTTTTTTTCTTTGGTATTCTGTGAGAGCGTGGCGTCCCTCCCCGGTCGAGCCTATCCATTCGTGCCACAACCACAATTTTCAACTATACAATACAACGTAAAACAAACTTCACACCGTGAGTCTGATCTGTTGTCTGTTGTATTTTCTATGGGTAAAATGATTACGATTACAAAGCCCGCAGTTCGAGGGCATGACGACGAGCAGGTAATGTTGTGTAATAAATCATGGAATTATTATTTAACTAAGATGAAGTTATTTGGAATAATCTGAGAATAAGTCTTAGTTTTCGTAGGCGGAATAGGCTAGGAGCCACGTATTATTTCATAAGTTCATAACTTTTAATAGTGAGAAATTTTGATATGATGATTTAAGATAATCGAATATCGATTTTTTGACATTACAGCATAGCTCTGTGCCTATTAGAAAAGTTTCATTACAAGGATAAGTCGCTCGCGTCCGTAGGCTTCGACCACCTAACCCTAGGCCCACCCTACACGTGTCCCCCGGGTGGTGCTAAACGAGCGACAAAGCCGAAACGACAGACTCGGCTCCTCGCCGTGTGGTAGCGGCGTAAAATTTACCACCCCTTATGTCGCACCATGAGCCAACAACTCAAAGAAATGGCCCCGAGTTCCCGGCGCCCCTTTAATGGGGCAGGGGTGCGAAGAATCTCCGGGAGGAAAACCGGCGACGAGGTTCGCCACCCGTCACGTCCTGTCTCCTGGAGGGGCGAAAAGTGGATTGCGGAGGCCCGTCTGGCTACGCTGAATGTATGTGGAGCAATGAATGATAAGATGGATAAAATATGCGAAATGATGAATGATAGAGGAATAGATGTATTATGTGTGAATGAGACGAAACGAAAGGGAAGAGATGTCACTGCACATGGCATGTATACCGCTTACTGGTCTGGTGTAGACGAGACCGAGCGGGCATGCCAGGGAGTCGGTGTCATCCTTTCAGAAAGAATGGGTCAATATGTGAAAGAGTATGAATGTGTAAGCCCAAGGCTGCTGTGAATACGAATGAAAGTGGGCTTAAAGAAGTTGTTTGTGCTTGGGGCTTACGCCCCAGATATGTCTAAGCCCACTTATATCCGAGAGCAGTTTTGGGACATGGTAAGGCTGGTGTTGACGAAGTGCAAGGAAAATGAAAATATTATTATGTTAGGAGATTTTAATGGAAGGGTGGGAGTGAAGAGGTCTGGTTATGAAAGGATATTAGGAGCGTTTGGCGATGAAAGAATAAATGAGAATGGTGAAGACCTCCTCACCATATGTGTGGAAAAGAATCTTTTTGTGGCGAACACTTTCTTTCGCCATAAGAGGATTCACATGTATACATGGGAAAGAGGGGATGATAGAAGCATGATAGATTTCATAATTGTGGATGGAAGAATGAGGAGCGCAGTGGTAGATACAAGGGTTTACCGGGGGTCCAACGTAGGGACGGATCATTACTTGGTCTTATGCCGAATTAATGGTCTATTCAAGCGTTGGCGGCATCGGACATCTGTGTCTACCACTGCGTTACAGCGTATAAGAATAGAGAGGTTACAAGATGAAGGTGTGAAAGAGAAGTATAAATGCAGACTGAGGGAAAATATAAGTGTGTTGAATGAATTTTGTATGAATGAGTTAGACTTGAAGAATGTATGGAATAATGTTAAGAAAGTTTTGGTGGATACAGCCACCGAAGTATGTGGTGTAAGTAAGAGAACGAATGAAAGGAAAAGTAATACTTTGTGGTGGGATGATGAGGTACGGATGGAAGTTGAAGCAAAGAAGAGGGCATGGCTAGATTTACTAGCAACCAAAGCTGGTAATTCTGGCGGTATGAATGATGAGATTGAAAGAAAAAAGGCAGACTTTAGACGTATAAATAAAAGAGTAAAAGAAGTTGTTGAAAGGAAAAAGCAAGAAAGAATAGATAAGAATGATAGAAGAATATCTGATAACTTCCAGGCAAATATTAAAATGTTCTGGAAGCTCGTAAGAAATGCCAGAGGAAATTCAAAACAGCCTAGAATGAATGCTATACGAGACGAGAATGGCTGCATGCTGAATGATGAAGTTTCGAATTTAATGAGATGGAAGGAATACTTTGAAAGCGTGTTTAAGAGTGAAGAGTCGTCTGAAGTAAGTGAAATGGAAATTCCGGAAGAAGTGGAGAGAGGTAGAGAAATAAGTGTAGATGAAATAGTGAAAGCAATGAAAAGCATGAAAGCAGGTAAGGCAGCCGGATATGATAGAGTATCACTCGAAATGCTAAGGGCTGGAGAGGGTGTGGTTGCAGGCCTGCTGTACACCTTGTTTAATTTATGTTGGGAACTGAAGCGGGTACCGGAAGACTGGTGCAAAGCTGTTATAGTCCCAATATATAAGGGAAGGGGGTCGCAGCAGGACTGTAAAAACTACCGTGGTATCAGCTTGCTTAGCATTGTGGGTAAACTGTATGCTAAGGTGTTAATTGAAAGAGTTATGGAAGAAACTAATGAAAAAATTTGGGATGTGCAAGCTGGATTTAGAAAGGGGATGGGGTGTACGGATCAAGTCTTTTCCATGCGCATGATTGCTGAGAAATTTTTGGCCAAAAACCAGAAAGTTTTTTGTGCGTTCATGGACTTGGAAAAGGCTTATGACAGAGTGGACAGGAACGTGTTATGGCAAACACTGACCTCATTTGGGTTGAGCACTGGTCTGATACAGGCATTGAAGTCTCTATATAGGGACTCTAGTGCTTGTGTCAGGATCAACGGGGCCTACTCGGACTGGTTTGGCATCCATAAAGGTGTCAGACAGGGCTGTGTGGCTTCCCCGTGGCTGTTCAACCTATTTATGGACAGTTGTTTGGAAAATTTGAAAGTAGAAGAATGCGGGTTAAGAATGGGTGAGTTAACCGTCAAATGCCTTTTGTACGCCGATGATCAAGTCATACTTGCGTCTTCGGCAGCCGAATTGCAAATGATGGTTACATTAATGAACAGGACATTAAAAGAAAAGGGAATGAAAGTGAACGCAAGTAAGACGAAAGTTATGGTTTTTGAAAGAGAAGAAAGTAAAACGATATGTGAAATAAGAATAGAAGGGAAGTTGGTAGAGCAAGTAGATGAGTTTGTGTATTTGGGATGTGTGTTTAGCAGGGATGGTAGATATGATAAGGATATAGAACGATGAGTGAATGCAGGAAATAGAGTGAATGGGGCTTTACACTCTATTGTGAAAAGTCAGAATGTGTCCAAAAAGGCACGTATGGCAATTCACAATGCTGTGTTAGTGCCTACTTTAATGTATGGTAGTGAAAGTTGGGTGTGGTAGAAGAAGCACGAGAGTAGAATAAATGCTGTAGAAATGCGATCCTTAAGGAGTATGTTAGGGATGAATCTGAATGACAGAGTGAGAAATTGTTTAATAAGAGAAGAGTGTGGTTTGCAAGATGATGTTGTGACCAGGATTAAAAAAGGAATGCTTCGGTGGTTTGGTCATGTGGAAAGAATGAATGAGGAAAGAGTGACAAAGCAAATTTATGTTGCAGAGGTGAACGGCAGAGTCGGAAAGGGTCGCCATAGGCGAAAGTTTATCGACCAAATTGGCGATATGTTGAAAATGGGCCAAATCAAGTGTACCTTTAACCGACGAGCGTGTATGCGTAGGTATATGGATGTGGAGGAAGCGAGAGAGGTCTGTCAGGATCGTGCCAAATGGAAGTCCATAGTCTCTGCCTACCCCTCTGGGTGACAGGCGTGAGTGTTTATAGATATAGATTCATTACAATCGGTTCAGCCATTCCGAAAATTAGCTCAGACAGACTGACAGTGAAAACTTCACCTGTCTATCTATAACGCGTCATGAGATACAGCACGCTGATAGACAGACGGACGGACGGACGAACGGACAGCGGAGTATATATGGCCGTTGTTTTGATATTACAGGCAGACACTTAAATTTTATTTGTTAAAGGTACATAATATATAGTACAGATATATAGATATATAGTAGGTACAGTTTAATAAAGAATCAAGCTACAAATATGCGGTTACTCAATTTCATAGATTCAGTAAAATTGTGAAATTATGGACCAATGTTCGATATTAAAAAATCCAAGAAAATCCAAAGCCTCTAAATAAAAGGTGTATAATTATTTTTTATCTCTATAAATAAAAATCAATTGCTATCGGTTGGTCTCGCTAAAACTCGAAATTGCCTTGACCGATACTGATGAAATTTTTTGTTTGTTTGAGTGTATCCCCGGATAGTTTAGATTTACAATTCGACACGGTAGGTGGAGCTGTTAAAAATTGTGTGTTCACGATTCACGCAAAAACTACCGAATTTTTGTATGTAGGGATTAAATAATGACCGTGTATAACATGTAGGCAACTAATTATCCGTTTACGGTAGAGTAAAAAAAGGGTTATGTTTTTAGTTTTTTTTTTAGGTTTTTGTCATTGTGGCTGCTGATGGTTATTTTAGTCCTAAGGAGGCGTTAGCTATACTTATAATTATACAATTATAGAAAATTGTGTGTGTGTGTGTGCATATGTGCGTGCGTGCGTGCGCGCGTGTTTGTGCGTGTGTGAAAATGAAACTCATCACGCTAGCAACGACAGTAAAGGCAGAAAGAATAACGTCTGCCTGGCAAGCTAGTAAATAAATATGGTAATTATATTCTTATCTGTGTTCCATGCTCATTTTTTATTCGGCCGTTCCTAACGTTACAAACTGTCATGTTTCTTCCTACGGACAGTATTAAAAATGAATATTTCGTTACATCTCTTAATTGCACCTTGACATTAACACTCGAAATACATTCTTCATGGTAAAGCGAACAGTATTGTTGTTCCTTATCTGGAATTAGGACGTAATGCGTATCCATTATAGATTGAAATTTGTGCCACTGGAACAACACAGCACTAGTGACTGAACGGAGGTAAGTCATTACTCTAATAACAGGCGAGAGGTTATATTGGGATGTTGACTTAACAAAGACGTTTCGATAAACTCGTTACTAATCTTTGAAGGAAACTGTGTAGTGCTCTTGTTAATGATCGATAATTGTTAATGTGACATTGCAATTTATTTTTTTCTAAGTAGTTTCATTTGCATTAGTCACATAATATTTTGGATCAATCCATCCATCTATCCATTACAGGCTATCAAAAGTCCTCTTCAAAACATCTTGACAGTCGGGTTGAAAACTGCAGTTTTTAATAGAGTTGTTATCAAGCAGATGCTGCTGCCCATCTCCTGTTCCATTTCCTTCTTTCCTTATTCATATTTTGCTAGATATAATAGTTACAAGATTTACAAGATCTGGAGCAAGCGGGCATGTTGAAGGGCTCTGTAAACAGTATTGCATGAATATTATATTTATTTCGAGCACTGCTACAAATTAAATATTTTAAAATGAACCCATAACAACAGTGATGTTTGGAGATACATCAAAATTAGTTTTTAATAAAATTAAAATGCAAAATAAGTAATAATATATGTATAAGTAAGCGTTTGACAGTGTTGCCGCGGTTTCAAGTTCGATTCCTAAACGGAATAAGAATTTATTTTGCCTACAAGTATTTGTTCTGGTCCTGAGTGTATTTACTTTTGCAATTTATAGACGTAAATACTTCGAAACAATGCAGGAGCAATTCCTATTGATAAGGTATTTTTTAAAATCAAATACTAAACGGGTAATATGGCGGTTGATTAGCCGACTGATATTTTAATGGTAATTTGCTTTCCCGACAACTTTTGGTTTACTTGTATCGTGTACAGATATTTCCTCAATATCATAAATATGTAAGATATTTCTACTGCAGTCTTAGAATTCAAACACATACATGCATTTAACCTAAAGTTTTTGGTCTTTGATTATCTTAAATCTAAATAACGCTACATTAATAATTCCTACCCAGGCAAAGTTGGAGCGTTTTTTTTATAGGAGAGGGGGCAAACGAGCATGCGGCTCACCTGATGGTAAGTGACTACCGCCGCCCATGAACAACTGCAACACCAGGGAGGGAATTGCAGATGCGTTGCCGGCCTTTTAAAAAGGAGTACGCTCTTTTCTTGAAGGTCCCTAAGTCGTATTGGTCCGGTAAAATCGCTGATGGTAATCGATTCCACAAGGAAATCGTGCGAGGAAGAAAATATCTTCTAAATTGCACAGTGGTTGACCGCCAATCATCCAGATGGTGTGGATGGTATCGGGAGTTCTGCCGCGATGTGCCTTCGTGAAATTTGGCGGCTGGGATTAATCCGAACAATTCCTCAGAGCACTCCCCGTGGTAGATGCGAAAGAAAATGCAAAGGGATGCGACATCTCTTCGCAGTGCCCATGAATCGAGCCGATCGGAAAGAACTCGGTCGTCGTCGATTCGAGCCGCTCTGCGCTGGATGCGGTCAAGTGGAAGGAGCTGGCACTGGGGAGCCCCAGCCCAGAGATAGAAACAGTATTCCATGTGAGACCGAACCTACGCCTTGTAAAGTTGCAGACGGTGTGCCGGCATGAAATACTGTCCCGCCTGCTGAGCACGCCTAGCTTTTTAGAGGCCAATTTGGCCTTCTCTTCCAAGTGACCACGAAACTACACGTCACTCGATATGTCGACTCCGAGGATTCCGATACTGGCTGAGGCAAAAAGGGTAGTGCCTTGAAACTGAGGAGATACAACAAAAGGGTTCTTTTTAGCGGTAAACGCGCAAACTTGTGTCTTCTGAGGATTAAACTGGACTAGATTTAGTCGCCCCCAATCCGAGACTTTGTTCAGCAAAGACTCGACTTCAGACATAAGTTTGTTCCGGTACTCGGCGACGTTTTCCCGAGAAATATTGGCACGGCCGGTGTATAGAGCATCACCAATGCTGTCATCCGCATAGCAATGAATGTTACCAGTTAGCAACATATCATTGATATGCAGAATAAACAGCGTTGGTGATAGAACACAGCCTTGTGGAACACAAGCGTTAATAGGCTTGTGGTCGGAGCATGCACCGTCTACAACGACCTTGATGCTCCGATCTGCAAGGAAGCTGGTGATCCAATTGTACAATTTCTCGGGAAGCCCATAAGAAGGGAGCTTCGAAAGAAGCGCTTTGTGCCAAATCCGATCGAAGGCCTTCGCAATGTCCAAAGTAAGGGCCAACGCCTCCCCCTTTTTTTTTGTACTGCAGCCCTCTGACGAATGTATTCAAAGTCATTTTTAGTGCGTTGGTGTAACCTTTCAATTTTATTATAAAACTTTTAAATAAAATAAATATTTGTAAATTTTGAATTTTGAATCAGTGCATTCTCTCTGTATATACAATGTATAAACACAAGGAAGCACCTAGTGTATAGTCGTCATTACATTTTACAGCCAATAAAATTGTATTATTAATTAATTCAATAATTCCTAAAATTATTATTACTACTATTATGATAAATAATCAGTAATAATAATAATGATACATAAATATCAATAATAATAATCAATAATTACAAACATGACATTACATTTTCGTCATCTTAAATTATTTTACTAAATTATAAATAATTTACTTTTGATTATTTTTAATAACTTGTTTTACTACCCCCTCACAAAATTTATAAACTTATTTCTTGTCCTTTTTTCTTTTAACAATATATGCAAATTATCTTTTTTAATTTGTAGATCAGTTTCAAACTCCAAATGACATCTGTTTTTATCGAACCGAGGACACTCCAGAAGGATGTGCAACACTGTCTCCTCGATTTCGGGCTCACAGATGCATTATGGGCTCTCTTTGCAACGAAACCGGTACAGGTACTCGGAGAACCCATGTCCGGTCATCGCCTGGACCATCGTCGGAGACAGCGCTGTTTCCCTATTACTTTGTGGGCTGACTCAGCGTCCGGCAGAAAAACTTTTGTTGTTTTAGCAGTCTCTCCCTCTGCATATCTTCGGTTCCATTCTTGTAGCGTCTCCGACCGAATAAGACGCTTTACAAAGGAGACCGGACAAAGGTCATAGTCCAGACTTCTTTTAGTTTGCAGCGCTGCATGTTTTGACAACTCGTCTGCACGTTCATTTTCTGCAAGACCCGCATGGGCTTTAATCCAAAAGAGTTGTAATGTTTTTTGTTGCCCCAAGATGTTGTGGATATTTTTACGGGTCTTGACTGCTAAAGGGTGTTGGGAGTCTTGGTTTACAATGGTGAGACAATGGTGAGAGCAGATCTAGAGTCACTGTAAACCCCGAAAGTTGTCTCCGCGCTAGAAAGGATCCGCTCAGTTGCCATGTATATGGCCAGTAATTCTGCCTGGTAAACGGTACAGTGGTCCGACAGTTTGATCTTCAGAGTTCGGATCTCGGCGGCACTATTCCAAAACGATAATGCCGCTCCAACCTTTCCCTCTATTTTACTCCCGTCGGTAAATATTCGGAGACTCTGGATGTTGTTGAGTCTAGTTTCGTCCTCGTTTACCAGGTATATGAATTTCAGGTCCATATCGGATGCTGGATGAGGCAATTCCGTGCAGCTCGCCTTTGTTTCCACCACTCGGTCTGCCAGCACTGACTGGAGTTTTCCTCTCTTTGCTTCAAAAAGTGATGCTGCTTCTTGGACTCTTAAGTCCAGAGGAAGCAGACCAGCCAATACTAGCGCCGAGTGTAGGGATACAGTACGGTACGCTTTTATGATTTTTTGAGCGAATCCTCTCTGCACGGTATTCAGTTGCTTTTTGACTCCCAACTTTTTAGCGGCTGGCGCCCACACGCTCGCCGCGTACAATACTACCGGCTCAACGACCGCCGTGTACATCGTCCTGATGATCTCTGGTTGAAGGCCCCAACTAACCTTTGCAGCTCTCGATAGTTGTCCGTAGAGTGCTGTAGCCTTCCTACTCACATTTCTCACATGGGTGTTGAAGGTGAGTTTCTTGTCTACGGTGACACCAAGCACCTTAATCTCCTCCGACATGCCAATGCCTATCCCGCCCATGTTGAGACGTGGAGAATCGTATTTCAATTTATTAGTTATAACCATAGCCTTAGTCTTATGTGGCGCGAATTTGAGTTTGTTACGGATTCCCCACTTCCGAACATGTTCAAGAGCGGCATTCGCACGTCTTTGGATCTCAAGAGCCGTGTCACCCGCAAACAACAGAACGATGTCGTCAGCAAACGATTGACACCGATCACCCCTTTTCTCCAGCTCTTTAAGCAAAGGGTCCAGAAGCAAGTTTCACAGAACTGGACCACCTATGGAGCCCTGTACGCACCCCTTTGTAGTTGTTCGTGTTTGCTCCACACCCGCGTACCTCACACTAACTTTCCTGTCCTGGAGATAACTGTCAATAAATTACCTAATATTTATGGGGCATCTTTCCTCACCCAACCGACATCTAATTGCTGGCTACCAAGCACTATCGAATGCTCCCTCTATGTCAAGAGATATCATGGTCACTATCTTCTTATTTCGTAACTGTGTACGTATGTAATCCGTCATGTCATAGAGGGAGTTTTCGGTGCTTCTCTGATCACAGTACACATCCGTAAATGACATTACATCAGTAAAGCCGTATTGGCGAGTACTAAAACCTGGTTGAAAGTGCCACCTTACCCTTCTTATAACCATCTTCTCAAGGACTTTTCCCATAATAGATAGTAGCCCTATAGGTCTGTAGGCCTTCGGGTGTGTGTAATCCTCCCTTCCTGGCTTTCGTAGGACCACAACTACTGCTTCCTTCCATATAAAGGAGAAGTGTCCTAACTCGAGGCATTTATTTGCAAGACTCAAGTAAATACCGGGGTTTTGGGAAATCGCCTCTCGGCAGATATCATGCCTCCCCCTTGGACTCTACTGCCTCCGCCCATCTATGGGTCAGGTAGACCAGAAGATCACCAGCTGATTGACCCCGACGAAAACCGTATTGGCGGTCACTAATCAGCTGGTGATCCTCAAGGTAATGCATGAGCTGGCAGTTAATAATGGATTCCATTATTTTGGAGAACAAGGAGGTGATGGCGATAGGCCTGTAGTTGGACGGGTCTGAGCGGTCGCCTTTTTTAGCAAAACAAAAAACAAAAGACAAAAAGACAAACGCTGTCTTCCATGAATTCGGGACTACGCCTTGGGAGTAGGAGTACCGGAAAAGACGCGTTAGAAACGGTGCCAACTCCGGAGCACACGTTCCCAGCACAATTGGGGGAATTCCGTCAGGCCCACTCGACCTCTGGATTTCCAGGGAGAGGAGTGCTTTGCGAACCAAGCGCTGTGAGAACAGCACATCCGGCATGGAGCACTCACACCGCGCGATGGTCGGCGGTGTTTTCCCCCCCCCCCCCCGTCATCAAGAGTCGAGTTGGACGCAAAAATGGAGCCTAAAAGGTCAGCTTTGTTTTTTGCGGCTTGGGCCAGTGAGTCGTCCTCCCTGTGAAGAGATGGTAGTGATGGTTTACAGAAATTCCCTTGGACAGCCTTGGCGAGAGACCAGAATGCACAGGTTCCCGAAGGAAGGCGAACTAGTTTCTCGCCAAAACTCTTCCTATGTGCTCTGACTTTGTCTTGGCAATAACTCTTTTAAAGGACCTGGAGGCGAAGTTACACTTCTTTTTAAGTGTGCTGGTGTTTACATCCCGAGTCGCCGAAGCCGCAGCCCAGGCTTTATAACACTTCTGCTTACTGCGTAATGCAGTCTTATAGGAGCGACGAAACCAAGGCTGATCTGCCTCTGATGGGTACCACAGATGATGGAATAAATAGTTCCATTTCCTGTAGCACCACATCAGTGAAAGAGTCAGCAACAGCGCTGGGATCATCCGGCGAGAAGCAAACCCATGGGTAGGATGCAATCCGTTCTAATCTGCCGACCTGTAACGCCAAACACGGCGGCAACCTGCAGAACGCAACCGCGAGGTGAGCTAGTATTATAATAAAAGTAAATGATATGCATGCCAGTCAAAATTTTATTTAAAAATATACATGTTGTTTCTTACTACTACCATTTGCTTAAAATTTAACAAATTTCTAAAATATAGCGGCACCGTCGTCAGCCACGGTCTCTTTGTGTGTGTTGCGGTATATAGTTACGCTTATTTAGCTGCTAGTTTACGCTGGTATTCTGTGTGAAAGTGGTCCTTCTTTGGTCGAGTCGACCCATTCGTGCCACAAACAAATTATAGCTGGAGCATGGCTCTACCATGTATGTTTTTTTACATTTTATTGCAAGGTCATTTGTAGTTTGTGAAGACCACGAGGCCTACCACCGGATCTTATTATTGTATATCAAATGGTATAGAAGAATTATGATAGTCAGGGGCTAAACGCTCGTAAGCTTTCAAAATATGCGAGCAACCCGGGTTAGCACCGCGCCAGCGCCAAGGAATTGTTAGTTGTAATAAACCTAGCAAGCTAACAGCATAGCAAAGTGGCGAAGCAATCAGCTTTGTAGCGGTTTCTAACGGTTGCCGTTGAGCAATTAGTTTCAAAATAGGAGGTTCAGATGCCTGGGTGATCAGTAATCGATTGCTGAAAACAGAATTTGAAAATTCGAAACCGTTCTCGAGATAATCGTGGGACAGACGGACAGACATCGTGAAATCAATAAGTGTCTTCGCAAGCTTCGCCACTTAATAATTGTGCTGATTTACCACGTGCTAGGCGGTAAGGAAATCATCGTGAGAAAATATGCTACTGAGTACTGACTTAGCAAGGCTGATTAACTGCTTCATAACACTCAGAAATAACTGCATTTTTCAAGCATTCCGGTTTTCCTATCAAAAGTCCATTGTAATCCTCCCACAGATTGCCTCATGAGAAAGATTTCGCCATATTTGCCACGGTTAGCATTTATTATTGCTATTTTCTGAAAATGCTGCTCCGATTTTCTGTTTCAATTTCCCTCAGTCGCCTCTTACGACAACCGCGGTATGACGTGCGGTAATGGACATTCTATCGCCTTTAGTACTCGGCGATTATTCTATCAATATGTTAGCTTTGACAGCAGATATATACTGAATAGAGTGCTGAATACCTCATTATTGTAGACAACTTTGAAGAAACAAATAAACAAAGCGCTATACGTAGTGGAGGAAAACATAAAACGTAATCAACGAATGCCAGTCTTCGTGGACAAAACCTTATCTTAATTTGTGTGAGATATTTTTAGGGTTCCGTACCTCAAAAGGAAAAAACGGAACCTTATAGGATCACTTTGTTGTCCGTCTGTCTGTCTGTCAAGACCCTTTTTCTCAGGAACGCCTGGGGGTATCAAGCTGAAATTCATATCAATTAGTCAAGTCTACTGTCTCTTGAAGTTTTGAAAAAATCAAACTTCTAAGCTAACGCAATCAAAAGATTTAGCCGTTTATGCCGCAAATATTCGACACTCGCAAGGGAATCAAAACCTATAGGGTACTTCCCGTGAATTCAGAATCTTAAAATTTGGTACGAAGTAACGTATTATAGCACCGATAAATGAAAAATTGCGAAAATCATAAATTTTTAGTTACATCATATAATAAAAATATTTTTAATAATTTTAAACTTACATACCTATAGATGTGTTCGGAACCCTCGGTGCGCGAGTCGGACTCGCACTTGGCCGGTTTTTTTATTTATTGTTCGAAAAAGATTAGCTACATCAACAGAATAATAACACGACACCTAAAAGTGGATCAAAGATATGTCAGTGTTTTTTTACATAATATTGTATATTATATAGAATAGATTTATAATAAGGTAGTAATTTAAGTGCCAATTTAGGACAAAGGACACTATGGTTATGTACACCTCTAATATGCATCATACTTGTAAACAGGTGCTGTTTGTGAGGGCTGGTTTCCTTGGGTTTGCTATGCGCCGATAAGCACCAAATTCTTAATCGTCTTTTTTTAGTACATCATAATACGTATATACGTGCATATTTTACGAAGCCATGCTGCAACTATGTTTTGATTGTTGCACGAATGGGTCGGCTTGACCGGGGAACGGCCAAGGTCTCACAGAATACTAGCATAAAATAGCTAAATGCTGCTGTATATCGTAGACTTCCCATAAATGTACAGAACCGGATACCCCTTTTACTGGAAACGAGGCATTCCATCTTAGTTCTCAAAAGTGACAACACAACTGCATTCTGATCCTTAATTGTAGATAAATGTAGATGTCTATGGGTCACAACATCCACTTACCATAAGGTGGAATGTGTGCTCAATTGTGAGTACGGTTGTAGATTAAGCGGGTTTAACCCCGTTTGTTGTCGATTTACCACGCATTCGAACCAAACGGTTTGCTTCGTCATTCTTAATGCGTACAGAAACGGAGTGGAATGGAATGATTTGCCAGTATCTGTCTTTTTATACAATTACAATCTGAGTGGCTTCAAGACAATTTTAACTTTAGCATCGCAATATATTTATGAGAATGTAATGTATGTGCATGAAAACATAAATAGCTTTAATAAGAATAAGGATGTGCATAGTTTAAACACTAGGAACAAACATAAGCTTGTAATGCCAGTTACTATACTCCACAGAATCAGTAATTCATTTATGGGGCAATGTATACGCTTTTACAACAAAGTCCCAGAACATATTCAAAGTTTGTCAATAAACAAGTTTAAAAGTTTTATTAAAGAAAAACTGTACAAAAAGGGTTATTATAATATCAAGGAATACATGAATGAAAATAACCCCTGCGAATAAGGTGATCGCCACCATGCTGGTTCTATGAAAAATCATTTAAATATTGTATAAACGAAATTATTGTTAAGTGTTTGAAAAAAAAATGTCCCGCTGGGTTTCTTGCTTGTTCTTCCTAGGACAGAGGTATTTTCCGAACCAGTGGTAAATAAAAAATGACTTTCAATAAGTATTATGTAATAATCAATATTGAATAAAAAATTATTCTATTCTATTCTATTTATTTTTATTTAATTAGATTACCAACGATTGTTACATTACTCAAAATCTTAATGGCTAAAGCTTAGTATCTGGGACATAATGCACAATCACTTATAGGTAATCATCGCTTACACAATGAAACATTATTTAATGCTATATAAGGCTATATATATATATATATATATATATATATATATAAGGCTAAAAACTAAAAACTACATATCTAAAATTGATTTTTTTTAATTTAGTGGTTGTAATACAATATACGTCAAGAGTGTGCATGCTGAACAAGCTTTCGGTACGCTAAGACGGATCGACTTACCATCCTAGGATTTCATCACCACTAAGCACCAGGTGGGATTGTAGTCATATAATGATGTCTATAAACCACAGCATCCACTTACCATCAGGTGGACTGTGTTCTCGAATGTCAGTACGATAGTAGATTAAGCAGGTTTTTAACCTCCTTTGTTGTTGATGTACCACGTATTCTAACCAAACGGTTTGCTTCGTCTTTTGTAATGCGTACAGCAAAGGAGTGGAATAATTTGCCGGCATCGGTCTTTCCGTATTATTACAATCTGTGTAACTTCCAGACAGACTGTCACAGACTGTGTAACTGCAATACAGATGCGGAAAAGGATTGTAGTTACATACTGACTTATAATAATTTAAAAAAAGGCTTGACATAATGAAGATTTTTCGAAGGCAAAACTCTGTTTTTAACTCTACACTCTGCACTATGCTTTTAATTATCTCACGTTGTGTTTTTAATTATTAATGCAATCCAGTCATACACATGACGCTGTAGTGCTGTGCTCTTACTCAATGCCCAATCCTACCATAACTTTATTTGTACTAACTTTGTACCTATATTCATTCATTATCGTCACCAACATCAAGACAGCCCTTCACAAGTACAGTGCACCTAGGGGAACGACACACAGATCTTATCCACTGCTAACTAGTACTACTCTGTCACTCGAGAACCTTGCTTCCCCATGGTTGTTGGTCCGTCACTTCAGCTTACTGAGAAAACAACTCTGAGCATAGTCCTTTCTTTAGCTCGTCGAACGACATTTAGCTTCCTCGTACAGCCAGCAGTGAAGGGCCCCGTCTCAGTTTTCTACAGGGTTATTTTGCAATAACGGGCCAGAGAAGGTTCCAAATAAGTAATATAAGCAGATGGTGAAGAAAAATTAATTTAAAACAATCTCAAACATTCTGTTCTTTTTATCTTTTGAATTCAAAATACGTGGTAATGCATTATTTTAACTAGTTTTACTGTGCATGCACGCACACATTTGTAAAGGTCGATCGGTAGGCAAAAACGTTCTTACCCATAAATCACATTCAATTTGGGAAACTTTCAAATAAAAGCAGAAGCTTTATTTACTCGTATTTTCTAAAAATTGCAATAACGGTAAATCATTATTTATATATTTGAACTTAAAAATTTGGCCATTCTTTGCAAAATAACCCAGTTTTGAGAAAGAGTAAGGTTCTGAAGGTTATGGAAAGCCAGTATAACTAATTACATGTTGTGAGGCATTTTATCTTATTCCTCAGAGGTGAAAACGCATCTGTAGCCCTTTTATTTAAAATTGATTGCAGGTGTCTATGGGTTGTAGTAGTCACTTATTATCAGATGGGTACTAACTTCGTACGTCACATCGATTTCATTAAAAATATGTCGCAATCTCCTGAACGCTGCCCAACCGATCTGTATTCATCAATTTACCGCTTGCTCGAAGTTGGACTTACCGATATTTCTCAATATTTCTACCTCTATTATTTCGGAAAATAATACGATAAACTTTATTTATTGGTAACCCCACTGCACACTGTGGTCACATGAAATAGATATGTTTATTTAATAAGCATTTTGTAATAATTAATCGGTTTATCAATATCTGATACTAGGGTCGCGCGTAGGTCCCTAAATTTATGTCCACTAAGTCTCAATAACTATAAACAAGAGGATTCTAAACTATTGTGTACTCCCAAATTGTCAATTAAATAACAAATCGGATAAACAACGTTTTGAACCAGTCTCATAATGGATTAAAGTATTCAACATATAAATTTCTACCTGGTCCCCGCAACTTCGGCGGCGTGGAATTTATTACGATTGGATTTAATGTGTTTTAATATTTTTGCACTGAAACCTAATTCTTTTTCTAAAATAAAAGTAGCCGTAGTTACTCCTTATAACATCAGCTATCTGCCAGAAAATGTTCCGCCAAAATGTCATCCGTTTTTTACGTTGTAGAGCCACATGCTACAGCTATTTTTCAGGTATAGTTGTAGCACGAATGGGTCGGCTCGATCGGGCAAGGGCGTTCTCACAAAAAATGGCAGCTTAACGCTGCTGTGTTTCGTATGGTGAGTGTAGAGAACCGGAGACCCGTTTTACTGGAAACGAGGCATTCCATCTCAGTCTTCACGGACGTCAACGCATCTGCATTTTGATTCGGAATGGGGGATAGATGTAGATGTATAGGATTCGAGATGTGTAGGCGCAGTACCTTTCGAATGATAATAATTTTCTTCTTCTCCGTTTACATTAAATACTAAAATGTTACATAATTTTTCAAAGTTTACACGTATTAATGTATACAAATATGTTCACACTATACTCGACGTTAAAGTAAGATTCGAACCCGGAAATTCCTGACCACTGTCCACATTCGTCAAACGTGCTCGTAAATACGTTGATACGTATCGATGTAATAATAAGTAGTTTCCACATTTAATATAAAGACGCATACAATTTCAGAGACACTGGAATGGACAAATATAATACATAATATCAAAGTCACATTTATTACGATGGTAAAAAAATACAATAAATTGTGCCTGTACGAGTATCTATTACTAATATATCTGTTACCTAATATCTCTCATTGCTTGTTATTGGTCACTGTCACCTATAGAGACACATGTCCATATACATTCTCTACAAAGATATGGGTGCGTTCACATTCAGAGAACAAAGATTGGATCTCTAGAACCATACGTACCAGAGCATCATTGTGCAATTATTTTCTAAAAGCGCAGTCCTTCTTCGGATTAACCGTTATAATAATCGATCCTACGAAATGCTTTCACAATTTGCTAACGTAAAATGAGGCATTCTGTCAACCTCAAGGATCAGGGGTGACCAACTGCAAGCTTCGTTGACACTAATATGATATATACTGGAGAAGTCGTGCAGATTGAATTTCGGTCACGGAGGCCAGTTGGAATGGAAATCATCCATCTGCGTAGAACAGCATTATAATTCACGAGTACACACACAACAGGTATACTCTCTATTCCCTAACTCTAATAATCCGTTAGCACGGCAATCCGACACGACTGGAAAGAGACTACCAGACACATTTACATGCTTTCCGAGGCACGGGGGTGAAACACTGCCAATTTCCTGACTCCGGGCTGTTACTGAAAATTTCCTGAACCTAAAAACTCATTTTGTCCCGACCCGGAACTACATGACCAGCTGTTGTACTTACGATCACAAGACCAACGAAGCAGTAAGCCATTGCACCGGTATGACAATCTAAAGACCCTTTTGGATACTCATTATCATCATCATTACAGCCCTTCACAAGTTCACTGTTGGACATAGGCTTTACTTAAGGAATGCCACAAATCAAGGTCCTGAGCCACCTGCATCCATCGACTTCTTGCATGTCTTACCAGAGACCGCCCGCTCGAGAACCTTTCTTCCCCATCGGTTGTCGGCTCTTCGAGTTATATGGCCGGCCCATTGCCACTTCAGCTTACTAATCTGTTGGGCTATGTTGGTTACTCTGGTTTTACTGCGGATATCCTCATTCTATGGTTATTACGCAGAGTAACCTCGAGTATAGCCCTCTCCATAGCTTGCTGAGTGACCTTGAGCTTCCTAATAAGACCAGCAGTGAAGACTAAGAAATAAAAATTATGGTTATCAGAAATATTATTATTTCAATATTATACTCTGTCGTGAAGCGACAATTAAAAGAGAAGGAAAACCTAACCTACGATCAGCAAAACAACCAAATAGACCAAGACAATAATATATTTAAGTTTTTAAAAGAGTATTTACAATTTTATAAAAAAAATGAAATATGAAGATGATGGATGATGTGATTTACAAACTATATTTAAAAAAAAAGGTAATAAAAAAAAGATTTATGTCGTAGCTGAGTCCGAAGATCCCAAGCGTGCTCTCAGCGCCTGGAACGAGCACGCACGGCGTAGGTGGGTAGGCGTCGGCGTCTCTAGGCGACGACCTCAGGTGAATGCGGCGATTGCAGGATCGGCGACTTCAGCCCAGACAGGAGCTTGCAGGATCCTCAGCGACTTCAGACAGCGCAGTGGCCTGCAGGATCTGGTGACTGCAGGCGGGACAGAGGTTTGTAGGTTCCGGTGATTTCGGGCGGAACAGAGGTTTGTAGGTTCCGGCGACTCCAGGTAGAGTAGAGACTTGTGGGATCTCGGCGACTTCAGGCAGAGCAACGTTTTGTAGGATCCGGCGACTTCAGGCAGAGCAACGGATCGTAGAGTCCAGTGGCTTCAGGCAGGATAGAGGCTTGCAGGATCCCGGGGCTGAGCGGCCCCGGGATAAGGCCTTTAGAAGATGCTTCCGATACGAGAACTGAAGCAAGACTGAATTTCTTCACCGATTGTTCGGCTTTTATATCTTTCTAGAGAGAACGGAAAAATTATTTAAATTAAACGCAAATTTTTTGTAAATGGTCAAGAGGAAAAAGTATTTATGTGGAATTATCGAAATAGAAACTACAGACCGGTAACAAATTTGAATATAATTTCCATGGAGACCAAATAAACATCAGTAATAGAACATGTCAAATTTTAGTTTTAGGCTTGTTATAAGAAAATGGAAAGATTTAAGTGGAAAAGGAGATATTATTAAAATAGGAAAAAAGGTAACGCAACTACCCACACAAAGCCCGAAATTGTAGAGTTACGGAAAACTAACTAAAAGATCGAAAAAAGGTAGACTTCATTGACACCAATTTAGAAGTGCTGATAATGTGGAAATACGAAGTAGAAATGATTTGTGATTGTGTTCTTATGGTTTGAAATCGTTACAGGATCCTATGGAAATAAAGGTGATGTAAAATATCCCGATTTGAAGTGAATGCAGAGAATTGAAACAGAATGGAAAAATGGATTTAAATTAATGTAAAATGATAAGTAAGTAGCATAACACTACATTTTCCCCCCGACCCTGGAAAATTTTTGACTCAGCAAAAATTTTGATATATACATTCTAAAATAAACCATAAAAACACAGCTTTGCAGAAACAGACATCACCAGTCAAAATCAGATATACTATCTCTTACATTCATCATCTGCATTCAGGTAAGGGTGGAGTTCACATTCAATGACTACCACTCTAAAAGTGTGTTTTCAAAACGACATTAAGGCTTATTTAAGGAGTAGTCAACCGCTCCTGTGTGGGAAAAAAAATTAGTCGAAGAAACACCACTCTTAGAAGTGTGTTTTCAAAAGGACATTCAGGCTTATTTAAGGAGTTGTCAACCGCTCCTAAGTGAAGATAAAAATTAAGGGAGTAGTCAGCTGCTCCCAAGTGAAGATAAAGGTAAAGAGAATTAAGGGAGTAGAGAGCCGCTCCCAAGTGAAGATAAAGATAAAGAAATACCTCAAGTAAGCTTTAGTCGCTATGACTTAAGTAAAGATTAAGAACGGCCAGAGCGGTAGGGCTCAAAGCCAGAGATCAGCAACATCACCAACGAGATGTGTCTGAAATAAAAATAAAAAGTGACGATTAACCAACGAAAGTTCGAAGTCCTAAAGCAAGATGTGTTGAAGAACACTGGATCATCAAACAAACAAACAAATTAAAAGAAAATAATAAGGTGAAAATGATGGTGATATTTATACATATATACAAATTAATAGTAAATAAAAGTTAAGAAAATTTATGATTTTACATCTTTAATGTGCCACTTGCCTCTAACTCCATTAGGGTCTTCAAGTACATAGACTAGTGGTGACAGTTTAGCTATCACTTTGCACTTGATGAACTTAGGGGCAAGTTTAGCATTAAAGTATGCGCCGGCATCGCTTAAAACATGGTTTTTACGCCAAACAGTGTCTCCCACATTGAATACTTTAAAAGACCGACGAAGATCATAGCGAGCGCTATTTTTAGCGTGAGCTATGTGAAGTTTAGTTTGAACTTTGTGAAATATAGATGAGAGGAGACCAGCATTAGACGCGTAAATATCACGAGGCATAAATACCAATTCCTCGAGGTTCTGAGTTGGAGTATAGAAGGAACCACAAGGTATTGTTTCCCTACCAAAGACTAAAAAATTTGGAGTAAAACCAGTAGCTACATTTGTAGCGCTGTTCATTGCGTACTGAATCTTAGCAAGATGGTTGTCCCAGGATCTATGATCGTCTCCTACTAGAGATGCTAGGGCTGTAATAATTGTGCTATTAAACTTCTCCGTAGGATTAACCTGAGGACAATATAAAGCTGTGTGAAAAATACAAGGAACATTATAAGAATTTAAAAATGAGTGGAATTCTCGCGACTGAAATTGAACAGCGTTGTCCATTATAATAGTTTGAGGAATGCCATGAACTAGAAAAACTGAACTTTCCAAAACATTAATAATATTAGCTGAAGAAGCACGTTTAAGGGGAAAAATCATAGTATATTTAGTAAAATTGCAGTTAATCACTAGAATATACTGATTTCGTCTTCGAGTCATTGGCAATGGACCCATAAGATCTAAGGATATAGTTTGAAAAGGTCTGGAGCAAAGTTTGGGTTTACCCATAAGACCATAGGGAGAATGATTAGGGTGTTTGTAGGTTAAGCAGGTTTCACAAGTCGAGATTAATTCAGCAATGTCCTTAAACATACCAGGCCAATAGTATTTTAATGATATTTTCTTGAATGTTTTGAAGATACCAAGATGGAGTTCTGAAGGGGAACCATGGTTAGCTTCAATAAGTGCCTGTCTATCTTGAGGTAGTGGAACTTCTTTCCAAATAAAGTCATCGTTTAGACGATCGGGAGAATGGATACAGCGGTAAAGTTTGTTATCCCTGATAGTGTAGTTGGGATATGCGTCTGGATTGTTGGAACATCCGAGAAAAATTTTGTTGTAGTGTTCAAGTCTACGATCAGGTGGTTCTTCAATCGTAATGGGATGTACGCCTTGAGGTGAAGTTTCTCGTGTATTAGGACGTTCTTGATTTTTATGTCTTGATAATAAATCTGGAACAACGTTATCCTTTCCTTTTTTATGTTTTATGACAAAGTTAAAGCATGATAAGCGTAAAGTCCAGCGAGCAAGTCTTCCTGATGGGTTTGATAAATTCTGAAACCATTTAAGCGCAGCATGATCAGTATATATTGTAAATTCTTTACCATTGTCTAGGTAACATCGCCAATGTTCTAATGCAGTTATTACAGCCAATGTTTCTCTTTCAGTAGTTGAGTAGTTCCGTTGATTTTTATTTAGTGCTTTACTCATGTAAGCAATCACGACTTCTTTATCATCTTGTTGTTGGGTAAGCATTGCTCCTATGCCATAATTTGATGCATCACAATGTACAGAGAAGGGTAGTTCGAAGTTAGGGCAAGCAAGGACAGGAGCAGTTACCAAGGCTTCTTTAAGTTTCTGGAAAGCAGCTGCAGCTTGTGAATTCCATAAAAATTTAGGAGCGTTCTTCCCGGAACAGGTTAGTTGGTTGAGTGGAGAGGCAATAGTGCTAAAGTTTGGAATGAATCTTCTGAACCAGCTGCAGGTGCCTATGAATCTTCGTACTTCTTTTCTGCAAGTAGGTACAGGATATTCTAAAATAGCTTTTATATTATCTGGATCTGCACGTAAACCATACTTGTCCACAAGAAAACCAAGGTATTTCAGTTCTTTCTTGAAGAATTGACTCTTCTCAAAGTTAATAGTTAGATTGGCATATGATAGTTTTTCATGAACTTTCATGAGAAGCGATATGTGTTCATCAAAAGTCTCACTAATAATAACAATGTCGTCCAGATAGCAAAATACCTTGTTCTCAAATTCAGGAGTAAACAGCATATCCATTAATCTTTGTAGAGTTGCAGGTGAGTTGGTGAGGCCAAAAGGCATTACTTTAAATCTAAACATACCTCTTCCAGGTACATAAAAGGCAGTTTTATCTTTATCCGCAGGATTCAAGGGAATTTCCCAAAATGCTTTTGCAATGTCAATGCTTGATAAGTATTTGGCATTCTTCAGGTTGTCCAAAATTTCGCTTATTAGTGGCAACTTATAAGCATCACGACGTGTAATTGAGTTAAGCTTCCTGCTGTCAACACAGAAACGCCATTCACCATTCTTCTTCGGAGTGATGAGAACTGGAGATAACCAAGGACTTTCGCATTGTTCAATGACCTTCCATCCCAGCATCTTGTCAACTTCATTAATTAACGCCTTTTGTTTTTCAGGAGACAGTCTATAACATCTTTGTTTGATTGGAAGAGAATCACCAGTATCAATCTTGTGGGTGATTAAATGTGTGCTTCCCAGGATACCTTTTTCCTCAAAAGAAATTGTTTTGAAGCGTTGGATGATGTCGTTAGCGATGTTCTTTTGGTTAGGAGTTAAATGCTCATAAGGTAAAACTTTAGTATCTTTAGTTTCGATAGCAGAACATTTAGATTCTGTAAAGTTAAGAGAAGATAAAACACTAGGTAAAAGATTAAATTTTCTCCAAAAGTCAATACCTAATATTAGCGAAGGAAATATTTCAGGGAAAACATAAGCTTTAATTAAATGAGTTTGATTATTAAAATGAACAGGTAAGTCAAAATAACCCAAGGAATTAATTTTTTGATTATTAGCAGTAGAGACAGTAATAAGATCTGACTTGAAAAGTTTGCAGCCCAGTTTAAGAATTTCCAAATGAGAATTATTACCCAGAATAGTTACTGAACTGCCAGAATCTAGTAAACCAGATAAAGTTAAGTTATAAATTTTGACATTAACGAATGGACGATTAAGATCTTGTTCCTTGGAGTAGAGTGTAGAAGAGATTTTGTAACAAGAAAAGAAGTTTTGAATTGTTTTAATCCAATTAGTCCAATCGTCGTTATCAAAGTTTAAGTTACTTTTCAAGTCAGTAGTTAGTTTTTTGAACTAGTATTAGGTTTGGGAGAACAAGTAGGGCAATCTGCAGTTTTAAAACCTTTAAGACCACATTTGAAACAAATCACGAATCGTGGTTGAGTACAGGTGTTTAAAGAATGACCTTCTTTACGACAGCGAACACAAAAGGAGCTTTCTTGAGGAGCTTTGGTTTGAGAGAGACTATTAACTTGCCTAGAAGGGTATTTGTAGGATGAAGTGAATTTATTCATGAGGGGAGGAGAAGGTCTTGAGTTATTAGAAAAATCTGAAGAGTCAACTGAACTTGAAGTGGAATGCTTGTAGTTGAATTCAGAAATAAGAGGACTTTGTTGTACATTTGGTTCTTTAAATTGTTTGTCTCTGTCTAGAAATTTTTCATAGTTTTGGCAAGTAGCCAAAAGAGAGTCGATAGAGTCAATGTCTTTTAGAGCTACGAAGACAGAATAACATGGGCGAATATTCCTCAAAATAATCTCCAATTGTTCTGTTTCAGAAAGTTTCTTCGAAAGACGAGAAAACATTCCAGACATGATGGAAATATAGATGACAATAGGTTCATCTCGACCTTGAGTTCGATTCCTAATCGCTTCTAAAAGTTTGTGATCATAATCAAAACCACCAAAGTCTTTGATTAATAATGAAGAAAGTTCGTTCCACGTTAAGTTTGGATTCTGATTATATTTAAATCTGAACCAATGAAGAGCATTGTCAGTAAAAATTTCAAACGCTTGTGAAATCAACAAGTCTTTGGACAAGCCACGAGCTATACAGTATTCTTCCAGTTTTTGAAGAAAGGATCTTGGACAGCTTTTACCATTGAAGGTGTGTCTTTTCAGATCTTTGAAGACGTTGGATGGAGAAAAAGATTGAGGTGGTGGTGGAGGATACGGGGTATGGACCTGAATAGAAGTTTGAGAAACAAGAGGGAGTTCCGTGATAGTCGGGTCAACCGTAACAGTCGGGTCAACAGGAGGGTCAAGTGATGGAACGTCATTTTCAGTTGAAGGTGGAGTCAAGGATTGGAATTGTTTAGCCATAGCGTCATATTTCATCTTCAAAGTCTCGAAATTAGCTTTAAAGTCTGGATATAAGTCAGTATCTATTCGCTCTAATCTGTAAAAAACATGGTTAATAAAAGTTTCTATTAGTCGTAAATATTTGGTTTCACCTTGTAAAAATTTTTTAATTTTACAGTCCAGATAGGTCAATGTAGAATCAATTTGAGACAAGTCATCCTCGATCGGAATTGGAGAAGTCAGAATATCTTCAGGGTGAGAATTCGCAACTAAACGTAAAACTTGTTTTTTCAGAAGCAAAACAGTATTAGCTGGTTCCTCACATCTAATCTTCACTTCGTATTCAAGTTCGGCCTTGTTAAGGAATTCGTACTTAATAACCCTTTTCATTGTTATAATTACGTGTAAAGTTAAGTTTAAGAAATAAAAATATTATTAAAAATCGTACCTCTAAGTTATCTAGAATAAAAAATATTATAGTGATGAATGTAACTTAGAGTGATGAATGTAAATGAAGTGTTATTTGTAGGCCTAAATATAATCCAAATAAGTTGAAAAACTAGAAGAAGTTTTGTTTTAGAATTTTGAAGGTATGAAAAGGATGTGTAAATGAATGATGAATAGTAAGTTAAGAACAAAAGGGAAAGCAATTAAATCAAAAGGAACTAGACAAGGCGCAGTAAAGGTGAAGAATTAAGAGAGAAAGAGGACTTTTACGTTGGGCGCCAAACTGTCGTGAAGCGACAATTAAAAGAGAAGGAAAACCTAACCTACGATCAGCAAAACAACCAAATAGACCAAGACAATAATATATTTAAGTTTTTAAAAGAGTATTTACAATTTTATAAAAAAAATGAAATATGAAGATGATGGATGATGTGATTTACAAACTATATTTAAAAAAAAAGGTAATAAAAAAAAGATTTATGTCGTAGCTGAGTCCGAAGATCCCAAGCGTGCTCTCAGCGCCTGGAACGAGCACGCACGGCGTAGGTGGGTAGGCGTCGGCGACTCTAGGCGACGACCTCAGGTGAATGCGGCGATTGCAGGATCGGCGACTTCAGCCCAGACAGGAGCTTGCAGGATCCTCAGCGACTTCAGACAGCGCAGTGGCCTGCAGGATCTGATGACTGCAGGCGGGACAGAGGTTTGTAGGTTCCGGTGATTTCGGGCGGAACAGAGGTTTGTAGGTTCCGGCGACTCCAGGTAGAGTAGAGACTTGTGGGATCTCGGCGACTTCAGGCAGAGCAACGTTTTGTAGGATCCGGCGACTTCAGGCAGAGCAACGGATCGTAGAGTCCAGTGGCTTCAGGCAGGATAGAGGCTTGCAGGATCCCGGGGCTGAGCGGCCCCGGGATAAGGCCTTTAGAAGATGCTTCCGATACGAGAACTGAAGCAAGACTGAATTTCTTCACCGATTGTTCGGCTTTTATATCTTTCTAGAGAGAACGGAAAAATTATTTAAATTAAACGCAAATTTTTTGTAAATGGTCAAGAGGAAAAAGTATTTATGTGGAATTATCGAAATAGAAACTACAGACCGGTAACAAATTTGAATATAATTTCCATGGAGACCAAATAAACATCAGTAATAGAACATGTCAAATTTTAGTTTTAGGCTTGTTATAAGAAAATGGAAAGATTTAAGTGGAAAAGGAGATATTATTAAAATAGGAAAAAAGGTAACGCAACTACCCACACAAAGCCCGAAATTGTAGAGTTACGGAAAACTAACTAAAAGATCGAAAAAAGGTAGACTTCATTGACACCAATTTAGAAGTGCTGATAATGTGGAAATACGAAGTAGAAATGATTTGTGATTGTGTTCTTATGGTTTGAAATCGTTACAGGATCCTATGGAAATAAAGGTGATGTAAAATATCCCGATTTGAAGTGAATGCAGAGAATTGAAACAGAATGGAAAAATGGATTTAAATTAATGTAAAATGATAAGTAAGTAGCATAACACTACAACTCGTAATGCAGAATGAATAGCTTTCGTATTATTTCAAAGGTTTTGCCGCCACCCCATCTTAAAATTCTTGCGAATAAATATTATTGGAACGTAAAAGCATTGTCGAGTCGTTAGAAATTACTCTCCAACTTATTTTAATAGGAATATTATTTGTTTTTTCTTTTATTTTCTATCCTCATTTATAGGTCTTTTTTACCTATGAAATTACGGTTTTTTATTAAATAAATTAATGTAATATTTTGTCTATATTTTTATTTCTAATAATCATAGTAATCACCTATGCAATCGATACATCTTTGCCAACGCAGTGGATGTTTATTGATGCCCTTCTTGAAGAAATCAGCTGGACCAGAGGCAACAAATTCTTCAAAGGCATTTTGTACTGCCTCTCGGGTATTGAACTTTTTCCCGCTTTAAAGTTATTCAAATTCTGGAAAAGTAGTAGTATGTAGGCGCCAGGTCTGGTAAATACGGCGCATGATGGAGAGCATTCCACCGCAGCTCTTGTAACTTGGAGACCATCCGTTGTGCAGTATGAGGTCGCGCGTTGTCGTGCTGGATCAGCGGGGAAGAGCGATTGACCAAAGCTAGTTGGAGACATGCTAGCTTCTCCATCATTGTGTTTAGTTATTCACAGTACACAATGCAGTAATGCTTATCACGTTTGGTAAGAAGCTGTGTGCATCACACGGGCGCTAGACCACCAAACAAAGACTATCACTTTTTTAGGGGTAAGTTTTCGTTTGGGGCATTGTTTAAGTGCAGAACCAACTTGCCTAAACCGAATTATCCCAAACTGAATTTGATTTATGGGCAACTACGTTTTTGCCTACCGATCGACCCTTATATATATTTCGTTATGTATAAAATCAGTTAAAATAATGCATAACCACTCATTTTGAAATTAAAAAATAAAATGGACAGAATTATTGAGATGTTTTTATTGTTTTTTTTTTCTTCGCCATTTGCCTATATTACTTATTCTGAACCTTCTCTGCAAATTTGGCCTTTTATTGCAAAATAACCCTGCACAGGCTAATCGCCGTAATTTATTTTAGACGCCAACAAGCAGAGTTAGAACCCCTTAGGTTGGTACCAATGAAATTTTTAATTTAAATTAAGTTCTGGTTTATCAGGTGCTCTAAGGCAAAGGAAAATATCTAGAGGAAACCTGCATTTCCGGGAAATAAAACATTTCGAGGACATGTGAAGTCCACCAACACGCACTGGCGCAGCGCGAACGACTCGTTGTTCTACATTTCTGAAAGGGTTGTTTAAAGGCTAATCCACTCACCAGATGTCGCTAGTTTACACTGAGTTGAAGTTTTTTGTTACACAATGTAATTTAATTGAGAAGTTAGTTTTAAATAAAATGTTATCAGTTTCTAGAGTATTAATACATAAAACAATGTCTCAGTGATTTGCTCTTTAATTTTTTGCTCATTTGTAGCTCTTTTTTTAATTTTTATGAATATTCAATATTTATTGCTTATGCTTATGCTATATGCTTTATTTATATATTTTTAATCTAATTAATATTAAATATAACTAATGCTTCAGAATAAAACATTAACCTTTACATTTTTCAAACAAATTAACTTCTCCGTCATGAAATCTGTCAAATATTACTTAAGTGACGCCGCCCTGGTGGCAGAAAAGTCCTGGATGGCCCTCAATAGACAAGGCCTGTGCCTAGCAGTAAAACATATTTATACGCTGTAAGTTTTTTTCTATACTAGTTAAGTCTAACTGAATTTTTCTAAATTTGATTAAAAACTAGCGACCCACCCGGGCTTCGCCTGGATAGAGTCCATTAATGTGGCGTTATTTAGATTAAGGATAATCAAATATCATTTATTTTATAATTTTTACAAAGAAAATCTTTATATATTTTCCGGTAAAATATAGCCGCAATCGGTTTAGCCATTCCGATGATTAGCCCGGACACACAAACAGACAGACAAAAATAAAAAATAAAAGTTATTTATTAACATCACTTAACAGCGTGCAAATAACACCCTGAGCTTAATAGAAGCCTTTTTTTTTTCAATATTACAGACTGGTAATTTATTTTTATTTATATATAATAGATAGACTATACTAGTAAGTGTAGATAACTACATAAATCATTAAGTTTTTATTCATAATATTAATATTATACCCCCGGGTTTAAAACGAATCTAAGCTTTAATACAGTAGTGGTAGTATCTAATATAGTTAATGGGAAGTATGGGAGAGTATCTGAACATTACAACCTTTGCTTTGATTATAATAAAACCACTGTCATTGTTATATAAATAAACATATTTTTATTTTTTATTTTTTGATGTAAAATTTTTCTCGAAATTTTAACCACACCTTCACGGACACCCTCAGTTCTGAAGACCGACTAATGTTGGATTATTATAAAAGCGTGCCTGTGGCATATTTTTGGAAAGTTCTATTATCCAGCGGTAAATTTAAAGAAGCTGACAACGACGAGAACGACGACTTAATGTCTTTATCGAGTTAAATATAATTTCTACCTAACCACCATAAACGCTTACAGAAGATAATAAAAATACTCGACAATAAATGCCGACACAACGCGAACAAGCCGCGAAAAAAAAATTGTGACGTTTATGGACCTGAAGGACCTGTCAGTAAGAGTAGCGCAAAGTGGGTTCCAGCGTTTTCAGTTCGGGAATTTTGATGTCGAAGATGCAGCTCGCTTTGGTCGCCCTCATACGGATAAAGTCGAAGCAATTTTTGAAGAAGTGGAGCAAGATCGGCATTTTAGTATTTACGACATAGCCGAGGAATTGAGTATTGAAAACAAAATAGTTTAGACCCATGTGAAAAAGTATGGCTACACAAAAAGCTCGATATTTGGACACCACACGAGCTCACTGAAAGAAACCTAATGAATCGTGTACTTATTTGCGATTCTCTATTCAAACGTAATGAAACCTAACCATTTTTGAAAAGATTGATCACTGGTGATGACAAGTGGATCACTTACGACGAGATCATGGTTAAAGGGTAGTGTGTGAAGCTTCCAAAGACTGTAGTGAAACCCGGATTAACACGCAATAAGGTGATGCTGTGTGTATGGTGGGATTGGAAGGGCATCGTTTATTATGAGCTTTTATCGCCAGGCAAAACCATCGATTCGAATCTCTACTGCCAACAACTAATGAGGCTCAAGCAAGAAATTGAGAAAAAACGGTCGGAGTTGATCAACAGAAAAGGAGTGGCCTTTTATCGTAATAACGCCAGACCGCACACATCTTTGGCTACTCAGCCAAAATTGAGAGAGCTCGGTTGGGAAGTGTTAATGCTCTTGTCGCATTTTTTTGTAATAAAATTTTGAAAAAAGAATGTCATGAATTTGTATATAAAATACGAAGGAACTTACTTCCCCGACCTTATATATCTAAAGCTCATAAATCCAATAGGTCAGTACGTTAAGTTATCTCTAATAAAATCTACATTTTGGAAAAAGTTTCGTAAAACGTATCGCACCGAGAGTAATATTGATATTTAGATTATTTCCCTATCACATTATTTGCTTATCGAAATTTAAAACCTTCGAATTACATAAATTGTAATTTATACAGCAATACAAAGCTATCAATAAAGCAATATCGAAATGTCGTTATAAGATAACACACAAAAATGTCTATTTATTGCTTACATGCACAAAACTATCGGCATAACTTATGGTTGGAGATGCCTTTGTCAACATGAGCTTGAGTTGTAATAAAAATTTACTTCAATAATAAAAACTGCATACGACAGTAAAATATTTTTATTTTTATGTATAACCTTTTACATAAATATAGGCACAAGTCCTTTCTATCCATAAATGCCCATCTAAAAGGCAAAGTGACCACCACGTATAAAAAGCTTCGGAAAGTCTTGTGAAATATATATTAGCAGCTTATTAATGTAACAGCTCTGAATAATTTTGGGTTTGTTACATTCCTATAAATTTTATTGAGATGAAATGAAAGCTGTTTTACATGATATTTATTGACAATCTATAGGAATATATTTTATGTTCAGCGGTGAACTCTCATTAGGTATAGTGTATGAGATAAGATCGTCTCAAGGTCACATAATGGAGCAGGAAAGGAAAATAAGATGCGGGTGCTTTAATTTTAATTTTATTCTTGTTAATTTTTTTTATATGATAAGGTGACAAACGAGCACACAGTCCACCTGATGGTAAGTGGTTGCTGTGGCCCATAGACATCTACATTTATCCTCGTTTGCAAATCAAAATTCAGATGTGTTGTCACCCGTGAAGACTAAGATGGAGTGCCTCTTTTCAGTAAAAAGGGTCTCCGGTTCTCTACACTCACCATACGACAAACAGCAGTGTTAAGCTGCTATTTTACGCTTGTATTCTGTGAGAGCGTGGTCCTTCCCCGGTCGAACCGACCCATTCGTGCTACAACTATGCTACTTATATAGCTGCAGCATGGCGCTACCACGTATAAAGCAAATGCAATACCTATGCGGACCGATAAGACTTAGGGACCTTCAAGAAAAGAGCTTACACCTTTCTAAAAGGCCGACAATGCATCTGCAATTCTCCTGGTGTTGCGGTTGTTCATGGGCGGCGGTAGTCACTTACCATCAGGTGAGCCGCATGCTTGTTTGCATCGTATAATCTAAGGATAGCTACATTCAAAGCCCCAACCTTCACGTCCACAATGGGTGCAGAAACCACGCTGTTCCAGTTTATTTTGGATCCATCCAAATCTTTTCAACATCCAAGCGACCAAAACAACGCATATGAGTAGTTTTAGCTGGAGGTTGAGGAGGTTTTAGGACGTAAGAAAGGAAAATGAAGTCATGATAGGAAAAAGCAGATGCAAAGTGTTGACCGTGGGAGAAGACAAAAGAAGGAGCAGAGGTAACGTCAAGCCAAGTACCCTCTACATCAATATTGTGGTGAGTGGCTTGTAAAGGTAAAAAAATGTGGAGGCCAACCGACTCGACAATTTGAAGGAGCTTAGAGTAACGGGTTGAGTGCGGAGTCAGGAGGTCTGTTTTAAAATCGCCCATCATAATGTGATGTGAGTATTCGGAACCCCAAGGATTCCAGAATCGTGTCAAGACTGGAAAAGTAATCGACAGAAGGAGAACAGTAGACAACACCAAGTACTAATTTAGCTCCTTTTGCGCAAACTTCAAAGAAAAGAAAGTCTGCAGATACAGTATAATAGAGGGAAGAAGAAGCTAGAATTTTATAAGAGAAGTCGCAACGAAGATACATAGCAACCCCGCACTCTCTCCTATTAACTCGATCGTTGTGTATCAAACTGAAGCCAGAGAGAGGGTAAGAGGTAAAATGGGGCTTAAACGAAGTCTCCGAAATCAAGACGGCATGAACATCAGCTTCAAAGAAAGCCTCAGTCAGATCACTGTAGTGACTAGGTACGCTTTGTGCGTTAATGTGGCAAACATTAAACAAGGAGCGGGATTGATCGAATTTATGTCGCACAAAATCCCTTAGCGTTTCAGTAATAGAGCAATAACTGGCATTTGATGAACAAAACTCGTATGAATTGTGACGATGAAATGCTTCCTGCAATGCGCTCGCCTCCAGTTGAGGATTCAGCAGTCGCCTTAGGGTGTTTTTGCGTAAGAGTAATCAGCTAATCTAAGTAGTCACTTTATGCCGGGATCCATCTGCAACTTTCACCACAGTCAGAATGTACAGCACAGAACAGTATGCACGCATACCGAAATGCTTGCCAAAAACAGTTTGCCGAGACTTTGTCAAGATCTCTTTTACTGAAACTGGATAACCTTTCAGTCTAGACTTCGCCGTCCATACTGATGACCTGAAGTCAACGCTAACAAATTGTACTAGGATTGTCCGGAGTCGATTTTAGGTGGCTACTCCAATCCTGTGGCAGACACTAATGCAAGATGCTGTGATGTCCTTCAACTCCATTTTGTGGATTATACTCAGTACTGTAGCCTTAGTCCTCCTTCTCCTCTTCAGCAACAACCAAGAAAAGGAGAGCCTTTCGTCTGTGCCTGGTCTCAATAGTGTCAACCATATGGAAGGACTCATAATTTGTTTACGGAGCATACCAAGCATAGAGCTGCTATTTCAAAACCAAAAATAACAGCTTAACACTGCTGTGTTTCGTATAGTGAGTGTAGAAAACCGGAGATCCTTTTTACTGGAAAAGAGGCATTCCATCTTTGTCCTCACGGGTAACGACGCATCTACATTTTGATTATTTATTGAGGATAAATGTAGATGTCTATGGGTCACAGCAACCACTTACCATCAGGTGGACTGTGTGCGCATTTGTTACCCTTATTCCATAAAAAAAAAAACCTTTGCAACCGTGTCATTGGCGGATCCCCCCGTGTGTTACTGTGCTTCTAGTTCGACCATTCTTTTTGAAAAGCATTCCTCCAAAATGTTCTGTAGGTACAGTTCTAATCTCATCAAGTTGAGACATTGTGTTGTGTCAAGATATATGAAATCCAAATGTGTATAATATTCTGGCAGGTGGTGCATTTAGATAGGATGAATTCACATCTAAACAGTTGTACAAATGTTATTACCAAGAAAATGCTGTTAATTAGCACTCAAATATGTAACAAATTATGGAGAATATTGTATTAGTTTTAATTAATTAATTGTATTATTAATTAGTATTATTTTATGTATGTGTTAACTTTTTCCTCACCTACAGGCGAAAAATTACTTTGAAACACCGACACTAGATTGAGCGGCCCGCTCCATGTTTGAGCGTTCTAACGAACAATTTGGCGCGCGTTCCAAGGCGGTATCCATTTCGCGCGGCTGGAGCGCGCGCCAATGTTCGACCCAGTTAGACCTCTTGGAGCGCATGAGCGACACGCGGCTTTACTCTAGTCTTATGGCCTCGTTAGTCTAGTGGTGGCAAAAACTAAAATCAGTTATTGAGTTTTTCAGTAAAGAAATGCTCGGTTGCAGCCTGGAGTTACGAAGTTGGTGGTGTTTCAACCTCGTACCTCGGAAAGCACGTAAAGCTGTTGATCCAGCGCCAGATCTCTCTCTGTTCTCTGGTCGTCTTGGATTGCCGTCTTATCGGACTATGAGAGTGTACTTTTCCTGCGCATACTTTAATTCAGTCCTGCGCAAATGCCTAGTCTCTATTGAGATGAAACGCTGTGACTGAAATTCGGTCCAGCGATCAATATTATTAGTCTTACTGCGGATATCTGATATGCAAATAGTGAGCAGTAATGTCTTGTTCTTTTATGTAATTATACTAGCTGGCCTGGCAGACGTCTTTCTGCCCTTAGCGGCGAACCTTTGTACTATAAAAATACTTAAATTCGCAATAAAACATAGTGAGGGTCACTTATCGGGATAAAAACTATCCTATCTCTCAAGTTGGACCAAATTGCATACAGTGTGCAAAATTTCATTGAAATAATTTCAGTGGTTTAATAGTTTATCGCAGACAAACAATGTGACACGTAATTTTTATATATAAAGATGGGTTTTTTTAACAAATTCGCCATTAAAAACGCACAAATATATTTCACGTTTGCTTTCCTCATACACGCAAATTTATTGTAATAATAAAATGACCTCTAGCCTCAAGCCTCATTATCGGCGAAACTTAATGAATGCTACAATGGCTAGAAGCATTCATGAACAGCGCGTGACGTAACTGCGGCTCCATTGAAGAATCGCCGCTTGCAACGTAGAACCGGCGTTTCCTTATTCAATAACAAACTTTATTCACAACCGTTGTAGTTATAAATAATTATTACGTAAATGTTTTAGGAATGTTTAAGAGGTGAATCTGAGAAACGGACATTTTTATTAACGACTAGGAATCCGCCCCGGTTTCGTACGGGTGATTTTCCATATCTCGACAACAGCTCCACCTACAGGGTCCAATTGCGAATCTAAACCATATAAGAATTCACTCAAACACACAAAATTTTCATCAGAATCGGTGGAGCTAGTTTCGAGTTTTAGCGAGACTGACTGACAGCAATTGATTTTTATATATAGAGATTCATCAGGGTCATCATCCTGCAACATTCCACTGCCAGATACTGGCCGTAATCGACAAGCTTAGCGGACGGTTGGCGATCGCAATGTCTGATCCACCATCTTTCAGATAGCCTAGAAACTGTTTGCTTTTGTCTTTATTAATAATAATCCACCTAAAGAATTTGTTAAATCTCGTTAAACTATTCGTAATATTAGAGATGTAGTGAATCCGGTATTAGACTGAACGAGGTAGCTAAGCGGTGTGAGGATGCGTAGCTAGCTCTTCAATATGCTGTGAGACTACGAAGGAGGAATGTTATAAAAGCCTTTGTTAAAAATATTAAAGTATTTTTTACACTGAATCGTGTCTATTATCACTATAGACGTCCTTATCAAACGCCGTCTTCTAAGTGTATTGACTTTAACGTGGTAGAGGCACGATGCAGCTTATAATCGTTGCAGCATGGCTCTACCACGTATAGATTCTTTAGGCAGTTGCAAAAATAAAGCAGAGCCCTATCTTTAAAAATAAATCGTAAGTCTTGTTGACTTCGTCATGTTCTTTAGTAACAATATTTAGAATCCATTACTGTACATTTGTACAGTAAGTTTTTGTAACTTTACCAATAAAGTTGAATTGAACCTCATAAAGATGCATAACACCATGCAGCAAATTAGTACAAGCATAGTAATTTGTACATAAGCACTGACACCTTAGAAATTTATTGCGCAAGAATGAATAGCTTCAGAACCCATATTAAAAAGCATCTAAACGTTTCACCTATCACTAACCATTACGCCTGCGCACGCGGATAATGCAGTTTGAGGGCGCTTTATCTTCTGATTTGCTTAACAAAAATCAGTATTTAAGGCTCGTTGTGAGGTGTAACCTAATTTTAGATAGCCTATACTGTTCATCAGGAATCTGGCTATAATAAACAACAAGAATTTTTCAAATTGGACTGTTAGTTCCAGAGATTAGCGTGTTTAAACAAACAAACAAAAACTCTTCCGCCTTAGTATATGACTTAGTAGATTCCTATGGTGTCCACGAACTGGTGAAATGCACCAGTTCGTAGGCTATCACAATTTCCCTTAATCTCTCCAGAACTTCTTTGAATGTTTCATAGAAATTTTAATCTGTAGGCATTTTTAATAATCCAATTTAAAGTGAGGTCGTCCTCCCTTCTCTGCTGCATACATGTTTGTCCAGCACGAAGTAAGCGTGCGACTTTTGGAGGACGAAAAGTAACTTTATTTGAAACGTTTTTGATAATTATCAAGAAATAAAGGATCGAAAAAAAAATTGTAGCCGATGAAGAATCGAATTCAATAACATACCTTTCACAATATCGCTTTCTTTTTATATTGCTTTCGCTTATAAAAACGAGAACTCGAACGTTAGTTTTTTCATTTTCGTTCATTTCACTTATTTTTTTTTATCACGATTAATATGAAGTATTTAAAAAATCCCTTCGATTAAGAATTAATATATTAATTATAAGAATTAATAATTAATAATTATAAGAGTATTTCATGTAAGCGCAAATTTTTTCCGAGCCTACTATTTGAAGAAGTATCAATTCTCGAGAGTCAAAATTGTGTCTAAAATACGATATTTTGTCCAGTCAGGCCTTAATAAAAAAGTAGAATAATATTGTTTTCGATAAAACCAGTAATATTTTTTTAGATTTATCAATGTGATTACATTAACAACATTATACATATTATACATAGTTGTATAATCTTTTCGCGGTCGCATTATTTAATAAATATGCGGGCCCCACGCGCCGGGCGAGGAGAGTGGGACTCCTCTGTATGTCCGGTATGCGCGTTACTTTACTATCACTTGATTTATTTTTAGATAATGTTCTTGAGTATTACATCATCTCACTTGTTTGTCGACTAACAAAATGGTTCCTAAAGCCGCTGTCATAATTTAACAGGATAATCAAGACAGCCATGCTAAGCCAATGTAAACATATTTAAAATGTGATAATAGTACGGTTACCTTATCAAATTGAAAACTTTCGTTTAAAAACACTTGACAGTCTAATGTAATTTTAATAACGCAATAACTCCATCACTTATGAGGTTTCTAAAAAAGAGATTATTATTGATATTTTGACAACAATTGTATTGCAATTTCTTTTTGGCTAGGTAAATACAATATTATTTGTATCATGCCTATCTACACTCAATAACTAAGTAGCTTAGTTATTGAGTGTAGACGGGTTTTAACTCCAAAGATTGTTGATTATGTTCTATCAATTAATATAATATTACACCGAGCTTGATTGTAAATTGATTAACTAAAACACATATTCATCAATTGCCGTTCACCATGAACCTAAGTTAACAGAAAACAAGATTTAAAAGTTAAACAAAGAAAAGAGATTTATTTGAGTGTAGCAGCAAATTAACTACCTATTAAAATCTTTATCCTTATTAATGCATACATACAAGCACGAAACTTATCACACGATTAATTAATAAGCCGATGAGGTGGTCCAGCTCATGAATCGTAAACAATCCAACGACAGATCGGCATGTCTAAATTAATGGGTTTCGTTCCGTAAAATACATTCGACTTGTATTTATTCGCGTTCAAGCACAAGAGCTGTTCTGGTGAGATGGGCGGGCGGTGCCTCGAGAGATAGCGGGGTCACGTTCCCCAGATAAAACTCGAGATAACGCCAACGTCTTCACTGCACGTTTGTCTTTGCTTCGGCTCGTAAGACGTATTATAATATTTGGACTACTGCAACGATAAAATAAATAATAGACGGCTGATTCGGAATCGATTAAATATTTAATTAATTTAATCCAACCTTTTAAAGTGCTGACACCCTATGGACGCTTTAAAGTTACCAATAACCAGAGAGAGAGTACCTAGTTTAGAGTTACCAATAATCGCGTGTAGCGTTTAAATTTCAAAATAATGTTCGATCGAATGTATTCTTACAAATGTTAGATTTTTTGAGTAGTTGTTTTCATTCCGTTTTAACCCAAAGTTAAACTACAAAGTACCTACCATTGTAAAATGGTACTTGTCGACTCGAAAGGCTAAATAAAGCTATGTAATGAAACAGTTTTTATAATTATTGTCTTATATTAATTTTGTCAAGAAAAGTTTTAAAAGACCCATCCCTCTCGATGTGAAATCTTTCTTTGCTTATATTATTATGGAAGTCTAAACATTTTATTATATTAATTTGAGATCCATTTAAAACAAAAAAATCTTTTAATCAGAATGAAACAAAATTACGGATTATATTTTTTATTCTCGAGGTTTCGGGTACTTTACAGCACTCATAGCTACCAACTGAAGTGTTTGATGTCTTTATGTTATAGTTAACCCGGGCTTCCTTCAGCAACCTTCAGATTTTGAATAATTATTTTCATACGATCTACACAGAACGAGCATACAGTTTCATAAAAACGTGCAGTGGTCTTTTCGGGTTTGAATTTAATTTTATTAATTATTATTATATCTTATTGAATTTACGGTAGAGTGCTACTTACTTGGGAATTTGTGGTTTATTAAATCTGATCCTGAACATTTTCCCAGACTGCAGACCTCAAGGAGCGTCGCTGCTTCACATCAGTATGTTCTTTCACGTGGATTTTAATCGATACGACACATTAGACTCACGGACGCTATGCATTATTAGCTTCATGTATGACGACGCAGCTCAAACAATGAACGAACGTATAACTTGGAGTATAATTAATAATACCCGCTAAAAATGTTAGATGTGCCATTTTTATTTTTCATTTGGCGTTAAATTTTATACTTCTGTGTTCATAAAGTATCCCCATTATTTCGATATTCTGGCATTGCATGTTCAGAAAATAGGTACACTTTATATACGACACATAATGTAGCATTAATTTTCTCTAAAGGAAGGAATAAGGCGTGATTGCGCACTGTACAGTTGGTGAATATTGACTAATATAGAAGATGCTTATCACATTATATGCGAGATACTATCGACAGTATACAAAGGCATACACTTACAGTATGCACAGCCTTAAGAATCAACAGGTACCGTAATTTCTCCTCGATTTGTCTACAGAACCTTTTACGTTGCAGAGAGTTTTTTATTCATTGTTTACGCTACGTTTTTAAGTAGATACATTTAAATACAAGTTGCCTTAAAATTTAATATAGACGAAGATTACACCCATAATTATATACTATCCACTACCTCATATCATCCCATGGGTGTCGTAAGAGGTGACAGATGGTAACTAAACCAGCCGAACAGCAGTATCTTCCTGATAACGACTCAAAATGATAAAAAACTGCTTCCTCGCCAAACGTGGCATTTAATCAGCAGTGGACTTTTATAGGCTGTTTTGGAAGGTAACTTGGCTACGTACGCGAGTTTCCCTGTGTGTTAAAAGGATTTAACAAAATGTAATACCTAAATAGAATTATTTTTGTACATTCTCATTCTTGTAAAACATAATGATAAACATAACATTGTTGTAGTTCAAGTAACCTCACCGTTATTCTATAAAAAAAACTCTACTGCATAAATTATAGAGAATATTATGTCTCATCAAATGAATAATAATTAATGCAATTAATCAAATCATATGTATTGTATGTAGTGTATATATGTAGCTTTAAGAAAGTTAATAGCGGAGTAAGGTTGAACCAATAGAAACGTTATGTCAGGCGCTACGTTGACAAGGAATTCCACGATGTTTTGAATAATTTTGACCTCGCGGTCGATGTGATTTATTACAGAAATAACGGAGATGTTTGAACCTTGTTAACACCGATATATCCAGATATAAATATTGAAATGACTTTTTTCCGTACGCTCGATAAATGAGTAATGTTGTGATGTAGGCGAGCATTAAATTTAAACAAACATGATTTAATTTATTGATACCTACTTAACAATAAACTTCGTACGCCTACGAGAGTGCCTACGTAGAAGAACATTTTATTGCTTTTTTTAATTCTTGTCAGACGAGAAACACTAGCTTCATTCTGTAGATAACAAAAAAAGACTAAAACAAACAAAACTAAGTACCGACGCAGTTTAACACATTAAACAATAAGTGGATAGATAATATGATATGCCGTGTGGTGGCAGCGAGAATCAATCACCCCATTTCGCCCCGTGGGAGCTGTATCAGCATCATCAGGATGATCATCAAAATCTTAGGAAACTAGATACAACATATCATTTTTTTTACGCAGAACTTAGCTTTTATATTTTTTTATATTTTTAATTGCGTAATTATTTAAACAATAAAAAAAGGAATAACATATCTTTATCAACTTTGAAGGAAAAAAAAACAAAAGCTTTTTTATGGAATAAGGCTGATAAACAAGCACATAGTCCACCTAATGTTAAGTGGATGCTATAGTTCACAGACATTACCAACCGGCCAATTACGAGTCGGACTCGCGCATAAAGGGTTCCGTACCATCGTTAAACACGTTTCTAGTAGGGCAGCCCCCTTTAATTTTGAATTTATTCTTATTATGTGTTGTTATAGCGTCAACAGAAATACACTTTCTGTGAATATTTCACCTGTCTACCCATTACGGATCATGAGATATAGGCCGCTGACAGACAGACGGACGGACGGGCGGACAGCGGATGCTTAGTAATAGGATCCCGTTGCGTTGGTTACCCTTCGGATACGGAACCCTAACAATCAAAACGCCCCTACCGTTGTCTCCCCTAAAGACTAAGATGAACTGCCTTGTTTCCAGTCAAAAGCTTCATTCAAATATAAAATGGTGTGTGTACTGTCAACTAGTTTCAATAACTTTCGTGAGCTCCTCACGTTAGGCGTCAGCTACAATGTTGCTGTGCTACTCACAAATACGAAAGTTTAGTGACGAGAGCCATGGAGCCTTTCGAAACATTTTCATCATAGATTTCAGAGGCATTAATTTTATGATTTTTAACCGAGGACAGACATAGGTGTTTATGAGCCAGTCCTTCCACTTACCATCAGGTGGACTACGTTCATCGTGTCGTGTCATCTTTATAAACATTTTTTTAAAGGGCCCACTACACACTCTATTTAACTTTTGCATTCGGATCTTAGTACATTTTCTTTATACCTCATTTTTCACAAGCGGTAATTTTGAAATTGCCATTATAATAAAACTGGTCAGGGCTCGGCTAGATTACAAGTATTGCTCAAGAAAGAATAATACTCCGTATTAAGTCACTGTCACTTATATACATTGAGCAAATGCAGTACCACTTTTTCTTACTGACATACCTAATTAATATACAACAAGCTTAAATTCTTGTTACCAGTTCGAAAATGATCGCCGTGGAACCTGTTCGCGTCTATCAGTAAACCGTCAGGACATATAAAATCACTGATCACTCAAATTAAAATGTTTCAAAATTATTCAACGTGTCGAATTGCAGTGATCGGACATTATTTACGACGTTGCTTAATGTGAATACAAATCTGTGTAAACAGCTTTAATTGCTATGTTTCTATACGCTCAATTTGTAATGATTTCAATGTTTTAACATTTATTGATTAGGTTAAGTGCTAGAGAGCTAAAATGGTAGAATAGTAGAGAAAATCGCAGCAAGTTAAGAATATATGGATGTAGAGAATCATGCACTGTATTTTATCTCGAATACTAAGGAGATTTTGTAGCCCCTGACGGCGGAATAATCATTGTATGCGACGAAATATTCATTCCTCAGTTTGAAAATAACTAAGTAGCCACTTTTTACCCCAACATAAGTTTGACAATAACAAAAAGAAAAAGTATTTGAGTCTTTTGACGAAAAATAGATAATGTAATTTTTTTATTCTATGTATGTATTATATAATACATATAAAGGGTTTACCAGTCAACCCTGGAATATTTGAGAAACTTTGACAAGTGCAAGTAACTTACTTAATAAAATAACTAGTAATAAAGATATAAGGTTCAACAAAATGTAGATGAAAAGAATAAATAGAATATAGTTATTAAAATATACATACTTAATACCTACTATATAAGTTATAAACACTAAATATTTACACGGAAACTTATATACATAAATGTTTAAATAAAATTATATAGTCTAAGTATAAAGTAAAAAGGGATACACATTATAAGTCGAATATAAATCAGGTGGAATTATTGTTATGATAGAATTCTTGAACTAGTCTTTTAAAAGAATTCTTGTTACTATATAGTTTTCTTGATAGCAACGGGCAGGGCGTTTCAGAGCAGTATGCACTGCACAGTAAAAGAGGAATTAAAGAACGATATCTCATGTGGATGAATACGATTTTAAGACTATTTTGGTAACTGGGAAACCGATAGTGAGAAAATATGCAGATACTAAAAATTATCCTTAAGATAAGAAGGATAATTTGGATCTTTAAAATCAAACATAATACCAGTAAATTTTTGGACCTTTGACGTAAAGGGTTAAAATAGAAAACTGTATAAGTTTAGATCGGTATTGAGTGGAAATACGGTCAAACATGGTAATAATGTACTCCGAACCGAATTTCGATCACGGAGATCAGTCTCAACGAAAAATAGGCATCTGCGCCAAAAAGGATTATAGTGCGCGAGTGTATGTGCAAGCACACAATTCCCTCACTCTCATAGTACGATGGGACAGCTATCCGTCATGTTTAGAAAGAAGAAATAGATCAGGCACAGGGCCGCCAATTTCCTGACTCCGGGCTGCAACTGAGAATTTCTTGACGGCAAGCCTCCAGTAACTGAATTTAACTCGATATTTGAACCCGGGATCTTATGATCAACAGTCGCGCTTACGACCACTAGACCAAGGAGACTAGTAATATAAAAGTTGTAATATATAATATATAGGTATTACCAGTACTGGTGATCAGTAGATAGCTTTGCGTTCAACAAGCCGCCTGACATATATAAACACTCACGCCTGTCATCCAAAGGGGTAGGCAGAGACTATGGACTTCCATTTGGCACGATCCTGACACACCTCTCTTGCTTCCTCCACATCCATATACCTACGCATACACGTTCATCGGTTAAAGGTACTCTTAATTTGGCCCATTTTTAATATATCACCAATTTGGTCGATAATCTTTCGCCTAGCCTAAGGCGTCCCTTCCCGACTCTGCCGCTTTGCGTTCAACAAGCCGCCTGATAGACATTCATAATCTTCTTTATTGGAAGGCAATAGTAGATGTAAAACGGTTATTGAAAAAGAAGAATAAGTATTACACCCTTATATTCCGTTCTGTTTTATTCTATGGTAAAATGCTTTGGACTTCTTTAGTACACAAAAATATGTACAAAACACAAAATTAAAATATTGCAAATGTTGTCCATGTCAAATAGTTCTTAAATCGCCTCTTGAAATTGTAATTTACTATAGCAAAATGTATATGTATTGCCCGCACTAATTAAGCCATCGAATCAATCGAACTCAACCTGAGTTTCAAAGAAATTTAAGGCGGGCAGTCAGTTCTTAATTGAATTACTTTCTATTTATACAATAGTGGCTTCCTTATATCAGTCTGGTTGATTTTTAGATTTTTTTTTTAATAATTTTACGTAACATTATACTAGTTATGCGAAGTGAATGCTTTTTTGGTGCTGTATCGCGCAAAAATAGCCAATATCGACGCCGGCGTTAAGTGCTAGACGACAGTCGAATAAACAGATTTCGGTCAGCTCAAGGGCGCTCGTTTTTTGTAACCAGCGAACCACCCACGCTCCACGCCCCATAATATTCTAATGCTGATACAAGACCACTTGCGTACATACGATCATTCATTGATAATATTAATTTTGAACAGGAAACCGTTCGTTATTTATATCTGCACTAACATAATGTTTGAGTGGCCTACGTCATTTTTACTTTTAAGCTCCAAAAACGTAATTCGTGGTATTTGCAATAATGCCAACTGCCAAATATAAATAGAAATATCGATAAGTATTTAATAGTATACACATGTACATAGGTAGAATTTTTTCCAATTAAAAATTAAAGACTTTAGAAATCAACTTCTGCTTTACCACCGGCTTTATGGTGAAGGTGACAAAAGAGCACACAATTCACCTGATGGAATGTGGTAAAGGTAGCCCAAATAAGCCCACATCTATCCTTAATTAATAATCAAAATGTAGATGCATTGTCAGCCCTGAGGACTAATTTACATACAATAACTAGTGTACAGTAAAAAGGCTGGACCGGGGAAGGAGCACGCTCAACAGTTTTTATCATTATTACAATCCACTGTTAACCCTTTCGCTGTCCCGTGCACTACATATAGGGCACTGCTATTGTCTTACTATTGTGTCTGGAAAACGGACAGTGAAAGTGCAGCAAAAAGCGCCAGAAATGAAGATTTATATTTTTATTAAGGCCCATGTTTTGAAGGTCCATAAAGTCCGATTCTATTTTTTAAATGGAAGTATCTGTGTGAGTATTTGCGCATCCTTGTACGTTACGTTATGCCACAGAGTAGTTAATAGTTTACGTTATTCATTACATAGGGGTATGTTATAAATAATTTTCATTAACTTTTCGTCTCTTAATCGCACTCATCCGACGCGAAACATAATAAAATCGATTCAGTAGTTTTAAATAGTGGTTACCAAACGTGAAGTTTATAGTGAGGTCGAATTGCATCAAAAATCATTTTATACAATAAATTGATTGATGATTGATTAATTGAAATATAAAATATTAAATATTAAACTTTTAATAAAATATAGTGACCGACCGAAGGTTCGGTTTCGGTTTCGGTTTCGGCAAGTTTCGGCGAAAAAATCTAGTTTCAGTAACAGTTTCGGTTTCGGCAAAAAGTCTGCCGAACCTTCGGCGGCACCGAAACTCAGTGTTCGTGGATTATCGTGCGTCTTTCGGATGAGTTCGTGACTTGTGTATTATTCATAATTATACAGAAACAGAAACTTTTTAATTCTATATAGATTATAAATAATACTTATTGAAAGTCACTCTTTTGTTTAATTACCACTGGTTCGAAAAAAAAGCCTCTGTCCTTGGAAGAACCAGCAAGAAACCCAGCGGGACTTTTTTTTAAATAACGGCTTACAATCAGAGGTGTAGCGTGGACTAATATTAATGTGTGCGAAGTTGCATCAGCGAGGCCCCTTTTCTTCGTTCCAAGGATCTACCCAATAGATCTATCCTACCAAACATGCCTTTACACGACATACGTACCTACTCATATCTATTAATTCCTGACAAGTCTCGTATTCCGTCAATGTAACAATCGCGGTCTTTGAAGGTAGTAACAAGGGCCTCGCAGTCGCATTTAAGAGGGGCTTCCTACGAGGCCCCAAACAAACGCATTTAAATTTGCAACTTTCTTTTTCGAGCGTAAAAGTGATCAAATTAATTAGTCATCTGGGGTAAAGTCTGGGGGCATCGCATTTTATGGGGCCTCGCCATCATGTATGTAACACAATTAACAACACAAAACAAATTAGAAATAGCTTGGTAGTGATCACCTCATTCCCAGGGGTTATTATCATCCATAAATTCCTAAATATTATAATAACCCTTTTTATACAAACTTAGTTTATTAAAGTTTTTGAACTTTGAGCAGGTTTTGTATATTTTCTGAGATTTTGTAAAGTTGTGTGTATATTGTGTGTAAGTGTGTGAGTGTGATATATTATGTTAATGCTCTCATTGAATAATATTAACAATATTGTGAACACAATAAAATATGTTCTCAATTAGCGAGTAACTTTTTATGGGTAAGTGTTGATTTTTCTACAAAATTGCCTTAAAAAGTATTCATTTACGTTAAATTGTTGATTTTTACTTTAAAACAAATAAATATATTGCTACATGACTATTACAATAACTGTTTGTCACTAAAATGCATAAAAACTATACCAGATTTACGCATATAATAAAAAAATTAATATGTCTAAATAAGTTTCGGTTTCGGTTTCGGCCGAAACTGACACCCAGACCCAAGGTTCGTTTTCGGTTTCGGTTTTGGTTGAAAATCCTGTTTCGGTCGGACACTAATAAAATGTAAGACGCTACTTCAAAAAACTACCTAATAAGAACAAAATAATTTTCACATAATAGCTTTAGAAGTCGGTGCTAAGATACAGTGTATATAAAAATTAAAACTGGCCCGGTTGTTCTGGCCTTTTCGTTAGGTGGCGCAATGAGTTTCACTCCGAATTCACTCCGGACTTTTTACAGTATAAATATAAAATGTAATAATAATACTTAATGTCCTCCAGACCGAGTTTCGGTCACGGCGGTCAGCTTCCATAGCCATCGGCGCAGGACAGGATTATAGTGTATGCGCAAGCACAGGTGCACTCTCTACTACCTCTCTCTCATAGGCCGATGGTAAGATAAACCGACACAACCAGAGAAAGGTCAAGCGTATGACCAACGGCTTTATGTGCTTTCCGAGGCATAGAGATGAGGCACCGCCAACTTCCTGACTCCAGGCAGCTACTAAGAATTTCTTGACGGAAGAACTGGATAACTGATTAATATAAAATGTATTAATAACACTAGTTCAGCGCCACCTAAAATGATTCCTACAGACGCTCCAACGATTATTTTATAAAGATTATTGTTTGATCTTAAAATACGATTTCCTTGAATATCTTCAAATTATAGACTTATGTTCGTCTTGGACATAAAATTATCTGCTACTGATATCCTGAAAAACTTGTTGATAACTTTTGTTACTAAAGTGACTTTAGATATTATGATCAGAAGATATCACAATTAATTTTAACTTGATCGTCACTCTTGACAAGAGTATTTGACGTTCGCAGTATCAGACGTCTCGCATCTTAGAGGCTGCCGTCGCCCGTCTGGGGCCTTTATATTATACAATGTTATTTTTTCAGAGTAGCTAAATTATAAACTTAAGTACTAAATAATATATAAATAATGATATATCGTTATTGTAGTTTTTGAAAATATTATTAAATAAAGCTTTTACTTTTTAATGTGATTTATGGGCAACTATGTGCCTACGAATGTTTGCGTGAATGATTTACAACGCATATTGAATTTAAATAATAAAAAGGAAAGAATGTTTGAGATTTTAATTAATTTTTCTTTACCATTTGCCTACATTCTTCTGCAAATTTGGCCGGTTATTGCAAAATAACCCTGTATATAAGATTAAGTCACCATATAATTTTCTAAGAAAAAAGTATTTATAAAACATGTACAAGACTCGATTTCATTTTAGGTGTGATTTAAAATTTGTCTTCATTATTATTCATTGAAGTATGAAACATTACAACTAGTGATAAATAAAATAAAAATAAAATTGAAGTATTTTGTTCTTATATTATATAAAATTGATTCTTCGAAATATAAAATTACTCAATCGAAAGCACATAAGACTCGATTTCAATTTAGGTGCAATTTAAAATTTGTCTTCATTATTATTCATTGAAGTATGAAAACATTACAACTAGTGATAAATAAAATAAAAATTAAATTGGAGTATTTTGTTCTTATATTATATAAAATTGATTCTTCGAAATATAAATTAGTCAGTTGAAAGTACATAAGACTCGATTTCAATTTAGGTGTAATTTAAAATTTGTCTTCATTGTTATTTATTGAAGTATGAAAACATTACAACTAGTCGTAAATAAAATAAAAATTAAATTGAATCGAAAGCACCTAAGACTCGATTTCAATTAAGGTGAGATTTAGAGTAGCTTTGAAAATACCCCAGTATCGTTCAGTTTAACTTTATTGATTGTGTAGACGTGATTTTATTAAATTTGTTGAAATATATTTTATGAATAAAATATTGTATTTATGAGGTCAACACCTGACTTTTAAGCGTATTGGTAAGCGGTTATCCAAATTTCATGATAGAGCACCTGAGCGCAGAGTAAGGAGCTTTCTTAACTCATGTGACCTGAGTCCTGAGTTCAATCTTTGTTGCCGACGCCGCCGGAATTGTTAATTACAATTTTGATTGATATTGTTTTCAACGCTATCAACTTTTTAACCTGCACATCTAAAAAAGAATCTATACCTAATATAAGAACAAAGTCTGTCAGGCTCAAACACATGCAAGCAACGTAAAATGAGGGAAACCATGCCGCCTTACTATCCATGCGGTTAAAGAACGGGATTGAAAATGGTGTCGCTTTTCTTCATCTCTCACTCTCATACTGTTGCTATCTATACTCACACGCGCCGGTAAAGACTGCAAAAATACGTTGCGATATGCGTTTTTCGCACGTTCTATAAGTTCACTTCAATTTGTCCTTCGAATCAATCATTGATAACAAAATGCCATAAATTAACAAAAAAAATCAGTCCGGTTTCGCTAATTTGTGAGCTAAGCGCGTTCTAAGAGTTTTCTTCGTAATTATTGTTGATTTTGTTTGTTAATATTTTTGTATGAAATATTTACATGTTATTGAGACATGAGTAACCATTTTTATAATTTTATTTGTCTGTCTGTCCGAACTAATCTTCGGAATGGTTAAATCAATTGTATAAAAACTTTAGAGTAATATCAGGAGCGATCTAGATTAAATTTTATTCGATTGTTTTAAATAGAAATATTGATAAGATAAAATAAATGATCTTTAATAATTATGTTAAATCTAAATAACGACACACATTAATATATCCCACCCAGGCGAAGCGAGAGAAGGTCGCTAGTAAATGTTATTTTAAAATTAATGTACCAACTTGCATATATAATTCTTTTCAAATATTTACTCATTAATAGAAAATTTCCAATCAACCGAATAATATAAGGTTATAACGATATACCATTATTAGCGGGTTGTCGCTATTGGTATTGTGCTTGTTAACGATACAGACTCGATGAGCCGCCATTTCTAATCCCATTCTTTATCCGTACGGACTGTACAATAAGATAATAATAATTTGAAAGTTTAGTTATTTGAAGTAGTTTACTAGTAGTTTTTTTTTAGATACCACTCTACAGTATAGAGATATATTTTTAGATACTAAATACTTTAAAGTATTTTGAACACATTGTAAACATTGCGGACTTAAAATTGAACAAGGCTTACGATAAAATGCTTATCCGAATTGCACTGCAATGAATAAATTTGTCATTATTAGAAATTTGATACGGGCGGTAATAAGTGTCCGTATTGCCCCCTAAGTTTCAGTAACAACAAAGCTGGCTCTGTATCGAATCGATATTTTGGCGACATTAATCAGTTTCATTCGCAGTTAACAATTTTAGCAATATTTTTATAAGTCATAAACATGAAAAAACATAATAAAGACTATTACAGATTTGTCTTTACACTTCCTAACAATTAATGTAACTGATGTGACGACCGTAAAGGTTACCTAGGTCATTCAGTTATTTACAAGGAAAATCATAGATATTTACAAAACTCATAAGACAAAACTGTGATACCCTTTTAACTACCCCCCATAATATATATTCAAATAGCGAAACAAATATATATGTTTATAAACCTGAATTCCAAAATATATAATTTATTTATGGTGTCTTTGAGGCATTCCGTCTTAGTCCTCAGAAGTGGCATCGTACAGCTGTGTAGCTTTCGTTGTTAAACTGATTGCAGAAGTCCATAGGTTGCAAGTAGCCACTTATTATAATGTTAGTTTGTCACTTAATTTTTTTCTTTTAAGAAAAAAACAATCACTTAACATTATAGATACAGTGTGCGATCACGACACTAATTAAATTACTTATTTTTGTCTGTGTTGTCACCAACATGGATTTTTTTTTATAGGATTGGTTGACGAACGAACACACAGTCCACCTGATGGTAAGTAGTTGCTGTGATATATAGACATCTACATCTATCATCGTTTGCGAATCAAAATGCAGATGCGTTGTCACCCGTGAGAAACTAAGATGGAATGCCCCTTTTCCAGTAAAAAGGCTCTCCGGTTCTCTACACTCACCATACGAAACACAGCAGTGTGAATTTACTATTTTACGCTGGTATTCTGTGAGAGCGTGGTCCTGCCCAAGTCGAGCCGACGCATTCGTGCTACAACTATACTACTAATATAGCCGCAGCATGGCTCTACCACGTAATTAAAATAATAAATATGAATGATAAATAATGTATTATTTTAGTGCGTAATATGTGTCACACATATATCACAAATTTTAATCCAGACTGTTTCTGACTTTCTGACTGTGAAACAGTCTGGATTAAAATTCGTTCGCAGTTTTGCAGTTTTGATTCCAAAACTGAAGAATATAATATTTCGTTGTAACTGATATAAATTGAAAACTACATAAGACACACATTGGAGAAACAGACTGGTGATCATTACTGTGATATAGAACGCTACATAGGGGCAGAGAACGCTTTTGGCTTTTGATTCTGTACTGTTTTCAAGTTTTCAACCGACTTCAAAAAGGAGAGGGTTCTCATCTCGTTGGAATCTTTGTTTATGTATGTTCACCGATCACTTGAAGACGCCTGAACCGATTTAGAAAATTCTTTTTTTGTTTCAAAAGATATGCTTTCCAGGTTGTCCCATATATTTTTGATAAAGGTCCGACCAGTAGTTTTTGAGTTATTCTTAATAACTTATATTGAAGTCGGTTGAACAAAATTTTAAATTTTACCAATAAAGATTAAATAAGTTAATAAATATTGCCGTAAGAAGGTTCAAAAGAAGCGCTTAGTGCCACACCCGATCGAAGGTGTTCGCTACGTCCAAACTAACCCCTTTGACTCGACTGCCTGCGCCCGTCGGTGCGTTAGGTAAAGAAGAAGATTTTGTATTTAGATTTTTTTTAATAGAATGGGCGTGACTATCGAGCACTCAGTCCACCTGATGGTAAGTTGATACTGTGGAGCATAGACATCTACATTTATATTCGATTAAGAATCATAATGCAGATACGTTGTCACTCCTGAGGACTATGATGGAAATGCCTCGTCTGCAGTACAAAGAGTATCCGGTTTTCTACACTCACCATACGAAATACAGCAGCAATGTTTTTTCTTTCTAAGTTTATTTAGATATATCTATGTCATCTCTGAGAAAATGATATATTTTTTTCTAACACCGAGCAAAGGTCGCTCACGCTGTCTTTTATATTTAAGAACAACAGAGGAAGTTAGAACACCGGAGTAGGTCCCTAGAAACTCGTTTCTTATATAATGACTTCATATATTTACTCGAGTACTAAATACGAAGAAAACTTATTCTACGGATTGTTTCGCGTTCAATTTTAACTTTTTTAATTCCCAACATTTCGGGCCCTTTACATGGTCACGGGGGCGAGGGGCTGACTGGGTATTTGACGTCCTGATGTCATAGTTCTCTATTGAAATTGGGATGTTTTTTAATTTCAATAGCCTCACGAATTATTCTTGGTAGGAATCGTCTTTTTTTTGCGAGGATTTGTGGTGTATCAAATCTGTTACAATGGTTGGGATGATCCTGAACATGTTGACATACTGCAGACTTCCCGAAGCGTCGGTGACATGTTATATGTTCCTTCACACGGATTTTTATGGATCGTTCCTTATATTTGCACTGCTTGATTCTACAGGAAGAAATAGTAGAAGTTTAATTTTCAATTTTCTTTATCACCCCATAAAATTCCACTGGTGGATTATGAGCCTCTCACCTTGAATAAGCGACCAAATTACCTACTTACAGTTTGTTTACAAGCCTTAGGGAATGTTAATACTTCTAAAAAAAATTAGTTGCAACCTACGTATCTCTACTAATTGTTTGGTAAATTATTGTAGCCATACCAATGAATATGAGCAAATAAGCTTTCTTTGCCCACTGGAACGGAAACATGATACGATTTGAAGCGGGGGTCAGATGTAGTGTCAGAGGCACAAGAAAGACACGACCCGAAAGTGATAATTTGTTTAAACACTGACGTTGCTCTGGCATACGATTTATACTTGTGTAAAAGTAATTCGATGTTTCTCAACATGCCTGTCCACCATAGATTACTGTATATACTGTAAACAATTCATTGCGATTTTGTGAATGTAAATCTAATACTGTTCGATAAATTTGTATTCAAATTATATATTTATATGTATTATATAAAAAATCGGGGGAAAAGTTTCTTCGTATTTTATATACAAATAGAAGACATACTTTTTTCATAGTTTAATTACATTACATTATCTACATATCTCCTTACATATGAAATTAGCGTTTTGTCATACTGACCACTTTGATCTGAAATATATCCTCTTTGGTTAAGAATTTCAAATTCAAATTTATAAATTCATTTAGCTGATACATTTGAGTTTTGAAAACAGTCATTCATTTGTTTTTTCCTCATTATTTTTCACTTTGACGTCGCTTATTACCGCATAATGGAAAACATGAAATATTCGGTATATTTACACATACGAGTTCTACCGTGGCTGGTGCCACTGCTGCAGAAACAGCTCGAAGGATTAATGACGTGTACGGTGCTGGTGTCGCAAAAGAAAGCACGGTACGTTTTTGGTTTCAATGTTTTCGTTCTGGAAATTTCGACCTACAGAACCAACTCCGTGGACGGCCGGGGACCAAAGTGGAAAATGAAGAATTAAAACACTTCAGCACTTCACAAAGCACTTCAGAGGTAGCTGCAGGCTTCTGGGTAAGTGATAAAAATGTATTAACCCACTTGAAGCAAATCGGGAAAGTAAAAAAACTTGAATGATGGGTACCTCATGAATTCTGTGAATCGAACTTGCAAACACGCGTCGACTGCTGTGTTACTTTGCTCAACCGACACAATGATGAAGGGATTTTAAATCGAATCATTACTTGTGATGAAAAGTGGATACTGTACGATAATCGGAAGCGCTCGTCGCAATGGCTAAACCCTGGAAACCCAGCCAAATCAGAAAATTGACTCAGAATAAGTTACTTGTGAGTGTTTGGTGGACTAGCGCCGGTGTCTTTCACTACAGCTTTTTAAAATCTGGCCAAACGATTACGGCAGATATCTATTGTCAGCAACTGAAAACCACGAAGGAAAAACTAGCTGCTAAACAACCGAGATTGGTCAATCGCTCTAGGCCACTGCTGCTTCACGACAACGCAAGACAACACACTGCACATCAAACAACCACTAAGTTAGATAAGCTACAATCGGAATGTCTGCGACATCCACCGTACTCCCCGGACCTTGCTCGAACAGATTAACATTTTTTCCGGAATTTGGATAACTTCTTACAAGGAAAAAATTCAACTCCGATACGGCAGTCCAAACCGCCTTCAAAGAGTTTATTGATTCTCGCCAAAAATTCATATATTGGCAAAAGTTCATAGATAACAACGGTGCATACTTTGGTTAATTAAATATATTTTACAAAAAAAATTGACTTTATATTCATTCCGTACAGAACGCCAATTTCATATGTAAGGAGCTAATATATATGTGCCATTTTGTTCGAACAAAACTTGACCGCTAAACTGTGTGAATCTAACAAAGAAATTCGTTACATTCTGAAGTTTTATTACAGAAAAGGGAAAAATGCGACTCAAGCCGCGATTTATGGAGTATGGACCTATTGCCGTGTCAGTAAGAGTAGCACAAAGTTGATTCAAGCGTTTTCAGTCCGGGAATTTTGATGTCAAAGATGTAGCTAGCTCTAATCACCCCCACACGGATAAAGGCGATGTCATTTTTGAAAAAGTGGAGCAAAATCGGCATATTAGTTGTTACGACATAGCCGAGGAATTGAGGATTGACCACAAAACAGTTTTGACCCATTTGAAAAATTCTGGCTATACATAAAAGCTCGATATTTGGGTAGCACATGAGCTCACTGAATAAAACCTAATGAATCATGTACTCATTTGCGATTCTGTATTGAAACGTAATGAATCGAGTATCGAGTACCGGAACAAACTTGTGTCTGAAGTCGAGTCTTTGCTGGACAAAGTCTCGGACTGGGGGGCGACTAAATCTAGTCCAGTTTAATCCTCAGAAGATACAAGTTTGCGCGTTTACCGCTAAAAAGAACCCCTTTGTCGTGTCTCCTCAGTTTCAAGGCACTCCCCTAGTTGCCTCAGCCAGTATCGGAATCCTCGGCGTCGACATATCGAATGACGTGCAGTTTCGTGGTTACTTGGAAGAGAAGGCCAAATTGGCCTCTAAAATGTTTGGCGTGCTCAGCAGAGCGGGACAGTATTTCATGCCGGCACACCGCCTGCAACTTTACAAGGCGCAGGTTCGGCCTCACATGGAATACTGTTCCCATCTCTGGGCAGGGGCTCCCCAGTGCCAGCTCCTTCCACTTGACCGCATCCAGCGCAGAGCGGCTTAAATCGTCGACGACCGAGCCCTTTCCGATCGGCTCGATTCATGGGCACTGCGAAGAGATGTTGCATCCCTTTGCATTTTCTTTCGCATCTACCATGGGGAGTGCTCTGAGGAATTGTTCGGATTAATCCCAGCCGCCAAATTTCACGAACACACATCGCGGCAGAACTCCCGATACCCTCCACACCATCTGGATGATTGGCGGTCCACCACTGTGCGATTTAGAAGATGTTTTCTTCCTCGCAGGACTTCCTTGTGGAACCGATTACCATCAGCGATTTTTCCGGACCGATACGACTGAGGGACCTTCAAGAAAAGAGCGTACTCCTTTTTAAAAGGCCGGCAACGCATCTGCACTTCCCTCCCTGGTTTTGCAGTTGTTCATGGGCGGCGGTAGTCACTTACCATCAGGTGAGCCGCATGCTCGTTTGCCCCCACTCCTATAAAAAAAAATTCTGAAAAGATTGATCACTGGTGATGAAAAGTGGATCACCTACGACAAGAACGTGTGAAAAAGATCATAGTCAAAGGGTATTCAAGCTCCACAGATTGTAGCGAAACAAGGATTAACACGCAATAAGGTGATGCTGTGTGTATGGTGGGATTGGAAGATTTATTATAAGCTCTTACCGCCGCGCCAAACCATTGCTTCAGATCTCTACTGCCAATAACTAATGAGACTAGCAAGAAATTGTGAAAAAACGGCCAGAATTGATCAACGGAAATGCAAACGGAAAGAGTTCTTAAGGATCATGACGAAAGCGTGAAGTTGAAGTTTACGAAGGTTACAGTTTGCATGTTCATATTACATTGGGGCCAGCAATTAGTCGTTTTTTTATAGGATAAGGGTGACAAACGAGCACACAGTCCACCTGATGGTAAGTGGTTGCTGCGGCCCATAGACATCTACATCTATCCTCTATTACAAATCAAAATGTAGATGCGTTGTCATCCGTGAGGACTAGGATGGAATGCCTCATTTCCAGTTAAAAGGGCCTCCGGCCACCTGCACTTACCAAGCGAAACGCAGAGGTAAACCTCTACTTCACGCTGGTTTTCTGTGAGGTCGTGGTACCACCCTAGTTCGAGCCGGCCCATCCGTGCGACAGCAAAAGCTGCCACGTGGCTCTACCACAGTTACTGTCGTTGAAGCATTTAAATCGTAAATACCGGGTGTCCGGTGGCAGAATTAGGATTTCAAAATTAAATAATAAAAAAACTGCAAAATATTTTTTTTTATTTCAATGACTATAACAAAGAAGGGAAGTGCGGGTTTTATTTCTTAAAAATTATTTCGTCTAAATGTTGACCATCACGTCGGACACACTCTTGGAATCTGGCTTCAGTATTGCGCGCCACTCGCTGGAGAAGGGACGTCGGGATGCCATTAACCTCGCGAACGATATTTTCTTTTAATGCTGAGATGGTCGGTGGGTTTCATAAACTTTACTTTTGAGGTACCCCCACAGAAAAAAGTCCATGGGGGTAAGATCCGGCGACCTGGGTGGCCAGGGGATGTCAGCAAAACGGCTTATCAATTTGTTAGGGAACAAATCACGAAGAAGCGCCATGGTCTCTCTAGCAGTGTGAGGCGTGGCGCCATCTTGCTGAAACCATGTCTGTGAACTGTAGGCAGGATGTTCTCTTAATATTGGCAGGAAAAAATCGTTAAGCATTCGCCGATAAGAAACGCCGGTTACAGTAATGGCTTGTCCTTGACGATTTTCAAAAAAATAGGGTCCGATTATTCCTCTGCTTGACAATGCACACCAAACCGTCACTTTGGGACTGTGAAGTGGCTGTTGATGTTTCAATCGCGGGTTCTGTCCTTTAGGTGACCAATAACGGCAGTTCTGTTTATTTACACTTCCATTTAAATGAAAATGGGCTTCATCGCTCCAAAAGATTGTGTTCACTGTACGAAATCGCTGCAACATTGTTTCGCAGAAACTTTTGCGCCAATTGTAATCATTAGGCTTAAGCGCTTGCACAATTTGAATTTTAAAGGGGTGAAGTTTAAGGTCCTTTTTCAATATTTCGTGCACAATCGTTTTTGGGAGCCCTAGAGCAGCCGCTCTCTTACGCACGGACTGTCGCGGGTTATCGCGTAAACTGTTTGCGACAAGTTCGATGTTGTCATCAGTCCTCGACGTTCTGCTGGATCCCGGCCGCGGATTATTTGCTGCTGAACTTGTTTTTCTGAACCTCCGCACCCACAATCGAATCAAATTTTCGCTTGGCGCATCACGTAACCGTCGGATATTGTACCGCGAACAAAATCTTCGACGAGCAATAGCACAGGAATCGTTTGCTTTAAAATAAGCTTCGATTGCGAACGCACGTTGTTCACCCGTCCACTGCGACATCGTGACTAAGGAACCCGCACGAATGACGAATCGAACGTGACCCCCCCCGCCCGCCCCTCCGCTAACGGTTCGAAAACAGTTCGAAATTTAAATCCTAATTCTGCCACCGGACACCCGGTATAATTGCGTAAGACGTGTAACATTTTAGTATATTTAATTTTTAATTAAAGTAATGGGTGTTGCTTCTATATATGGAATATATTATTGCCTATATATGATACGTGATTCAAACGGACCTAGGCATCAATTCGCAAGCCCCAAACAGACACATCCTCATTAAATCTCGGCTACGTCGAGCTCGATACCTACGTCACGTTTTCTGTCATAAAATTAGTATTTATATTATGTCATCAAAAACGGATAGAACTTTTAGCTGTTTCATAATAAATACAAATTATTGATAGTAACACCCCATCTTTAACCTATAAACACTCCATTGTTGACATGGGTCGCTTCCATAGTAATCAGAATTTACCAAGACCCAGCTTCGCTTCGCGGGCAAATTGGAGATCACAGAACTATAGATGTTTTGCACCTTTGACACGTTTTATATTATATTTGTTTGGGAATTTTCCGTCTATTACAAATACAAGATAGTTATTTGACCATTTACTTGAGGTCATTCATTCATTCATATGTTCACTACAGCCTATCACAAGTCCACTGCAGAACACCCCCCATATATCACCTCATAAGAGATAGGGTAGATATTTTTCATAGTCGTGACGCTTGGCAGGTGGGTTGACAACTGTATTTTTATTATTGAGTATTAAGTTATCAGAAAAATGTTGCTTCCATCTCCTGTTTTAGTGTCCCTCTGTCGCCCCTTAAAGCACCCACGGGATGATATAGGGTAGTGGATCCCACATTTATACTAGACATTTTAGAAAGGGTTTCTCATAGTTACCTTTTACACCACTTTATGATGGCTGAAATGAATCTAGATGGATTCTCTAATGTCGACACTATACGGCAGTCAATTAATATTGACAGTGAGTGTGATTGCAAGAAAAAGATATTGTTCTACAGTAAATACATATTTTAAGTGCTTTTTGGAACGAAGTTCCTTATCTGCCGGTATGGATTTGGCGGATGGGGTCTAGGCGACAAAAAGTGTAAGATTTTTCCGTCACGATCCTTTCTATAGTGTTTTGTTTTAAATGACGCTAAATTTTAATAGCCGCTAGTAGTTCATTTATTTGTATTTCTTAATCAACGATACGTACGTTTATCGATAATAAATAATAATATACTACGAAAGGAACTTCGTTCCAACCAAGTGTTCCACGACACTCACGCATGTTTTTTTTATAACCCATTGAAAACATTTTATATATTTTCAATATAATTGTGTGATATATGAAGAGTTACGCTATAATAATTTTCTTTGACAGTGTTACATTTTTTTTTAAATTTATAGCATACAAATTCTGAATACTTATACAGTCACTTATACAGTCTTGTTTTATGAACTTGTTTTTCTGAACCTCCGCACCCACAATCGAATCAAATTTTCGCTTGGCGCATCACGTAACCGTCGGATATTGTACCGCGAACAAAATCTTCGACGAGCAATAGCACAGGAATCGTTTGCTTTAAAATAAGCTTCGATTGCGAACGCACGTTGTTCACCCGTCCACTGCGACATCGTGACTAAGGAACCCGCACGAATGACGAATCGAACGTGACCCCCCCGCCCGCCCCTCCGCTAACGGTTCGAAAACAGTTCGAAATTTAAATCCTAATTCTGCCACCGGACACCCGGTATAATTGCGTAAGACGTGTAACATTTTAGTATATTTAATTTTTAATTAAAGTAATGGGTGTTGCTTCTATATATGGAATATATTATTGCCTATATATGATACGTGATTCAAACGGACCTAGGCATCAATTCGCAAGCCCCAAACAGACACATCCTCATTAAATCTCGGCTACGTCGAGCTCGATACCTACGTCACGTTTTCTGTCATAAAATTAGTATTTATATTATGTCATCAAAAACGGATAGAACTTTTAGCTGTTTCATAATAAATACAAATTATTGATAGTAACACCCCATCTTTAACCTATAAACACTCCATTGTTGACATGGGTCGCTTCCATAGTAATCAGAATTTACCAAGACCCAGCTTCGCTTCGCGGGCAAATTGGAGATCACAGAACTATAGATGTTTTGCACCTTTGACACGTTTTATATTATATTTGTTTGGGAATTTTCCGTCTATTACAAATACAAGATAGTTATTTGACCATTTACTTGAGGTCATTCATTCATTCATATGTTCACTACAGCCTATCACAAGTCCACTGCAGAACACCCCCCATATATCACCTCATAAGAGATAGGGTAGATATTTTTCATAGTCGTGACGCTTGGCAGGTGGGTTGACAACTGTATTTTTATTATTGAGTATTAAGTTATCAGAAAAATGTTGCTTCCATCTCCTGTTTTAGTGTCCCTCTGTCGCCCCTTAAAGCACCCACGGGATGATATAGGGTAGTGGATCCCACATTTATACTAGACATTTTAGAAAGGGTTTCTCATAGTTACCTTTTACACCACTTTATGATGGCTGAAATGAATCTAGATGGATTCTCTAATGTCGACACTATACGGCAGTCAATTAATATTGACAGTGAGTGTGATTGCAAGAAAAAGATATTGTTCTACAGTAAATACATATTTTAAGTGCTTTTTGGAACGAAGTTCCTTATCTGCCGGTATGGATTTGGCGGATGGGGTCTAGGCGACAAAAAGTGTAAGATTTTTCCGTCACGATCCTTTCTATAGTGTTTTGTTTTAAATGACGCTAAATTTTAATAGCCGCTAGTAGTTCATTTATTTGTATTTCTTAATCAACGATACGTACGTTTATCGATAATAAATAATAATATACTACGAAAGGAACTTCGTTCCAACCAAGTGTTCCACGACACTCACGCATGTTTTTTTTATAACCCATTGAAAACATTTTATATATTTTCAATATAATTGTGTGATATATGAAGAGTTACGCTATAATAATTTTCTTTGACAGTGTTACATTTTTTTTTAAATTTATAGCATACAAATTCTGAATACTTATACAGTCACTTATACAGTCTTGTTTTATTGTCGCCTCCAAGGCTTTTTATGAAAGTGTGACAAAGATATTCAAACCTGAAAACATTTTACTATTCGGTACTATTGCTGATGAAAACTAATGCATTAAGATATATTTATCATATATTGACATAACAATAATAAATATTAGTACTCTCGATACCGATTTATGATACGTTCAAAATTTTGCGCAAATCACGTCATACTAAACGGAGATTACAGAAATAACATAAAGAGAATTCGGGCCAACGCTAAAACATTCGCAGGAAAGTTTTATTGATACATAAACTTAAATAAACTATTTCGTAAACCACAATACACAATTGCACGTCGCATTGCATTACATTGAATTACTAAAAACATCCGAATATAATGCAAAATTTATTCCTTGCATTCAAAAGCTAAGTAGTCTTTGCGGAAGGTTTATAAAAAGGCAGTTATGTTAGTAATTCGGGGTGTTTACGGGTTGATGATAAAATAAAATGTGTTCGTTTTGACACCAATCTGTTGTTCATTATTTGGGACAAATGTGACCCGCCGTCCGTAACCTAACACCGTGCCGTCTGCCGACCGACACCACTCATCTTGTTTGATCTACTGAGAGCTTTTTAAACTTTTTATGTCATAGTTTAGTGCGCTTTCGGCGTCTTTATTGCTGAGTAAACATTTCAGGATTATCGTGTCGTAGCGGCGTGCGATGCTTAAAGAAATTTTTCGTTTTGACAGTTCTAGCGGGGTGCCAGCTATCGTCGGCTCTACTATTTCTGTAGTTTTGACAAGTGCCACATTTTTCTAGAAGTTAAAATTCTACTTAATGCCATGTTGTTTCAACATCTTATACCATAATATGTCAATATTTATTAGTAGACCCATTTAATTCGTCATAAAAATAAATAAACCACAACAGATGAAATAAATAAAAGTTAAATATGTATATTATTCATATTATATTTAACCTAGTATTCAATGTGTATAGATAGATACCTCTCGATGTGTTGTTTATGTTACAGAAAGACTTTTGTTTTGTTAAATAGCCATTCGAAGGATCGGTAAAGCGGCTGATGTTCCGACACTTTAGGAAAATAGACAGACCAGAGTCGTAGCCACTGAAACTTGTTATGCAATAGTGCATCATTCTTTAATAATTACTACCAATATTGAGTTGTGACAAATTTAACTATAATATTTGTTTGAATATATTCAAAAATTATATTGATTGTATTTATAGTATGTAATTAAAAACAATTATTATGTTTATTTAATACTTTTTAATGTTTCGACACATCGCTACATAAGCTTATCAAATAAAGAATATGCAATATAAATAATAAATTATATACAATATAAAAAGAGACAATGTACAAAAACTCTAAAAGAGGAATGATGCGCTCTCGCTTATCACGAGCCGGCGTTAAGCGGTCGGATTTTTAAATAAACATTTTTAATGATCGGCCCGCGCCTGCGCACTGCCAGGTGTGCACAGACGGTGCGTGCTCCACTCCTTTACACACACATACTTACTTCTTTTGTTCCTATTCATAGAATCCGTGTTTCCTGACATGACCTATAAAAATAATTTAATTTTGATTCTTCCATATGGAGTACCGTCGCCCGATTTCGAATACTTAAGTGTACAAACAATTTACAAAAGTAGCATTAATTTCTTATCTTATTACGTTTATTTTTAGTGTAAGCAATATTAAATTATTTCGTAACTAAGTATAAAAATAAATTAACAACCTGTCCTTAGGTGCTGAAGCCTCCTCTCAGAAGTCAGAAATCAGAATGGCTTATGTACTCGTAGTCGTAGCAGATAAATAGATAGATAGATTATAGATATATATATAGATTAGATAGATAGAGATAGATAATCCAGTGCAAATTGGTGAACGTCTCACGTCATCAAAATATTTTAATTACATTTAGACATGCAAGTTTCCTCTGATTTTTTCTTTCAAAAAATTAACTTTTTAAACCTCACGCTCCTTTTCTTATTATTCAAAAACTAATTCATGTCGTAAAGAATGAACATACTGAAAAGTGCTGTGTGAAGACAAACACGAATTATATGATTTGCTCTATATAACAAAATCATTAAGATTAAACTAAATCGCTATTCTAACGCGTACGTTGCAGATATTCCAAATTGAAATCGTGTAAAATGTAATATTTTTTTTTAAGATAATTTAAAATTAAAAATTTTGTACAGTCGACTTCAATATAAATGATTAAGAATAACTCAAAAACTACTGGTCTGGCCTTGATCAAATTCATATAGCACCACATGTGAAGTACCAGCTTTCAAATAAAAAAAAGAATCATCGAAATCGGTTCATCCAGTAAAAAGTTATGAGGTAACACACATAATAAAAAAAACATACAGTCGAATTGAGTACCGTCTCCTTTTTGAAGTCGGCAGAAAAATGAACAAAGGTCAAGCGCTTCCGCCCGCCTCGGTTATGAGGAAGTGCCAAGAAGTTACGGGACAAAGATCATTTGTATCTAGCGACATAGGAACTAGCGGCCTTGAGTTCCAACCCATTCCAAGTCAATATGATCGCAAAACTTTGAAAGCTCAAGGTCGCTCGGCGAGCTATGGAGAAGGCAATGCTCATGGTTTATTCACGTGATAGACTTAAAAATGAGGATATTCACAGGAGAAAGAGAGCTCACGAAGATCGTTTAGTTATAACAAAATGACGCCGTGGCTTACAAGTCCGCTGTTGCGATAGCTACGATTAGTGTTATTGGAATTGAATAATTGTACATCCTACTCGACAGACCAAATAAAAAACAAATATAAAAAAAATATTTAAAAACTTACTTAGTGATTACTATACATTTCCGAATTAAAAAGTATCTAACTAGGGCAGAGATTTGAAGATGATGAAGTAGTAGTTGCTGCAGTACTGAAATTTTAGGTGCTCAAGATAAGGAGTTCTTTAGGAAGGGTATTTCAAGCTTAAAAAAAAACATTTTAAGTTCAATACACGTACACTTGATATTTCGTTTTTCATGTCAAGTACACATGTTAACAAATACACTAAAAGCCTATCAAGTCGAAAAAGTCAGACAGCTCTAGAACCAAATTACTAAGTTTTGTAATAGGCACTATTGCAACTTCAACTATTTTCAGATACGCTACGGGCTGTTACTGAGACACTTTTGTGTTTCTTGACAGAAAACTCCAATAACTGTTTTTGGCTTAATCCGGGATTCGATAATAATATAACTATTTTGATCATATAACTGTAATAGTTAATAACTTGTATATGCTTAATATTTTATCATGAATAACTTTTATTGGCTGATTTAAAAATCAGACCTTAACAATGTATGATTAGAGGTAGTTATTGAAAGGGTCCAACAGACAGGGGTTAATCGGCCATTTACCTTCTACCCCAGGAAACTGAAATCACACCACGATGGGCGTGACTCCCGAGATAGAGTATCACACAAGGACGTTTGTTGATCTTTCTTAAGAGAAAGATTAGAGGACTAAGATTACGGGTCCCTATGGAGTGGTCCCGGTCTTGACGTCGATGTAGTGGACTGTATATCTTCTTAATTGGAAGGTGCAGTAGGAAATGAAACAGCAATTTTATCTTCGTAATTTCCCCATAAGAGTGCATCGTTGAAACTTTCACTACTTTTAATGATTTCTTATATTTACGCGAACACTACACATTTAAATAAAACTAATTTTACGGATTTTATCGGGTATATTAATACACACATAAGCTGAATACATAGCTGATGTGAAGAATAGACGCTCCGGGAAGTCTACAGTCTGTGAACACGTACAGGATCGCCCCCGTCACTACATTAGATTTGATAGACCACAAATCCTCGCTAAAGAACACCGATTCCTTCCAAGGATGATTCGCGAGGCTATTGAAATCAAGAAACATCCTAATTTCAATAGAGAAGATGGCTGGGTGCTACCATCTGCTTGGGATCCCATAATTAATAAAATTAAATCCCAACCCAAGCATACAACTGCAAGACTTCATGATACTGTAAGTTAATACTGCGTAGATCGGATCAAAAATTAATAATTTTGAATCTGTAGGTAGCCGGGGTTAACTATGACATTGGGACGTCATACACCTCAGTCCCCCCCGTGACCATGGGTGCTGTAAAATGCTTGAAACGTCGGGAATGTAAAATAAGTTAATATTTCACTACTTTTTTTATAGGAGAGAGGCAAACAAGCATGTGGCTCACCTGATGGTAAGTGACTACCGCTGCCCATGACCAACCGCAACACCAGGCGAACCAGGGGTATCGCAGATGGGTTGCCGGCCTTTTAAAAAGGAGTAGGCTCTTTTCTTGAAGGTCCCTCAGTCGTATCGGTCCGGAAAAATCGCTGGTGGTAATCGATTCCACAAGGAAGTCGTGCGAGGAAGAAAACATTTTCTAAATCGCAGAGTGGTGGACCGCCAATCATCCAGATGGTGTGGATGGTATCGGGAGTTCTGCCGCGATGTGCGTTCGTGAAATTTGACGGCTGGGATTAATTCGAACAATTCCTCAGAGCATTCCCCGTGGTAAACGCGAAAGAAAATGCAATGGGATGCAACATCTTTTCGCAGCGGCAATGAATCGAGCCGATCGGAAAGGACTCGGTCGTCGACGATTCGAGCCGCTCTGCGCTGGAATACAAGACTTTTATTCGTATAACATAGCCGATTACTATGTAACACATGACTCTAAATTAATCTGTAAACAAATTATGAAATCAACTCCCGACCGGGGTATCAAACCCTGTACTTTCGTTTGACAATTATATTGAATCTATTTACTTTTAACGTAGATTATCTCATTATTCGGAATGCCTTGTATAATTTAATAGCAATAATTTCAGAATACGAAATTATTAATTTTTTATTAAATGAAAAATTACAAACTATTTTTAAGCGCGTCGCCAACCGTTATGTACACGGACGTTATGTGACGGTAGGTTTATGGTGACGTATTATCATTAATAAATGTTCAGCTTTATCTGACGGTGTCACTACATATGCTTTTAAAAATTTAATATTTTAAGCTTGTCAATAAATTGTCAATGTTTATTATTCTCTTCAACTTCAACCAATTTTCGATTTGGGTTTATTTTAGAATGTATAAAGCATTTAATTTTATCCAAATCAATCTGAAATTTGGGAATGCGTGTTGTTTTATTTTAATGTTGTCAAAGCTTTGTTCTAAAGACAGACTCTCTTTAAATGTTGAATTTTGTCACGAACACAAATATTTTTAACTTTCAACGATGTAACTTATAATTTTTTTCTCTAAAGCGGTATAAAAGCATCACTCATAATTTCATGATGAAATGTAAGGTTAGCATGAATATGCAAATTACGCTCAATATTTGAATATCCCAAATATTTACTCACAAGCATATACAAGTTGTGAAGTGTTCGCACTTTAACATAAATATGATATTAATTTGTCTCGTCAGCTACAACTCAATACGGTAAATTATGACCATTTTTACCACCCTACTTCTAGTCCACAAGCAGTAGTAATTCTTAACTGACGGATATAGACCGCCCCATTGCAGATTGATGATTGCAACACCAGAAGTCTCGCACCTTTGCCTCTACTGTCCGTCGATCATTTAAGTATTTTATGTTTAGCACAGATGGCTCTACCGTTGTCTATGGGCAGCTTTTCTGGAATTTCCTATAGTCGCCTCTTACGACGCTCGCGTGATGAAATGGGTTGATAGATTCTCAGTCTGTTTATAGGAACACTCTGTAAGTTTTTTTTTATAGAAGAGGGGGCAAACGAGTAAGTGACTACCGCCGCCCATGAACAACCGCAACACCAGTGGAATTGCAGATGCGTTGCCGGTCTTTTAGAAAGGTGTAAGCTCTTTTCTTGAAGGTTCCCAAGTCGTATCGGTCCGGAAAACTCGCTGGAGGTAATCGATTCCACAAGGAAGTTGTGCGAAGGAGAAAACTTCTTTTAAATCGCACAGTGGTGGACCGCCAATCATCCAGATGGTATGGATGGTATCGCGAGTTTTGTCGCGATGTGCAATGGTGAAATTGAGCGGCTGGAATTAGTCCGAACAATTCTTCAAAGCACTCCCCGTGATAGACGCGATAAAATACGCAAAGAGATGCAACATCTCTACGCAGCGCCAGTGTATCGACCCGATCAGAAAGAACTCGGTCGTCGACAATTCGAAGCGCTCTGCGCTGGATGCGTTGAAGTGGAAGGAGCTGGAACTGGGGTGCCCCGGCCCAGAGATGGGAACAGTATTCCATGTGGGGCCGAACTTGCTCTTTGTAAAGTTGCAAGCGCTGTGCTGGCATGAAATACTGTCTCGCTCTGCTGCACGCCAAGCATTTTAGAGGCCAATTTGGCCTTCCCTTCCAAGTGACCATGAAACTGCACACTATTCGATATGTCAACGCCAAGGATTCCAATGCTGGCTGAGGCAGCAAGGGGAGTGCCTTGAAACTGAGGAGATACGACGAAGGGGTTCTTTTTAGTGGTAAACGCGCAATCTTGTGTCTTCTGGGGATTGAACTGGACTAGATTTAGTCGCCCTAAATCCGAGACTTTGTTAAGCAAAGACTCGACTTCAGACACAAGTTTATCCCGGTACTCGGCGACGTTTTCTCGAGAAATATTGGCACGGCCGGTATATAAGGCATCACCAGTGTTGTCGTCCGCATAGCAATGAATGCTACCAATTAGCAACATATCATTGATATGCAGGAGAAACAGCGTTGGTAATAGCACGCAGCCTTGTGGAACACCAGCGTTGTTAGGCTTGAAATCAGAGCATGCACCGTCTACTACGACCTTGATGCTTCGATCAGCAAGGAAACTGGTGATCCATTTGCACAATTTCTCGGGAAGCCCATAGCAAGGAAGCTTCGAAAGAAGCGCTTTGTGCCAGACCCGATCGAAGGCCTTCGCTATGTCCAAACTAACGGCTAATGCCTCCCACTTCGACTCTACTGCCTGCGTACATCTATGAGTCAGATAGACTAGAAAATCACCAGCTGATCGACCCCGACGATAAACGCACTGGCGGTCACTAAATCAGTTGGTGATCCTCAAGGTACCTCATGAGCTGACAGTTTATAATGGATTCCATTATTTTGGAGAAGCCATTCAGCGTGGTGGGCGTTAAAATCACCGAGTATCATGATCTCTGCGGATGGGACCTGTTGTAGCACGGAGACTGCAGCCATTTGGACGAGGTCAATGAGTCGGTCTGTATCGGCATTACCGCTATGAGACCTATAGAGGCACCCGCAGACGCGCGGATGGTCGTCGCTGTCTACGCGCAGCCATAGAATGGACAGGTCCATACCTTCAAGACTGCCTTCAAGGCGTCGAAAACAGATGTCCCATCTGACGTATACGCAAACTCCAGCCCGGGGCACAAAGGAGTGTTCCAATTTGTACCCCGGGTAGGAGAGATATGAAGTATCAGCCGGAGAGGACACCTGAGTCTCGGTTAAAAAGATCAAGGTCGGCTTCGCCGTCTCTAGATGGTAATGGACAGCGTTAAGGTTGGAATGAAGTCCCCTGATGTTGCAAAAATTCACGGATAACGTGACAGGGGTCGCCTTGGTGGTATTGCTCCGCTTGCCCCGAGCAACATTAGCCGCGAGCGGAATTTTGCGCCCCCCCTCCCCCAGAATACGCGGGGCAGCCTGAGCACCCACGCTGAGGAGTGAAGTAGTGTGGTCATGGATGCTCAGCGAGGGATTCTCCAGGGGTGCTGGTACCCTCCTAGGGCTACAATGTTGAGGGGGGGGGGGGGGATTGCTAAAAAATTCCTAAAAATTTGTTAGCGGTTCTTGTCTCCCACTTTTAGAACTTTTGGTGGAATTTGACATTTGTAAATAAAAAAAGTAAGCCTAAACTGAATAAAATAATTTCACTTTGACACAGCGGTGACACTCTGTGTACGTGAGAGTTCAAGCGCTGGTGACATTGGATGACATTAAGCCGAAGCGTGTAACGCTAGGGTTGATACCGAACCGAAATAGAATATGATAGACTTGTGCTAAAGAAGATACATAGTAGGTATATGTTATATAATGTAAACTTATGTATTTAGGTAGTGAAAGATACGAGCAATTTTAAATCAACTTTTATTAAATATCTTTACAGATGGGGAAAATTAAAATTTCCGACCAAACAAAATATGCACGACAGTTAATGGTAATCTTAAATAATTAACCAACACTTAGTATTTCAGTACGCAATAATCAGTATTACCTACTACCCTTTAAAAATTACTTACTCTTATATATTTTTGGCTTTTTCGATGACTTTTATAATTTTTATTATTATTTATAACAATGGCGAAAATTCGTAGCCGTATGTATAATTTTTTTAGAAAATTCATAGGGAAGCATAGATAGATAGATAGATAGATAACACTTTATTGTACGCCAAAAATAACATAAATATTAACAAAAAATAAATGTGGTACAATGGGTGGTCTTATCGCTAAGAGCGATCTTTTCCAGACAACCTTTGGATGGATAATATATATTTAAAAGTACAAATATATACTTTAAAACTGTTATATATAACCTAAATGTGCCATACATTTAAACAAATATTGTAACTAAATAAAGGTAGAATAATCATATACAAATGATTAGGCATTATTTTTGTATAAAGCGCAGTCAGTCTGTGCTTGCGTGCGGTGCGTGACATTACAGAGACGAGAGTGACGAGACCAGTGTTGCCACCTTGCAGAAAAATTTATCACTAGTTATGGTCTGAAATTTCACCAGATTTAGGGATATTTTTACTTTAAAAAATCCCTAGAATTCACCAAATTATTTAAAATCAAATCACGTGGTATGTAATAAAAATACTATTTTAATTGTGGAAATAATTACAATAAACACAACATATAAAATCGAGACGGCCTCTTGGTCACAGTTTCTTCAACGGACAGCCAACTAGTATCACAAGAGCGCAATATTTTTAAGCATTCTCAGCACAATTTACTGTCTCATATATATCATTGTATTCATATCACAGCCTTTGGGTGAATGTGAGAACTAATTCTAAGTTTCTGTAATGAGAAACTATATTTCGCGGTAACGTTTGCTCTGACACATGTGAAACAGTGAGAATGAGTGCATGAGTGGCAAACACATCTGACTAGAATTTAATTAGGCACTCACTCATTAGACACACACACACACACAGATTCCAGTCATGACAGAGGCATCTACCCCGATTCCAATTAGTTTTTTTTTTATTAGGAGACCTTACATTTCAATATTCGTATATCAACCTTTCAGTATTCGGCGCTCATTGAAACCAACTTTACATACGTATTAGGTCTTCATTATTAGTCGGGAAAAGTCCAAGGTAGGCATAGTATAACCAAACAAAGATATCTAATTACGTTTTTGTAATGTGAAAAAAGGATAGTGCTATTTTGATATAAACCGGGGAATTTAAATAAAGAGGGTTATTAATAGGTATTTTCTAAATTCTTCAAAATTTGATCATCAAATTTTGAATCACTAAAAGTCATCAAATAATTTTTAGTGATTTTCTTTTACAGAATAGCACTATCTATCTCCAAAAATTCACTAAATCTAGTGACAAAATCACTAAAGTGGCAACGCTGGACGAGACGCGAACTATTACGTACTAGCCCTCGGCCAGGGCAGTCACACATAGCCGCAAGCGATTTTACGTGCACACATGTTTAAGTGTCGTTTCTTTTCGCGTAGTGTATATTTTCTTTGAGTTTGACTTATTTGTCATATTTATTCGCGTAGTGTATATTTTCTTTGACTTTGATTTATTTGTCATATTTATGTATAGTTTTATCAATACCATTTCTTATTTTAGCTTAGGTACATTACAAAGGCCTGTGGAACGTTTCTCACCGGTGTTAATGACTTCTTGTTCAGTATAAACCATACTTACTTGCTTTTTACGTCGTAGAGCCACATTGCAGTTATTGTTATGGTTGCAGCATAAATGGGTCTACCCGATCAGGGAGGACAACGCTCTAACAGAATACCAGTATAAAATAGGGGCTTAATGCTGTTGTGTTTCATATATTGAGTGTAGAGAACCGGGGACCCTTTTTTACTGGTAATGTGAAATTTTATCTTAGTCTTCAGGGGTGATAACGTATCTAGACTTTTTTAATCAATGACATGTGTAGATGTGTAAGCTAGAACATCCAATTACCATCAGGTGCTGTGTGCTCGTTGATTGCCCTTGGTCTATAAAAAACTTAATTTTGTACATTTTGGTTCACACTTCAACGAAAACGGTTTTTCAGATTATTGTACTATAGACGTAAAAATGTCTTTCGTTCGATGTGTAGTATTCGCGTCCATCCATGCATCCATTACAACCTATGAAAGTCTACTGCTGAACATAGGCCTCGCCGATAGATTGATTTTGCCTTAGTTTATGGATATTGATTAGGAGAGATTTTTCCTTAGTTGACACGCTTGGCAAGCGGGTTGTCAACAGCAGTTTTTTTATTATTTTGAGTTGTTTTCAAGAATATGCTGTTGCCCATCACCTGTATCAGTTTCCCTCTGTCGCCTCTTACGACACCCATGGACGATATGCGTTAGTGGATATTCTTACACCGCGTGTAGTGGCAGCATCTAAATATTTTTTTGTTATAAATAAATACTTATAATGCTAGTAAACATTACTACTATTCCCTTTAACCACTTCTGGTAAGCTTAAATGAACCCACGACCTTTCGAGTTCGCGGTCCGTGCCCTGCCATTAGGCTACTGACGCTTCTATATATTTATATACATATTTTATCTTATATTTTGAAGATATCATTAAGGACTCAGTTAAGACTTACATCGTTATATCATAAATACTAACTCCCATAAACCTATTCTATTAGGTGGTAAATAATTAAAAAATACGCTGTGTAAATTTACCAAATTCTTGATTTACAAAAAAACTTTTTAAACCCCGACGAAGACAGAGCGAGAGCGGTGTTACATGATTGTAGTGTGTATCTGTGTGTATGTGTATCTGTGTATATGTGTGTATATGTATCTGTGTATATGTGTGTATGTCTGTGACATCATAGCTCCTGAACGGATGAACCGATTTTGCTTATGTTTTTTTCTTTTGAAATGTGTCTTAATCGAGAGTGTTCTTAGCTATATTTCAAGAAACCGTTCAGTCGTTGGAAGCTCACCAGCTCTTTTTGTTTCTGGGGTTTATTCAATTTTTTTGGTCAAGCTATCCCTTGAGCGTAATGCGATATTAGTCAGGTTTATATACGCTTCTAATAAATTAAAATTTTATCTAATAATATCAGTTTTCTAAATGGTACTTAAAACATTAGTGTGTTTTAAGTTTTATAAGTAGCTCATAAACATTATAACAATACAAATTTAATATACTATATGGACAGTTAAAAGTTATCATGTAACGTTGGTGTAATAGCATTGGAAATAGCCAAATTATGCGAATACTACTAATTGAATAAAACTATTTATAGGTATTTTATCGCGTTTAATTTACTTATTTTTATTCACGACGTTTCGGGTGCTTCACAGCACTCATGGTCACGGGGGTAGACAAACATTAATAAATTGAACCCGTAAAAATAGTTTTATTCAATGGGTTTTGACTTTTATATCACTCAGGTTTTAAACAGTGGTAGAGCCACGCGGCAGCTTTTGCTGTCGCACGGATGGGCCGGCTCGAACCGGGGTGGTACCACGACCTCACAGAATACCAGCGTGAAGTAGAGGTTTACCTCTGCGTTTCGCTTGGTGAGTGCAGGTGGCTGGAGGCCCTTTTTACTGGAAATGAGGCATTCCATCTTAGTCCACACGGGTGACAACGCATCTGCATTTTGATTTGTAATAGACGATAGATGTAGATGTCTATGGGCCGCAGCAACCACTTACCATCAGGTGGACTATGTGCTCGTTTGTCACCCTTATCCTATAAAAAAGGTGCTATTAAATCTAAAGCTTTAAGTTGCACAACAGTATATATGGCATATTTATCTGTTTATAAATATACATAGCTGAATAAAGGTACCTAATCTGTAAGACTTAATACATTTTCAGTCACAGTACAGTTTAATTTAATAAGCACTAGTGGACCATACGCTATACCATCTTCTAGAAACAATCTATGATACTCAGCAAGAGAATTTGGAGGAATCGATTCTGTCTCTGCGTAGTAACACGATATCTAGCCGTGTGCCGTTCATCCACATCCCCAGTACTGCGATAACGTGACCACAACCTTGATATCACATTTTGGCTGATGTGTAGAGCCTCAGCAACGACACGTTTAAGCACCATTTTCTAACATGCCCACGACTCGTAACATTTCATCTCGACTTAAATGAGGACGTGACATGACTCTTAAAGCTCATACTGCACGTTAAATTAAAAAAAAACAATCTAATCCCTTTTCATTACATAGGTACATAATTAATATCAGTAGAACAATTTAAATTTTCCTTGACGTAACGAATTACTAACAATTTTGCCGCCGTATTTTGTTTTTTCTTTTGTTTTGATTATTTACATTTTTAAATTTTGAAAATAGAATAAAAGAGGTTTTAATCTGTATATCATAGATTTAGTAATTGACGTTACTGTATATATACTTTTATACTTCTAAGTATAAAAGTATAAAATATTGAAATCAGCAGCGAAAGCAGTTGTGTCTAGAAAGAAGGAAGAACGAAAGGATGACTTCGATAGGAGGACTCACTGAAGATTTCCAATCAAACATTAAGTTTTTCTGGAAATCCATTAAAACAGCCAGAGGTAAAACTTCTACCTCGGAGCTGAGTACAATCAGGAGTCAAGATGGGAGCATTATAAAAGGGGAAGAATGTGTGTTAAAGAGATGGAAAGAGTATTTTGAAAGTTTGTTTGAAAGAGAGGAAGTGCAGGTACATCATCCGGCACCTTTCATGGAAACTAATATAAATGTTGATGAAAGTGAGATAAGCATGGATGAAATAGTGAAAGCGCTGAAAAAAATGAGATTAGGTAAGGCTGCAGGGTATGAAAGGATTACCGTCGAGATGCTGAGGGCTGGACAGGGCATAGTGGCTAGTCAGCTGTACCGCTACCGGGAGACTGGTGCAAAGCCGTAATCATGTCATTGTATAAGGGAAAAGGGTCACGGCAGGACTGCATAAATTACCGAGGTATAAGCCTTCTCAGCGTCGTCGGTAAATTGTATGCGAAAGTGTTGATTGAAAGGGTTGTAAATAAAACAGACGGAAAAGTATGGGATGCACAAGCAGGATTTAGAAAGGGAATGGGATGTACGGATCAGGTATTCCTTGCGGTGCATAGCCGAAAAGTGTTTGGCTAAAAACAAGAAGGTCTGTTGCGCGTTCGTGGATCTAGAAAAGGCCTATGATAGAGTGGTGAGGAATGAATTGTGGTCAGCATTGTCCGTGAACGGTGTGAGCAGTATCCTCATACGAGCATTGCAATCTCTTTATAGGGATTCTAGTGCTTGTGTTAGGATCAACGGGGCATACACTGGTTTAATATCGAAAAGGTGTTAGACAGGGATGTGTAGCGTCACCGTGACTGTTTAGTCTGTTCATGGACAATTGCTTGACAGATTTAAAAGAGAATGAAAGTGGGTTGAGAATGAATGAGTTACTCATCAAATGTTTTCTCTATGCTGACGACCAAGTACTACTTGCGTCTTCGGCCGAGAAGTTGCTGGAGATGGTAACTGCTATGAGTGGAGCTTTTGTTAGAAAGGGAATGAAGATGAATTTAATGAATTTAGCCATTCAGCGGGGAAACGCAGCCAGTGTTCTTGGCACGATACCGCGGGGAGTAGGACTATATGATATTTAAGTTTCTAGTTTTAGTTTTTTTTTTAATTATTATTATAGTTTTTAGTATTGTATTTTTTAATAAATATTAATAAATATTTAAAAAAGACTAAAGCGATCGTGATGTCATCTGTCATCCCACTACCCCATCGCAAACTCTACCTCTCGTGATGATGCCTCGGTTAGAGGCGAAACGCGTGTCGTATTGACAGTAGTATTGTAGTAATGTAATCGTGTTGGAATTATTAGTGGCAGTAATAGTGCATAAGGGACACATAACATAGCCATCTTTAATAAATGCCCTTACGTATGTCCTATCGATCTGTATGAAAACTTTATTTACTATTAGTTATATTAATTATTCATAGACGAGTAAAGCGAATTGATAAATTCATTGACTATTCATGACAAAATTGCTCGCTCAGTAACATTTAACGCTTGACGTGGCCGTAACTGTAATAATAAAATGGAAAAACTTACTAGTTAATTTTATTTACCGACTATAAACTTTCCTTTACACTGTTTTCATTGTTTTTGTCAGCTGTCCAATCTAAATTATGCAAATGGAATAGCGTTTTATTTCTATTTTACAACTTATTTATCAACACTGTCCGCATTGTAAGTTTAGTGAAGTAACTAAGTTTTTCAAATAAGTAAAGTTGCAAATATAGAGTATTTTCTGAATATCAAAATCAAATGCATATATCTAAGTAAACGAACTAACTAAGCTGCGTAAAAGCTATGTCAGCTTTTTTGAATAGTCGTTTACTCAAACAATGGTCAACTCAAGCATCAGAAAGAAAGTTTTACCAGTCTTGTTTTTGTCTTCTAATTATCCAACTAAGAAAATAAAAATTTGTTAATAAAAATGTAGAATTCCAAAAAATTTTAGAGTTAATATTAACTAGTACGTTGGGAATTTAAATTTCGTACATTTTGCTTATCACAGGGCAAAATCCACTTCGCATTCGAGTTATGCAACTAGGCAAGATCTTTGTCAAACATAGACTATTAATTAATCTTAATGTTTTTTAACTTAAAATTTCCTATTTTGATACAAATACTAAATCCTTTCTAGTATCAGTCTCAACAAATGGTTACATATTAGAAAGCAAATAGTAAACGAGGCATGTTGTAATATCGATGTCGAGTACACGCGGTCTCGTCGTTTCGAATTGATCACATTTCACTTCAGCCACAATGAAACCACTCGTTAACAACGGCGCCGTTAGATGAATGCCATTGCTTGTGCAACACCCTGCAATCTAAGAATATGGATTTTGTTACACGCCCTTTGAATAACCGATCGTAAACTCACATCGCTGTATCCATGATACAGCTTTAAACTAATTTTATAGTTCGTAAATATCTAACAGTTGCCATTCATTCGAAATCGAGACACCAAGGTTGGATCGTTATTGCTTGTTTTCGAAAATACTTTTTTAATTATAATCTTTGAAATATAATTTTCACTCGACTCGACTCGGCTATGCTGTCAATAGAATACAAGATATCCGAAGAGCGGTGGAAGAAGACTCAACGTTTTACACATATGCATTATGGGGACCAAACAGTAGCGATTCTCGATTTCAAAATCAAAGATTTATAATTATATTTATAAAAAAAAAAATACTAGTTACGCTATTAAAATTACTAATACTCCCGATAAACACTCTAAATAACCTTAAAATGCTTGTGTAAAGTGTGGTCTACCACAGTAGTCGAATGGCTTTCTGAGTTTGCAGTCCGAACCCTGCCATTAAGCTACTGTCGCTTCATAAAATTAATTCTCCGTCCATCCAACCAGCAGTTATAAAATAAGCTGGGCTGTTTTACAGCTTACATATTATGTTCTACTGCTGAGCACAGGCTGCCTCTCGTTTCAGAAAGAACTTTCTCTGGTCTCGGTTAGTCTACTAGTAATTTTTTTTTTTTACCCTATCTTTAGATTTAAGTTACAGTTATTTGACTATAAACTTTCATTAATATCATATCGTCACTGTAGGAAACATAAATGCTACATGAAAATTCTTGAAGAATACCTATGTAAAGTTTTTGCGTAAACAAACAAAGCTGACTCAACGACAAACGAACTAACAATATGTTCATATTGGCAGGACATGGATCATGATAAAAGCCTTAGCGATTTTCTCCCACGTGGATGTTCACAAATTACAGGTACATATTTTACTATTATCGAGTTGGTTTCCGCTCACGGCGCTTTCTTCTTTAATATTTCTTAAATATGAAGCTGATATTAAATAGCTGATATGATATTATTATTTATATTATTCAAAAATATTCTATATGTATAACAAAAGCTAGATTGACGACATTTTTTCAAACTTTTGACACAACTGCGGCTAGATTAACATGCGAGTAGAAAAAAGGTAATCAATTAAAAACCGTTTTAATTACCATTTTATAAGTGTTAATTATTATGTAAATAAAATAAAATAAAAAAGAATTAATTTAAATTAATTAATTGTTTTTTATTATTTATTAATTAATAGTGAATCATCATTTTCATCATCATTTTTTTCTAATTTTGGAATTTGTTAAAATGAATTTAGTTATTTATTTACATTGTTGACATATAGTATAAAATTAAATGTAACGAAAAGATTAATTCATAAATAAATCGATGTTTCCATTTGCGAATTCACGAATTTTGTTATTTTCAGTCTTAATTCTAGCATTGACGGCCTTGTTTCACAAATACCAATATCAAATATCGAATCATAGCGGAAATTGCGAAATGAGATTTCAGAATAACAAACATTAACCTATTCGCATACCATTTTCTAATTTTCACTAGATGAAATGTGTATTTAAAATTATATACGAACTTAGTATTGTAGTAATGTATGTATTCGACTACCACATTACACACTAAACACATTGTCATGTCAATATTAACATATTTTCGTTCGCTTTCTAATAACTTCTTTTGTTTTTTATAGAGTTTTGATTCTACGGTTATTTGTAACTATGTCTTCTGACATACTCTTTATTGTTATATTAAGTATTCTTTTAGTGAAAACTTGTAAGTGGTCTTCATTTTTTATAGATTAGCTGTTAGTTTTTCAAGGAAATAAAAATAAAATAAGATAAAAATTAAATTGCTTTACTTTCTGAGTTTGTTATTTTTTAAAGAACACTTTAATATCTTCTAACGATTTAACTTACATAGTCTAAGAGCATACTGTCTTACAATTTAATAGCCTTTATAGCTTTATACATGGTAAGAATAACTGACTATGGTTGGACCTTGGTAGAACCAAACAAATTGCGTGGCTGTCTATACCAAAACCCAATGATTATAATATACTCTTCGATCTAAACAATCGCGCGATTGAGTCAATTCTTAATAGTGTGACTACCAAAAACACGATGAACATAACATTAGATACGTACCTACATTTTAAACGACGCTGAAACCATACTTAACTTTTTGTAAGAACACGCACTCGCGTATATACATATAAATCTAAAATTAGGTTGCAAATATGATTCTAAGTGCATACATGTGCGTGAGTATGAGAAGCATGGCTTCAATGGCGGCTCTCCACGCAGATACATGCTTGATGAGCAAGTTTCATCGAGCAGCATGGCTATCTGCCAACATACTCGAATTTGCTCGAGTTGCATCACGAAGTATTGAGCCAAAGGTTTATTAGAATAAAGTAACTATTAAATAATTTTTATTCTTGAGTGGGTACATGTATGCTAGTGCGGTATCTTCACTACACTAGGACAAAATCTATTAATCGGCTGAGCGATTGTGAAATTCTAGTGGGAGTCGTTTTCTGTTGCGAATCACACCGCAACTGCGTCATGCTTCTTCATTATGATAACAATTTTAACTTGTTTGATGTTTTACACCAATTATGGCCTAGAAAAGAAACGTGCAAATTACATGATTGGGATTTTTTTGAAAAGTAGGTAATGTTCAACACGTTACCATGAAGCTTTGTGAATTGTTATTGTTTATATATAATCTTTAAAAGTGGTAGAGCCACGCTGCAGCTATATTCATTGTATAGTTGTAGTACGAATGGGTCGGCTCGACTGGGGAAGGTGTTTCGTATGGTGAATGTAGAGACCCGGAGACCCTTTTTACTGGAAAAGAGACATTCCATCTTGGTCCTCACGGTTGACAGCGCATCTTTTTTTTATAGGAGGGGGCAAACGAGCATGCGGCTCACCTGATGGTAAGTGACTACCGCCGCTCATGAACAACTGCAACACCAGGGACGGAATTGCAGATGCGTTGCTGGCCTTTTAAAAACGAGTACGCTCTTTTCTTGAAGGTCCCTAAGTCGTATCGGTCCGGAAAAATCGCTGATGGTAATCGATTCCACAAGGAAGTCGTGCGAGGAAGAAAACATCTTCTAAATCGCACAGTGGTGGACCGCCAATCATCCAGATGGTGTGGATGGTATCGGGAGTTCTGCCGCGATGTGCGTTCGTGAAATTTGGCGGCTGGGATTAATCCGAACAATTCCTCAGAGCACTCCCCATGGTAGATGCGAAAGAAAATGCAAAGAGATACAACATCTCTTCGCAGCGCCAATGAGTCGAGCCGATCGGAAAGGACTCGGTCGTCGACGATTCGAGCCGCTCTGCGCTGGATGCGGTCAAGTGGAAGGAGCTGGCACTGGGGAGCCCCTGCCCAGAGATGGGAACAGTATTCCATGTGAGGCCGAACCTGCGCCTTGTAAAGTTGCAGGCGGTGTGCCGGCATGAAATACTGTCCCGCTCTGCTGAGCACGCCAAGCTTTTTAGAGGCCAATTTGACCTTCTCTTCCAAGTGACCACGAAACTGCACGTCACTCGATATGTCGACGCCGAGGATTCCGATACTGGCTGAGGCAACCAGGGGAGTGCCTTGAAACTGAGGAGATACGACAAAGGAGTTCTTTTTAGCGGTAAGAGCGCAAACTTGTGTCTTCCGAGGATTAAACTAGACTAGATTTAGTCGCCCCCAGTTCGAGACTTTGTCCAACAAAGACTCGACTTCAGACAAGTTTGTTCCGGTACTCGGAGACGTTTTCCCGAGAAATATTAGCACGGCCGGTGTATAGAGCATCACCAGTGCTGTCATCCGCATAGCAATGAATGTTACCAGTTAGCAACATATCATTGATATACAGAAGAAACAGCGTTGGTGATAGCACACAGCCTTGTGGAACACCAGCGTTAATAGGCTTGTAGTCAGAACATGCACCGTCTACAACGACCTTGATGCTCCGATCTGCAAGGAAGCTGGTGATCCAATTGCACAATTTCTCGGGAAGCCCATAGGAAGGGAGCTTCGAAAGAAGCGCTTTGTGCCAAACCCGATCGAAGGCCTTCGCAATGTCCAGACTAACGGCCAACGCCTCCCCCTTGAACTCTACTGCCTCCGCCCATCTATGGGTCAGGTAGACCAGAAGATCACCAGCTGATCGACCCCGACAAAAACCGTATTGGCGGTCACTAATCAGCTGGTGATCCTCAAGGTACCGGATGAGCTGGCAGTTGATAATGGATTCCATTATTTTGGAGAACAAGGAGGTGATCGCGATAGGCCTATAGTTGGACGGGTCTGAGCGGTCGCCTTTTTTAGGGATCGGGTGGACAAAAGCTGTCTTCCATGAATTCGGGACTACGCCTTGGGAATAGGAGTACCGGAAAAGACGCGTTAGGACCGGTGCCAACTCCGGAGCACACATCCTCAGCACAATTGGGGGGTTCCGTCAGGCCCACTCGACTTCTGGATGTCCAGGGAGAGAAATGCTTTGCGAACCGAGCGCTGTGAGAACAGAACATCCGGCATGGAGCACTCACACCGCGGGATGGTCGGCGGTGTTTTCCCCCCGTCATCAAGAGTCGAGTTGGACGCAAAAAGGGAGCCTAAAAGGTCGGCTTTGTCTTTTGCGCCATGGGCCAGTGAGTCGTCCTCCCTGTGCAGAGATGGTAGTGATGGCTTACAGAAATTCCCTTGGACATCGACATCTGCATTTTGATTCACAGACAAGGATAGATGTAGATGTCTATGGGCCACAGCAACCACTTACCATCAGGTGTACTGTGTGGTCAAAATATATTCAAAGATTATTTTGCTTTATAAAAAACTTAAATTTAAAAAACAGACCGAATTTTGGTCACGGCATCCAGACTCACCGGAGACTAGCCATCAGGGCAGGACAGGATTATAGTGCATGAGTGTGTGCCCAAGCACATGTGCACTCTCTATTTCCTCACTTCTATAGACCAATAAGATAGTATACTACCCGGCCGGAGAGAGATCAGAGACCAATTTTGACGGGATTTTCACTGGCAGATAGCTGATGTCACAATGATTAACTTAGACTACTTTTATTTTAGAAAAAGAATTAGGGTTCCGCGCAAAAAAGATTAAAATCCCAAAACCACGCGCTCGAAGTCGCGGGGAACAGCTAGTACTTACTAAAATTGCAATATAAAAAAGAACTGGTGAATTTTTCACGCGGTTTTATATTTATTACTGTATATAACTCAATGTTATGGATTGCGTATTGGCGTTTTCTATTGATCTTTTATTGCGATTGCTGTGCATTTGCGTTATTGATGTTATCAAATTAGAATTAAATTTATAACGTCGATTCTCTTATAAGTATGTTATTTCGATATACCATAACCTCTGCAGCAGCCGCGTCTCCGATAAGATGTTAAAAATAACTAAAGAACTCATACGTTCCGTAGATAAAGCAATGCGTTTATATTTTATAATTCTTTTATTACATTGTAACATAGTGCCTGCTTTTATACAATATTTTGGTAACACTACTTCAAGTATTATAGAAAATGTTATATTATTATTATGTAACATTTTATAATATTATTGTGATCAATAAAATATAATTAGGTTATTTCATCCACGCATGTTTTAACATATTTTTGGGTTTTGGTTTATACGTGGTAGAGCCATGCTGCAGCTATATTAATAGTATAGTTGTAGCACGAATGGGTCTGCTCGACCGGGGTAGGACCACGCTCTCACAGAATACCAGCGTAAAATAGCAACTTAAAGCTGCTGTGTTTCATATGATGAGTGTAGAGAACCGGAGACCTTTTTTACTGGAAAGAGGCAATCCATATTAGTCCTCACGGGTGAAAACGCATCTGGATTTTGATGCGCAAACGTAGATATATGTAGATGTCTATAGGCCACAGCAACCACTTACCATCAGGTGGACTGTGTGCTCGTTTGTCACCCTTTTATTACTAATAAAAAAAACTCTACATGCCCGCTGCTTAAAAAATCCAATGAACGTTGTAATCAAGATAATTTAAGCACGAAATACAATAATTTATTACAATTTTTTTTATTATAAAGCTTTTTGACAGCATTCCTACTTATTTATTCGCTTACTATGTGATAAAAATGCAAGATGCTTTTGTGCCTGTCTGAGTTGGTACTACCTTCTTAGTTATTTCTGCTGTCTAGCAATTAAATAACTGCTGAGTTCCGTTTCGAGAGTGGAGTGTAAGTTCTTTATCACCCTGTTGCACTCCGTAGGGCGGTAGAAACCTGCTACTGGTCGGTATCGGTAAGCACCATCTAAACATCAGTGATAAACAGTTCATCAGTAATTAGGGAAACAGAAACTAAAGTTAGATTTTTTTATAGAATTAGGGTGACAAAAGAGCACACAGTCCACCTGATGGTAAGTGGTTGCTGTGGCTCATAGATATCTACATCTATCCTCGATTACGAGTCAAAATGCAGATGCGTTGTCACCCATGAGGACTAAGGTGGAATGCCTCGTTTCCAGTAAAAAGGTTCTCCGGTTCTCTACACTCACCATACGAAACACAGCAGCGTTATGCTGCTATTTTACGGTGGTATTCTGTGAGAGCGTGGTCCTTCCCCGGTAGAGCCGACCCATTCGTGCTACAACTATACCAGTAATATAGCTGCAGCATGGCTCTACCACGTTTAAAGAATAATTCTATGTTAAAAATTCTATTTAGTTCGGAAACACAAATCTGCCATACGACTTCTGTCGTGTACCACTCCTTTTTTATGAGTAAATACAGGTTTTATAATTAAATACAGGCGGGACGGTTTTTTTTCATACTGGCAGGGCCACGGGAACGCTTTCCTACAAATCAGTCGCGGAGAATAGGGCGAGTAGCTCATCGTCATACCTACACTCCTCTTCCCTTGCGACTCCATCTTGGCTTCGGGTGGAGGACACCCCTCCAACCACAATTCACCAACGCGCATCCAGTATAGGGTAGGATCAGCCAAGAAGGTTCTTCTTTTTTCACGGTGGGAGGGACGGGTTGATTGTGAACCATTCCTAGCACAAGCATTTTAGGTTTAGTTGGGGTTGTTAACCGGAGTAGTGTTAAACACATTACTATTGTCGTATTTTTTTTTTGTAAATGTTATCCCATAGATCTATTTATAATTTTTATATTATAGGAATTTTAATATAGCACTTAAATTAAATTTTAAATTTTAATAAAGGGATTGCGAATAATCCAGTTATCTATCGTGACAATAAATGTATTGATTTATAGATGCATATTGTACCAACCATTGTAAATAATCAAATAAACCAAGTATCACATAAATTTCAATTAGCAGCTTAACGACGCAGCTTTAACTGACCATTTCCTAACAATAGCTAAGTTCTGGTATGATGAAAAGTTTATGCCCTAATATTTACCATTGCTAGATAATTTAGAATAGCTTAAGGAATTTCTGATCATAATGTGGATGAGTCTCGGTACAGCTATACTATGGTTGTAGCACGAACAAAGAGATTTAGATATATAGTCTATATATTAGTATACTTAAATGTCTTTGAGCACGAATGAGTCGGCTTGAGCGGGGTAGGACTACGCTCTCACAAAATACCAACGTAAAATAGCAGCTTAATGCTAGTGTGTTTCTTATGGTAAGTATAGACAACTGGAAAAGGGTCTTCACCATTTTTACTGGAAACGAGTCATTCCATGTTAGTCTTCAGTGGTGACAACGCATCACAATGAGGGCTAATAATCTTCCACTCACCAGATGTCGCTACTAGCGACTGAGGTAAAGTTTTTTGTTACACAGTGTCATTTAATTGAGAAATTAGTTTTAAATAATAGTTTATCATTGTCTAGAGTATTATATTAATATATAACACAATGCGTCAGTGGTTTGATTTTTAATTTTTTGCACATTATAACTCTTTTTTTTTAAAAAGTCGTCTTTTAGTTATATTTATAGTTTGGTTTATTAATTTCTAATGTAATTAATATAAAATATAACTAATAACACAGAAAGAAACCTTAAAGATTACATTTTCCTAAGAAATTATCGTCCCCGCTATGAAATCTGTCAAATATTTTACCTCACTCGAAAGTGGCGCCGCCCTGGTGGCAGAAAAAGTCGTGGATGCCCTCATTAAGCACGTGCCTTTCCAATGGGTATGTAATACGGTATGTTGTTGCTGCTCGGGGTCACTAGAGCCAAAAAATCTGCGTCGTCAGTACCAGACGTCTCGCACCATCATCGATGTTCCTATCAACGGCCTAGATATTTTACTTCTGGCATAAACCTATCGAAAATTATAAGCGTGTAGAGCGTTGTACGTGGTAGAGCCATGCTGCAGCTATATTAGTAGTATAGTTGTAGCACGAATGGGTCGGTTTGACCGGGGAAGGACCACGCTCTCACAGAATAGCAGCGTAAAATGGCAGCTTGATACTGGTGTGTTTCGTATGGTAAGTGTAGAGAACCGAGACCCATTTTACTGTTAAAGAGGCATTCAATCTTAGTCCTCACGGGTGACGATGAATCTGCATTTTGATTCTTCATTGAGGATAAATGTAGATGTCTATGGGTCACAGCAACCACTTACCATCAGGTGGACTGTGTGCTCGTTTGTCATCCTATCCTATAAAAAAGAATCACTTTTTCACTCTTTCTTTTTTATCAGTTAGTAAAATTCCTCAGCTGGACATAGGTCAATTCCTTTGTTGAGAAGTGCTTTTTACAAGTGACACGAGCACGCAGTCCACCTAATGGTAAGTGGATGCTGTAGCTCATAGACACCTATACCTATCCTCGATTACAAAATCAAAATGTAGATGTACTGTTACCCTTGGGACTCAGAATTCCTCATTACCAGTAAAAAGGCTGTCCGGTTCTTAACACTCATCATACGAAACACAATAGCATTAGGCTGCTATTTTACGCTGCTGGTATTCTGTGAGAGTTATTTCCCCGGTCAAGTCATCTCATTCGTACTGCAACCATAATATAGCTGCAGCGTGGCTCTACCACGTTATTAAACTTGGCTCTACCGTGATATAAATTTACCTTCTCTCCGCAATATGCATTAAAATAAAGTCGCAGTACCAAACGCCTTGCACCTCTGACGCTGATCTCCGCCCCATGGATGTGTGGGAACGCTTTTGCACACATCCACGGCCTCACCAGCACGGCCACCCTATGGCGGCCCCTCCTTGGGGAGGATTACTCCTCCTCCATATCCTTCTCAGGTAACGCGCACCAGAACACATGGCGCGCCTTCCTCCGCTGCCTCCAACTTCAAAGTTATGGGGCCAGGAAGAACAAGCACTCAGAAGCACTAGCCCTCTTGATCCCAGCGGTGCATCTGGTCTATGGCTCCGCCGCTAACCAAGATTCAGCTGCGGAGGGTAAAGAGAGCGGCACCTCGCAATACCGAGACTCCTTTCCCCACGCAGCCCCACCACCACCGCATAAACGGTGCGGCCCCGTCAGAGTCACGGAGAAAAGGGCGAGTGGCGTATCGCTATACCAGCATTCCTCTTTCTCCGCTACTCCGCCTCGGCTGCAGCGGTAGGGGAAGAGGACACGAAAAGGATACGACCCACCACGACAAGGTGGTAACCCCTTTCGAGGAGGGGGGAGACCTATTTATTTTACATGGGGAAATGCCTACGCATACCCGCCTCGCGGGGGCAAGGACGGGTTATGTCGGACTCGCGACTAAAACCCCATGGTGTTCCATCTTCGTCGCCTATTGGCAGGGCCACGGGAACGCTTTCGCACACATCCGCGGCCCCACCTGCGCTGGCCGCCCCATGGCGGCCTCTCCTCGGGGGAGGACTACTCCTCCCCATCTTCTTCTCAGGTAAGGCACACCAGAACACATGGCGCGCCCTCCTCCTCGGCCTCCAATTTCACATGCGCAACAGACGCCCCCGTATGTAATGCATTAAGATTCAGCTGCGCAATACCGACAATCCTCTCCCGTCAGAGTCGCAGAGGATAGCCAAACCTGCCCACCGACACATATCCGAAGTGGGCTCGCCAAGCCCACTCGGAGTGGCCATCTCGGGCCGGCCCTACACCACGGGCCAGCCAAGGGGTGCCGCGGGTGACCAAGCCACAACTACTAATCCCCCCCCCCCCGCCATGACAAGGCGGGAACCCGCTCGTGGGGGGAGGAGGGAAGAGACCTAACCTAAGCTTAAATTTTATCATAAGCCTTAACAAGTTCAGGTTTTAGATCAAAAATCTACTTTAACCATAAACTTGCGACATACATAATTATATATTATTTGATAAGATTACACATTTAAAATTGAATTGATGCGTTTATTCATATTTGGTAAATAAAAGCATAGAGATTACCTTTTTACAGAACAAAAAATATAATCAATAAATTTTACTAACTACTTTGAACAGCTTAGGTAAGCAGTATTCTATAGGTAAAATGCTAGTTGATTCTTGAGACACGATTAGCATGGGGTAATTAGTATGAAAATATATTGTAATTAGTGTCAGGAATCTGATAATTAAAGGCTGTTTAGCATGGAAGGCATATAGCAAGAAGACTACTCCATGCCTTTTTAATCTGATGTCTCGGAATAATTATTGCAACTCATAAATAATAATGTTGACATTCCTTTGTTTGTTTGTGTTCACATTAAAAATCATTTTATCTGTTCCAGCCGCAACGCAAAAATTGGCCGAAGCATGCAAGAGTTGCACGGGAAGAAGCGCGACCTACAGCGCCTACGTCGATACAAAATTCTACTAGTAAGATATAATTTTACAAAAAATTATTTAAATAACTGTGATATATAAAAGTAATTAACAACAATCAACAAACGGCGATGTTTTAGGTTTTCAGAGAAACAAAGCAAACACCAATACACCCTTCTGTACTTTTGTATTTTTGTATTACATTGAATTGATATGACATCATTTGTTTACTCCGATCACAGTTTGTCCCGTGTGGTCTTTTTGCTTTGGATAATAATTGACAAAATTGTATCCCAACAGCACACAATTTCATAAACTTTGTAAACCTCTAATTTCAATTTAATATCTAGCTTATTCAAATGTACACCTACATAAATCTAAATCTTTACATATACAAATAAATAAAATTGAAGTGTCTGTTTGTAATTTCAAAATTACAGCTTTTAACTAAATTTATATGAAAGTATATACTGTACTTATAACAAAAACACAATTTATTACAATTTTAAGATTTTTGTTTGTCTGTGTGTCTTTGTCTGTTGTGTTTGTTCCGTTGTTGACTTTCACTGGCAGATAGCTAATGTTATAAGGAGTAACTTAGGCTACTTTTATTTTAGAAAACGAAGAAACGAGAATGAGGGTTCCGCGCAAAAAAATTAAAACCCTTAAAATCTAATCGTAATAAATGCCACGCGGGCGAAGTCGCGGGGAACAGCTAGTAGAAAATAAATCAATTCATTTAAATTGAATTGAATACCTCAACTTCTGGGCTATATGATCATATCTAATGGTATCAGTACATTAGAGCTGTTTCACACTGCAGCGTGGTAGAATATACGAATCATAAAAATATAAGTACCTAATCCAGATGTGTTTGCTTCCAGTTCAATTTATACAGGGTGGATGTGACCTAATGTCTTGCGGTGAGGAAGCGGCCTGTATCCAGTTCAATAGTACTCTCCATTATTGCGTATGCACATCGAACGCCGAGCCGGCCAAGGAGGATTTGAAGTGTCCTCGAAGCATAGGTAACTATGGGTATAATTCCTATTTGTCCATGCAAGATACGAACTACATTTATGCATTATTCCTGTTGACGTTACAAACACAAATTCGTTTGAAAACAACTTTTATCCTGTATCTTACATGTATTTGAATGAAACGTAATATTAATCAAAACCAAATTAGATATCCATCCTTCTAATAAGTCGAATTTTATGAGGGCTTATAAGAGATAAGTCCTGGACGACCGAGCTTCGCTTGGCGTTAGAAAAAAATTATAATTTTCTCACGGATGTCACCTATCTATTACGTCTTCGTTTCCGAGAAACCAATCACATATTATATTAATACTTTAAGCGATCAATTCTTATTTCTCGGAAACAACTTTACCAATTTGGAAGAAATTTTGTACATATATATATATCATTCCTGAGAAACTTTGTTTTTATGCAACTAATAAATACTACAGAACAATAAATGCTATAGAAGCAATATTTAACTTCTATACTTAACAAGGCCTTCATGGTAATAAATTACTTTCAATATTTCAGTCGTTAAATGATCGACTGGTGAATAATGTTCGTTGCAGTTATTATTTATGATAATTTCACTATCATTTGGCCGCATTCAGATTCAAGTTCTTTATTTATAAACATTTGGTTAACTCGTAACAGTTTATTATAAATAATGAGGTGAACTAATCATAAGTAAAAGACATATGCATATTATTTTAAGTAGAAGTTAACGATACGATCGTATGACCTTACAGTCAGATAAACTAAGTACTAAGTCGCAGGGTCTGACTTTGAACCTAAGCCGGAATCAACATTTATGCAAAACCACAAATTTGTAGTCTCAATGCGTTGCGTATGTTTCCTCATATCTGGAGCTTCAATTCGCACCTGCTTTCTACGTAATAGTATAAAGCATTACAATAAATATAGGTGTTTATTATTATTTTGTTTCCATGCCATTTCGATAGTATTTATTAGTTGTTACCCTATTTAATATTTAGTAGTAAAGTACAACCAGTGCGTGTTGCCAGTGATGACCTATGGAACTGAGACGTGGTCTTTCACTGCTGGCCGGATGAGGAAGCTCAAGGTCGCTCAGCGAGCTATGTAGAGGGCTATGCTCGGCGTTTCTCTGCGTGATAGACTTAAAAATAAGGATATCCGCAGTAGAACCAGAGTGACCGACATAGCCCAACGGATTAGTAACCTGAAGTGGCAATGGGCCTGCCATATAGCTCGAAGAACCGACAACCGATGGGGAAAAAAGTTCTCGAGTGACGGCCTCGTGCTGGCGAACGAAGTGTAGAGCGTCCTCCCACTAGATGGAGTGACGACCTGGTTAGATATGAAGGAAGTCGATGGATGCAGGTGGCTCAGGACCGTGCTTTGTGGCATTCTTTGGGGGAGGCCTATCTTCAGCAGTGGACTTGTGAAGGGCTGTAATCATAAGTTAAATTGTCACCATCATTATCATTATTATTATCATTAAAGAATAAATAAATACAATAACTAGATCAATAAAGTGTGCTCGTAACTGTCAGTGAGAAATACCAAATAAAAACCTAAAGTCTAGCATCACACACCAAAAATTTCTGTAATTAAATGATGTGCTTATTGTTACAGTACCATTGAGCCCGATTGCCATCCATAACATCATCCCACCATTAACATCGAACTCTTCAACTGATGGAAGATATGCGTCTTTGCCGCCTACACAAGTAAGATACTTAAGTAACTTATTTTTTTAATAAACTGAATTATAATTTCGCAAATTTAGCAAGAGATGGAGAGCTGTGTTAAACATCGAGAGAGTAAAAGCTAAGAAGCTCTTGGTGATGAAAATTGTTTTAACAGACATTTATTAACTTTAGCATTTCCGGATGTCTGAATAATCTAAAATTTTACAAATTTATTAAGAACTCAAAAACAATATTACAATTATTTCAATACTATATGGTATATATAAAATATATTCTATTCTCACTGGTATCTGATCTGATGAGGTCTATTAACACTAATCTAGTTAATACTAATGAGGAACCATTTATTTTGTCAGTTTAACGATTTCCCAAAGAAAATCTCAAAGCCCTTCGGTTTAAATATAGCTAAATCGCTCCTGGCTCTCTATCTATCCGTGAAATCCCATTGCAATTGGTTTGGCCACTCCCACGTTTAGCCAACAGTTAAGACCGACAGACAAAATAAATTAAAATGATTATTCTAGTCTTAATCGCACGCAAATGAGCCCAATAAGCAAATAATGCCCTGAGCTTAAAAGTAGCCAGTTATTCCTTTTTTTATAGGAAAAGGGGCAAACGAGCATGCGGCTCACCTGATGGTAAGTGACTACCGCCGCCCATGAACAACTGCAACACCAGGGAGGGAATTGCAGATGCGTTGCCGGCCTTTTAAAAAGGAGTAGGCTCTTTTCTTGAAGGTCCCTAAGTCGTATCGGTTCGGAAAAATCGCTGATACTAATCGGTTCCACAAGGAAGTCGTGCGAGGAAAAAAACATCATAAATCGTACAGTGGTAGACCGCCAATCATCCAGATGGTGTGGATGGTTAGGGAGTTCTGCCGCGATGTCCGTTCGTGAAATTTGGCGGCTGGGATTAATCCGAACAATTCCTCAGAGTACTCCCCGTGGTAGATGCGAAAGAAAATGCAAAGGGATGCAACATCTCTTCGCAGTGCCAATGAATCGAGCCGATCGGAAAGAACTCGGTCGTCGACGATTTGAGCCGTTCTGCGCTGGATGCGGTCAAGTGAAAGGAGCTGGCACTGGGGAGCCCCTGCCCAGAGATGGGAACAGTATTCCATGTGAGGCCGAACCTTTACCTTGTAAAGTTGCAGGCGGTGTGCCGGCATGAAATACTGTCTCGCTCTGCTGAGCACGCCAAGCTTTTTAGAGGCCAATTTGGCCTTCTCTTCCAAGTGACCACGTAACTGCACGTCCACTCTGATGATTCCGATACTGGCTGAGGCAAGAAGGGGAGTGCCTTGAAACTGAGGAGATACGACAAAGGGGTTCTTTTTAGCGGTAAACGCGCAAACTTGTGTCTTCTGCGGATTAAACTGGACTAGATTTAGTCGCCCCCAATCCGAGACTTTGTTCAGCAAAGACTCGACTTCAGACACAAGTTTGTTCCGGTACTCGGCGACGTTTTCCCGAGAAATATTGGCACGGCCGGTGTATAGAGCATCATGTCACGGTGTATAGAGTATAGTGCAATGAATGTTACCAGTTAGCAACATATTATTGATATGCAGAAGAAGCAGCGTTGGTGATATATTACAGATAGACACTTCAATTTTATTTATATGTATAGATAAGTATTAATAACGCAATGCGCGATTCTCCGAAATGTTCCGTTCAGAGTTACGAAAAGTGTCCTATCTTTTACTAAACTAAAAGATACAGTAAAATATATAGAATTACATATGCTGAAAAACTAATTTTGTATTTTATTAAAAACTATTCTACGCTCAATCATTCGAGCCTTTAATAAACTCCCTAAAAAATAAGGCAATTAGATTAACATCCACTCACGCGTAATTTATTTGATTGGCTTTTGGGAAAACAATTCTATTCGGGAAAATTAAAGAATGTTTTATTAAATTTTAATACCGTATTGTTTCTTCTTGTTCGTATTTTAAATCGTCAATATTAAAAATTCAGTTCATATTTAAAAGAACAGGTAACGTAAAGGGAATCATTTGTTAAAAACAGTTTATAATATATTCCCTTACGCAGCAAATACAGGCAGCACAGCACTAAATACGATTTAAAAAGTATAATTTTCGTTTTTTTTGTAATTTTTACAACTGTTTTATGTTTACCCACCTTATCAATGTACTCGTACATATTGATTTTGAGATGTCCGCGCGTGACGTCGGAATGGAAAACGAAAACAGCTTTTAAACAGTAGATAACTGATAAATATTCATTAGGCTCTGATAACGCTAGACAATTTCGCCCAAAGAGATCGAGAGATCGAGAGACAAGCTAAGAATAGACTTTTTAATATCAACAATTTTTAAATTGCGTTTATGCTATCCAGTAATGATAGAAGCATTTAAACCTACACAAGTTACAAAATCTTAGTTACTCACGGACCATACGTAGATAATTCGACAAACTCAAAACATTTATTAACTTTGTTACTTATAGAATAAGCACACAGTTGACAGTGTGTGGATACTGTTGTTGCCCACTTACGAGTATCAGCCCATTCATGTGGACTGTGTGTGTGACATCTTTTCATCTATCCCCAATTAATATAAAAAGTTGATGCGCTGTCACGCCTAAGGACTAAGATAAAATAAAAGTAAAAATGTATATTCGATTCTCTATGCTCAGCATCTACTCTATGCATACATTTCTGTGAGAACGTGTTCCTTCCCCGTCGAGCTGACCTATTATGGTTGCAGCCACGGAGAAAAGCAGCAGCGTTCCTCTTCCACGTTAAAACTTGCACTAAATCAGCAGTAAAAATTTAAGTTAAAAGGTACCAGCATCAGTGGTAGTTCAGATATAAATTTTATACTACTACTACTACTGGTGGTAGACCAGACTTCGATTTAGTGAAATTTATAATTATTTTGTTTATAGGTACCAAAATCCCTGGTTAGTAGTGAAGTCTTCTCAGAGACACCAGGTGACACATCTGTTGTCAGACCTGGAGGCAATGTGGGCACTAGTGAATACATTCTGATAAGCGTAATGTCAGGTGGAGCCCTACTCCTCTTTCTTGTAGCCTCAGCAATATTTCTTTACCTGAGAAGACGCATTTGTCCCGTCGATGGAAAAGTTCAACCGGTAAGAGTGATGCAACTTTATTATTGGTTTTATTTCATTATAAACTATAAAATATGAGACTTCAATAGTATATATGTTATATTTATTAGATACAATCGTTTTATGTATTCAAGCTCATAGAATACGCATTTGGATACGTACCTACTTACGAAGCTTATGCCATTGCAAGAAGCCATCGACAATGTCTTGTTGATTTTTAAGTTTTTTGGTGATTTTTAAACTTCAAATACGAGAACTTTTAATATTTTTATAGTGTTTGTTATAGAATAGAATAATTTTTATTCAATATAGATCACATGTGTAATTCTTATTGAAAGTAATTTTTTTACTTTACCACTGGTTCGAAAAAAAACCTCTGTCCTGGGAAGAACTAGCAAGAAACCCAGCGGGATTTTTATTTTGAAAGCATATTTTACATTAATGGTTGGTACAAAATTTACTTTAGAAACAGCTTGGAAGTAATCACCTCACCTATTATGTTTGTGTTTGTAGCGTATTCGACCAGGAGAACCTCTGCTTGCTGAGCGGTATATAACGAACCCGCAGTACGGTGTGTGCGGCGGCAGTGCACTGGCTGTACCATCCACTGGCACTCTTGGGCCTCGACATACTGATACTAACGAGCCTCAAGTACCGCTACTGGATAGAAAGGCGTTAACTTTCCTAGAAGAAGTTGGAGAAGGTTGCTTTGGAAAAGTTCATAAAGGTTCGTAGTTTTATACTGCTGTTTATTTAGGTTTATACTGCTGTTTGGTAAGTTATTTGCTTACCACAAAAGTTCTGCTACATTTTGTGGTAATCAAATAACTTACCACAAAATTGACGTCGATTTCTTGTTTTGGTCAACTTCAAAAAAGGGAAGTAGTTTCTCAATTCGACTGTATGTTCGTTTTTTTTTATATGTATGTTTCGCGATATCTTGTACAACTGTGAAATTTAATTGTTATTTTTTAACTAAATAGATGATACTTCAAGAGTACCATATAAATTTCGAAAAAGATTCCACCTCTAAAGATGGGAAAGTAGGGGATGAATTTTTTAATGTAACTATTTTGACGGGACACTAGTTGTTACCTTAGTTTGTGATTCCTTAGTTCACTTAGACTTTAGAAGCTATTAAGTGGAAACTATTTTATTCCTTTTATTTATTTGAAGTTGGTTTACATTTTTTATTAAAAGTTTATTTTTATCCATAGAATAATTCATTTTCTTTCACATTCACTCAGTTCACCCGTCAGTGCGCAATGCGCAATGTCTCGTCTTACGGAGAAGAGCTCGTGACAAATTGTAAAAATTACTTAAAATATTGTCACAACAGTGATGAGAAACATAAAAAAATGATGGTATTACATTTCAGAGATAATTTAATATATTTAATTAATTATTATTACCTAAATCACTCGTAAAACCAAAACAATACTTACCTATCATGATACAAAATCATGCTAGTTGTGAGGAAAAGAACTGCACAATTTTCATTTGAAATCTTTAGTTTCTATTATATATTTTAAACGTTAAATCGCAATATTCTGTGTAAACCTCAAACGTTTAAACCTACTTACGAGGGTGGATTGAAAAGTACTCGGCCTAACCAAGAAAATAAACACATACTAAATCAGTTATATTTTTATTTTTCTACATAATCACCATCAAGTTCAATACACTTTTGCCACCTCCCCTTCCAAGCATTTAGACCGTTGAAAAAAAATGATTCTTCCTTAGAGTCAAAATATGCGTCTACAGCTGCTTTGACCTCGTCGTTTGTCGAAAAACTTTGACCTCCCAAGTGCTTTTTTAGGTCAGGGAACAGAAAGAAGTCTGATAGTGCCAGATCAGGTGAATACGGCGGATGCGGTAACAGTTCAAAGCCACAGTTGTGAATTTCAGCCATTGACTGTACTGACGTGTGAACACGGGCGTTATCTTGATGAAACAGGACTTTTCTTCTGAGCATTCCTCGACGTTTTTCTTTTATTTCCTCTCGTAAACGACGTAGTAAGGTGCAGTGGTAATCAGAGTTTATAGTCTGACCCCTTTCAAGATAATCAATCATAATCACACCTTTCGAGTCCCAGAATACTGAAGCCATCACCTTATTTGCCGACAAAATCGACTTAGCCTTTTTAGGGGGTGGTGAACCAGGTCTTCTCCACTGTTTTGATTGTTGTTTTGTTTCCGGTGTACAGTAATGAACCCATGTTTCGTCGATAGTAACAAAACGATTCAAAAAATCATCTGCATCGGCTTCAAATAACTCCAAACAGTCGCGTGAAATAGTCAATCGCGTCCTTTTTTGTTCAACTGAAAGCAGTCGCGGAACCCACCTCGCAGACACCTTGTGGAAACCCAACTCGTTGACAATGATGTTTTGAGTTCGTTCATAAGAGATGCCTATAATTTCGGCTATCTCTCTAATTTTTAATCTGCGGTCTCTCATTATTAAATCAAGTACTTTTTTAATATTTTCGTCAGTAGTTGACGTCGAAGGCCTTCCAGAGCGGGGTTCATCTTTCACACTCTCTCTACCACGCTTAAATTCTGCTATCCATTTTTTGACGGATGAATATGACAGAGCACAATCGCCTAATGTACTGACCATGTCATCATGGATGGCTTTTGATGATAGCCCCTTCTTATGGAGGTACTTAATGACGGCACGCTGCTCGATTTGCTCCATTCGCGGAAATTATGTCCGATTACTTTGTTAATAAATTTATAAAATCACAACTAATTATCGCACACGTTTCGAACTTCACACAATGAACTAGTCTGAACTGAACTAAATAATGTGGGTAGATTTGATTTTTAGAATTGAATGGATCTGTGTTAGGCCGAGTACTTTTCAATCCACCCTCGTAATATTAACAATACTACTACAAACATGTTATTGGTAAATCTGCATTTAGGTCAATCTTGTTTTGCCTAGGTCAAAGTAGTAGAATTAGTTAAGACAATACTTAGACTCCCAAATAATCTAAGATACTATATTAAAAATGTCTTGATATTAGGGTTTGTTGATTTTTATCGTCTAGTTTAGTAGATCCTAACACGCGTTAAATTTTTGATCGTAGATCCTAACATGCGTTCAATTTGAACGGCTACCTTTACTCTGCTGTAAAACATGCACAGAAATGAAAGGAGGCCTGTACCCAACAGTAGGGCTGTGGCAATGTTATGGCATTGTGATGCCTCGTAGGTCTAGTAGTCGTAAGCGCGGCTGCTGATTATGACGCCCCGGGCAGGCATCTGTCAGTCTTGCTACCTGCGTGAAATAATTACCTACAATCGCGAGGCGCCCCGGGCTGCATACGCAGTTAGGGCTAGCGCGTTCTGGGCGATTAGATGTCAAAGAGTTTTTAACGCTGTTTACGTAAATAGTTTTATATAAATACTTGTTGAAATAGTTTTTGTTTAGTATTTAGTAAGTATTTTTTATTGTAGGTTAAAATATTTGCAAAAGTTTTAAAGTCATTTAAAAATAATATACAACGTGTCCCAAAATTCAACGATAAGCCAACACCGGAGGATAGACCTGCCTCGGACTAATCGGGGAAAAAAAGAAAAAATATATATCCCAATTATATTTTAAGTTATATAAAAAAAATGAAATTCTTCAGAAATTGATACCGTTTATGATATTTTTCACTACCATGACCACAAATTTTTAAATATTTTTTTCTTTTTTTTTATAGGCAACCTGAATAGTACTGCTATCTACCACAATTCTTAAAAACTCCAGAATAACTCTTGTTTTATCACGAAAATTAAAGAAACTTATTTTATTCCCTAAATTTTTTGAAGACTTTTACTTTTAACCAAATTTAACTTATCGTGGTGTAAAAAAAAGTATGAACACTAGTATGGCAAGTTTTTTTAAAAATTGACGCAACTAACCAACATTCCAAAATGGTATAATACTCTAGGAAAACAAGTTATAAAAATATGGGCCTATTATTTCTAAACAGGGGCCAAATTCCTTAAATTGTAATTGTCAGTAATCACTTTTACTACATGCCCAAAATGGGTTCCTGTTACAATTTCTAGGAATTCGAATGGGGCATTAATACCTTAGATGTTAGAGAGAGATAGATAGATATAGATATTTACGTTAAAAAGAGACAACAACAGGGCAGGTAGAAAAGCTGTTATTATTCTCAGCAAGTCGGTTCAGTACGCTCTGCTCCTTTGTTTACTGCGCACCGTTCCCAATTCAACTTACGTGGCCCTCGTAGATACTATCGACTTTTGGCTTGCCTCTTTGGACTGGAATCGACCTGCAAACTTAACTGACCTGGCATTATTTGGACTGGAAGTGATCTGCAAACTGAACTGACCTGGCATTATCTTGGACTACGATTGTTTGTTTTGTGATTTAGAGTTCTGGCGCATTTTGGACTGTTTGGCGTTTAACATGCCGTAACCGTACACACCATAGGAATACGCTAATATGCATTTAATCTATGGAGAATGCCGATGTAATGCTAATGCTGCTAGCAGACTGTATCGAGAAAGATACCCAAATGCTCAAATATATCCTGATTATCGAGTGTTTATTAATGTGCATCAAGCGTTTTCGGGGGGTCGTATGCCATCCAATAGGAGAAGCGCTGGAAGACCTAGATTGGATCGTGATGAAGAAGTTCTCAATGAGATAGAAAATGACTCGACTACTTCGGTACGTGCCATAGAAGAAGCTACAGGAATCCTGAAAAGTTCTGCACATCGAATATTAAAACGTCACAAGCTTCACCCATATCACTACAGGCGTGTGCAGACGTTATTACCACGGGACTATCCGCTACGGGTCACATTTTGCCGTGTAATGCTGCAAAGGCACAGTGAAGATCCCCACTTCCTAGACAAAATTCTATGGTCGGATGAAACAACGTGCAAGAAAGGTGGGTATTTAAATCTTCACAATCAATTACCACCAGCGAATTTTCCGGACCGATACGACTTAGGAACCTTCAAGAAAAGAGCTTACACCTTTCTAAAAGGCCGGCAACGCATCTGCAATTCCCCTGGTGTTGCGGTTGTTCATGGGCGGCGGTAGTCACTTACCATCAGGTGAGCCGCATGCTCGTTTGCCCCCTATTCTATAAAAAAAAACCTACATAGTTGGAGTAATGAAAATCCACACTTGATGAGACAAGACAAATCCCAATATCAATTCAAGGTTATGACCGGCATATTAAATAGAAAAGTAATTGGGCCCTTTGAGTTACAAGGAAACTTAGATGGCAATAGTTATTTAAACATTTTACAAAATGACTTGCAAGAATTGTTAAACGACGTGCCCTTAAGTGATCTTCAAAACATGTGGTTCCAAAATGATAGTTGCCCAGCACATTATACCCGTCCTGTGCGAGAATATTTAAATCAAGACTATCCAGGGCGTTGGATCGGGCGACTTGGTCCTATCTTATGGCCACCCCGTTCACCCGATTTGAACCCCCTGGACTTCTTCTATTGGGGTTGTCTTAAAAACAGGGTCTACTCAAAACCCATTGTGACATTGGACGACCTTCGTCGAAATATCACTCAGGCTGCTGATTACATTAATAGCAGAAGATATGCAAGACAAATAAAACGATCATTTTTAAGGCGATGTCGTGCATGTATTAATGCTGGTGGCAAACAGTTCGAACATTTGCTATAATGTTAATAACTTAATAAATTACACGTGAAACTGTTTGTACCATTTGTTTTGAAATATTAAACATTTTTCAAGAACTAATACTTTTATTACACCCGACCGTCATTTGGCCCCTGTTAAGAAATAATAGGCCCATATTTTTTATAACTTGTTTTTCTAGAGTATTATACCGTTTTGGAATTTTGGTTAGTTGCGTCAATTTTTAAAAAAACTTGCCATACTACTGTTCATACCTTTTTTTACACCACGATAAGTTAAATTTGGTTAAAAGTAAAAGTCTTCAAAAAATTTAGGGAATAAAATAAGTTTCATTAATTTTCGTGATAAAACAAGAGTTATTCTGGAGTTTTTAAGAATTGTGGTAGATAGCAGTACTATTCAGGTTGCCTATAAAAAAAAAGAAAAAAATATTTAAAAAATTGTGGTCATGGTAGTGAAAAATATCATAAACGGTATCAATTTCTGAAGAATTTCATTTTTTTTATATAACTTAAAATATAATTGGGATATAAATTTTTTCCTTTTTTTCCCGATTAGTCCGGGGCAGGTCTATCCTCCAGTGTTGGCTTATCGTTGAATTTTGGGACACGTTGTATATGTACCTATATCACCTATCTAGTTGATAAATTGTAACAGCAAAACGTCTTTCCTACTATAATTGTTGCGTAGAAGGATGCTTAATGAGCAGAGAAAAGGATTCAGATATATAATTTTTTAAGTTACCAAAGGATAATGAAGGGTGAACTTATTTTTTTTGTTAGATAGATACTTATAGCAAAAAAGAATTAAATAATAATTTAACCACAGAAGTAATACCTAAGTACTTTATTACAACACTTTGTTGAAATTTACTTGTCTCTTGTAATTAAAGTATTTTAAGTTATAATAACACAAAACACTGAAATTAAAACTTTGTTTACAAGATTTTAAACTAAGTAGTATACGATCACATTTCTGTTAGGAATCGCATTTCGGGTTTATTTGTTGTTTACACTATCTACGCATTTCTTACGAGCCAAGCATCGCGATTCCCGACTAATGGCCTTGTAAGTTGCATGCGTTGGGAATCACAGAACTCACATAGTATCCAGCGAAAATATGGTCGATCGATCATACTCAGAATAGGTACTCTACCTAAGTAATTTACTTACCATTTCGCAATGTATTTTTTACTCTGTATTGAAAGCCCTTAGCAACCACGGAAATTCCGCCGTGACGTAGAAACGTACGTAAAGATGCAAAGTAATACGGCCACTCGCGCGCTGTGGTTAAGTTTTATTTAGATTGCGTGCGCGATTTATCTAATGAACAATAATTATGTAGGCTATTAAAACGTCGGCAAGCAGTCAATATCTAAGGAGTACAACTTCTGTACGTAGTGCTATTATTTATTCTGTGCCCCACGCTCGAATCCAGGATCGGGCTAAAAATAAGTTATTAGCTGCAGAGTTATTAGGAATTTATTTTGTAGCAGTCCGGAGTCAGGAAGTTGGTTGATGTTTCAGCCCAGTGACTCGCAAAAAAGCCATTAGTCCTGCGCCTCATCTCTCTCCGGTCTTGTTAGATTGCTGTTGCATAATGACAGTGAGGGCAAAAAGATAAGAGAAAAAAGAAGACACAAGTGTGCTTACGCACATACGTTTGCACTATAACCCTGTCCTGCGCAGATGGCTAGACTCCATTGAGACTGGCAGCCGTGACCGAAAAGGCTAACTTCACGATCATGGCTGCCGTTATTGTTTGTTATTATTATTTCTTAGGTAGTATTTTACTTTTTATATATTTTCTGATTTCTATATGACTTTTACAGGTGTTTTACGAACTAGCAGCGGAGAGCAAGTTGTAGCTATAAAAGTGTTGAAAGAAAGTGCAGGCCGAAGTGCAGAGGAGGACTTTGCGAGAGAAGTGTCCATTATGTCCGCGTTTAGACATCCCAACATATTAACTCTTGTTGGAGTTGTGTACAGAGGTAAACACTATATTATATCATTTATGTTAACTTTGACAATTAATTTACAATAAGCTACTTTATTTTAAGAAATTAAAAAAATTACAACTGTACAATAATTTATGAGGGTAGTTACGTTTTCCTCTTAGGCTATTTCGACGACGGCGAGAACATATAAATACTATTGAAAGCTGTCAAATGCGAAAGAGATTTCATAGTGCAACAAAGGACCGAGCGTGTTTGATGTATTTGCCTATTATTTGATAAGATAAAGACATAGTATTTTTTTATAGAAGCAAAGGTAACATACAAACACGCAGTTTATCAGATTCTAATTGCTATCTATTGTTATTCACCTATCCTCGATTAAGAATGAAAACAGATGCCTTGTACACGTAATAACTAAAAAATGGTGTGCCTCGTTACCAGTAAAGAGAGTCTCTTATTCTCGTCATTTACCATACGAAGCACAACAGCATTATGTTGATATTCTATGCGAGTGTGGTCCTTCATGATCGACAAGACCCATTTTACAAAGCAGGGCAAGAATCCAGTCTCTGAAACCAGCAATTTGTGTTTTTGTTCCTGCTGTAATTTCAACCCAGGAGATCTACTACAACCATTAAGCAACACAATCTTCAATTACTTCGTAATTCTTTACCTCGAAGGCGTGGTGGCTGAGGAGCTAATCGCTCGCCATAAATATCACATTACATAAGGAACCTGGGTTCGTTCCCCGCCGGTACAAATAAAACTATTATCTCCTAGCTGATTTATCACGCACCTGGCATTGAAGGAAACATTGTGAGGAAAAGTGCATGTCTGAGCAATTAAAAGATCTTTCATAGACTTGTAAAGTCCGCCAACACGCATTTGGGCAGCGCGGAGAACATTTCCTTGCCCTAAACCCTCCTGTTTGCTTGGATTTATTTGATTTTATTTTAATATTATGTATATGAATGCACAATGCATTGCCGTATAGTGGCGGTTAAAAATATCCACTACCCCATATCTTCCCGTGGGTGTCGTAAAAGGCGACAAAGGGAAACAGGCAGGAGATGGGCAGTAATGAATGGGCAGGAGTAAAAAAACCTGCGGTTGCTAACCCGCTCGCCAAGCTTGGCAACTATGGCAAATACCCGCCATGACAAAGTTACAAAAAGACTGCCCCCAGTCCCTGGCGGCCCCGCTATTCCTGGCTACGGTGGCGACCATGGTAACGGCGGGGCAGGGTTGCTAAGAATCTCCGGTGCAGGTTCGGTTGCCACCTAAGACGACTCGACCTGGCAACATACTACGCACGCACCCTGAGGACTGACGAGAAGATAGTGGAGCTGGAAGAAGAGATAGACAAGTTACGCTGGCATATTATAGGATTATCCGAGGTCCGAAGAGAGGGGGAGGACACGGTAATCCTCGAATCCGGCAACTTGCTCTATCACCGGGAGGGTGACCATCTGTCCCAAGGAGATGTTGGATTTATCGTCCACAAGTCTCTCGTTAACAACATTGTAAAGATTGGGAGTGTGTCGATGAGGGTTGCGTACCTTATACTCAGAATCACTAAACGGTATTCGCTGAAGGTCATACAGGTTTACGCACCAACCTCGGCACATCCCGATGAGGAGGTGGAGGAAATGTATGAGGATATCTCTAGAGCCATGCATTTCTCCAAAACCCACTATACGGTGTTAATATGAGACTTCAATGCAAAACTAGGCACAAGAGAGAACGGTGAGCTGAATGTAGGGAAATTCGGAATAGGGCAACGGAACCCAAGGGGCTAGCACCTGGCAGACTTCATGTAGAAAGAGGGACTCTTTATGATGAACTCGTTCTTCCAGAAGCGGCCACACAGGAAGTGGACCTGGTCGAGCCCTGACAGTTCGACAAAAAATGAGATTGACTTCATTATGACGACCAGACGACAACTGTACAGTGATACCTCCGTGATCGCGAGGGTGAAAACTGGTAGCGATCACCGAATGGTTAGAGGCACACTGAACCTAAAAGTTAAGTTGGAGAGGTCTCGTCTAATGAAGTCAATGCTCCGTCCCCCACGTGCTCTATTCCAGAGTCCCCAAACCTTTCAGCTCGAGCTACGAAACCGTTTTCAGTGCCTAGAAGACTGCAATGAAGTGGACGGTATGAACGACAAGCTCGTGGAAACTGTCCATACGGTCGGAGCTAAGTTTTGCAAGACCCGCCGCAGAAGAACACAAAAACTCTCCGATCACACTCTTAATCTCATGGCTGTTAGACGGGAGATGAAGCTACATTCTTCAACAGATTTGACAGCATACAGGCAACTGAATAGACAGATCTCCAAATGCATGCGACGGGACTTACGCAACTTCAATACAGCTCGTATTTAAGAAGCGATCGAGCGGAACCAAGGCTCCAAAGTCTTTACCAGGGATCTGTCTGCCAGAAAGAGCCAACTGTCAAAGCTGAAGACCGAGTGTGGCAGCATCGTTTCCGGGACATCTGAGATTTTGAGTAAGATTGAGGTTCTATGGGCAGCTGTAAACGTCATCGTTGGAGCCACACGCAAGTGTGAGTAACGATCCAAGAGCGAGTCTCATCCGACACTATTCCGAAGATATCCCGGACGTCAATCGACGGATTCAACTCAGCTGGGCAGTGTTCGGGAAACTACGACACATCTTATCGTTAGACATACCTTAAAACCTGAAAACGAAACTGTACAACTAGTGCGTGTTGCCAGTGATGACATACGGGTCTGAGACGTGGTCCTTCACTGTTACGAAATATCTAGTATGAAAATAGCCTGAAAATATTTTAGCTTTTTAAAATCAAATCTAAAAAACTAAATCTAAAAAATATTTGTTATTTTGTTGTGGTGCAGATAATTCAATAAAATTATGAAGTGCACTATTGACGCGCTTAAAATTCTAAAAAATATTAAATCTGAATTAATATAATAAATTAAAAATCTGCACAGCGAAATCGTACTTTACGCCTGTGCCAAAATTCGCCTTTTAATTTTTATTGTTACATATTTGTTACCCATAAAACCGAGATTTTTATAAATTATTCGTTCACAGATGATATAAGCGCAAGTCCATGGATGGTCTTCGAATATATGGAATGGGGAGATTTAGCGGGAGTTTTACGGGGTTCTCGAGGTGGCGGGAGGTCTGGACCAGTACTAGATAAGCCAGCCTTACTGCACGTTGCATTACAAGTGGCTCTTGGTATGCAGTATCTTGCTGCCCGTCGATTCGTGCATAGAGACCTCGCAGCACGAAACTGCTTGGTTGGTGCTAATCTCTCGGTTAAAATAGCTGATTTCGGTATGTCCCGAGATGTTTACACGTGCGATTACTACAAAATGGGAGGTGAACGCCCTATGCCCGTGCGATGGATGTCTCCGGAGAGCATTGTGTACGCACGGTTTACACACGAATCCGATGTTTGGTCATATGGTGTTGTACTTTGGGAAATATACAGCCGTGGCAAACAGCCATTTTACGGTCATAATAATGACGAGGCTTCAAAACTAATTTTAAATGGTATAGTTCTGGTGCCACCAGAAGATTGTCCTATATTCGCATGCGAATTAATGCGTGCTTGCTGGGAGGAAGATCCACGCAACAGAATCGGATTCGATGAAATATGTCGTAAGCTAAAGGCGGCAGCGGAAGCAGGGGGAGCTACTACACAAATGCGTTTGCCGAGACCACCCGCTCCGCCTCAGGACTCTCTTGGATATCTAATACCCGCAAGAAATCCCCCCGTTGACTACTTAAAGCCGTTGCCGGACCCCGACCCGGAATCTGATTTCAGCGAGGATGAAGAAGATGAAGAGGAATACACTTGACGACAAGTTTTACTATCCGCCTCGCAATACGTACCACACTTCTCAGCCGAGGCGGTTGCCGTCAATTTACACAACACCTCAACATTCCCGCCGCAGAATAGCAATGATCAATTTCAATGCTAAATTAAACGTCTAGTTCGTTTTAAAGACTGTTAATGATGAGATGGACTCGATGCAATTATGGAATACTCAATTGTCATGTGTGATATTTTTACATAATAAACTTTAGGCGAATAATTTGTTACCTTTTAGTGTCTAAATGTATGATATAGTTCATACGAATATATTTAAATTATACAATTTTTTGTGCCATATTTACGAACCAAAATAGAAGCAAGATGGATATGTGTTATTGAATGTAGGTATACTAGATGTGTAAAATGTTGAATAAATTCATAAAATAAAAGAAAACAAAGCTATCAAGTTCACTTAAAGTTATCCAGCGTTATATATTAAGGTATTAAGTATTATTTAATCTTCGCAAAATATTGTCTTAAAAAAAGAAGTTATTACAATATGTACATTTTAAAAACATTTCCTAAAATATGTAGTTATTACTACTATTCAACTTTTTCTTGTAAATACGCTATGTATATAACCCAGAATCAATGAAAATTAGGACGACATCAGGTATCCGTAATTTTACACTATTAGCAAATGACTGAGGTAGAAGTAAACGTAAAACCTACCTCACATGTAATTAATTCACGTTCAATTGTAAATAATAGCACTCTATTTAAAACTTTATATTATATAGATAAAAACATATAGATAAAAAACTCAATCTATAATTAAAAGAAACGTGACTTTGAAATAAAATATAATGTTATTATACGTATTGAATTTCTGCTAAAATTGTAATTTTTTAATATTTTAAATGTATTGTGAATTGTACATTATGTTCAATGTAGTTAACAAAAAACATTATATATATTAAATAATAATGAGGTATGCCAAGGATATGTGCCAATTATATGAAATGATATACGCTGTTTTATTTATTAAATACGGCAATTCCAATAGGAAGATAAAATCAACACAATATAAATGTACCTATAATCCCTCCAACTTGTGTACAAGCACAGAATAAACAATAGAATGAGTGTGGATTTATGTTCAGATATTGTAATTTTTTTTTTCATGTAACATAATTTATATATTGATGAATTTAGAAAATCGCTAACTTTATTATACCTATTTTGAATATTTACATATTATTGTTTTATTTTCTTCTCACGAACCAAGTTTTTAGGTAGGTACATAAAGAAAAATAAGTATAGTGAATACTTCGTTAAGTGGTCCTTCTTCTCCATCAGCCCTTTACAGTTTATTGCGGTGTATGGCCATCTTCCTTTGTGGCGAAGATTTGCCCTAATCCCCACTTTGGCAGGCGGAATGACGATCTCTTACCATTGATGCTGCTTCCTGCTTCCAGTTTAACTATTTTACGTTTATCAATTAACACGATGCTTATGACTGCCTATCCATCGGAAACCGCGAAATTATTTTAATAATTCCCAATAGTCGCCACACTTACGACACCCAAAGGGCGAAATATTGCAATTGTTGTCAAATTGTTACAGTATTAATTTATGTAGGTATCTAATAAATACTAAAAAAAAATTGAAAGAAAAGAGACAAACGTATACATCTATATCTATAGGATTATTCCTGCGAGAGAAAAAGATTGAATACAGTGTAGTAAGCGACAGTAGTCTAGTCTAAGACAGTAGTCTTTCTGTCTATGTGAGGATAAATACTACTCCACTCCACCCCCCTGCATACTACCCTTTCCTCGACCAGAACACTATCGGGCCCTTAGGTTTAATATCTCAGTCTTTAACTTGATATATTTTTTATTTATTATTGATTATTTACATTGTATGGCTATTTCCAGAAAAACTCATTAAAGGGCTAATATGAACTTAAGGGTGGTATTGGTGATTTTAATGATAATAATTCTGTAAACACATAATAGCTAGGGTCGCGAATCATATTATGTTAAATATACAACCTAACCCTGACCCGCAAATTCCAAAAAACGCAAGAAAATTTGAATTTCGCGGGCCACCCTGGAGCTTCCACCTTAATATATAGCACACTACGTTACTGTCAATTATCCGTAACTCCTTTAGTCGATTGCGAGTGAGCGAGAAAACTAGCTTTTTGTTTTGTAAACCGCAAACGTATTCTCGACAATCTAACACTAATTTTGTTTAATGTGACTAAAAACAGAGTCATCATTTATATGCGCACTTGTGTCTTCTGGGCATTGGATTTAATTAGATTTAATCGCCCCAATTCGAGACCTTATCCGGCAAAACCTCGATTTCAGACACAAGTTTGTTCCGGCACTCGGAGAGTTTTCCCGAGAAATATACGTTACTGGTTTGCAACATATTATTGATAAGCAGAACAAACAGCGTAGCTGATAGCCGTGCGGAACACCAGCAAAAATAGGCTTGTAAATGGACCATGCATCCCACCCCACCCCAGGATACGCGAGGCAACCTGATCACCCGCGCTAAGGTAGAGTAGGGTAGTTTGGGCGTGGGTGCTCAGCCAGGGATTCTCCAAAACCAGGGGTGCTGGTGCCCTTCTGGAATAGTTTCTTCTTTAATTACACTACTATGTTAAGGGGGAGAGGGTTACGCCTCCGACCACCTGCACTTAACTGGCGAAGTAAACTTCTAATTCTCGCTGGTTATCTGTAAGTTTTTGGGTCTCCTCGGTTCGAGCTGGTCCATCCATTCATTACATTCATTTATTACAGCTCTTCATTTCATGTCTTACCAGGTCGTCACTCCATCTATAGTATGTGCCAAATCGATTGAGAAAAACGGACAATGACCTTTCGGTCGTTTAACCAGGGGTTACAAACCTTCAATATATAGGCACATTTTATATGTAGTACTTTCTTTATTTATAATGATTTTTTTATAATGATTGATATAATATATATTTATTAACTATTATTAAAAAGTTATGTGAAAGATCGCTGTAGAAGAAAAATCATCTATTGTTATAAAGTACTTTATTCATTTAACAACAAAAAACATTAATTTATAACACATATAAAGATTCGAGTGATAACGACACCGAATAAGTACGTACTTATGCAAAAGATAAAACTTTATTTTTAATATTATATAAGAACTTTATTTTTATTCGGTGCAATCATCACTCGTATCTTCACTTGATGAACTATCTGTAACATTAATTATAAAGCGATCTGCAGTTTGGTCAATTCTATCATCCATGCCACGCATTTTTTGTTCAACCTTAAGGACATGCTGAACACAGTTTTTCCATTTATCTGGCGTGATTTGAGTTAAACCATCTTTAAGTAAATTTTTAACATCTTTTAACTTGAAAGTTGTATTTTTTCGTGCAACGTACCCTTTCACATCTGCCCACACAAGTTCAATGGGGTTAAGCTCACAGTGATAAGGAGGTAACCTTACCACTGTGATGCTTTTTTCTTTTGCCATCTCGTCGGTGACGTAACTTCGATAGTTATCTTTAACTGCCTTTATTTTTTCCATTAAGTGGGTCTTTGTGTCCGAGGGCACGTATGCGATCTGTTTAGATTCTAGCCATTCCTGCATATTTTGTTTCCGCCAAGACATTGTTGGGGTTTTTTCTAAACGTCTGGAGTGGTAACTAGCGTTATCCATAACTATGACATCGCCGCTTTGCAGTTTTTCTATTACTTTTCTAAACCAGTCCTCGAAATGGAGAGCGTCCATACTCTCATGGTAGTCACCAGTAGATGATGATTCAAATACCCAATCACATCCCTCCAAAAAGCCATTTTCATTGCCAACGTGTACAACTATTAATCGCTTTCCTTTACCCGAAGGGGCTTTCGCGCCAGTAGAGTAGCCTTCTAACCGTGATTGACGAGAAGATTCAATTGTGGTGTCTTCCCATACCTTTCCCATAGTATGACCTGCGTTAATCCATGTTTCGTCAAGGTAAAAAATGTTACGTCCCTCGTTTCTTAATATTTGTATTTCTCTCAAATATCTGGTACGCCACAGAACTATCTCTGGGCGATCTATTAGACCACTTTTTCTGTTTCTCTTTATATATTTGAATTTTAAATGGCGCAACACACGTCGCAGGGAAGTTTTGCTCAAGTTTGGCAACTGGTCATCTTGATTTATACTGAGCAAAATTTTGTCTAAAGTCGGTAATTCTCCTGCAAGAAAGAACTGATGCACTTTCGCTCTTATAGCCGATTTATCAAAATCGTCCAACTTGTCAATTACAGACTTTTTTCTTTTATTAATTATTCCCTTTTCTGGTATTTTATGGGAATCTCTATACACGCTTAATACGCGATATATAGTGCTCTTGCTGACTCCTGAGATCTCCGAAACCTTTTCTACCATATTAACGTTTGAAGGATACACGTCTTCGGGCCAGGTGTTTTTGACATATTTGTATACATTAATGATAATCTCTTGTTCCCCGACCGACAAAGTGGTAGGTTTTCTCTTTTTTACTGGTGACGTTAAAGGTGCTCCAGAAGATGGGCCTGTAAATAAATGACAAAAATATACTACCATAGTACTACATCACATAAATACATATTGTTTTAGAAAATAAATACCACATGGTCACATAAAAAGAGCGCTTTAAGAAATAGAAAGGCTACGTCGTCGCATTTGTACCTATTTGTACGTACCTGCTACGTTTATTATGGGTCGGCGACGTCTCTTTCCACTTGATGTTGAAGGACCGGGTCCTTCACCAAATTCTCCTGAACTCATGTCGATTTAGTAACGACCGTCACAGTAAAACTAATATAACAGATTCAAAAAACAAAAACTTAACGATATAACAAATTTAACAGTAAAAACTCAACTAAAACAATGCAATGAATGCTATGAATTACCCGAGACGTACACACGCAAGCGCTATCCGAACACGAATGAAAACAAAATGGCGGACCGGCCCAAAAAAGGTGACGCATCTCTGGCTGCCATTGTCACGTTTCTTTTAGAACGAACTGACGTAACGCGCGTTTTGTTTATTTTAAAGGGATGAATTTGCAAAAGCTCAATATGGTGATTATATTGCTTCAAATATTTTTTTTAATATGAAACTGTTATTAAATGAATTGCTGCGTTACTTACCATAAATTGAAATATAAAATATAACACATTTTTCGCGATGTACCGTAAGATTTTACTATGTTTATAGGAACCACAGACAATATTATTTAAGAAACAAAAAAACAAAACATATGTGCTGACCTAGAAGTGGGAATAATATCAATATTTAAATATTGTTATCACATCTAAATTGAGATTTTGTAAGTTACGCCTTTTGACACTCGGCTCATATCTGAGGTCATTGTCCGTTTTTCTCAATCGATATGGCACATACTATAGTCTGACTCACCCGTGCGACAGCAAAAGCTGCCGTGTTGCTCTTCCACTGTTATGTTGTCTGCCTATATTATTAACTGTAATCTACGTTCGTCATTGTTTATGCGTTACACATAATATTTAGTAGTAAGTAGCTTTGCTTTATTATGTCCTGCAGTGTCGACAAGGAGCTGATGATGAAGTAGGTTTGCACCTTTGAAGTATTTAGTTTAGTTTGAATAGTGCCCCAATTTCATTTTTCCCCCGGGGCCTTTGGTTACATAATATGTAACTATGCCACTGGGGCTCACCCTTTGCGGACATATTAACGAATACAATTGCGAATTGCGCAATACGTGACGTCTGGGATTTTAAGTAACGTAAACGTATTGGTTATACAGCCTCCAATCGGAAATCATAATATATTTTGCCATTTCCCTGAAATTGGGTGATGATTTTTCATACGCCAAGAGACAATGCACGTAAAATTGGAACTTATGTCGCCACCACACAGAAAAATGAAGGTAATTATTTTAATAGATATATGAACAGCATCGAACACAACGGAAAGTATCGAGTCGTAGTATAATAATGGTATACTTAAGTAGTCGGTTGCAAAAGTACTCAGCTCAACATCGAAACAAAAGCATTCATACCACCGATTTACCTATCGATTTTTTTATCATGGCCTTGCAATAGATAATACATACACTATTCAGGGTCCCTAACTACTAGGCTACCTAATATAGTAATAATCTGTTTACAAAACTGCTAACCCTAGGACAAATTATCATAGTGTGTCCAAACACTACCCATCAATAGCCAGTAGTAAAGAGCAAAGAGTGTATATCATCATCATCATTACAGCCTTTCACAGGTCCAATGCTGAACATAGGACTCGCCCAAGGAATGTCACAAAGCACGGTCCTGAGCCACCCGCATCCATCGATTTCCTGCATGTCTTACCAGGTCGTCACTCCATCTAACTGGGGGTCTTTCTGCACTACATCTACCAATACGAGGCTTCCACTCGAGAACCTTTTATCCCCGTCGGTTGTCGGTTCTTCGAGCTATATGGCCAGCCCATTGCCACTACAGCTTACTAATCCATTGAGCTATGTCGGTTACACTGGTTCTACTGCGGATATCCTCATTTCTAAGTTTATCACACTGAGCAACCCTGAGCATAACCCTCTCCATAGCTCGCTGAGCGATCTTGAGCTTCCTTATATAGCTAGCAGTGAAGGACCACGTCTCAGATCCATAAGTCATCACTGGCAACGCGCACTGGTTGTACACTATTGTCTTCAAGTTTTGAGGTATAGATAACTGACGAGAAGATGTGTCGTAATTTCCCGAACGCTGTCCAGCTGAGTCAGTTGAATCCGTCGATTGATCTCTCGGCCGGAATTGGACTTACCTAGTCGGATTATTTGTCCCAGGTAAACATATTCATCAATAACTTCGAGCTTAGTGCTCCAACTACTACCGGGATAAGTGTGACATGGACGTTACACATGATCTTTGTTTTGTTCATGTTCATCTTAAGACCTATATGTTGGGAGGCACTATTGAGATCATTGGGTATACTGCTTAGGTCGTCCAGCAATTCTACCATAAGGATTATATCGTCGACAAATCGAAGTTAAGTGGTGTACTCGCCATTAATGTTAAAACCATATCTTTCCAATCTAGTAGCTTGAAAACGTCTCCCAATATAGCGGTGAAGAGTTTCGGGGATATAACGTCAACCAGTCTTACATCTCTCTGCAGTTGGATAGGTTTCGTACTCTTATTATGTACTCGGATAACCATCGTAGTCCTACTGTAAAAACACTTCAGCACTGCGATTACCGAAAGTCAACTTGGCACCGATAAAGGGAATGTATCACCACTCAAATTTCGACGGAATCAAAGCCTTTTTCATAGTTCACATACGCAAGACATAGTGGCATATTGTACAATCTACCGAAGGCTATGTATGTGGTCTATGGTACTAAAGCCTTTTCGGAAACCGGTTTGTTCGGAAGGATGGAAGTCGTCGAGTCTGCGTGCGAGACGATTCGTAATGACTCTCGAAAATAGCACGTAGACGCGACTAAGAAGGGAAATCTGTATATAGTTCTTCAAGAGAGCGTTATCGCCTTTCTTGAAGAACAAGACCACCGTACTTCTGCTCCACACCTCCGGAGTAGTGCCACCATAAAGGACGGAATTATAGAGCTTCTGAAAGACTTAAAGTACCGGTTTTCCACCGGCTTTCAGAAGGTCTGCTGTAATTCCATCCTCGCCCGGGGTCTTGCCGATTTCATGGCGCTGGAGAGCCATTCTAGTCCCACTCAGACTCACGTCTAGAATAGTGTCGGATAAGATTTGCTCTTGGATCGTTACTCACACTTGCATGTGGCTCCAACGATGATGTGTACAGCTGCCCATAGAACCTCTCAATCTCACTCAAAATCTCAGGTGTCCCGGAAACGATGCTGCCACATTCGGTCTTCAGCTTCGCTCTTTCTGGCAGACAGATCTCTGGCAAAGACTTTGGAATCCTGGTTCCGGTCAATCGCTTCTTCAATTTGAGCTGTATTAAAGTTGCGTAAATCCCACCGCGTACATTTGGAGATCTTCCTGTTCATTTGCCTGTATTCTGTCAAATTTGCTGAAGACTGAAACTCCATTTATCATCTAACAGCCATGAGCTTAAAAGTGTAATCGGAGAGTTAGAGTATAAGTACATAATCACTACGTTTTATTATAATAAAAAATAATAACAGTGCCAGCAGCAACCGCTGTGTATTAACCATAAACATAGAGATAATTGACTGTGCGTTCCATATTCAGTTGTGAGTGAATATATACTGAAAAGTGCGAGAGAAACAAAGCGAATGGTGCGGCCAATACTTTCAAGAGCATTTTCACTTTTGTGAGGCTTACGCTCAGTTCATTCTCTATGTCTATGATGTTAACTATGGCGAGGAGTTTTGGCGAAATTTTGACTGCATGTGGATACTGCTGCTCCCGATAATCATTTCAATGATGTAAAGTCGATCTTGATATGTAAAAGTGGTGCGATTTTGTGTATTAAATGTTCGCGCATGTAAACTATTAGTAAGAGCGATGTAACAAGTGTTTCAATGGTGATACAAATCTCAAGCTTTTTTATACGCTTAGGCACCTTGAAATACTATCATCATCAACTGTTCGCTGGATAAAGTAATCTTCAAAATCCCCTAAGAACTTCGTAATGTGATGTATCAGCATCTATAGTTCGGCCGTTCAGAGATTGCGTTCCTGACACCTATCAGTTAGTCACGACTAGTGATGGGCACAACATAACACTGAGTTCGTTACCGTTCCTCCAAAATGAACCGCCGCGTTATTTTTAAGATTATTTAATCGTTTTAAATTGGCGGAATCATTTAAAATTTATATTTTAGTAATTTAAGTGGAAACCAAAAAAAGGTAATATTGATATAATAAAATTGCTTTATTTATTCTTTGTTACAAAGTTACAATCTGTATTTCTATGCAATAAAGTACATTGAATTGAATGTGCGTACAGAATATTAATCAGACTCCGATTCGCTTGAGGAGGTGGTGTCTTCATCATCATCTTCGCCTACATGTATAATTATATTATTACCAATAACAGAATCAATCCTGATATCTCGGTCAAAATGTTCTACTATCAGGTTTTTAGTCTTCTCAACAACCTTTGCCCAGTCATCTCTTGTGACTTCCCCGCAGGCTTGTTTTAATAGGGTCATCATCTTTTTCGTGCTGAATGGCGGGGAAGTATTGTGACGGGCGGCGTAACCTTTTATTTGAGCCCATATTAGCTCAATCGCGTTATATTGGCAATGATGCGGTGGAATTCTTAGAACGCGATGACCGTACTCCAGAGCCAGTTCATCGGTTTCATATCGCACATTTGCCGCTTTATTTTCTTTAACTAATTTAATTAGCTCTGGTTTTAGCATCTGCATATTTGCGTCAATGCCTTTTGCTTGTAACCAAGCCACCATTTCTTCTTTTTTATTAGCTTGGGTAGGTGGTTTCTGTATTTGAACCGAGTGATAGGAGGCATTATCCATGAATATTACAGAAGGTTCTGGTAGGCTGGGCAAAAGCACGTTCTGGATCCCCTCTTTAAATGCAGTGGCATTCATTTCCTCGTAGTAGTCATTTGTGGTTTTTTATTGAAATGCCAGTAACGCGTTCTCCACAAAGCCGTATTTTGCAGAACCTGCGTGGCATATTAACAGAGGCCCACCCCTTACCCATTGGTACTTTCGACGTCGACGCTTGTGTATCATCCGTCCAAGAACGGGAAACCGTGTGATTAGCGTTTAGCCATGTCTCGTCAATAAACACGACATTATCCCAGTTATCAATATTTTTTGATTCTCTCAAAAAACTTATCCGTTTTAAAATTATGTCGTATCGTTCTAATAAAATTTTTCTTTTGTCTGTTTTTTTATACGAAAAACCAATATCTTTTAAGATTTTGGTTAAAGTAGTTTTACCTCCGCTAAACAGTCCAGCTTCTTTTAACGATGCCAAAAGCTTCTTCCTGTTGAGATATTCATTTCTGGAATAGTATATCCATAATGGGATTAAAAAAATAAATAAAAACTTACAAGCTATCAAGGATTGGTCTACTCGTTATGGAGTGTTGGTCAATCCTTCAAAATGCCAAGCTATACTGGTGGGTAGCTCAAGGATGCTAGCCAAGATTAATCTTGCAGACATACCCCTTATCTACTACAATGGGATTACAATACCGTTCAGAAAGTCTGTAAAAAATCTTGGCCTACACATTGACAGCTCACTGAATTGGAGAACTCAGGTTACTGAAGTTAGTCGTAAAGTCACTGCTACGTTACGTACTCTGTATCGTTTAAAACATTTTCTCCCCACAAAGTCTAAGATCATGCTTGTCCAATCACTCATATTACCCATAATTGATTATGCAGATGTGTGTTACCCGGATCTGTCCCAGGATCTTCTGAACAAGCTGGAACGCCTTCTCAATAACTGTATAAGATTTATTTTCGGGCTTCGTAAGTATGACCATATTTCGCAATATAGATCTAAGCTTAATTGGCTTACAATCCGGCAGAGGCGTATTTCCAGAATGTTACTTGTTCTTTTTTCCATATTAAATGACCCATTTTCGCCTTCCTATCTTAAGAGTAAATTTCACTATCTCTCCTCATCTCATGATAGGGTTCTACGTTCTTTTTCTAACAACAAAATATGTATTCCAGTTCACTTCACCGAGTTCTATGGTAACTCCTTTACAGTTCAGGCTGCACGCCTTTGGAACTCCTTGCCTGACGACATCAGAAAAGCACCCAATAAGATTGCTTTTAAAAAGTTGGTGCGTAATCATCTATTAAAGACAACGCTTCTTAGATGAATCATCCATGTCATTTATATTTTGGACGTATATATTTATAGTTATTTATATGTACTATTTGTATATGTATGTCGGTATGAATATATGTATGCTTATGTATGTACGTATATATTTGTATACTTGTATATATTTTTATAGTTTATTTATTGTATATATTAGTAAAATTTATATATAACGTAATTAATTATAAATTTCTATTTTGTTTTTATTCTATATTGCTACACCTACTTCAAATTCTCACCACTCCATGGGTTGACTGGTAGAGAATGCCACAAGGCATTAAGTCCGCCCTTTGTATTCTTTTAGTTTAAGGAATGCAATAAAGAATAAATAAATAAATAAATAGTAACCATATAAATGGTTTCTGATTGCATAGGCGTCAAAGGTGTCAATATCTGTCACGGGTTTAGTTCTACGTTTCTTCATCGGAGTACGTAAAATATTATCTTCCGTGCCAGTAGAGCTGAACTTTTCTTTATTAATATTTGTTATCGTTCGTTTGCTAACTCCAAGCGCCTGAGAGACGCGTTCTTGTACTTGTTCGATATGTAACTGGGGTCCGCCATTTTGCCGCTCCCGCTCAAAGTAATCTTGCAGCTTGATGATTAACTCACGGGCTCCACTTTTCAATGTTTGTCCACGTTTAGGCATTATTATGCACCAAAAGTAAAAAGAACGAAATACAAAACACAATCGAAGTCCGATTTAGCGCCGATGTCAGTTTGAAAAGCAGAAACAGTCCATTAAACGAAAGCCGGGTAATCAAATAAAAAGAGATCGAAAACACTTGAAGAACGTGGTCTATGCGCACGAAACGACAACAACGACTGTTTTAGTGTCACAAAATGGCGGCCCATAACGCCATTTGAGGTTACCATTTTCAACCTAAATATAAAAATGTTACTTTCTTTCGGGCTTTCGGTTTGGTCGTAGTTTTATTTTTATATTTAATAAAAGTTATCTTATAGTCCATTATTTTCAAATTCTTAAAAAGACAAACAAAACGTATTATTTTATAAAGTATAACTGTATAAGAACAGATTACGATACTGTTATTGCCTGTTATTGATAGCACAGCACTACAAATATAAAGCGCTGACATAACCTTGTAATAGCGCAGTATAGATTTAGAAAAATATTGTTTACTAAGTTATTTGACACTCAGTTTGGCACAAAATTATAACATTCATTGATTATTGATATAATAATGTTGTTTTAATGCTCATCAATTGTTAAAACGGTAAACAACCAGCAAAAATATTTTTATCGTAACTGCAACGCTATTACAAAGTTATGTCGTCAGTTTAATCGCGACGTGTCAGGAACGCATTCTCTGAACGGCCGAACTTTAATCAACGATTTTGTGAACAAAGTACACTTATCTGCAGACAAAGCTGTATGTGCATTGTTCCCCTTAACTTAAAATGAAAACAATATATCTATGGCCACCGCCAGCCACCGCCTCCTGTCATTCTGTCATATCAAAATAAATCAAATTGCTTTTCGTCTTAGTCGTGTCGTTCTTGTTATTATTTTTGGCTATCAGGTTATCAGTGTGCAAAAAGTGATGTGATAGGAATGTTGTTCGACATGTTAAGAATTGTAAATAAGAAAGCACTTATGATATATGAATAACAATTTTACTCGTAATGTGTTGATTTTAATTCAATATGCCCCCAGTAAACTCTAAAGCCAAGAAGAATGGCGCTGAATATGAGGTAAACTTTCGTATCACATAACCGGTTTATGTAGTTTTTCTAAAATAATACCTCCCATGAATTATACATATTCTTAAGACCCACTTGATATTGTCACTAAATATAAAGAAAACAAGTTTTCAAATGGAAAGCTTAGAACTCAATAAAGTTAAGGCTGCAATTATTAGTGATATACAAAAGTAAACTTTCACACTTCTCACATACGGAAATATTTGCCGTTTTTCCGATAAACTTCCCTCTAGGGTGCCCTTGCCGACTGCTAGTCACTTCAGCAGTATAAATTGCATTTGTCATTCTTTCCTCATTCATTCTTGCTACATGTCTGAATCACTTAAGCATTCTCTTCTTAATCCTGATCACAATATCTTGCAAACTGCACATTTTTCATTGTGGGGTCACCCTTAACATACTTCTTAATAACTTTATTTCTACAGTGGTCATTCCCATATAAAATATCTGATACATCCTTTCTAAATTCAGCTTGCACATCCCAAAATGTTTGAGCAGCTCTTAGCATTTGTAATAATACTTTATCAAAGATCAAATCATATCAAAGACCCTTACCCTTTTATGCTTTTCATAGCTTTCAATATTTCATCCATACTTATCCCACTACCTCTTTCCTTATATTATGTGTATAAGGAAATACATAATTTAGCATGTAGATTCATATGTAACTGTAATATTTATAATTTCATATATGATTGATGTATATCATAATTCATAGGTTTATGATTTATGCTAACACTGCCTTTATTATTAAATGATAGTATGTTTTTAGAGTATGATATTGCATTATTGAGTTAAATGTCATTTAATAAAATAACATATAGTTATCTATCAATATTCATTTTCTTATTGATTTCAGAATATTCTCGCTAACAAATGTACAGTTTTAGATTTTGAACAATACATCCAAGAGAACAAAACTTTACTGCTCAATGATCCACTTAGAGATATTCTTTTGTACCCAAGTGATGATGTTTCTGTAAGTTGTTTAAATTTTTATTTTAGATAATACAAATATAATTATATAGTGTTAATTTTTTAATAACATAAAAGTCAATGTAGGTACGTGACTAACCTACATTGACTTTAATATTATTATAGTACCTACTGGTTTCACTAAAAGTTTTAATATTACTTATATTGAAAATTATCTTCTTTAGAGTGTAGTTCTACCTAGAAGGTGGCGAACAGTTACAACAGCTGTTCCTGACGTGAGGACTGCAGCTACATGCCCTCTCCTGACACGGCAAGCATTACTTAGTTATGCTTCAAGTTGGAACCTTATACACTACAAATACAACAGTTACTCAGGAACATACCTCAATTTGCCAAGGTGACATTTTTTTCGCTTAATTTACGTAAATTTTATTCTTTTGAGTTGTTATCAGGAAGATGCTGCTGTGCATATCCTGTTTAATATTCCTTTGTAGTCTCTTATGACACCCATGGAATGATGTGAAGTAGTTGATTGTCTAATGCCGCCATTACATGCCGGGTGTTGCTATAATAACTAGTTAAGTTGATTTCCCTAGTCCTTAAATTCAGTTGGAGTAAAAATTAAAAAAAAAACTCAATAGATATTAGATCTTCGGTCTCTATGAAAGACCAAATATTGTCTTCATGTGTCTTCAACACTATACACAAGCCTAAGCATAGGCTTATCCATACTATGCTTTTGGCACTGTAGTGTTATATCTCAAGAAGTTTTTAAACTTACATGGTATTTGGTATTGGTTAAATTTTAAACATGCGCCTGGTAGAAATCTGATGAATGTATGCCTTTTTTTGACTTTTCTATATATAAACTGATGTGACAAACGAACTTGCCACCACTTGATGGTAAGTGACTACTCCAGTCCATGGACGCACACAGCCAAATGCAAACAAAGAAGTCTACAGGTGTGTCGTAATCTCTAAGGACTGATAGAATGCTTCACGGATTATAATGTATACTCTTCCATTCAAAGAGTGAAGTGGTGGTTCAGAGTTGAATTTGTAAAAAGCTGTAATGATGATTATGATAACTCAAGTAAACTGCTCTGGCAGTCGCAAAAATATAGGTTACAACTACCGAATTTTGATTTTTTTATTATCTTATTACTATTTGATACAATGTACTTTCGCACCAAAAAATACTATGAATACATGGAAAACACGAAATACCACTGACCCGATTCAGTTGGAATTAAGTATAGCTACTCGAATGCTCACTCAGTTCTGCAATAAAATATTATCGTGCGCCCGTACGTCGTACTATAATCACCATTGGATAAAATTAATTCAACGGATTTTATTGTGTTTAAAAATAAGTAAAATAGTTTAAATTAATCTTTAATCATATTCATATCCTCCAATCTCCTGGGTCAATCTGGTTATTGCAGTATTAGACGTCTTGTTTATTAAGTACTTCTTAATTCTGGGAAAACCTATGTATCAAACAAAATTTATTTGACAACTGCTTTACCCGACATTTACAAACATAAACAACTATGAATTTTGTTATATCACTACTACATAAGTTCGCCAACACGCAATGGCGCAACAGCCCGGCGGTCTTATTGCTGTTTGAATGAGAGATGGCCTACGCACAGCTGTGGGATGCGTATAAGCTGTAAATTTACTGCATGGCTAGTCAGCCTAATCCATCTGCAGTTCAACTCACGCAAGCCACAGAGGACTTACAATGTTAGTATACATACTAGTGCGAGATCCCACCGCGTGATTGCTACTCCCATCTAATTTTTTTTATTGAAAATGCACATTTTTATGAACATTTGTTAATATACAGTGTTATTTTTCAAAGAATAGCCAAATTTTAAACTAAAGTTCAAATATATAAGTAATGATATACCATCATTGTAGTTTTTGAAAATACGAGTAAATAAGGCTTCTACTTTTATTTGAAATTATCCCAAATTCAATGTGATTTATGGCCAACAACTACGCGTACGCGCGCTCCTCTGTCTTACCCTTACGAATATGTGAGTGCGTAGTGAAATTCTGTACTCGGATAACCATCGTAGCTCTACTGTACAAACACTTCAGCACTTTGATATACCCACAGTCAACTTGGCACCGCTGAAGAGACTGCAGCATCGCCCAAATTTCGACGGAATCAAAAGCTTTCTCATAGTCCACATACGCAAGGCAAAGTGGCAGATTATACTCCTCTGTCTTCTGTACAATCTGCCGCAGGGTATGTATGTTGTCTATGGTACTAAAGCCTTTTCGGAAACCGGCTTGTTCGGGAGGCTGGAAGTCGTCAAGTCTGCGTGCGAGACGATTCGTAATGACTCTCGAAAACAGCACGTAGACGCGGCTCAGAAGGGAAATCGGTCTGTAGTTCTTCAAGAGAGCGTTATCGCCTTTCTGGAAGAACAAGACCACCGCACTTATGCTCCACGCCTCCGGAGTAGTGAAATCTGGCATAATTTGTCAATCTAGGAGCTGAGTTATTGTAGCATAAGTAAAAGTGAGATTATCTATTATCTACACTGTAACAGGTGATTTTACACTGTTATTACACTGTAACAGGCTTTTACTATAATTATTTTCCCTATTAATTTAAAGATATAAAAGCAGGATCACTAAAGAAAACCTGTGGTTAATAAGGAAACGAAATGGTGAAACGATTAACGAAAGTTGAGACAACAACAACTAAGTAAGTTGACGGCTCCGTGTCGCAGTGGCTTAGCAATGAGTTGCGGCGCTGGGGACCGCGGTTTCAAATCCCGCACGAAACAAGTATTTGTATGGCCCACAAATAATTGTTCCGGGTCTGGATGTTTGACTTTGTGCAATTTGTGTTTGTAAACTGCCTCCACGATACAGGAGAAAATCCTAATGTGGGGGTAACGTTTTTAAAAAAAAGTGAAATGATATTAGGGATTACTTGAATTGTTGTTGTTACTATTACTGGTTGGAATGTTGATATTTTGTATTTTTTATTATTATTTTGTAGATATGTTCTTAATTATTTTTTATCTCCCTGGTTAACACAAAAAAATAATCGAAAATAGATATTAAAATGCTTAATTTAATTGAAAATCGATTATAGACAGATTTTCGATTCGATTTGAAACGAGCGCATCATTTCAAATAGAATCGAAAATCTGTTTTTTTCCTTTAAGTGAATATTTTAAAGTCTGAACTATCAAGTGAAGTTTCAGAAACGAGAATTTCACTAGTGTATTCTTTATGGTAATCGATTTGTTGCCATAAAGTGTTTATTTTACTATTTTCCATAAGCAAATAATATAAAATATATTCAAATATTCCAAATGAATTTATCATTCAAAGTAAATAATAGAATGTAATGAATAAATATAATATCGTTTGTATTACCTAATACAATCGATTTTCTACCTTATTTCTTATTTTATTGGTTTTTCGAATTCTAGATTGTAAAAAGAGCAACTTTTTTGTATTTTTACTTTAGAAAAATATAGCCAATTTTTTTAAAGTATAAACCAATTAGTTAACTTCAAGCCCAAAAATCCCATTTTCCTTTGGCCGATTATTGCTAAATAACCCTGTATATATTTATTGATTTTATTAAGAGCCCTCTTACATTTCGGCGTTTCGCAAATTTAGGTATTTTACGCACCGAGCGGGCGGCAAGCTACGCGACCGATACTTTCTTTCATATCTATTCACTCGCTCGCACTATAATACTGTGAGTATGGCGATTAAACGATCTTGATCTTCCATAATACAAAGTTTTCTTAGGATGGACTTCAGTGGATGGAATATTTATTGGTGTGTCATTTTAATGTTATCTTATTAATTTATTATTATATAATTTATTATTTATTATTATATACCATTTTGATATATTATTCATTATTTATGAAATTTAGTGTCAATATAAGTACACATAAATATTTTAATTGTTACGCTGTAATCGAATGTTAATAATCGATTATGTCTACTACCGGTAGAATAGTGGTATAAATAAATAAACGTTTGCAACCTGTTTTAATAAATATAACAAAGATGTTTTATAGGTCCAGATACCGTGTCCGCGCGCCTAAAACGCTTCCCTTTCAAAGGCGCCAATATTGGCGTATTCGTTCGATCGTTCAGCCATTACGCCAGCGCTGTGAACATACGTCACGTACCGGTGTTTTTAATTTCGCAAAATGACTGTTTGTGCTGTAAAATCATTTAAAAATTACTCTTGGAAAAAAGATAAGGATAAGAACATCACTTTTCATAAGTAACTATACAATTTTATGGTGTAATTCTTTGTAAAAGAATCTTTCGGATTCTTTTACAAAGAATTACACCACCACCACCAAATGTCAATACAAGTAATAATACTGGGCAATAATATTCAAGTGTTGCCTAGTCTATGAAATGTTTTTACCATTTTTTAACATGATCAACCGCAAGGGATATCTGTATAGGGGTTTTAAACAGTCTAATTTTACAGATTTTACCCAACCTATAGAGTTAAACCGTTTTAAGAGTTAGGGTTGCTACATCTGGCAGCATGAAATTGCACTTTCCTGTGCTTCTATCCTTTTTGGTCACTCATAACCGTTATTTACTAGAGCGAGAAAGAGAGCGCGAGTGTATAGTTCCACCCTCAAAAAGCCGATTGTAAACCGGTTTTAAAAGTTTATCTTTCATTCTTGACAATCCATACTAATATAATATTATAAATGTGAAAGTGGGATTTTTTGTTTATTTGTTTTTGTCCTTCCTTCACGCAGCAACGGAACAGAGCAATTTTAAAAAATTAAACATTTTGCTATCTCTTGGTTAAAGTTTACGCTTAACCAAACTTACTTTTTTCGTCATTTTACTTAGGATTGAAAAATAATTTAATGTCTTCGTAAAAAGCGGCAATATTTAGTGTTCTACAGTACAAAAGTGTAGTACTCTGTATATATTTAGTAATAATAGATTATAAATATATGTTACATACATAAATATCTACTGTGCTATTTTATTTATTTTAACTGTTACATTAATTATAGGTTTTATTACATATCTTCAATATTTTAGTGCGATGTTCGTACCTACATAAAAACACATAAGCAACCATATCCCCATACACACACGCACACAAATGCACACGCCACGCACACACATTTTATACTCTTAGAATCAATAGGTACGTCAATATGAATGAAATATAAAATCTCCCACATTTTTTGGGTAATCGATTCACACTGTTATTACCGAAGTCACGCACATTAATGCAGCCATGGTGCGTAAGATATGCGCGTCACGTGGTACTCACGCACACATGAATCAAAGACTGTCTTCACTATGAACGTTGCGGTGTGTTAGCAACACGGTATCTGGACCTATAAAACATCTTTGAAATATAACAACCAAATGTAACTAATATTTTTTTAATCGGTACTTACAGTCAATTACTATATTTTTTATAAGAAAAATATTTGCTGCGACGGCATTGACCGAACTTTTCTCGATTCGATAATTTCAGGCAGTACACACTTTTCATAAAAAGCTTGTAACTTGGGTAACATATTGAAAATCTAAAATTGGTCGTATTTGTAAATTTTTAGTACTTTTACTGCATTAATCTGGGCCAATACATATTATGGCAAGTATTCAGACATTTTTATTTGCTAAATGAAGCTGGCCTTGGATTTGATAAAACCAATCATTATTTTGATTTAATGTTACACTTGAATCACTGAATTTATAACCTTTAACTTTTTTTTGTCGAAAGGCTGTATCAAAATCTATTCCGAAAGCTGAAATGGGACATTTAACTTCAATAAGACCGTTGCTGTATAAACCATATGTGAAGCCCTCAAATAACAATGATCTAGGTCAATGAATAGACCACATTTTTCTATAATAATATTTTTTTGTTTGCGCAATTGTGCCAATGCTGCAGACTCGTTGTCCCTACCATGTTTAATCGAAAAGACGTGATCTAAATTATAACTATATAAAATAGTTTTAAACCGATCGATCAAAAATTGCGGTCGTAGTTGACGATTTTCTAGTATGCTGGCACTCGACGCACACTACGATAGCAATCGACGCACACTGCGGTAGTATCGAAACGATGCAGCGCCCGAAATAAACTGACGCAGGTCCACCCTCGGCAAGCGCTCGCGCGTTAATGATCGCAGATGGCCGGCGCAGTGAAAAATATAGTACTTTTATTTAATTAATTAAAATATAATAGTAACTATTTAAAAAGTAAAAATAATAGCATAGTTTAAGCAAATGTTGATGATTATTTTGGTATAAATTTTACTTCTAAATGATGTAGAACTTCGGAAATATAGAGGCTTGTATCGATGCGTTTTTGGTCGTTTTTTGAATTATGTCGATTTTTTTTCCTAGCGTGAAAAGCATATAACGAAAATGTATTCAACTGTTATTAAAGTGTAGGATATTTGGGAGATAAAAATATTTTTTTTGATGGTCGATATTCAATAGAATCTACAAATTAGAGCTCCCAAATCATGTCTTCGAGAGTTTTTGCCTAAACATGCATCGGGAGAATGATTATTACTGATTAAATAAATAAGTTATCTAAAATCCATTCCGAGCTTATTTGAGGAGAGAAAACGAACTATTTTTACCAAGTAATTGTTATTTCAAGCAATGAACGATAAACATAAAATTTCAACGAGGAAACCTTGTAATTTCGCGTTTTTTTGTAATACGCCTCTTAAGGATAATCAAGTCAATCAAGACATGCATTATTTATTATGTTACAATATTTCTATTCTAGAATTAAGAACTAAATGTTGTCTTATTTATAGGTTACCACTGCGGGCAATATGTTAATGTATTATTATTCATTATACGTTTTTGCCGGCTTGCCTATGATATTACGGAGGCAAGAATTTTTAATTAAAATTGATGTACCTAATTATTGTAAACAATTTTATTCACTCATTTTGTAGAAAAATTATCATTAATATCAAATATTATTACTCCGATTATTCTAAAGGATTATAACCGTATAAAGCGGTAGAGCCACGCTGCAGGTATATTATGGTTGTAGCAGCACGAATGCGTTCGTTTGACCGGGAGAACCATGCTTTCACAGAATACCAGCGTGAAACAGCAGCCTATTAGGTGCTGTGTTTCATATGGAGAGTGTAGAGAACTATGGACCCTTTTAACTGAAAACGAGGCTTTCCATCTTAGTCCTCTGGGGTGATCATCAGCATTTTGATTCTTAATCGAGAATAAATGTAAATGTCTATGGGCCACATCATCCACTTACCATCAGGTGAACTGTGTGCTCCTTTGTCACCGTTATTCTACGAAAACAATCGTGATCAGCTGCGCCCTTATCTCATTGCCAGTGTGCTACGATAACTCTGTCTCCCTCTCTCTTCATCATTACAGCCCTTCCCAAGTCCACAAAGAATGCCACTAAGCATGGTTCTGAGAAACCTGCATCCACCGACTTGCCAGCATGTTGTACCAGGTCGTCTCTCCATCTGGTGCGAGGCCGCCCCACACTGCTTCCCCATTGATTGTCGGTTCTTCGCACTAAATGGGCGGCCCCGTTGCCACTTCAGCTTACCAATCCGTTGGGCTATGTCAGTTACTTTTGTTCTACTGCGAATATCGTTATTTCTAAGTTTACCACGCAGATAAACTATAATACTCTTAAGTAACTTAATAGCGGGCAACCCTTATCTGCGCCACTTTTAATATGAAACACGACAAAAACATATTCTTCTATTAACAGTTGTTCATAAAAAAAATATTTCCACTATAATCACGCGGTGGGATATCGGACTATACATATACAATATACTTCCTGGCGCAGTTGATAGAATTATCGCGACTAAATAATTGTACAAATAACAATACGTAATGTTTTCACTTTTAACGTAGTTCATACAAAGGAAAATAAAATTGAGATTGGGGTATTTTTTGTTGAAGTTTGGTAATTATTTACAATTCATGTATTAATTCATTAGAGTCCATCACAAGTCCTCCATACTAGGTGGTAGGACTCCTCTGCTTAGGAGTCCGTCGGTGTAGGGACCACCATCTTACCTATTTCTGGCAGCATATAGCAGTGCATGAACTGACGTATTTTTGTCTGAATTATTTTATAGAAGTTCCGGTTTTTTTATTATAGAATAATGGTGACAAGCGATCACACAGTCCACGTGATGGTAAGTGAATGCTGTGGCCCATAGACATCTACATTTATCTTCGATTAAAAATCAAAATGCAGATGCGTTGTCAACCCTGAGGACTAAGATGGAATACCTCGTTTCCAGAAAAAGGGTCTCCGCTTCTTTACACTAATATATATCAGTGGATCCGCAGTGGATTCTCTTACGTCGCTGTTACGAATTAAACGGTGGGCTACCTACCTTGGAATTGAAACTATGAGTTATTTTGAGGTTGGAAGATTTGATGACATTTACGATGTTACAGAAAGTTAGTCACGACGGCTCCGTGGCGCAGTGGCTTAGCAATCAGTTGTTGCGCTGGGGGCCGCGGTTCAAATCCCGCACGGAACAAGTATTTGTATGGCCTACAAATAATTGTTCCGGGTCTGGATGTTTGTTCTTGTGCAATTTATGTTTGTAAACTGCCTCCACGACACAGGAGAAAATCCTAGTGTGGGGATAACGTTTTTTTAAAAAAAAAAGTTTTATGTTTGACATTTATGACATGCGTCGCTTTTCGGTTGAACAAAGTTGGGAAATATTAAAATCTTATTTCCAAAGTGAGTCTTCTACTCAAACACGTGTACGCAAGTACGTGAAACTGTATCGTTGTTGGACGACTTGAAACATGAAATCGAAGTTACCATTGACGTAATCGGGGCCCAAACAATCAATGTACTGAAAAATTAGAGTGATCGAATGGGGTATTTAAGGCTAGCCATGGCAGTAATTTCAATGATATGTCTTCCATTCCTAAATGGAAAGGTTAATCCTTCTAACAAACTCATAACTTTGAAAAAATATTCATTACATTTTTTAGCCGATCCAAATTTCAAATCTTAAATAGCCCACCCCTTAGTTACTTGCTTGATAATATTTATTTACTAAAAGTGATTCAGTAAAGAACTTTATAATTATAACATACCGCACACGAAAACCATAGTTAACAGCCCCGCTTATCTCGATCTAAATAATTTTAACCATTATTTCATCATCAGACCGTAACAGCCATATTAGCTGACAGTACTGACCGTGTCATGATTCCGCTACTTTATCTATACATCTGTACAAATAAATAAAATTGAAGTGTCTGTTTGTAATGTCCAAATAACAGTTTTGTTACCAAATTCGTATGAAAGTATATACGGTACTAAAAAAAAAACAATCTTTAAAATTTTTGTCTGTCTTTTTTTCCTATTTGTTCCGACTAATCTCCGAAACGGCTATACCGATTTTGACGGAATTTTTACTGGCAGATTGCTGATGTTATAAGAAGAACTTATGTTTTTAATTTAGAAAAAGAATTAGGGTTAAACTTAAAACCCATGGAAACAAAATTCCACGCGGGCGAAGTCGCGTGGCGTGGTAGAGCCATGCTGCAGCTATATTCGTAGTATAGTTGTAGCATGAATGGGTCGGCTCAACCGGGGAGGGACCACGCTGTCCCATAATACCAGCGTAAAATAGCAGCTTAACACTGCTTCGTATGGTGAATGTAGAGAACCGGAGACTCTTTTTACTGGATAAGAGGTATTCCATCTTAGTCCTCACAAGTGACAACGCATCTACATTTTGATTCGCAAACGAGGATAGATGTAGATGTCTATAGACCACAGCAACCACTTACCATCAGGTGGACTGTGTGCTCATTGGTCACTCGATCCTAAAAACAAGTCGCGGGGAAATCTAGTTTAAAATATCCATTTATATATGCATTACTAATTTAGATATTTCGGATATTGCATTTTGTCGCCTCTTACGATACATAGACAAATTAGACTGATTGGACTTTCTTACATCGCAACCACACGACAAATAAACAATTATTCCTTTTTATTCAGCGAGATCAGCACTTAAAACACAGCAAGTCCCCGGGCGAGGATTGAATTACAGCGGTGGAAAACCGATACTTAAAGTCCTTCAGAAGCTCTTTAATTTCCCATTTTGTAATAAATAAATAAATAAAATTCCGCCCTCCATGTTGGCACTACTCCGGAGGGGCGGAGCAGAAGTGCGGTGGTCTTGTTCTTCAAGAAAGGCGACAACGCTCTTTTGAAGAACTACATACCGATTTCCCTTCTGAGCCGCGTATACGTGCTGTTTTCGAGAGTCATTACGAATCGTCTCGCACACAGACTCGATGACTTCCAGCCTCCCGAACAAGCCGGTTTCCGAAAAGGCTTTAGCACCATAAACCACATACAAACCCTTCGGCAAATTGTACAGAAGAACGAAGAGTACAATCTGCAACTTTGGCTTGTGTATGTGAACTATAAGAAAGCCTTTGATACCGTAAAAATTTGGGCGATGCTGCAGTCCCTTCAGCGGTGACATGTGGATTGTCGGTATATTGAAGTGCTGAAGTGTTTGTACAATAGGACTACGAAGGCTATCCGAGTACAGAACCAGAGTTCGAAACCTATCCAACTGCAGAGGTGTAAGACAGGGTGACGTAATATCTCCGAAACTCTTCACCGCTGCATTAGAAGACGTTTTGAAGGTACTGGACTGGAAAGGATACGGTGTTAACGTCATTGGCGAGTACATCACTCACCTTCGATTTGCAGACGATACAGTCCTTATGGTAGAATCACTGGAGGACCTAAACACTATGCTCAATAATCTCAATAGTGCCTCCCAACAGATAGGTCTTAAGATAAACATGTACAAAATAAAAGTCATGTTTACGTCCATCTTACATCTATGCCGGTAGTTGTTGGTAACACTAAGCTTAAAGTTGTTGACGAGTATGTTTACCTGGAACAAATAGTCCGACTAGGTAAGTCCAACTTTGACCGAGAGGCAATCGACGTATTCAACTCGGCTGAGCAGCGTTCGGGAGATTACGACGCCTTTCGTCAGGCATACCTCAAAACCTCAAAACTATATTGTCCAACCAGTGCTTGTTGCCAGTGATGACCTATGGATCTGGGACGTGGTCCTTCACTACTGACCGTATGCGGAAGCTCAAAGTCGCTCAGCGAGCTATGGAGAGGGTTATGCTCGGGGTTTCTCTGCGTGATAGACTTAAAAACGAGGATATCAACAGTAGAACCAAAGTAACCGACATAGCCCAAAGGATTAGTAAACTGAAGTGGCAATGGGCCGGCCGACAACCGATAGTGAAGAAAGGTTCTCGAGCGGCAGCCTTGTACCGGCAGGCGAAGTTTAGGGCGTCCTCCCACTAAATGGATTGAAGACCTGGTAACATGCAGGAAGTAAATGGATACAGGTGGCTCGGGACTGTGCTTTGTGGCCTTCTTTGGGGGAGGACTATGTTCAGCAGTGGACTTGTGAAGGGCTGGTAATGAAGGATGAAAGTTCGCCAACACGCATTGGGGCAGCGCAGCGGACATTTCCTTGTCCTAAAGTTCTCAGAAATGAGAGGAGGCCTGTGCCAGCCAGCCTTGGGCCAGCTGTGGGACGTATATAGGCTGTAACTAAACTAAAACCATTTTAACTCCTTAAATAGTCCACAATTTATTAATCATTCCGTCATTACAGCCTATTAAAAATCCACTGTGCAGTAGTATAGGCCTCCCCGAAAGATTGCCGCAACCAAAGAGAATATAATCACTACGTTTAAGAGGCGGGACTTCCTAAAAGCAAATGTATGAAATTGCGCCAAGCTACTCTACCAACGTCAAGACATCACGTTTAATTTTTGACAAACAGCGCCGACAACATGTCAAGCTGAAAATGTCTTTCCTCGAATAATTTTATCGATATAACGTTTATCGATATTTTTACATAATAAAAGATCTCTATATACAGAATTATTTATGACAAATAAATTTTTTAAGGAGGGGATGAGTAAAAATGCCGAAGAGCATAATAAATTAATGTATTTTACACGCACCATTTTGTAATTATATCTCTACAATTGTTAGGTACAAAAATATTTATAAAGAAAATATAAAATAAAACAACGCACTATTATACTAGTAATAATTAAGTGAAAAATAAATGACGACTCCGTAGCGCAGTGGCTACGCGTTTGGCTGCCGAACTGCAGGACCGAGGGTTCATTCCTGCACTGAACAAGTGTTGCTATTCTGTAAAATAAATAGTCTGCGTCTGTTTGCTTGTTTTCAACGTTCGTTTTTTTAGAAGGGTAAAAATATTGGGTTTTTTAACACTGATTGGATTAAATTGCTTATGAGTGTAACAAATAATATGTACAAATCGCTAGGCTTCTTCACAGAGGTACCTATGTACATACTACTCGCAGAGATCGTTCACTAATAGTCGCTTTCAAAATGAGTGCTTATTATAGCTAATGTTTGTAGATGAATCAATAAAAAAATATTTATAACCAGGTAATTACAAATAACTTTGAGATTAGTTATATAATCGAATTCTTACCAAAATGTGACTTTAAAGAGATATTATCTTTTGCTACATGTAAATGAAACCTAATTAACATACATATAATTGTGGAAGTTTTAATTAAGTCCACTGATGGAATAACAGTTCGTTTTAGTTGGGTTCAAAATCCTCGGATTTGCAATATTTGCCACAAATATGTTTTAACCTGTGAATATTTTCAATTGGTGCATGTGCCAGCTACTTCACCGATTGCCTGCATATAAAAAAATAATATAAATAAAATCACATTTTTATTGAACAGATAGAATGTTAGCAGTTGATAATGTAGTTTCTAAGTATAGTTCGTTTCGAGCTATCAGATTTAGGGAATAGTGTGTTAGTTGATGTTGATGGCTGGTCCAAAAATGTACTCGCATTAAATATCATATTACAATTAAATTTGAAATCACCACATACCTTTCATCATCTACAGGAAGTATTGCTACGAATAGCCTGTTCTTGTTATTATTTATTCCGCTTCTTACACCATTGAATTGGCAAGTTTAATAATGCATAATTATTTTTTTAGTAATTCTGTAAATGAACAACGGCTCCTATAGCAAAATTAAAAGCAATCTTAATAAATATAATATATAAAAATGTAACTGTTTGATTTGACATTTGAACCTATTTGATTTAACAATGTCGTTAATATTACGAAAAGCAGAAAGAAGAGATAATAGTCATTAAAATTTGACCCGTTTCGTACATAATATAATTTTTAATATGGAAATTGCACCAGCCTGGTCTCAACTATAACACTATACTGATACTGGTATAGATGACATGGTTGGCAGGTATATATATTAAATTGTTACCAGAAAGATGCTGCTACCCATTTACTATTTAAGTGTAGGGTTACCAGATGAAAAAATTAAAATTCCGGAGAAGAAGCCTGATTTTCATTTAAAAATCCTGAGAATTTTTTACAGTTTGAGAAGAAAACCTTACTTAAAAAGGTATCTTCACATATTAAGTATGATAAAACTGTTTAAGTACCTACTTGGATAAATAAGTTTTGATTTTAATTGTGGAATTATTACCAAAGGAAAATTATTTTTGTTTGTTTAACTTTTTATTCGAGATCTTTAAAATGTAAGCTGTGTTATATTGAAAGTTCTAAAAATCCTGAGATTTCATGAGATTTGCAAAATCCAGCCGCAATCCTGAGAAGAGTCTAAAAATCCTGAAATCTCAGGACAAATCCTGAGATATGGTAACCCTATTTAAGTGTCACTCTGTCGCCTCTTACGACAGCAACCGGATGATATGAGGCAATAGATTATTTTACACTGCCATTGTACAGGGAACTCTAGCAATATTTACTATTAATTACATGATTGCTTACCCATTTATTACAAGGAAGGTTATTTTACATTTTAATATTTATATATGTTACACGTTATTGTCCTCATGTTATAGGTGTGTTAAAATTAGACTAAATGAATCGCTTCGAATATCGCGTGACCTCCAATAGATAGCGAATCAAACATTATGTTTGTTCTTAATACAGCTAAGCCATAGCAAAATCAATAATAATTAATTTTCAACAGTGGTAGAACCACGCGGCAGCTTTTGCTGTCGCACGGATGGGCCGGCTCGAACCGGGGTGGTACCACGACCTCACAGAATACCAGCGTGAACTAGAGGTTTACCTCTGTGTTTCGCTTGGTGAGTGCAGGTGGCCGGAGGCCCTTTTTACTGGAAATGAGGCATTCCATCTTAGTCCTCACGGGTGAAAACGCATCTGCATTTTGATTCGCAAACGAGGATATATGTAGATGTCTATGGGCCGTAGCAACCACTTACCATCAGGTGGACTGTGTGCTCGTTTGTCACCCTTATCCTATAAAAAAAAATATTGTCCATAGACAGCTAGGCGATGCTACACTTCTAATACTAAATAACCCAATTCGTCAAATAAAGGTGCGATTACAACAAACCGTCCAAATATTAAATAAGCTACATCTAAATCTAGAACCGTCTAACATCTATTAAAACTGATTTATTCCATTTTTATAAACACAAGTATAGTTACAACAAATGCGTTAACCTATCGACAAATCAGATCATTTGCTCAATACCGTAACAATTAGCATACTTTTCATGGTCGCAGGAGCATGATCGGAATTTTTAAATTTTTGTGATGTTTGTTTCGCAGTCATGAAATAACTTGCCTTTTACTCATTTCCTTGCTCTTCACGAAAATTATTCTTTATCTAGGTAGAGCAAAAAAAAAAGTGACTAAGAAATTATAAGTGTAAAGCGTGGGGCTTCCCGTTGTCTTACAATCCAATGTATGTAGACAGGTACCTATATTATAGTAGAGACGATTAGTCTAATGCTATTTTGTTGCATACATACATATTTTATATTGTGTTTGTTATTTACATAAACAACACGATGATGTCATAATGTCACAGTTTTTGATATGTAGTTAAATGCTTTAAAATAGTTTGTTCATAATATAAAATAAATGATGTGGAGTTGAAGCGTCCATCGTGTGTCTCGTTCCGTTGATACCTACAGGAAAGTTTGACTTGTTCCCGCTTCTTCCATTCATTACATTCTGGACACGTGTTGCAGATATGTGAGTTAGTCAACAGAAAACATGTAAAGGACTGAGTTGTTACCGATATAAGATTTCAGAGCCGGATACGGATAGGTTTGTATGTTAAAACTCTGGTATCAATTACGGTTTTAGATACAGATGTGAAGTAATTTCAGATATCCGGTTTATATTCAAATAATTGGAGGTTTGAGTATCATTACAGACGTGTACATACGTTGCTTAAAGAAATAGTACTAGAGCGAGCGAGTTTTACTTGGCGTTATAAAAAAACTCATAGATAACATATTATCTATGTAAACTTCGGGGAAAAACATTATCTAAATACAAAATTGCATTCAAATAATTAGAACTGACTTATTTTTTTTTATAGGAGAGGGGGCAAACGAGCATGCGGCTCACCCGATGGCAAGTGACTACCGCCGCCTATAAACAACTGCAACACCAGGGAGGGAATTGCAGATGCGTTGCCGGCCTTTTAAAAAGGAGTACGCTCTTTTCTTGAAGGTCCCTAAGTTGTATCGGTCCGGAAAAATCGCCGATGGTAATCAATTCCACAAGGAAGTCGTGCGAGGAAGAAAACATGTTCTAAATCGCACAGTGGTGGACCGCCAATCATCCAGATGGTGTGGATGGTATCGGGACTTCTGCCGCGATGTGCGTTCGTGAAATTTGGCGGCTGGGATTAATCCGAACAATTCCTCAGAGCACTCCCCATGGTAGATGCGAAAGAAAATGTAAAGGGATGCAACATCTCTTCGCAGTGCCAATGAATCGAGCCGATCGGAAAGGACTCGGTCGTCGACGATTCGAGCCGCTCTGCGCTGGATGCGGTCAAGTGGAAGGAGCTGGCACTGGGGAGCCCCTGCCCAGAGATGGGAACAGTATTCGAAGTGAGGCCGAACCTGCGCCTTGTAAAGTTGCAGGCGGTGTGCCGGCATGTAATACTGTCCCGCTCTGCTGAGCACGCCAAGCTTTTTAGAGGCCAATATGGCCTTCTCTTCTAAGTGACCACGAAACTGCACGTCACTCGATATGTCGCCTCCGAGGATTCCGATACTGGCTGAGGCAAGAAGGGGAGTGCCTTGAAACTGAGGAGATACGACAAAGGGGTTATTTTTAGCGGTAAACGCGCAAACTTGTGTCTTCTGAGGATTAAACTGGACTAGATTTAGTCGCCCTCAATCCGAGACTTTGTTCAGCAAAGACTCTACTTCAGACACAAGTTTGTTCCGGTACTCAGCGACGTTTTCCCGTGAAATATTGGCACGGCCGGTGTATAGAGCATAACCAGTGCTGTCATTCGTATAGCAATGAATGTTACCAGTTAGCAATATATCATTGATATGCAGAAGAAACAGCGTTGGTGATAGCACACAGCCTTGTGGAACACCAGCGTTAATAGGCTTGTGGTCGGAGCATACACCGTCTACAACGACCTTGATGCTCCGATCTGCAAGGAAGCTGGTGATCCAATCGCACAATTTCTCATGAAGCCCATAGGAAGGGAGCTTCGAAAAAAGCGCTTTTTGCCAAACCAGATCGAAGGCCTTCGCAATGTCCAAACTAACTGCCAACGCCTCCCCCTTGGACTCTAATGCCTCCGCCCATCTATGGGTCAGGTAGACCAGAAAATCACCAGCTGATCGACCCAGACGAAAACCGTATTGGCAGTCACTAATCAGCTGGTGATCCTCAAGGTACTGCATGAGCTGGCAGTTAATAATTTCAGATTCCATTATTTTGGAGAACAAGGAGGTGATCGCGATAGGCCTATAGTTGGACGGGTCTGAGCGGTCGCCTTTTTTAGGGATCGGGTGGACAAAACCTGTTTTCCATGAATTCGGGACTACGCCTTGGGAGTAGGAGTACCGGAAAAGACGCGTTAGGACCGGTGCCAACTCCGGAGCACACGTCCTCAGCACAATTGGGGGGATTCCGTCAGACCCACTCGACTTCTGGATGTCCAGGGAGAGGAGTGCAGGACTTAGAACCAATAATTACATTGCTTATTTAAAATATTAAGATACAGTTTTAAAAGGGAACCAAGAAGTAAATTATAGTACAATACATAAAATTATTGTTTAAAAATAGTCACAAGCTGCCAGAATGTGCCGCATCCTATCCCATCTCATTTATATAATTTTCATTCATTCATTCATCACAGACTCTCGAGGTGCACTGCTGAACATGGGCCTCCCCATAGATTGTCTCGCTTGGCAGGCAAGTTAGCAACCGTAGTATTTTATGTATTAATTGTTATTAGGAAGACGCTGCTACTCATCTCGTGCTTTGTTTCCCTCTGTCACCGCTTACGACACCCACGGCCACTACACGATCGACAGGTGTTAGATGATTAGGTTGAAATGATATTTGAAAGTATCTAGTATATTTATTTTGGAGTCAGTTGTAATTGTGTATATTTTCTACAGACTTCAAAAAGGAGCCGGTACTCAATTCGACTGTATGTTTTTTTATGTGTGTTACCTCATAACTTCTTACTGGGTGAACCGATTTCGATGATTCTTTTTTATTTGAAAGCTGGTGCTTCCCATGTGGTCGCATATAAATTTGATCAAGGTCTGACAAATAGTTTTTAAGTTATCCTTAATAATTTGTATTGAAGTTGGATGTACAAAATTTTTAATTTTAAATTATTATACCGAACATATAATAATATCGATTACAGTAACCGAATGCCACTACATTCCTGCTAGACAGGGAGACAACGTAACGATAACGATTATACCCTTTTAATTAATAACAATGTAATGACTTTTAATTACTTAATTATAATGGCGGTGTAAGAATATTCACTACCCCATATTATCCTGAAGGTATCGTAAGAGTCGACAGAGAGAAACTGAACCAGGAGATGGCACCCGCTTGGGTGGAACCCGCTTGGCAAGCGTGGCAACTATGGCAAATCCCCCCTATAAGACAACCTAAGGAGGAGGCCTATGTGCAGCAAATTTTGATAAGCTGTAATGGTATTAGTAATTACTTATCTAAACTTGGTATTATGTAAATATAGATAAGCCTTTGCAATGAATAAAACGATATTATTATTTCCTTAAAAGGCCAATAGGTAATAAATTGACCGAAGAAGTATATGACATTGATGCGGAAAGCGAAAGCGATCATGAAGCTCAAGCAGCTAAATTGGACGTCGGTACCAAAGAGGGGTACCTGCTCAAGGGACCCGAAATCGGCTCAGATAGGATATTTAGTAACCTCGCATCTAAGTCTTTCAAGAAACGATATTGCTCAATGGTCAGAGAAACGGACGGCGCCTATATACTTGAAGTATATAAAGACGAAAAGAAAACTGATACCAAACTCACTATTGTTATGGACTTTTGCTCCGACGTTGTTAAAGTAAGTATCAATTCAGTAGCTTTGTATTTCAGAACATGGATTTATTTTAAGTCGTTCTATTTATTGCAGAATGCAAAACGCGGAAAATTTTGTTTTGAGCTGCGAATGGCTGGCAATAAAGGATATACGTTTGCAACAGAAAATGAGGAGGAAATGAATGAATGGATAAATGCTTTTAAGGCCGCCTTAAAAAAGAATAGTCAAGAAAATCATCAAGCAGAGGAAGTGTTAGACAAAGGTAGATGTCTTCTATTTTATATGCTTGATTGATTCTTCCCTCTAGTACTTATAATCTGTTCTTGAAAAAATAAAAAAATAAATTAATTGAGATTTTCTGGTAATGCACCTAGTGAACATAAATCTGTCCATGACATTCACAAACTGTATCAATCACTAATTTTTATTTATTTTTTGTATTATATATACGTGTCCCAAAATTCAACGATAAGCCAACACCGGAGGATAGACCTGCCCCGGACTAATCGGGGAAAAAAAGAAAAAAAAATATATCCCAATTATATTTTAAGTTATATAAAAAAAAATTCTTCAGAAATTGAGACCGTTTATGATATTTTTCACTACCATGACCACAATTTTTTAAATATTTTTTTCTTTTTTTTTTATAGGCAACCTGAATAGTACTGCTATCTACAACAATTCTTAAAAACTCCAGAATAACTCTTGTTTTATCACGAAAATTAATGAAACTTATTTTATTCCCTAAATTTTTTGAAGACTTTTACTTTTAACCAAATTTAACTTATCGTGGTGTAAAAAAAAAGTATGAACACTAGTATGGCAAGTTTTTTTAAAAATTGACGCAACTAACCAACATTCCAAAATGGTATAATACTCTAGGAAAACAAGTTATAAAAAAATATGGGCCTATTATTTCTTAACAGGGGCCAAATGACGGTCGGGTGTAATAAAAGTATTAGTTCTTGAAAAATGTTTAATATTTCAAAACAAATGGTACAAACAGTTTCACGTGTAATTTATTAAGTTATTAACATTATAGCAAATGTTCGAACTGTTTGCCACCAGCATTAATACATGCACGACATCGCCTTAAAAATGATCGTTTTATTTGTCTTGCATATCTTCTGCTATTAATGTAATCAGCAGCCTAAGTGATATTTCGACGAAGCTCGTCCAATGTCACAATGGGTTTTGAGTAGACCCTGTTTTTAAGACAACCCCAATAGAAGAAGTCCAGGGGGTTCATATCGGGTGAACGGGGTGGCCATAAGATAGGACCAAATCGCCCGATCCAACGCCCTGAATACTCTTGATTTAAATATTCTCGCACAGGACGGGCATAATGTGCTGGGCAACCATCATTTTGGAACCACATGTTTTGAAGATAACTTAAGGGCACGTCGTTTAACAATTCTTGCAAGTCATTTTGTAAAAAGTTTAAATAACTATTGCCATCTAAGTTTCCTTGTAACTCAAAGGGCCCAATTACTTTTCCATTTAATATGCCGGTCCATAGGTTAACCTTGAATTGATATTGGGATTTGTCTTGTCACATCAAGTGTGGATTTTTATTACTCCAACTATGTAGGTTGTGAAGATTTAAATTTTTTTTATAGGATAAGGGTGACAAACGAACACACAGTCCACCTGATGGTAAGTGGTTGCTGCGGCCCATAGACATCTACATCTATCCTCGTTTGCGAGTCCAAATGCAGATGCGTTGTCACCCGTGAGGACTAAGATGGAATGCCTCATTTCCGGTAAGAAGGGCCTCCCGCCACCTGCACTCACCAAGCGAAACGCAGAGGTAAACCTCTACTTCACGCTGGTATTCTGTGAGGTCGTGGTACCACCCCGGTTCGAGCCGGCCCATCCGTGTGACAGCAAAAGCTGCCGCGTGGCTCTACCACTGTTAGAATTAAATACCCATCTTTCTTGCACGTTGTTTCATCCGACCATAGAATTTTGTCTAGGAAGTGGGGATCTTCACTGTGCCTTTGCAGCATTAGGCGGCAAAATGTGACCCGTAGCGGATAGTCCCGCGGTAATAACGTCTGCACACGCCTGTAGTGATATGGGTGAAGCTTGTGACGTTTTAATATTCGATGTGCAGAACTTTTCGGGATTCCTGTAGCTTCTTCTATGGCACGTACCGAAGTAGTCGAGTCATTTTCTATCTCATTGAGAACTTCTTCATCACGATCCAATCTAGGTCTTCCAGCGCTTCTCCTATTGGATGACATACGACCCTCCGAAAACGCTTGATGCACATTAATAAACACTCGATAATCAGGATATTTTTGAGCATTTGGGTATCTTTCTCGATACAGTCTGCTAGCAGCGTTAGCATTACATCGGCATTCTCCATAGATTAAACGCATATAAGCGTATTCCTGTGGTGTGTACGGTTGCGGCATGTTAAACGCCAAACAGTCCAAAATGCGCCAGAACTCTAAATCACAAAACACACAATCGTAGTCCAAGATAATGCCAGGTCAGTTCAGTTTGCAGATCACTTCCAGTCCAAATAATGCCAGGTCACTTAAGTTTGCAGGTCATTTCCAGTCCAAAAAGCCAAGCCAAAAGTCGATAGTATGTACGAGGGCCACGTAAGTTGAATTGGGAACGGTGCGCAGTAAACAAAGGAGCAGAGCATACTGAACCGACTTGCTGAGAATAATAACAGCTTCTCTACCTGCCCTGTTGTTGTCTCTTTTTAACGTAAATATCTCTATCTATCTATCTCTCTCTAACATCTAAGGTATTAATGCCCCATTCGAATTTCTAGAAATTGTAACAGGAACCCATTTTTGGCATGTAGTAAAAGTGATTACTGACAATTACAATTTAAGGAATTTGACCCCTGTTTAGAAATAATAGGCCCATATTTTTTTATAACTTGTTTTTCTAGAGTATTATACCATTTTGGAATGTTGGTTAGTTGCGTCAATTTTTAAAAAAAAACTTGCCATACTAGTGTTCATATTTTTTTTTTTACACCACGATAAGTTAAATTTGGTTAAAAGTAAAAGTCTTCAAAAAATTTAGGGAATAAAATAAGTTTCATTAATTTTCGTGATAAAACAAGAGTTATTCCGGAGTTTTTAAGAATTGTGGTAGATAGCAGTACTATTCAGGTTGCCTATAAAAAAAAAGAAAAAAATATTTAAAAAATTGTGTTCATGGTAGTGAAAAATATAATAAACGGTCTCAATTTCTGAAGAATTTCATTTTTTTATATAACTTAAAATATAATTGGGATATATTTTTTTTCTTTTTTTTTCCCGATTAGTCCGGGGCAGGTCTATCCTCCGGTGTTGGCTTATCGTTGAATTTTGGGACATGTTGTATATACAACTAAATATTTACTAAAATATTTTTTCTTTTTTTTTATAGGCAACCTGAATAGTACTTCTATCTACCACAATTCTTTAAAAACTCCAGAATAACTCTTGTTTTATCACGAAAATTAATGAAACTTATTTTATTCTCTAAATTTTTTGAAGACTTTTACTTTTAACCAAATTTAACTTATCGTGGTGTAAAAAAAAAGTATGAACACTAGTATGGCAAGTTTTTTTAAAAATTGACGCAACTAACCAACATTCCAAAATGGTATAATACTCTAGGAAAACAAGTTATAAAAAAATATGGGCCTATTATTTCTTAACAGGGGCCAAATGACGGTCGGGTGTAATAAAAGTATTAGTTCTTGAAAAATGTTTAATATTTCAAAACAAATGGTACAAACAGTTTCACGTGTAATTTATTAAGTTATTAACATTATAGCAAATGTTCGAACTGTTTGCCACCAGCATTAATACATGCACGACATCGCCTTAAAAATGATCGTTTTATTTGTCTTGCATATCTTCTGCTATTAATGTAATCAGCAGCCTGAGTGATATTTCGACGAAGCTCATCCAATGTCACAATGGGTTTTGAGTAGACCCTATTTTTAAGACAACCCCAATAGAAGAAGTCCAGGGGGTTCAAATCGGGTGAACGGGGTGGCCATAAGATAGGACCAAGTCGCCCGATCCAACGCCCTGGATACTCTTGATTTAAATATTCTCGCACAGGACGGGCATAATGTGCTGGGCAACTATCATTTTGGAACCACATGTTTTGAAGATCACTTAAGGGCACGTCGTTTAACAATTCTTGGAAGTCATTTTGTAAAAAGTTTAAATAACTATTGCCATCTAAGTTTCCTTGTAACTCAAAGGGCCCAATTACTTTTCCATTTAATATGCCGGTCCATAGGTTAACCTTGAATTGATATTGGGATTTGTCTTGTCTCATCAAGTGTGGATTTTCATTACTCCAACTATGTAGGTTGTGAAGATTTAAATACCCATCTTTCTTGCACGTTGTTTCATCCGATTATAGAATTTTGTCTAGGAAGTGGGGATCTTCACTGTGCCTTTGCAGCATTACACGGCAAAATGTGACCCGTAGCGGATAGTCCCGCGGTAATAACGTCTGCACACGCCTGTAGTAATATGGGTGAAGCTTGTGACGTTTTAATATTCGATGTGCAGAACTTTTCGGGATTCCTGTAGCTTCTTCTATGGCACGTACCGAAGTAGTCGAGTCATTTTCTACCTCATTGAGAACTTCTTCATCACGATCCAATCTAGGTCTTCCAGCGCTTCTCCTATTGGATGGCATACGACCCTCCGAAAACGCTTGATGCACATTAATAAACACTCGATAATCAGGATATTTTTGAGCATTTGGGTATCTTTCTCGATACAGTCTGCTAGCAGCGTTAGCATTACATCGGCATTCTCCATAGATTAAATGCATATTAGCGTATTCCTGTGGTGTGTACGGTTGCGGCATGTTAAATGCCAAACAGTCCAAAATGCGCCAGAACTCTAAAGCACAAAACACACAATCGTAGTCCAAGATAATGCCAGGTCAGTTCAGTTTGCAGATCACTTCCAGTCCAAATAATGCCAGGTCAGTTAAGTTTGCAGGTCGATTCCAGTCCAAAAAGCCAAGCCAAAAGTCGATAATATGTACGAGAGCCACGTAAGTTGAATTGGGAACGGTGCGCAGTAAACAAAGGAGCAGAGCCTACTGAACCGACTTGCTGAGAATAATAACAGCTTCTCTACCTGCCCTGTTGTTGTCTCTTTTTAACGTAAATATCTCTATCTATCTATCTCTCTCTAACATCTAAGGTATTAATGCCCCATTCGAATTCCTAGAAATTGTAACAGAAACCCATTTTGGGCATGTAGTAAAAGTGATTACTGACAATTACAATTTAAGGAATTTTGTGTTCCTGTTTAGAAATAATAGGCCCATATTTTTTTATAACTTGTTTTCCTAGAGTATTATACCATTTTGGAATGTTGGTTAGTTGCGTCAATTTTTAAAAAAACTTGCCATACTAGTGTTCATATTTTTTTTTTACACCACGATAAGTTAAATTTGGTTAAAAGTAAAAGTCTTCAAAAAATTTAGGGAATAAAATAAGTTTCATTAATTTTCGTGATAAAACAAGAGTTATTCTGGAGTTTTTAAGAATTGTGGTAGATAGCAGTACTATTCAGGCTGCCTATAAAAAAAAAGAAAAAAATATTTCAAAAATTGTGTTCATGGTAGTGAAAAATATCATAAACGGTCTCAATTTCTGAAGAATTTCATTTTTTTTATATAACTTAAAATATAATTGGGATATATATTTTTTTCTTTTTTTTTCCCGATTAGTCCGGGGCAGGTCTATCCTCCGGTGTTGGCTTATCGTTGAATTTTGGGACACGTTGTATATATATATATATATATATATATATATATAGTAGTAGTACAAAGTAAAATTTATAAATATATCGTAAAAACAGCATTTTACGAATATTTATTGCATTCAAATCTTGTTGGATGTTTCTAGGTCGTCGGTATTAATAAGTCACTGTAATGTTCGTGATAGCAGACAATATATATTAACAAAGTTATTTTACAAATTAATTTTTTAACCTAGATGCTGATATATCACTGACAGCGGAACCACCTCCTCCTACCTACGGGACTTTAAAGGGACTAGAACACAGTATGAATCCTTTGCTCATGCGCTATTCGCGAGAAACTGATATGTCTATAGCGGCCGCGAGGAATGAATGCCGTTCAAACATATTCTACTTGCCTTATAAGCGGACACCTTCGCCTGAACCACAATTGGAACCTTTCAAGTATGAACAATATATTATTTTTAATAGTATCAACAAATCTTAAATTAATTAATATGATATTTAATAATAAATTAATATATGTTTAGAGATTGTACAATTGAGCCGTCGTGTAGCTGTGTGTTAGGTGAAACGCTTGTATAGTCTGTTCTCTTAGATATAGTCGCCTTTGTGTCGCGCCGCCTTGGCACGTGCCGCATATTGTAAAAGGCGCCGCAGCGACATGAAAGGTCGCCGCGTGCAGCGTACACCCGCAGGAGAATTTGGCATTTAAAAACAAAGCTCCTCGCCGTAGGAGATTACAACACAAGTTAGGTAGCAAAGAACCTTTCAGGTTCTTTGCTACCTAACTTGTGTTATATATTTGCATTCGTATTTTATTAAAATAACAATAACAAATATTCTATTTCACATTAGCACTAAATTACACTAGTATTCTATTTTTTTCTTAGGATAGAAAAACATTTATTTAACAAATAATAAAAAATTATAAAATAAAAGCAAAATAATAAGTGCGCCTCCGGGTGTACCGACACATTCTTAATGAGCAGACTATACTTCCATTGGAAATGGTTATGTGAAACTGTGTGTTTCACTTTAACTGTGAAAATTGTTGATGACGAATTTTCCCAGTTAAAGATTATGAAGAAATTAAAAATTAAATCTTTAAATGGATTTTTGTGGCACAACATAGACTAAAATATTCACAAATATTGTGTTATTTTTACCCAAGTAAAATGTTGTCAGCCAAACTACTCAGTTATACAATTACATACTGAGCTAACGACATAATATGAGAATATATTTTTTTTTTTTGTAAAATACCTTTTTTATTTTCAGAGAACATTTTGGCCAAAGAATTTTGCTCAAATGCGAAAGCTTAAAATTTAGATTACAAGCGCCGATAGATGGCGACAAAGAGTTTCTTTGCCAAGTCGAGCCATACTTTACACACCTAGCGTTGTACGACGCACGCAGTGGCAAGAAGCTAACCGAGGACTTCCATTTCGACCTCAACCACGCCGCCGTTAGGGATCTAGTCAAAGACACGGAATGCACAAAATCCTTAGTCGAGAATTTTAGCTATGATGTTAAATTAGATATTAAACAAATACCTGACGAATGGTTCAGATCGAAAAAGCAGGTGCGTGACTTAACTTTACTATTAAATTACCTTGTTTACGATGGCTGCGCTATTAGAAATAATATCAGACTACACTACTCTAGGTCTATCATAGAATAGTCGTAAATCACCATTCATTTTATCAATTTTTCCATTTTACCAAAAAAACAATCCAAGTTTTTTTGGATAAAATATAGCTTAGATCCCTCCTGGTATTGTTTTCTATCTGTTCGTGAAGTTTCATCACAACAGTTCAGCCATTCCGAATATTAGCGCGGACAGTCAGGCAATTTCACAAATGGTTATTAATGTCTTAATGACATGCAAATAACCCCTGAGCTCGATAAAAGGCAGTTATTGTCGGGCATACATTTGATTAAACATATAACTTTCGTATATAAAACATACAATTTTATAAAACATTATTAATGATAATAATTTTCATTTTCTTTATAAAACTGCAATTTCATAGGTGCACCTAATATATCATTAGCTTTCGATGTCCACTTCGCTACCCAGCGCACGGGTAATAAACATTTCCGTTGGACAGCTAATGTCTATTATAACACGTCGTTTATAGCGGGAGCCCTGATCCCTTGATCAATTGTATCGCAGCGGCCTACATATTAAATTTGTTTTTATTCAATTCTAGATGGTCTTATCGGTAAATAATCCCCACCCAGATTTGTTCCTGGTGGTGAAAATCGATAAAATTCTTCAAGGCCACGTAAGTCAGGTACTCGAACCGTACCTTAAGGCAACCAAAGACCCACGATTAGGACTCAAAGTTCACAAAACGGTACAAGCATATGCGAACCGTGTGGGAAACTACAAGATGCCATTTGCTTGGGCCGCAAAACCTTTATTTAGGTAACTATAAATACGTATATATACATAGATAGTATAATGAAACAACTCTATTTATAATTAATAATTTTCAGGTTATATAGCAATGATTTAGATACGACGCCGGATTTCCCGGCAATATACCGCCAGGAGCCAAATAAAATGTCCGACGACGATCTTATAAAAATTTTGTCAGACTACAGAAAACCAGAGAAACTTGCGAAGCTTACCGTGATACCTGGATGGCTAAGCATTAACATACAGCATAGCAACGAACCTATACCTAGTATGACATTTTAATCTATGTTTTTAAATCTTACACTATTTTTTTAATTCATACTCATTCTTTTTATTTACTGTTTAATGGTAGAATAAGAGAATTACCAAATCTCATGTAGTGGGTAGCCTAAAAGTTTACTTAAAGAAATAGCAAAGATTATTTTGAGACGTGGGACGAGATTAGACGAGACAGCAGAGTCTTAGTTATAAGTGCTAAACAATCAACGGGCTCATCTTTAGCCGTAGAAGTACACTGCTAAACTGGGGTCCCACATGTTGTAGGGAAGATTTGAATCGGCTATCGAAGTACCAAACGTCTCGTACTTTTGACCCTAATTTCCGTCGTCTGTCTGGGTATTTTATATCAAACGTAAACGAAAAATAAAAAAATCAATAAATTAAATTGATAAAATCTAACATTTCCCGTTCTTACGACACCACTGGACCACACACCACACGGTTTAGCAACTTATCCGCCTTTAAAACGAGTACATTTTTATTCTATTAGGGCTCACAAACATGCACCACTTATACAATAGATGACACATCTATCACCGACTATAAATAAATGCAGACTAAGATGAAATGTTTCCTTAACAATAGATAGTATCGACATATCTCGTCACTAATCAAATAAAACAGCAACATTGTGCTAATATTTGTCATTGGTATTCTGTAAAAGAGTGAGCCTTCCTCGGTCGAGCCGACCTATGACAATTGCATGGCTCTACCACGTAACGGATGAGCCAAACTCTATAAAAGCTGGTCTTCCGTTGCGGACTGTGAATGGAGCAGATAATTATAAATATTAAAGTCATTCATTAGGTTACAATTTTAATTTTTTTGTTTTATAGACTGCATGACGAGCTCTTATGCGGCATTAAAACCTTTTCCATTGCCGCCTGCAGCGCCACTCACGTTAGAATTGGCTACACTAAACATGGAACCCGAACAGCCTTACGCGGCTTTCATCCACCATTTGTATGTCCGCCCGTTGTACTTGATATTTGAGTCCCAGAAGATGTTTGCTCGAGCGAGAAACATCGCTTGTTCCATTGAATTAAAGGACAACGATACGGGAGACAATAAGCCACTACAGGTGAGCCACAATATTTCACCGTAATAAAAACAAAATTTATTTTTGCTTATTTGCGACGATTCTGTAAAGTATGTTCACTAAATAAAACTAGATTTTACGGATTTTATCGCGTAGATTAACTTATTTTATATTCCCGACGTTTCGAGTATTTTACAGAACCTAGTTATAAACTGGGGTGACTGAGGTGTTCATTTAAAATTATTAATTTCAAAAAAATCAAATTTACACTCCTGTTGGCTCCATCTGTGATATGAATAGGCTTTGAACCCAGGAGCAGTATATTATTAAATGATTCTCATCTTATAATATTTAAATGAATCTCATTTATAATAATTAAATAATTGATATTTGAATTGTTTTTATTTTCTTCAAAACACGTATGGTACGATGTAATGCATAGACATATATAATTGTAAATATTTTTATTTTGTGAGTAATTATAATATAATTTTTTCTTTATTTACTTTTCATATCTCTATAAAAAATGGCCCAAAGATTTTGTGATATACGTTGGATGGATAAAATAAAACTCTCATGCAAGATACCTAATGCTACGATTGCCATTTCACTTGCCAGGCGTGGTCCTTAAATTTTACGTGCAATGCGAGAGTCCCATTTGCAGATGTAGACTTTAAAAGGCTGACGTAAATGTCCATAGAATTAAAAATTACATAAAGTTACGACTTCGCACTCCTGCGTGTCAAGCATTAATTAACCGAATATAAGTTATATTGGGGTCGCCGGGGCCATACGCCGGGCATTGTTACAGTAAATATAAACTGATAGATAATAACTAACTACTTCAGGAAAACTGAAATTCTATATAAATCATTCCTTTTAACCTGATTACACTATATTCTACATAAGTATCAGTTGTCGATTTTTTTATATAATGTTAGACGCAAACTGATCTTGCGGTTTTTTCATTGCCTTGATATCAATTCACTACAAAACATCAAATAACATAACAGGAATATAATATCATATAAAACGGCTCCATGGCTCAGTGGCTTAGCAATGAGTTGTTGCGCTGGGGGTTGCGGGTCCGAATTTCGCACGGAACAAGTATTTGCATGGACTACAGATAATTGTTCCGGATCTGGGTGTTTGTCCTCGTGCAATTTATGTTTGTAAACTGCCTCCACGATACAGGAAAAAATCATAGTGTAGGGGTAATGTTTTTTAAGAAAAGAAAAGAAATAAGGATTTTTATTTAATATTTAATATATTTATCAATAACGACAGCATAGCATCAAATTTTTAAAATGGCTATTAAGTTTTTCGTTTAAATTAGGAAAAAAAAAGACATCTAAATTATTTAATTATTAAAATATTTTAATTATGGTCTTAAATCATCACTCCAGGTTATATATGGTCGTACTGGCATGGTATCTCAGTATCGATGCTCGGTTTTACACCATAATTCAAACCCGAGTTGGTGCGATGAAGCTAAAATACGTTTACCGGCAACGATTACCTCGAAACACCATCTCCTGTTCACGTTCCATCATATATCCTGCGACCTTACTAAGAAAAACGACACCAATGTTGAAACATGTATTGGGTAAGTTTTGTTTTGATGGATTTAGTAGAATGTAATCTTACCAAATCTTCTCACTAATGCCTACCAAATTTTCTTATAACGTAGCAGCTAAATGTTTATGGAATGTTTCTGTTTACAGTTACTGCACTTTCTATGCTGCATGATGAATGACAACTTATTTGTATTAACAGTATTGTTTCGTGAAATAATATCGCTACGAAATATAATTATTAAAATAATATTTGGTGCTTGTCTTTACGACAAGCATCTTGTCTTTGCGGCGTAAGGTCCAACACCACAATTCGCTGAAGCGCCTATGCGAAACGCGACGTAAAATAGCCAGGCGAACGATAGGTGGCAACGTCAAAGTGTGACACGTCTAATTCTGCGATCGCCAATTCGCATGCTAAACTTGGTGCTTATATCAAACCCACCCTACAGCCTACAGATAAGACCATTTATAGCATTGTACTTTTACACGCTGATGAAGAAGTACTTTACTTACATACTGTACTTTTTTACGTGGTAGAGCCATGCTGCAGCTATATTGTGGTTGTAGCACAAATGGGTCGCTTCGACCGGGGTAGGGCCACACTCACAGAATAGCAGCTTAGTGCTGCTGTGTTTCGTATGGCGAGGTTAGAGAACCGAAGAGCCTTTTTACTGGAAACGAGGCATTCCATCTCAGTCCTCAGGAGTGATAACGCATCTGCATTTTGATTATTATTCTCTTAGGCCACAGTATCCACTTACCATCAGGTGAACTGTGTGCTCGTTTGTCACTCCTATTCCATAAGAAAAAATACTTATGAAAAATATTTTATATTTCAGTTATGCTTGGGTACCATTACTAAAGAACGACAAGTTTGTTGAAGAGATAGTGAACTTACCTATTGCGACTCATCTACCATCTGGATATCTCGCTATTCAGCCACTCGGACTTGGGAAAGGGGTAAGCATAAATTCAGTTTCCAATATATAGGCATTAAGGTAAAGACAGACTGGCCCCAAGCACGCAACATATGCAACACATTATGTCATCTGGATTCTTGATTTTGTACGAAAACCTTTAGAAACAACAAACGCAACCTCGACTTGTGATGTCCATATCGGCGCTGGAAGGAGGGGGGGGGGCTGTTATCCATATTATTTGTTTTTCCATTATCCATACACAAAAGTAAGGAGAAAATTAACATGGTGTGAGGATAATGTGGTAATGGGACAAAGCATAGAAAATAAAATACGGGTGCAACACTGTCTAGATAGATATGTAGTAAGTCCATCTTTTTTGGCAATAGTGACTACGAAATTCCGTAAAATAATATTAAAGGCCATTTAAGAAACTTTTTCTAATTTTGATGAAATTAATAATTGGGATTTCGATATTTCTTTTACAAATTTTATATGTAGCATAAAAAAATATTTTAATGTTAAGAATATATTATCGACTCATTGATCATTAGATCGTTACATCACAATTTGAAACATGTTACAACTGACACTAGTCCTTTCGTAGAATACAGGACCAGAAGTTGTGTGGGTAGAAGGAGAAAAGCAGCTATTTCGCTGTCAATTGGTCTTGGATTCCACTGTCGTTACAAGAGATATCCACCTTCACAACCTGTTCAGCCATGCCGAGAAACTCATCAAGAGTAACTCTCCCCCAACGTCGCCGTCACCGCCGCCTTGGAACGATGTTATCAACGCACTCAAAGCAGCGCACGCTATCAAATTGAATTCGCTCGTAGCGTTTTTGCCTACCATTTTAAATCAGCTGTTTGAACTAATGGTAAGAAAGCAACTTACAAATATACATTATGTAAATTTTTAAAAGTCTTTATCAAACGAACTTAAACGCTGAAAAACGCCAATAATAATACCATATTTACTACAAATATGTAGGCAAGTAATTCTATTAACACTTTGTAACATTTTCGCTTACAGACTGTTGAAAAGGGTTACAGCATCGACATGGGCTATCAGATTGTTAAATTGATAGTGCACTTTGTCCACATGATACACGATTATGGAAGGAAAGATTTACTCGACAGTTATGTTAAGGTATTCAACTATATATGAAAGAATGGTCTATGTGAACATTTACTAAGACAGTGGCGGTGAGCAAATTATAAAGTTACTGCATTTGGTTTTTTTTCTTTGTTGTCAGTATGTCTTCAGCTGTGTCGGATTCAAATTACACACTGTACTGACTGCCCCTCTCCATATGTTCGTGGACCCAAATCAACAGGATTTTTTATTGGGACATAAATTTATGCAATACTCAAACTTTTTCTTCGACATAATTATTAAAAGCATGGCGCAGTATCTTATCAATACAGGGCGAATAAAGGTAATAAACATATTTTTTGTGATGATTTAAATATACCAAATAATTACAGTCCACGTTGTTTCATTAACTTCAAATGTAACAATGTGCCTCGAAGGACCATGTAAAAAAGAGGAAGCTTACCCCTTGTTAGTTTTATTTCAATTTATGAATTTGTTTCTCTTTCTCAAGAAAGATTGAGGTCTAAGAACATAACTTACTTTTTTACGTTATACAGAATTATTTTTCAAAGAGGAGCCAAATTTTAAACTTAAGTTCAAATACATAAATAATGAAAAATCGTTATTGCAGTTTTTGAAAATACGAGTAAATAAGGCTTCTACATTTACTGTAAATGTTCATGGTTATATTGGCCGGTTATTGCAAAATAACCATGAATATTTTACGTTTTCAGATGGCGCGAAATGAAAGGTTTCACGCTGACCTATTAGAAAACATTGATAAACTGGTCAATCTTGTTGAACCATCATATATTTTACAACAACCAATGCAGACTCATATATTCAACAAAAACCTCGCTTTGTTTCTTAAGGTAAATAATATAGATTTTTATTTAAATAATAAATAGTAATACATGAATGTATGCAATCTTAATAATATTTATTCTTTCAGTCGTGTCTTTCCTTTATGGACCGTGGCTTTGTTTTCCGTCAAATAAAGAAATACCTTGACAAATTTAAAACTTGTGATCCAAAGGCATTGTTTGACTTCAAATTTACATTTTTACAAACGATTTGCTCACATGAACACTTTGTACCATTTAACTTGCCATTACAAGCAAACAAACTCTTTAAAGAAAGTAATGAAGGTTAGTTGATTTGTCTTTGACAGTGTTTGATCGTTATTTAAAATATAGATTGTAATAAAATTCAACTTACAAATGATCGTTTATAACTAAAAGTAAAAATAATATACAGATCCAGCGAAAATGAAGCTCACAGAAGACTTTATGATGAGACACTTTCTAGCTGGTATTCTCCTGAAACAGGTTTGTGATCTGATTTTATAAAATTTTACGTTTTCTACCGGCTTCAAAAAGGAGGAGGTACTTAATTTGACTGTATGTTTTTTGTGTGTGTTACCTCATAACTTTTTTCTGGGTGAACCGCTTTATATGATTTTTTTTTAAAAGCTGGTGCTTCTCATGTGGTCCCATATAAATTTGATCAAGGTCTGACCAATAGTTTTTGAGTTATTCTTAATAATTTATATTGAAGTCGGTTGTACAAAATTTTTAATTATGGAATTATTAATTGGCATATTCCTTTTTATTTTTATTCTTTACCATGGATGAAGGCGTGTAATATCGAGCAGCGGTTACTTATGCTTAGATATGGAGACAACGTGATATGTTTAAATCATGAAGGGTTGCGCTACGGCCGCAGGTGGAGCAGTCGCTGCGCGAGGCGCCGCAGAAGCGCCGCGCGGCGCTGTGCGTGCTGCGCGCGCTGCTCACCAAGCACGAGCACGACGACCGCTACCGCACCAAGCAGGCGCGCGCCCGCCTTGCGCAACTCTACGCGCCCTGGCTCACCATCGTGCTCGGTCACTTACTTTTAACACTCTCTTTCTTTATTTTTTTGAAGTGAAAACTTCTGTATAATCGTTGTGATTTGAAACTGAAACGAAAATGCGTCACTAAAAAGAGACAAACTTGTACGTCTATAGGATTTAGCCTACGAGAGAATGAGATAGTTTGGAAAATCCAAAAGTGCACGCTTCATGAGCGTGTTTTGATTCGTTTTTAGTTTATTTTTAAGTAGCAATATAAAATGTTTTTTTTTTTTAGAAAATGTAAGATAGATTAAATGAGTGTTTTTTTTATATATACGGCTACTCATATTATCGTATAAGTGCATTATGGTTATTATAGAAGCATTTTAAGAACACAAAATTGCACGACCTTGACATGTCGAGAGTAAAGCACTACCTAATAACGTTTCGTGTTATGAGGCGTGCAATAGAATACAGTATATAGTGTTTCCTATTATGTATGGAGATAATGCATATGATCTATGAACAGTAAGTATTAAGGACGAAATTTGTTGATTGAAAAATATTTAAGTACTCACGATGATGCATTTGAAAACTTTGGAGTCTATATAATTGTAGAATAAAATGTAAAATAATTCTTAATCGTGGTAATAATATTATAATAAATAAACAAACCCTACAGTTATCCTACTCCACATACCATGCATACATCTCATTCTCTCAAAGTTTAATTTACTGAAGGTTTGATATATACCGCTTTTTCCCCGACTGCTCCAGTGGATTATATTGGTTTTCGAATGTATTATGTATGTCTATTACTTTGACACGCTTTGTATGCCCTTAACTTGCTTGATGGATTTTTACATATGAAGTATCATTAAATTCGTCTTAATTGTGAAAGTGACATAGAGTGAACTTTTCGCTTATCATTTTTTATGCCGCCAGGTATTTTTTAAACTGTCATGTCATTTTTTTGTTAAATCACTTAATTCTTTGTTTATTTTTAATCCTTTTAATACTAAGAAAAGGATTGTTACTCGGCAGTGAGATTTTAATTTTCTTTAAAGAATATTTCATTTTACTCACGCCAGCCAACTTATTAGTTGCTGCCTCGTAATTTTTTTTTTTATAGGATAAGAGTGACAAACGATCACACAGTCCACCTGATGGTAAGTGGTTGCTGCGGCCCATAGACATCTGCATCTATCCTCGGTTACGAATCAAAATGCAGATGCGTTGTCACCCGTGAGGACTAAGATGGAATGCCTCATTTCCAGTAAAAAGGGCCTCCGGCCACCTGCACTCACCAAGCGAAACGCAGAGGTAAACCTCTACTTCACGCTGGTATTCTGTGAGGTCGTGGTACCACCCCGGTTCGATTTTAATAAAAAAAATAATAAAAAAATAATTTTAATAAAAAAATAAATTTTAGTATTAATTTAATATTTATTTTGTTTTATAGAAAATGCACATCGCTTAGTTACAAAAGCGCTTGCTAGTCCTGTGATAGAGAACGGCGAAGATAATGTAGACGGGGACGCAACTGCAATCTCTATACTTAACAGCACTCAGAAAGACGTTACTTCAGCCAATAGCACACCACGGCGGAATAGACTTACTTTGCACTTCGATCATACACCAATCAGAACCTCGGCACATTTCAAGGAACCACCAAATATCCAGTCTAGTAACCTGTATGGAAAAGGTATGTTAATAAATAAGAGTAAACTAAAGCACGGTCGCGGAGCAGGAATTTTTTTATTGCTTTGTATTTTTAAGTTAATTCCCATCATAAAAAGTTTTATTTCTATTGCTTTTAGGAACTTTTGAACATTAGTTGTGATTCGAAAACCGAGTTTATTCTCAAGTTTTTAAAGTTCACATTTGTATGAATTGTAATAATTTGAAATTCTTCCTGCTCCGCGATCACGCCATATCAGTTTCAATAGTATATAGGCGCTGATGGTTTAGTGTTTCTTTATTTCTTTACTTTACTGTAATATATAAATATTTTTATATTTTATATCTTTTATGTGCATGTTAACATCATATTGGAATTATTCTTAATCCGTAATGCTGTATTTTTATACGTTTTTTTTTTAATTTACTGAGTTATTTACTCGCATTTATTTTAAAGACTTTTATTTTATGTACTGCAAATGTAGGAATTTATATTATTAAAATTTTAATACAATATATTCGTCTGTTTACGCCTTACTTGATAGTGTAAGTAGCACTAATCGAAAGAATATTAAATAACAATTCTTTTTTTCTGCTTGTTGTTACTGAGTCTTTGTTCTGTGCCATATTATTATTTTTTTGTTTAATATAAACGTGACTATAAACAATGGGTACGACGTATTTGTTTGTAGATAACACAAATAATGTATCTCAAAGTTCCCTCGAGTCTGTGTCAACAATGTCTGGTGGAGACTCACTTCCTAGAAATACAAAGTTGGATCTGAGCGAAATTGGTGATCAGGTTAATCGGTAAATGTCAATTTATTAATTCAGTACTTACTATAATTTCCTATTAACTTGGGAACATGTTAATTTTACTGTCAATTTTTTTGTTTGTGTTTGTCCAGATTTGGTGTGATGTCTCCTGAAGAGGTGCGCGATGTACTTTTGTGTTTCCTGTTTGTCTTGAAATATTTGGACGAAGATAGACTTATAGAATGGTGGAAGACTCATACTTCTGCACAACAGCAGTCTTTCTTTAATGTGCTAGAGTGAGTTTAATTGTTTTATGGCGTTTTTAAAAATGTATGTTTAGCATAGGGATGCCACTTTTTTCGAGAAAGTAAAGTATATTTACTTTTATAAGCTAAAATATCAAAGTAATATTGTGTAATATGTACTCGTAGTATTTTTTTCTAAGTTCTATGTCTAAGTTAAAATATACAAACAATTAATTTTTATTAAGTCAACTGTTACTTTCATCACGTCACTTAACATTCATCATAGAAAAAAACTTGTATTATGCGATTCAAATAAGAACAGGACACAAACCGGGCGCCATATTGTGACATCATAGCTGTCAATTTAAACCAGTTAGGTAGGGTGAGCAATACATATATTTTTGAAATAATATTTATTTACAAATAAATACAAAAGAAAGCGTGAAAGAAAAAGTTTTAATCGGAATCTAGCACTTGAATAATTAATTTAATTTATTATTTAATTAACTTCATTTATTTTTTGGCGAAACGTTGTTTGTACGTGGTAGAGTCATGCTGCAGCTATATTAGTAGTATAGTTGTAGCACGAATGGGCCGGCTCGACCGGGGAAGGACCACGCTCTCACAGAATGCCAGCACAAAATAGCAGCTTAACCCTGCTATGTTTCGTATGGTGAGTGTAGAGAACCGGAGACCCTTTTTACTGGAAAAGATGCATTCCATCTTAGTCCTCGCGGGTGACAACGCATCTGCATTTTTTCGCAAACGAGGATAGATGTAGATGTCTATGGGTCACAGCAACCAGTTACCATCAGGTGGACTGTGTGCTCGTTTGTCACCCAATCCTATAAAAAAAAAACAGAAAAAAAGCAGTTCTAAATTATTTTTAAAACAAATTATGACTTCAATAGATTTGGTAATACTAAGACTCGGTTAAATAAATATAAAAATGGAAAATTAATTTTCTTTGCAAGCCGTACTTTTCAAGTGACAGTTGACAGATTGCAGTCATTCGAAGCCATTGACATTCCTATTCTTATTTCAATCGCATTGTAAAAATGTGTATAAATGCTGAACCTGAGATAAATGAATAAGAGATTACTAAAATTTTGACTTTCAAAAATAATTTTCTACTTTTGTAAAGCGGAGAAATCGTCAGAATTATTTTCTTTGTGTAGTATATATTCAAATAAAAATCGCAAAAATAATAGTTAAAATAAAGAACTTATTTACTTATTTTATTAATCTCGTAAAGAATAAATAAGTACTTTTGCCCGAAATAACGTAAGAATTATAAATTACGTGTGGCAATCCTAGTCTTGTATGAACCAATAAATCTTAAAAGCGAATATCGTCGCTTTGGTAGTGAAGAGAGTCAACCCACTCTTAACAAGTTTTGAGATAATGAGCATTTAAGATGCGATACTACACAAAAAATAATAATTAGTCCATAACTTCAAAACTATTGGGCAGAGAAAATATTTTGGCAGTTAGATCTCTTCACCATCATATAAATCTTATTCTTTTGATTATGTTAGAGTATTAAACTCACTTTGAACAAAGTTGTGGCTTGACTCTCTTCACCACCAAAGCGGCGATATATGAAATTTTACAAGGTATAAAAAGTTTAACTTAAGACCAATCGTAATTTAATAAGCGTTAATGTTACATAAGGTGTAGGGTAGTTGGGGATGTAAGAAGAACGACATTTATTCTGTATATATGGACTTTTTCTTCAAATGCGAACATGCACGTGGTACTTACTCCCTTTGGTGGTGGATTTTAGACAGAAAAACCATCCAAATATCTCTTCCAAAAAATCTCCAAATATCTCTCTTACAAAATACCACAGACTGATAATGGGAATCAGCATGTGTGACGGATTGGTGAAATACACTTGTACACTACGTTTTTAAATGTTTGCCTTCTGGCAAATTCCCGGAAAGTTCAATACAGAGAAGAAAAGTGTCACACGAATAATTATTTATCTATTGCAGAATTTGTGCCGAACAATTCCAATACCTTGGAAAGAAAAAAATCCTATCAGAGTTGAGAGTAACCACGCCAGACTGCAATGGTAAACCGAAACCCATGAAAGCGAGAACTTTGCCCGCAAGAATGAGCCCACCCGATTTTTCTAAAGAGCCACCGATAATTGTTGAAAAAAATAACACTGTTAATAGAGAGAACCTTGTTACCACAACAGTGACTACAGGTAATAATGAAAATTTTAAAGCGTATATAATAGTATTATTTAGCGCATAACTTGAAAATAAAAATGTAATTGCATTTACTAAACTTTTAAACTTACTTATGTTTATTAAAGAATAATGTTTTTCTCTACCATAAGTACAACAAATCTGGTGTAGAGATGGACAGTAAATGAAATGCAAAAGTATTAAATTTTTGAATATAAACAAAAAGTTAAGCAGCAGGATGGTAGACCATAGTGATTTATTATTTAAAATTAAAAATGTTGTACGATCGACTTCGATATAAATTATTAAAAATAATTCAATAACTATTGGTCAGACCTTGATCAAATTTATATGAGACCACATGTGAAGCACCAGGTTTCAAATAGAAAAAGAATCATCGAAATCGGTTCACCCAGAAATCGAAATTCGAATTGAGTACCTCCTTCTGTTTGAAGTAAGTAACAAATGGATTACTATCTGACATTGTTTTAATTTGTCATTGCAAAACTGATACTGGGACTTACAGGTACTACAGGCAATGTAGGCAGACAGAAAGGAACCCATATTTACATAAATTGGAATCACAGTAATTTATTTTTACTTACAAGTGCAAAACGAACATTTTCCCGTAAACATATCTCATTATTTTTTGATTTCGTTACTTCTTAATGCAATGGTTGTTTTAAAGGAATTGCTGATAGATGATCGCTCAGCGACCAACCCTAACTAAGTTATCTTTCATATTCTACCTCTTTATTTATTCCGCATTTGGTACTCAATAAAAATCATCATCATCAACATTACAGCCCTTCACAAAACCACTGCTAAACATAGGCCTCCCTCAAGGAATGCCACAAAGCACGACTCTGAGCCACCTGCATCCATCGACTTCCTGCATGTCATCACTCTATATAGTGGGGGCGGTCGCCCTTCACTTCACCTACTGTTACGAGGCTGCCACTCGAGAACCTTTTTTCTCCATTGGTTGTCGGTTCTTCGAGCTATATGGCCGGCCCGTTGCCATTTCAGCTTACTAATCCGTTGGGCTACGTCGGTAACACTGGTTCTACTGCGGATATTCTTATTTCTAAGTTTATCACGCAGTGAAACCCCAAACATAACCCTATCGATAGCTCGCAAAGCGACCTTGAGCTCTCTCACGCGGCTAGCAGCAAATAAAAATCAATAAGTGAAATAAATATTTTAGTCTATTATATAATTTACGTCTGCACGTGGTTGAGCCATGCTGTAGCTATATTATAGTTGTAGCACCTATGGGTTGGCTCGTCCGGGGAAGAACCACGCTCTTACAGAATGCTGGCGTAAAATAGCAACTCAATGTTGCTGTGCTTCGTATGATGAGTATAGAGAATCGGAGACCCTTTTTCCTAGAAACGAGGCATTCCATCGTAGTTCTCAGGGGTGACAACGCATTTGATTTTTGATTTTTAATTGAGGAGAAATGTCTATGGGCCACAGCATCCTCTTCCCATCAGATGGACTATGTGCTCTTTTGTCACCCTTATTCTATAAAAAATAATAAAACTTTTAGAGCTGGAAGCGATATCAGAACACGCGGTCCTATCGGCTGGGTGCTTATCCACTGAGGTGGGGCTGACCATCATCGACCGCGCGTGCCTGTACATGAAGCAGGCGGGCGCGGGCGCGGCGGGCGGGCTGGCGGCGCGGCCCTACGTGCGCCTGCTGCAGCTGCCGCAGAGCGACACGCTCTACCGCCACCTGTTCGCCGCGCTCCGGGCCTACATCAACCAGTTCTCCGAGACGCTGTTCGAAGGTATCCACATCGCCTCACGATATCCTCGATGTCTGCGCCGCAGACAGCTGTTATTTGTTCTGAATTAGTTTCTACGCCAGAGGCAGAGATTGAACGCTTGACATGTTTATTTAATTCAATTCCATTGCTAATCTGTTCACAACTTTTATCACATATTTTTATCAAGGTGGCAGCACTTTATGCGCTGGCGTAGTAAGCTCCGTTGTGAGGCTATGCGCAGCTCGAGCCGCGTGGTTGCGTCGCGAGGCGGCCGCCACGCTCTACTTGTTGATGCGCGCCAACTTTCAACACGGCACCGGTGGAAACCTCACCAGAGTACACCTTCAGGTGCGTATAAACCGCGCGCGATTTGGCTGGGATGGGACTTTGTCGAAGTTAATTGAAATTACAATTTTAAACCGTAGTAGGGTTAGCAAAGAAGTTCGATTTTTAATATTGCATGCCGTAAGCGCTAAGCGCGCGTCGGTATGTTCTACTAGGGCCGAAAAATTAAGATTCCAACGTTTTATCGCATGAAATCGTATCTAGCAATCATATTGTACATATAAGTGATATAAAAAGCACATTGTCAGAAAGATAAATGATTGTTGAACTTATTAATTTTTTTTTATCTATTAATTGCTATTTTTAAATAAAAAAGGGGTTTTAGTGGCTTATGGTGTGGATTTATCAAGCCCGCAAGGCTTGTAAACACGATAACTTGAAAATATTAATTGTTCAACACAATATATTTTAAAAACTCTTCATCTATCATGAGGGAAGCCATTGAATGTAAATGGCAGTTTAATTTTGTTTAGTTTAGTTATAATAAAAATTTTTCGGCTGCGAAATGGCGAAATTTTCCGTGTATTCAGCTGCCTTGTATGAATAAATTATTACTAATAGAGACTGTGATGTGTCACTCAGTTCGCCGTCAGTCGCCGTCGTGAGTGGACATTGTTTTGGTTGTTCGAAATACTTGATTATAATAATAATGACAGATTTTTTATTACAATATTTTAAAAGCACAGAATAAATAAGTACGTACTAAAAGTAAGTAGTATCAATTTTTTCGTCATGGGTGTCATTTTCATGGTTTTCGAGACTGTTGAAGCCGATAGTGCTGTCGAAATGTAAATCCAAGATGGCGACTGCAATAGGTATCAATTTTTTCATCATGGGTGTCATTTGCATGGGTTTTGAGGGTGTTGAAGCCGTTAGGACTGTCGAAATGTAAATCCAAGATGGCAACTGCAATAGGTATCAATTTTTTCGTCATAGTTAAATTGTATTTGTAAGCTAGATTCTATTGTTTGATCACTACAGAACCAAAATGAAAAAAAAGCAATATCAAAAACAGTTAAAGTTACAACCCTATTGATTCAATGGAACGTAGGTAATTATGTCTTTAACTGGGCTTAGTTTCCGTACTGTCCATATTACATGCCGTAAGCGCAAAGCGCGAGGTATATTCTACTAGGGCCTAAAAATTAAGATTCTAACGTTTTGTTGCATGAAATCGTATCTAGCAATCATGTCATACATGTAAAAGATATCAAAAGCACATTGTCAGAAAGGTTGTTGAACTTATCAGTATTTTTTTTTAAATCGATTAATTGCTATTTTTACATAAAAAAGGGGTTTTAGTGGCTAATGGTGTGGATTTATCAAGTATGCGGTCTTCGTAAACACGATAACTTTTGAAAATATAAATTGTTCAACTCAGTCTATTTTTTAAACTCTTCATCATCATGTGGGAAGCCATGGAATGTAAATGGCAGTTTAATTTTATTTTGTTTACTTATAATTAATTATTTTCGGCTAAGAAACGGCGAAATTTTCGGTGGATTGTGAGCTTTGTACCTAATTTATTTTACTAAATACACTGTTTCACTCCGTCATTCGTCAACATTCGTCATTCCGGCCTCGGTCGCCGTTGTGAGTGTATATTGTATCGCTTGTTTGCAGCGAAAAAGATCGCCGTAGAAATATTATAATATAATCCAAAAACCAAATTTGATACATACTTGACCAAGGTACATCACTCACCTTCGATTTGCCGACGATATAGTCCTTATGGCAGAATCGCTGGTGGACCTAAGCACTATGCTCAATGACCTCAATAGTGTCTCCCAACGGATAGGTCTTAAGATGAACATGGACAAAACAAAAACCATGTTTAACGTCCATGTCACACCTATGCCGGTAGTAGTTGTTGAGAGCACTAAGCTCGAAGTTGTTGAAGAGTATGTTTACCAGGGACAAATAGTCCGACTAGGTAAGTCCAACTTCGACCGAGAGGTCAATCGGCGGATTCAACTCGGCTGGGCAGCGTTCGGGAAACTACGACACATCTTCTCGTTACGGCGGCTCTACACGTTGGCCAACACACTGGCGAATGTGTTGGCAGAGATATTGGCCAAGAAATTGTGATCGCGTCCACACGTTGGAAGATCGTTCAGTTTGCTTCGGTTCAGGCCAATGTGCGGACGAGTTTATTAAAATGATTATTGAAGCGCTAACGGCTGCTGCGGTTTATTTATTCACAGCATACCACTATTTTTTTATTTAATTTTCACTATTTTTAATATTTAGTATTTTTAATATAAATTTTTAATATTTCTTTATTATACACTAACGTTATACAGATAAGTAAACTATATAAACATTAACACACCTAGGCATAGGTATAATTAACACTTTTACAACTAAGGCCTGGAAAATATTCGAAGCCTGTCTATAAAACTGTTGTAAAATTTTATTAAACAAAGCCTTTTCTAAAAAGGGTTATTCTTATTATATAATTATAGAATAAAACTAAATAATAATAATAATAAATAATTTATTTTGTCAAACATTAAAGTTACACTATACGATCAGTGATCGAGGTCACCTAGTAAGCAAAATAATGCCTGTAACAGGTGGCTTCGCTCTTCCATAGCTAAAAATTAAAGTATTATTAACGAAATAAAGAAACTAATAGGGAATAATAAAGACAGTAAAAACATGATTTTAGTATCCTACTTTTTAATTTGATTTTAGTATGCTTTTTTTTATAGGATAAGGGTGACAAACGAGCACACAGTCCACCTGATGGTAAGTGGTTGCTGCGGCCCATATACATCTACATCTATCCTCGTTTGCGAATCAAAATGCAGATGCGTTGTCACCCGTGAGGACTAAGATGGAATGCCTCATTTCCAGTAAAAAGGGCCTGCGGCCACCTGCACTCACCAAGCGAAACGCAGAGGTAAACCTCTACTTCACGCTAAATGCTACCTATAATATAGCATTAATACATCAATAAATAAATGAATACATCAATCACTACAACGTGAATGTGTATAAGATAAGGGTGATCAAAAAGAAATGGAAAAAAGAAATTCTATTTCTTGACGGCTCCGTGGCGTAGTGGCTTAGCAATGAGTTGCTGCCCTGGGGGCCGCGGGTTCAAATCCCGCACGGAACAAGTATTTGTATAGCCTGCACATAATTTCTCCGGGTCTGGATGTTTGTCCTTATGCAATTTATGTTTCTAAACTGCCTCCACGATACAGGAGAAAATCCTGTGTATAATAACATTTTTTTTTAAAAAGACTTGTGTTTTACAAACAATTTTCAGCTTGGTAGGGCTCTATAAAGCGAAAAGTTTATTCATTGGTCATTGTTACTGCCGTTATGTAGACACTAGTTACGATGCGTGCATATAAAATTTAAGCGTGCGTGCGTGCAATCACTCTGAGAGCTCGTAGCAAACTAAACGTGCGCCCAACGTGTGGACGCGGCGGCCAATACTCTGCCACAACCCTTTGATCTTTTGTAAAAAACCGACACCAGACGGATCTCGCGCCAACTTGTGGGCCATCGTCCCAATACGTACCAACGTAGCTTAAACACCCGCTCCACACGATGGCCATCGTTGTTGGCCAACACATTCGCCAGCGTGGTGGCCAACGTGTAGAGGCGGCATTAGACATACCTCAAAACCTGAAAACGAAATTATACAACCAGTGCGTGTTGCCAGTGATGACCTATGGAGAGGGCTATGCTCGGGGTTTCTCTGCGTGATAAACTTAGGAATGAGTATATCCGCAGTAGAATCAGAGTAACCGACATAGCCCAACGGATTAGTAAGCTGAAGTGGCAATGGGACGGCCATATAGCTCGAAGAACCGACAACCGATGGGGAAGAAAGGTTCTCGAGTGGCAGCCTCGTACCGGTAGGCGAAGTGTAGGGCGACCCCCCACTAGTTGGAGTGACGACCTGGTAAGACATGCAGGAAGTCGATGGATGCAGGTGGCTCAGGACCGTGTAGCAGACAGACATCTAATCTTGAGAATCACATCACCATCAGAGCACTTGTTTTACAATTTCCACTAATAGTTCACATGCGCAGACACTTAATACACATAATCGCACCGCTTTTACATATCAAAATCCACTTCAAACCACTATTATACTATATATATTACACTATATATATAGCAGCAAACCGCCGTAGGTCAAGTTCCGGCCAAAATTCATTTATATAAAATATACTTATACCTTTGATGATTACTACAGGAACTCCTCGACGAGGAGAATTAGATGTGCCGAGTTTGAGCTCGTTTTGTTAGTTATGATGAGACCTTACCTCCGGACTTACTTTAAAGTGTTACTTGAAAGTGTAATTTGATGACTGCTACAAGAACTCTTCGATGAGGAGAACTAGATGTGCCGAGTTTTGGGTAGTTTTGTTCGTTACGATGAACACCTTACCTCCGAACTTGATAGAGTGACTTGAAAGTGTACTTTGATGATACTACAGGAACTCGTCGACGAGGAGAACTAGGTGTGCCGAGCTTGGGCTCATTTTATTAGTTATGACGAGACCTTACCCCCGGATTTGATAGAGTGACTTGAGATTGTTTTTTGAAGACTGCCACTGGAACTCCTCGACGAGGAGAACTAGATGTGCCGAGTTTGAGCTCGTTTTGTTAGTTATGATGAGACCTTACCTCCGGACTTACTTGAAAGTGTACTTTGATGACTGCTACAAGAACTCTTCGACGAGGAGAACTAGATGTGCCGAGTTTTGGGTAGTTTTGTTCGTTACGATGAACACCTTACCTCCGAACTTGATAGAGTGACTTGAAAGTGTACTTTGATGATACTACAGGAACTCGTCGACGAGGAGAACTAGGTGTGCCGAGCTTGGGCTCATTTTATTAGTTATGACGAGACCTTACCCCCGGATTTGATAGAGTGACTTGAGATTGTTTTTTGAAGACTGCCACTGGAACTCCTCGACGAGGAGAACTAGATGTGCCAAATTTGGCCTCGTTTTGTTAGTTATGATGAGACCTTACCTCCGGACTTGATAGAGTGACTTGAAAGTGTACTTTGATGACTGCTACTTGAACTCCTCGACGAGGAGAACTTGGTGTGCCGAGTTTGGCCTCGTTTTGTTAGTTATGATGAGATCTTATCTCTGGACTTGATAGAGTGACTTGAAAGTGTACTTCAGTGACTGCTACTGGAACTCTCTGACGAGGAGAACTAGAACGTGTCGAGTTTGGGCACGTTTTGTTAGTTATGATGAGACCTTAACTGCGGACTTGATAAAGTGACTTGAAAGTATACTTTGATGACTACTACAGGAACTCGTCGACGAAGAGAGCTAGATGTGCCGAGTTTGGGCTCGTTTTGTTAGTTATGATAAGACCTTACACCCGGACTTGATAGAGTGACTTGAAATTATACTTTGAAGACTGCCACCGGAACGCCTCGACGTGGAGAACTAGATGTGCCGAGTTTGGGTTCGTTTTGTGATTTATGATGAGACCTTACATCTGGACTTGATAGAGTGACTTGAAAGTGTACTTTGATGACTGCTACTGGAACTACTCGACGAGGAGAACTAGATGTGCCGAGTTTGGCCTCGTTTTGTTAGTTATGATGAGACCTTACCTCCGGACTTGATAGAGTGACTTGAAAGTGTACTTCAGTGACTGCTACTATAACTCTTTGACGAATAGAACTACAATTTACATAATTTTTAATTTTTTCACGATCATATGAGCATTATAAGTCGTGCATTTTTGGATTTTCCAAGCTTTTTTTTTACATTGTAATTTGACATAATAGTATCGGAAAATTTTAGTAATAATTATAAGGTTTTTAGTGAAAACTTGTGTGTAATTAACTACTTTAAAAATTACGTATAATCATGTTATACGTAATTTTTTTAATACGCTTAAGGCATGCTCAATTGGATTTACCATTTTTTTATTTATTTTTATGGTCACTCATATTAACTGGTAGCGTTTAGTGGCGGTGTAAGAATGTGCACTACCCCCATATCATCCCGTGGGTGTCGTAAGAGGCGACAGAGGGAAACAAATCAGGAAATAGGCAGCAGCGTCTTCCTAATAACGACTGAAAATAAAAAAACTGCGGTCGCCAACCCGCTTGCGAAGCGTGGCAACTATGCCCCTATGAGACAATCTATGGAGGAGGCTAATGTTCAGCAGTGGACTTTAATAGGCTGTAACGATAACGGTAACCGGTCATATTAGCTTGATATTTACGATAAAATATACTAAACATGTCAAGTAACAATGCCTTTCTTTCGCGAGCTGTGACGCTAGTTAGCAGAAAGACATAAAATTCCTTCATGTAAAAGCATTATTTAATGACAAGCTTAAAATAATTAATTTCACCTCACTCTACCCTCCCTTGCACGCAACGTCACAAAGTTCATTATTTGGTACCTACCGTAATTATATAACTTTGACATAAAATACAATCAAGCAAATTTTCAGGTTATCATAGCCGTTTCAAAGCTGCTTGACACAACAACTGCTCTCAACTGTAAACGTTTTCAAGAATCTCTTTCGGTCATCAACTGTTTTGCCACTGGCGATAAAGCCATGAAAGGAACTGGTAAGAATACCTCACTTTCGTAAATATTTTTTGTGTTTACTTTTTCGTTATGTATTTACGGCGGCTCCGTGGCGCAGTGGCTTAGCAATGAGTCACAACGCTAAGGACCGCGGGTTCAAATCCCGCACGGAACAAGTGTTTGTATGGCCTACAAATAATTGTTCTGGGTCTGGATGTTTGTCGCTGCGAAATTTATGTTTGTAAACTGCCCCCACGATACAGGAGAAAATCCTAGTGTCGAGGTAACGTTTTAAAAAAAAAGAATCTAAAATTATTTATTTCTTGTTTAATTTTTTTAAGGATTGTCCAGTGAAGTAGCAGAACTAATGAGACGGGTACGAACTGTTGTGGGTGCTCGCGCCCGTTTGGCTGGGGTTGGTGGAACGGCTAGTTCAGGTACGAAAAAAAATTTCTATGTCAATATTAAAGGTGTATATCAATGCAATCTGTACTTTTTCTTCTTTATATTTGTCGATATTTTATAACTACTATGTATATGTTAATTATGCCACCATCTATCGAAGGATAGATGGTACATCTACTCATGGAAATAATACATTTATGAAAATTATGGGTTTATTTCCATAAATCATTTATGAGTAAACGCGTCTTCTGACACCAACGGTATGATATAGGGTAATTGAATTTCTTACGCAGGTTACATTTTCCAACGATATAATTAGTCATCAATACAGACAGTATTGACGACTAATCGACTATCTATTAGCCTTGATTACTACAAATCGTGCTTGCTTTGTGTTTTACTGTACAATCCATGCTGATAAAGAATGGGATTAAAAATGGCGGCTCATCGCGACTGTACCGTAAATATGCACTGTACCAATAGCGAAAACCCGCTAATAACGGTATATCGTTATAACGTTATATTATTCGGTTAGTTGAAAATTTTCTAATAATGGGAATATATTTGAAAAGAATACACAAGTAGGTACTTACATTAATTTTAAAATAACATTTATAACTATCGACCCGGTCTGGCATCGCCTGGGTGTAATATATAAATGTGGCGTTATTTAGACTTTAGATTATCATTAAATACCATTTATTTTATCTTATCAATATTTCTATTTTAATAAAACTAATAAATTGTAGGAAAAATTTCATACTAGATCACTCCGTTCGTCTAGATACTCTCTGTTTGTTCGTGAACTTTTAATACAATCGGTTCAGCGATTCCGAAGTAAAAATTGTTACTCATGTCTCAATAACGTGCAAATATTTTATACAAAATTACTTGATATGTGTCTTGGCATGATATCCTTTACAGTAACATTAACAGCCCTAATCTTCTTATTTGTTATCGCCAGCAACGCAAAGTCAGGAAATTGCATTTAGAGAAACCCTGGGGCTAACTAAAAAACTATCGTAGTTAACAAATTAGCGAAACCGAACTGAATCTTTTTTGTTGTAATTTATGACATTAACTCCAATGACAAGTTGGAATGAAGTTATAGAACGTACGAAAAACGCATTACCGGCGGGTGTGAGTGTAGGATAGCGACAGTGTGCGAGCGAGAGATGAATAGAGGCGACGCCATTTTCAATCCCATTCTTTAACCGCACAGGTAGTATACAGGTTACTAAAAACTTCTTACAGTACTTGTAGAATGTATTTATCAGAGATATGTTAATTGTCAGTTATTACAGTATACGGCAATAATAATAATATAATAATCAATCAATTCAACGGACTAGATTGAAAACGCTACTTTGCTCCGTAATTTTTAGTTATTAATCATAATAAAAGTGCTTGTTTAAGTCAAACTTATCACCAATTTCAGTAAGACAAACGAAGAAAGTTTGTAGTGAAACTTAGAACCCAAAAATTCATCGGTCGATCAAGTTATAAGCGGAAATATTTCAGTGTTTTTAACGGCTTGACTGCATCAGCGGAAAAATAAATGTAATTTTATTTTATATTTAACAAAAATTAAAGTAACTTAATTTATTCCTATTACCGAGGGGGATGAAAAAATTGCCATAATATTGTAGACCCGTTCTCTTCGAAAATAGCTTTATGACTTTTAAAGCACGCGAGCTACACGTCCTGGATTTCCGGTGCCGAGGCTTATGAAATTGTACAATAAAATTTCTGTACTAATTTACTACGTGATCACATGCAAGTATCTGGATAATTGGCTGTCCACCACTGTACAATTTACTAGACAAATCCATTCATCCATTCCTTGTGGAATGGACTACCACCAGAGATTTTTCCAGACCAATACGACTTAGGGGCCTTCAAGAAAAGACCCTACTTTTTTTAAAGGCTGGCTCCGCACCTGCAGTTCCCTAGTGTTGCAGTTGTTTATATTATAATATTATGTAATTCTTACTTGATTTTGATATGGGATTAATACGCAATAGAGACATACTGCAGCTATATTAGTAGTATATTTGTAGCACGAATGGGTCGGATCGACCGGGGAAGGACCACGCTCTCACAGAATATCAGGTAAAATAGCAGCTTAATGCTGCTGTGTTTCGTATGGTGATTCCATCTTAGTCCTCACGGGTGACAACGCATCTGCATTTTGATTTGTAACAGAGGATAGATGTAGATGTCTATGGGCCGCTGCAACCACTTACCATCAATCCTATAAAAAAACAACTGAATTCGTTTGCACTCTTGCCTTTAATTATAGGCCTTCTGTAAAGGAATCTCTTGATGTTTGCAACTCCTACTTTGCCTCTGTAAGTAATAAGCTGGCAAACTCTATAATGATGAAATTAAATGAGACTCAGGAGTCCCTTGCCGAATAATTTCACATTCCTGATCAACCCGTTGGTTATTTTTTCATAGATCCTACAGACGAACAGGAAGTTTTGGATCTCATCCGGTCTCTTGATTCAGGTAGTGCCCCGAGTATAGACGGTATCACTAACAAACTTTTAAAATCAGTAGCCTACGCATATGCAGAGTCTGCATATTTAACTAAGTATCTCGTGCAAAGTGAGTGGAAAATAGCGACAGTTATCCCCATATACAAAAACGGAGCTAAGGACGATCCTTGTAATTATCATCCCATATCACTGCCGGGTGGTTACTCTAAGCTTCTTGGAAAGAATAGCATACTCTTGGACCGTCAGTTTGGTTTCCGTCAGGGAAAATCGACTGAGGATGCAGTAACTCTTCTCACAGATATGGTTGTAATTCATCTCGATCAGGGTCGATCTTGTGTCGGTGTTTTTCTCGATCTGGCTAAAGCATTCAACACGGTATCGATCCCCCATCTTCCTTGAGAAACTAAGTGGTGCTCGTGGTCTGGCTTTAAACTGGTTTTTCAGCTATTTGTTGGGTAGAAGGCAATGTGTCCAAATAGGCGATCCAGCAAGAGATCTTAGATTTGTAGATTTTGGCGTTCCTCAGGGTAGCATTTTGGGGCTGAATCTTTTTATTTCATACATTAATGACATTATGAGTATTGAACTCTAAAATAATGATGTTGTATGTTATGCTGACAATACAGTCATAATATTCTATGGTTGCATAAATTACAAAAATGATTAAATAACGACATCTTAACACCGAACACCTCAAAAACGCAGTTTATTTGTTTTCATAAAACTGCACTGTCTGATCCGCCGCCGTCACTTTTCAATAGCCTTAAAGTACACAATAACAACTGTAGTTTTGGGTCCATGAGCTCTCCAAATTGTAATTGTGACCAGATAAATAGGGTCGGCTCCCTTAAATATTTGGTCATCATAATAGATGAGAACCTTAATTTCAGAAGTCATATATCGGTGACATCAGCTAGGATCCATAATACATGATACACACGATGAGACTATTGAGAGATTTTATTGATGGCAGCATTTTAAAACCAGTCTACCTTGCACTATGTCAGTCCATACTTAGCTATTGTATACTGGCTTGGGGTGGCATAGCCTCCTCTACGTTGATAGTGCTGGAAAAGGCCCATAGGGCAGTTTTGAAGGTAGCTATGGGTAAACCAATGCGCTATTATACGTCAGATCTTTTTAGAGAAGCTCAAGTCTTAAGTGTCCGTAGATTATATATTCTGAGGGTTTTTACATTTTTTCACAGGGAAGCTTCGAAACTGCGGACATTTGATACTTTAATAAATAAAAGAGTGTTGAAGATCCCCACAACCTTGGTTAAAACATCCTTCGTTCATCATTTCAGACTGTTCCTATTCCCACGCATCTACAACAAATTAGTTAATTATACGGCTTAAAACCATGCCAACTTTACAAGGCTAAAACACAAATGGTGAGCTATTTATTGACTTGGGACTATGAGAAAACAGAAGAAATATTGGTGAATAGGTGTTATAACGCTAGTGGACAGCAATGACGCCAGCCCTGCCGTCCTATCCCAAGAATTCAATCGTAGGGCTACCTTACCACTCAAACTTATCCCCAATTGCAAATATTTCACCCTTTTACTTATAATTCTTAGAAATCTATGAAATAGGCATTACTCTCTCTCTCACACACACACACACACACACACACACACACACACACACACACACACATACACACTCACCCTCAAGCACACGCGCGCTCCTTTAAATTAGAATCTGCTTGTTATGTGTGTAATTTTTCATAATTTTTAAGTCATTTTTGCTTTGCTACGCATAATTGTTTTACGTAATTTCAACAAAATAGCCACTTTGTTTTATTGTAAAATCTTTACACGACCCCCACGAGACAGGCCATGCCTAATGTGGGGGAGTCACAGAACTTTTTTGTATTTTGGCTAAGTGTTATCTGGTAAATAAATAAATTTATTATTATTTTGTAATGTTCCCCAAAATGCATTGGAACTGTCGCAGAAAGTGTCTAGAAAATTACATTTTCTTGTCCTAAAACCCTCAGAAATGTCCTGTGCCTCCATCGAATGTCGCACGCATACTGCGTGTTCGACAAAATATGCATGCAGCGGAGACGTGAGCGCTAAAAGCCTTATAACGTAGGCTTAAAAATAAATCGTATGCAGGCGGCGATGTGCAGCTGGCGGAGCTGCAGCACGCGCTGGCGGCGTCGTGCCGCGCCACGCCGCGCCTGCGCCACGCCTGGCTGGCCACGCTCGCCGACCACCACGCGCGCCACCACCACCACGACGAGGTCACCACCACCCCATCACCCCGTCTCACCTCACCACGCTTCACAAACTCCAGCGCGAATCATCCTTTACTTATACGTGGTAGAGAAACGCTGCAGCTATATTAGTTGTAGCACGAATGGGTCGGCTCGACCGGGGTACGACCACGCTCTTACAGATTACCAGTGTAAAATAGCAGCTCAATGCTGCTGAACCGGAGACCCTTTTCTGTATCAAATAGCAGAACGGCATAATAACAACATTGTCCACTCCCACAAAGGTGCTAATTTTTGTGTAAAAAACCAGAGGCCCTTTTTACTGGAAACGGGGCATTCCATCTTAGTCCTCGGGGCTAGTTCTTAATCGAGGATAAATGTAGATATCTCTATGTGCCACAACATCCACTTACCATCAGGTGGACTGTGTGCTCGTTTGTCGACCTTATTCAATAAAAAAAAATCTTACCATTACAGTCCGTCACATATCCACTGCCTGAACATAGCATAAGCTTGGAGTTGCGTACTTGTTTATCATAAAATAATACATACACTTTTTATATAAAAATTGCTTCTAATGTAGGAGCTTTGCATATTCCCTTTTATACCCAAAATTAATTACCCTGGCTTGCTACCCATCCGGATTAAGAATGGGATTAGAAATGGCGGCTCATAGAGTCCGTATTGCCAGCCTTCACTATACCTAAAGCGAAAACAACTACGTTAAATACGTAGTAACTTAGCTATCTTCAAACTAGGTAAGCACATCATTTTATAATGATTTCTTATATTTACGCGAACACTACACATTTAAATAAAACTAATTTTACGGATTTTATCGCGTATATTAACTTATTTTATATTCCCGACGTTTCGAGCACTTTACAGCACCCATGGTCACGGGCAGGACTGAGGTGTATGACGTCCCAATGTCATAGTTAACCACGGCTACCTCCAGATTAAAAATTATTAATTTTTGTTCCGATCCACGCAGTATGAACTTACAGTATCATGAAGTCTTGCAGTTGTATGCTTGGGTTGGGATTTAATTTTATTAATTATGGGATCCCAAGCAGATGGTAGCACCCAGCCATCTTCTCTATTGAAATTAGGATGTTTCTTGATTTCAATAGCCTCGCGAATCATCCTTGGAAGGAATCGGTGTTCTTTAGCGAGGATTTGTGGTCTATCAAATCTAATGTAGTGACGGGGGCGATCCTGTACGTGTTCACAGACTGCAGACTTCCCGGAGCGTCTATTCTTCACATCAGCTATGTGTTCTTTAACACGGGTTTTTATAGATCTTTTAGTTTGTCCTATATAAGAGAGACCACATTCACAATCAAGCTTGTACACTCCTGCATCTTGCAGAGGAATATTACACTTGACTGATGGTAAAAACTGACTAATCTTCTTCGGCGGCTTGAAATATGTTTGATTGTGAATGTGGTCTCTCTTATATAGGACAAACTAAAAGATCTATAAAAACCCGTGTTAAAGAACACATAGCTGATGTGAAGAATAGACGCTCCGGGAAGTCTGCAGTCTGTGAACACGTACAGGATCGCCCCCGTCACTACATTAGATTTGATAGACCACAAATCCTCGCTAAAGAACACCGATTCCTTCCAAGGATGATTCGCGAGGCTATTGAAATCAAGAAACATCCTAATTTCAATAGAGAAGATGGCTGGGTGCTACCATCTGCTTGGGATCCCATAATTAATAAAATTAAATCCCAACCCAAGCATACAACTGCAAGACTTCATGATACTGTAAGTTCATACTGCGTGGATCGGAACAAAAATTAATAATTTTTAATCTGGAGGTAGCCGTGGTTAACTATGACATTGGGACGTCATACACCTCAGTCCTGCCCGTGACCATGGGTGCTGTAAAGTGCTCGAAACGTCGGGAATATAAAATAAGTTAATATACGCGATAAAATCCGTAAAATTAGTTTTATTTAAACATCATTTTATTTTATTCCGCAAATCTTAGCAAATTAATTTTTAACAACTTTAATAATTGTATTACATATGTAAATGAATAACTTAATATTATAATAGGGAGGTAAATCATCTTGCAAATAAAATATATTTTGGTAATTTAATCATTGACTACAATAAATAATCTTTTAAATGCTAAACAATTTTTAATTTTTTTATAAATTTACTTAAAATAAAACTATATTGAAAAGCAATCATTTGTTATTAAACAGATATATATTGTTACTTGGAACTAAAATTAGAAGCACAAAAAATGCATAACATACGCATTTTTATGGTTGTTACCGACGGGTGTAAGTATAGACAGGGACAGTGTGCAAGCAAGAGGTGAATAGAAGCAACGCCATTTATAATCCTATTCTTTATCTGCACGAGATAAACTATTACTTTACTATATGATAACATTTTTCTCTTACCAAGCGAGAAAATATTCAGTGCTGTGTTCTGAAGTATTTCATCTTACTCGCTGAAAGATGATTGCTGATGTCAATAGGTCCAGTAGTCATTATCATCAACTGGGCCTATTGTAGCTCATTTGTAACTGTAATACTATAAAAAGGTCGACGTAATTACTGACTAATTTCCTAAAAAAAATATTATGTTTATTTAATATAAACCGATTATAAATTGTTATCGCATCTAGTTTAATATAATGATATCAAATAAAATTAATAATTAAAAGCTGAAGATGACCCAGATAAATTAAACATCAGGATGTTAAATAAATGAGTCCTCACGTGGCCATGGGCGCTGCAAAATAATTAATTTTATCAAATTTTTAAATTAAACTTGATAAAACCAGTAAAATTAGCTTTATATATTGTGTAAACACGCGAGTTTATAATCAGTGATGAAATTTTTAAATTATAAAAAGATATGATACCTGGTACATCATCTTTATCTGGTCCATTCCTGGTACATTATCATTACGAAAAGACGTCCTCAGGTGCGTTTTGTGATATAATTATTACGTTAGTCTTAAGAGTATACATAGTAAGCTATGCTTATGTATATTCTAAGTTCTTAGTAATATACAAAACGAATCCAAACCACACATAAGTACCAACAAATGAACTAATTTGCAATTAATTCCACAGGCTCTGTGTTGTCATCTTCACATTGCTGCGCTCATAGCGGAATATTTGAAGCAACGTGGTACACAAAACTGGGGAGCTGAAGCGTTCGCCGAAATATCTATGAATATTCCACGCGATGAAACTGGCCTCAAAATTGACGAAGGTAAGTCAAACAATGCAATGCTTAAACATTTTTTTTAATAAATACGACAGTGTATAAATCACGCGCTAAATACCTTACTTAAAAATTACACTTTTATTTCCTCTTTAGAACTGTCTTTATGAATGGCTGTTGTAGTAGATATGAGTTTGCAATCTTTTTTGTAGTCCAAAGATATCACGTGCTGAGTCAAACGTTTGAAAGTCTCTAATGAACAAAAAGCTTCACAACCCTCAACTTCTATAAGGCGCGGCTCCGCTGAGTCGTCATCCCAGTAATATATCTGAAAACAAAATTAATCACGACTTATTTGTTCAGAAACATTTAATTATAGATTTCAGAGGGTAGACGATTATCTAAAAATTCGAAGAAACTCTTTATTGTAACTCTGTTTTAGAAACATTTATATAAGAAAAAGAAAAATATAGTCTATAGTAAAACTAGTCCGTGCCGTGTAATTGCTTGCTCGCAGTATGCACAACCAATTTGCATTGATACCTTACGCAAACCGTTTATGCCAAACTAACACAATTATTTGCTTTTTACGATAACATTAAAATTGATTACTACTTCGTACTACAATTACAATAATATAATTTATTTGAGCCAAAACCTATAGAGGAGTACTTACTACAAACAGTAGTTACAAAGTTGCATAATAGTAATAGTTAACTTTATTTTAATTCAGTTATATGAGCTTGCACCCACTTGCTATACACGTTTACTAATGAAAAACAATAATATAGCTAGCTTAAAATGAGATATTTTACATTTGACTAGGAATTCCAAAGTCTAATTAACTTTAAAAAATTGTCAAAATGTTATTCTTTTGTTTTCCCATGGTTTTTTTTTAAATGAGTTACGTCGTGACACCAATGCTGCACAGATGGCACTCAACAACTTTATATTATATATATCAACAACTTTTATTGATCAGGTACCGAAAATTGACGCACGGTCTGTTATTGGTGTGCTTGCTTCAGTTCTGGTCGACCAATCCATGTCACAATCGCAAATTGTTTCAATAGATCTATATTATAATCGGCAATTTCATTAAGATGGACTTACATAAAACAATATTTTAGACATTACCACCAAATGCTCGAAATGCATTCTCATAAGCCATTTATTGCTGCATATTTATACATAATTGACTGCTTTGTATAAATATACAGCGGTTGTAAGCGCGACTACTGGACATGTGGACCCCCCTGGGTTCGAATTTCGGGTCGGGCCAAAATCAGTAATTGCGTTTTTCTGTCAAGAAATACTCAGTAGCAGGCAGGCAGGAAGACAGAAAGTTGGCGGTGTTTCACCCAGGACCAACGGCTTTACGTACCTCGGAAGGCACGTAAAGCCGTTGATCCTGAGCTTAATCTCAACTTTTTCATTGTCACATGCCAATTGAAAACGCCTATATCCATCGGTGAATTTAAGAGGCTAGTTAAATATATTAAACGAAAATCACCTTAAATCCGAAACGTTTAGCAACAGCAGCATGGGTAGCGTCATGGTTGTCCTTGTTGTTAGGGAGCTTCTCGTGTAGTTCTATTAAGAGTGCGGCTCCAGGGTCTGGTAGTCTCGGCGGCGGCGCCACGCAGGCCGCCAGCAGCGCTGCCACGGACACTGGTGTCCCGATGCGAACCACCAGGGCCGGACGTTGAGCCGCCGCGTCGTGTAGTGATGACTCTCTCAGTATCTCGTGAAGAAGTGCACCTGAGCAATAATAGTGCGTTAAGAACGATGACAGTAAAAGTTTGACCGGGTAGTGGCAGTGTAAGGATATTCACCACCAAAACATCCCGTGGGTGTCGTCAGAGACAGCAGAGTTTCCTCTGCTATCTCACAAACCAGACAGCAGCGTCTTTCTAAAAACCACTTTAAAAAAAACTGCGGTTGCCAACCCGCCCTGCCCAGCATGGCAACTATGACAAGAATCCAGATATCAGGCAATCTATCCAGTAATAGGTTTGACAACCCCTCAAGGAACAAAATATGACTTTTATTTATGGAGCCCAGCCAATGTAGAAACCATAACATTTTTAATTTAATACTAATATTATACCTATTGCTCTTACTATACTTTCAATACATTATTTAAACAACGGTGTCCCTATTATAAATATTAACTTTATGTAATAGATAAATAACAATATGATGGCCAAATACTCAAACGCTAGTAAATTTTCAGATATCGTTAAGTCTCGTGGTGTCACAGTCACTCTGACTTAAAGTGGTAGAGACAGCACGAGACTTAACGACATCTTAAAATAGAACAGCGTTTGAGTATTTAGGCATATAAGACCCATAATAATGTTCTGGCTATTTAATAATCATAGTGTTGCCGTTTTTTATAGGTTTAAGAGTAACAAACGTGCGCACAGTCCACCTACTGTAACACTAGTATGTGGCCTTAGACCATAAACATCTATATCAATTCTCGATTACGAATCAAAAGAAAGATGTTTTGTCACTCGTGAGAAATAAGATGGAATGCCTCGTTTCCAGTAAAAAGAGTCTCCGGTTCTCTACACTCACCATACGAAACACAGCAGCGTTAAGCTGCTATTTTACGCTGGTATTCTGTGAGAGCGTTGTCCTTCCCCGGTCGAGCAGACAACTATACTACTAATATAGCTGCAGCATGACTACCACGTATAGACTCTACCACGTTTATTTATATGATCTTTGGTTCAAATTTAAGATTGAAGTTTAAAATAACGAGGCCAAACGTTTAAATCGGTTCGTTAATATCGGAAATAAAATAGGCCTGTGCCCTGCAATGGGGTCCGTCCCAGGGGTTAACATATGCTGTAACTTAACAGTGGTAGAGCCACGCGGCAGCTTTTGCTGTCGCACGGATGGGCCGGCTCGAACCGGGGTGGTACCACGACCTCACAGAATACCAGCGTGAAGTAGATGTTTATCTCTGCGTTTCGCTTGGTGAGTGCAGGTGGCCGGAGGCCCTTTTTACTGGAAATGAGGCATTCCATCTTAGTCCTCACGGGTGACAACGCATCTGCATTTTGATTCGCAAACGAGGATAGATGTAGATGTCTATGGTCCGCAGCAACCACTTACCATCAGGTGGACTGTGTGCTCGTTTGTCACCCTTATCCAATATAAAAAACTTTTCTTACTTTTAAACGGTTCGTGGCAGCGGCGGTGTCTCCACGTCTTTCTAATAATATAAAAATTTACCTCGTGATGCTATAAAATCCAGAAAAAAATTCAACCGCACATTTTTCTGCTTTATGTATATTTCCTTTTTTAACAATTATATTTAAAGGTGTCATATTTTTTCAAATATTATAAAAATATACTTACCGCCGCTGAGTTTTCTTAAAAGATTATTGTGAAACATCATCATAAATTCCAACCTGGCGACATCCATTAGCTTTCTCTTAACGTGTTTCGCCCACTTCGGATTTGCTACTTTGATATCATCCTTTGTAACAATAAATGTTAATTTTTATTAACAACTAAATAAGATTTTTAGTCTGAGTGAATTAAAATTGTGGTGATTTAAAAAAATAACTATATAGGTTTCAGCAAATTTTTACGTCCTTACATTTTAATCTAGTTTGGATTGCAGTACGTGGTTACTTTTATTTAAAAAAAAGCAACCAAACGGGATGGTTCATGATAATGTTAATTCTATAGTCATTTTAAAATTTCATTATCTCTTTTCCATATATTTCTGACTGTGTAAAGTCCATAAAAAAAATGAATTCAAATTACATAGATGGCGACAGCATTAAAGCGAGGATCTTGATTCTGCGACCACCAACCTTTAGCGAGGTGAAATTGGCAAACCTTCCTTGTAACTTATAATAGCTAGTGCCTTTTTAGAAAGGCTTATGTTCAGCAATGGACTTTAAATGTCTATTCCTTATCTTAAAGCCTTACGAGTGATGGGACAGTTATCTTTCTGCTCCTACTAAAGCAATCCAACAATGCACAAATAATAATAACTATAGGCTGCAATTGATAAATGGAATGGATCATCATTAAAAATATGAAAATCGTCGCAAAACTATTATATATCAATTTCCACGGGTATAATAACCAGTAGTAGACTGATAGCATGATGATGATGAATAATTAAAAATTTACAAACAAGTAGTGTATCGAGATAAATCAAAAACAGTTTCTATTCACAATGTTGAAGATGAAAAGGAATATTACCTGTATTCTGAATAGGTTATTAAGGTAAAAAGCTTCTCGCGGCGTGCTGAAGTTAGTGTTAGTTAATAATGCTATCTTATGGAAGAAGTCGCGGTAGGGTGCGAGCAGACCTTCCTCCGTGAAAGCCTGCAATATTCTTTCTTTCTCTTGATTGTATCGCGGACAGTTTTCTTCGTAAAGCAACTGAAATAGAAACATAATAAAATGTGGTTGTCTGCTACGTGCGTCGTAAGATTTTTTTTATATAGGATAAGGGTGACAAACGAGCACACAGTTCACCTGATGGTAAGTGGTTGCTGCGGCCCAGAGACATCTACATCTATCCTCTATTACAAATCAAAATGCAAATGAGTTGTCACCCGTGAGGGCTAAGATGGAATGCCTCATTTCCAATAAAAAGGGTCTCCGGTTCTCTACACTCACCATACGAAACTAAAATAAAATAGCGTTATGCTATTTTACACTGGTATTCTGTGAGAGCGTGGTCCTTCCCCGGTCGAGGCGACCCATTCGTGCTACAACTATACTACTAATATAACTGCAGCATGGCTCTACCACGTAAGATAATCCGTAACCCCTATTTCGCCCTTTGAATTGCGCAGGCGGTGACTTTGGAAAATGCCAAAACATTCTTATGGATTCCAATGGATGGCGGTATAATCATCTCGTGTAAGGTGTAAGCCAGACGTAACATAAATCAACGATAGAGAGCAGCGTCAGAGGTGTAAAAACTCTGATACTTGCCATGATCTCCCTACTACGGGAGAGGTCCATGCCCAGCTGTGAACTGTTACGAGCTGATGAAAAAAATAATAATAATTGAGTAACTTTGGTTTAATTTTCATTTTCTTATAGCTTCACCTTTTGCATTGAGTAAGGGTGACAAGCGAGCACACAGTCAACCTGATGGTAAGCGGTTGCTGTGGCCCATAGACATCTACATCTATCCTCCATTACGAATTAAAATGCAGATGCGTTGTCAGCCGTGAGGACTAAGATAAAATTCCTTTTTTTATAGTCAAAAGGGTCTCCGGTTCTCTACACTCACCATACGAAACACAGCAGTGTTAAGCTGCTATTGCTGCTACTTTTTTTATACATACATACATACATATAATCACGCCTCTTTCCCGTAGGGGTAGGCAGAGACCACTTCTTTCCAATTGCTACGATCCTTACATACTTGTTTCGCTTCGTCCACTTTCATTATTCCCTTCATACATGCTCTACGGTTTAGGGTACTCTTGACCTGGCCTTTTTTCAAGACGTCCCTGATTTGGTCTAGAAATGTCCGCCTAGGTCTACCCCTTCCAACACTTTCATTCACACTCGCCTTATACACTTTTTTCGTTAATCGTTCTTCATTCATTCTCTCGACATGACCAAACCATCTCAGCATACCTTTCTCAATTTTTGTCACTACATCTTCTTTCAGACCACAACGTTTCCTTATCTCACTATTTCTTATCCTGTCACTCAGTTTAACTCCTATCATACTTCTTAATGCTCTCATCTCAACTGCATTTATTCTGCTTTCATGTTTCTTCTGCCATACCCAACTTTCACTTCCGTACATGAGTGTCGGAACCAACACCCCTTCATGCACAGCCAAACGAGCCTTGTTAGACACCTTCCGACTGCTCATAAAGGAGTGCAAAGCTCCATTCACTATGTTTCCTGCATTCACTCTTCTTTCGATATCACTCTCACACTTTCCTTTTTTTATGTATTTACAATATTTTCAAATGTAGCTATTAGCCGATAAAGAGACGATAAAATCAATTTTTACTAACGCACATAATTAAATTTATTATACTTACTCATTGCTTAGCCAGCTAAATGAAGTCACAAACAATGTATTTCTTATATAGAATACGGAAGATAATCGAGCACACAGTCCACCTGATGGTAAGTGTTTGCTGTGACCTACATCTGTCATCTACATCTATCCTCGATTATAAATGTAGATTTATAATCGAGTCTAAGTCCTCATTTCCAGTTAACAGGTTCTCCGGTTATTTACAATCACCATTCGGAACATAGCAGCATGAAGCTGCTATTTCACTTCGGTATTCTGTGAGAGCCGTCCTTCCCCGGTCGAGTCGACCCATTTATGATATAAACACAATATGGCGAACACGTAGCTCTACCACTATTACCGGTTCTTATAAATATACTTTGTTTATTTTAATTTAATTTGATAAAAACTACCTTTACGCATTAAATACAAATTTATTCAATATTAAAATAAAAGATCTGTTTGTTTTACGTAAAAAAGGTCTCGCATAGTTTTGTAGTAAAATGGTGTTGAAGTAAAAAAAAAATATACATCGATTTTGCACCTAAGCTTTAAGAAATAGAAAATAAAATAACTATGTAACATATTATAGTGATATGTGACCTCAAGGTAAAACATATCCTATAAATGTTTTATACGTGGTAGAGCCATGCTACAGCTATATTAGTAGTATAGTTCTAGCACGAATGGGTCGGCTCGACCAGGGAAGGACCACAATCTCACAGAATACCAGCGTAAAATAGCAGTTTAAAACTGCTGTGTTTCGTATGGTGAGTGTAGAGAACCGGATACCCTTTTTACTGGAAAAGAGGCATTCCATCTTAGTCCTCACGGGTGACAACGTATCTGCATTTTGATTCGCAAACGAGGATAGATGTATATGTCTATGGGCCACAGCAACCACTTACCATCAGGTGGACTGTGTGCTCGTTTGTCACTCGATCCTATAAAAAAAATCCTCGTCTTATATGTAAATAAATGCAAATAAAAAAAGAATTAAGCATCGTAAGCGTGTAAGGTTCGAATTAATCATCCATAATTAACATTTCCACAACTATAGTTTACATTATAAAAAGCTTATTCAATAACAATAACTTTTGTAAATTTGCAAACAGAGATGTTTCGTTTGAACTTTTTTCTATATTTCTTAGTTTAAAAAAATAATCGTAAACCATTTATTTTATCAGTTTATCGATTTCTCAAAAAAATCCTTCATGGTTTTCATTTAAAATATAACCTAGAGCGTTGCTCGATGTTCGTTTGTGAAGTTTTATCACAATCGGTTCAGCCATTCAAAAGATCAGTCCGTCCGTTCGGACGGCATTCAAATAACCATTTATATTTATGTCTTGTGTAGCATTCATCAAAGTTGGAAAAAATAATAATTTGCCAATATCCGCTCAATAAAATAAAATGATGTGTCTACCAGGGGGTTATTTGCATTCAAATAACCCCCTGGGCTCAATTGAAAGCAGTTATTTTTATTTATAAATAAATTCAAGTATTTTTTTTTTGCTTTAAAACGTTAGGAAACATTACAAATTTTCCCTGTATCGTGGAGGTATGCATTTAATTGAAACTGAAACTACCAAACCCGAAACGGTTATTTGTATGCCATACAAAAACTTTTATAGACTACGTTCAGGGCCGAAACGATCCCATAGCTCACAACATAGCAACCAAACGCTTATTAATTAAAAATACGTTTTCTAATGAAAGCCACTTACGTAATCCTGGTCCCGCGAAGGATAAGAATAAGGCACCGGTTGCCAATCCATGGTATCATTCCACATTTGCTCTGTCGGCGGCGGCCACAGGCCTGCTGATATGAGCAGTGCACTCACTTTGCTGAGATCTGTGTCTGAAGTTATCACCAAATGTTTCCCTGTTGACCATAATTCAATGATAATTAAAAAATATATGATTCGCAAACATATTATTTTGTTTTAGAGATGCTCATCGATGTTAGCCAAGATGACTTCCAACAATCGTTAACTTCAATAGAAAACTATAACGCCGATTGAAATTATCGTTAAGTCTACAATTTATACTTGCTATTGTCACTTTTTCAAACGTCATCTTCATTTGTGATTTGGATTGACACCTGTACCGGTTTTATAGTGAATCTATACATCTATACAAATAAATAAAATTGAAGTGTCTGTTTGTAATGTTAAAATAACAGCTTTTTACTAAATATATAGGAATTTATATACGGTACTTATTACAAAAACACAATTTTTAAAATTTTTGTCTGTCTGTCTGTCGGTCTGTCTGTCTGTCTGTTTGTTCCGGCTAATCTCCGAAACGGCTGGACCGATTTCGACGGGACTTTCACTGGCAGGTAGCTGATGTTCTAAGGAGTAACTTAGGCTACTTATATTTGAGAAAAAGAATTAGAGTTCTAAGCAATATCATTAAAACCCTAAATTACACGCGGGCGAAGTCGCGGGGAACAGCTAGTATTAAAATATAAGTGAAACAAGTATTTATATAATAAGTGAAACGTATGTCAATCCAAGTCACAAAAATGTTATCGTTGAAATATTATGTCATACACAATTATTTTTATAGTTTTTTTGTGAGTGTTAACGATAGCGAAAACACAACATGGCCAGCCCCGTTGGCCATTTGGATTTTCTACAAACAAAGAATTTATGTATATAATCATATTTTCTTGATAAAATTCATTAACATGACATACCTTTATCTTATTTCTATTTACATACAGGTAAACGCTAGATACATTCATGTATATCTGGCTTTTCCATTAGTTAATAATTCTCTATCTATGTTAATTTAGATCCCATTATTTTTATCCCTGACCGCATTTCGTTATATTGTTAATGATATGCGGTGATATATTAATTTTTATAATATTAATAATAGCTATACATTCATCGACTAAACATACACATTTAGTGCATTAAGAGCGATGATAGTAAAAGTTTGATCGGGTAGTGGCGGTGTAAGAATATTCACCACCAAAACATCCCGTGGGTGTCGTCAGAGACAGCAGAGTTTAACAAGTTTTTATTTAGTTATTAAATAGTTTTTTAAACATGTATTTATTACATTATATAGTATAACGTTAATAATTAAAATAGAATTACCATCGTCGTAATAAGGTCCTAAAAATTCATTATATCTTTTTCTAAGTAATGCGCCCATTTCAAAAGTTGCCATCTTCCCTTCCTGAAAAAAATTAATAATATTAGCAAGTCTTACATGGTGAAATAACAATCTTAAAAATTACGAAATGTCCAATATTTTTACGGATGGCAGGAAGTAGAGTTTTAAGAGTTCCATGTGCTACCCAGAAGATTTATAGCCGTGGACTGATCTAGGATTTAAAAAAAAATAAGCTGTTATGAAAATATTGGCCTTTAATTACGGCCCGCGACCCGCGTGATGGCATCATAAATGAATATATCGCCCCATTTCGTCCCGTGGGTGTCGTAAGTAGCGATTATGGGAAATGCACGATACATCTCATAGAAGCTGTACCCTAGACTTGTATATATTCAAGTATTGATTCGTCTTACGAACCGGGTCATTCCGGTCAATCATTTAAATTCATTTCAAGTTTCAGTACTCTGTGATCTGTGAGATCCGCTCGATAATGTCGGTCGTCGGACATTACTTTTGTTAAGTGGGAGAGCCATGCTGCAGCTATATTACTGGTATAGTTGTAGCACGAATGGGTCCGCTCGACCGGGGAAGGACCACGCTCGCACAGAATACCAGTGTAAAATAGCTTAACGCTATTTTATTTTAGTTTCGTATGGTGAGTGTAGAGAACCGGAGACCCTTTTTACTGGAAATGAGGCATTCCATCTTAGTCCTCACGGGTAACAACGCATTTGCATTTTGATTTGTAATGGAGGATAGATGTAAATGTCTATCGGCCGCAGCAACCACTTACCATCAGGTGGACTGTGTGATCGTTGGTCACCCTTATCCTATAAAAAATTACTATATTCTGGTCGTAGATCCAATCAACCATCGATCCGGAACGTGAAAAAAATGTATTTGCAATCATAAATACTTCGATGGAACCCGAGTCTAATGAACGAATCATTCACGATTGACACATGTCTACTGTACTCGTTTCCATTAACCATCCCCTTTACGCTAAGCCTAAAATACCTATACCCGGGAAGCAACGTGAAAGGTGCGAGATATCTAGTACTGCGATTGTCAGTCCGCCTGCCAAGCGTGACGATTAAGGCAATAGGAGCATCGATATATATGTACTACGCACTAGATTTCGGATTCCGAACATTGACTATGTTAAACTGAACTGTATTGCAACCTGTACACTAAACTAAATATTGCGTAAATTGAACATTTGTGAATTCCACAAGATAATTATTATTACATTTTATTTAGAAATATGTTTGTTTAGATTAAAATAAGAGTATTTTATATTAAATTTTTATATTTATTTAATATTAAATTAAAGTCTTCGCGCATACGCAACCGTACTATCTGCCGCGCATGCGCGAAGACATAGTGTAGCGCACAATTTTTGTTTGGAATAGCTTCTCTGGTACGTAGTACATATACTGAATAGGAGAGACCAACATCCAATTGTGGACTTAAGAACATATTCAGAAGAAGTAGAATTATGGCACTACGTTCTTTAGACCGTTGCTAAAGTTTAAGTAGACATTAAAAAAGTCCTGTGGTTTTAAAATTTAGAGATTTGATATCCATGTCATGTATTTAAAATTTCTCTATCGGCCTTACTAACATTCGCTTTTGGATATACATACATACCATTGGCTATTACTAACCTTAATCTATTCCCAAAAAAGAATTAAGATTTAGATACATTAATGACACGTAGCCGCAAAAAGGGACCAACACACGCTGTTGAAAATTTTAATGGAACACCGAACCAAACCTCAAACGCCAATTCATAACCTTGAAAATCGCTTTCAGGGGTGAATCTTTTTTTCGTAACTACTTCTAATTATCCCTTATGTAAAAAGTATAAAAAAATATATATATTATATATTTTTTATATATATATAAAAAAATGTTTATTATGTATATTTTTATATTACATTATATTTATTATATATTTTCGAAATTAATGTTTGTTGGTCATTTTTTGAACAGTACCCTAACAATAGGATAGGTCAATCGCTCTGGAATCAATTTTTTTTTTGTAGTAACAATAGCAATTTCGAGCTTTTTTACCCTCACACATTTATACAACAACAACCTTTATTTTTTAAATAATAACTAAATATTTATTGAAGTTCTAAAAATAAATGAAACAGAATATTATCTAGGTTTTCTTACACGCATTCCAAACGATATTTTTCTATCGACCGTGTCGTGCATTGCAGTGAGCAATAAATCATTATTAGTGTACGACACCAATGCGTCTGGTCCGACACTTTATTCCTGTTTAGAGGACCTCGCGACCTTCGCCACTGGGGCTCCCTCCTGCGCTATCAGCAGGAAGTAAATGTTCGACCTAGCTTGTTGTCTGTATCATGGGTCATTGCTGCGAATGAGCTTACTATGCGCCTATTGCCCACTACCACTGAACCAAGTTATATTTTGTTGAATTAATTTAAAAATCTGAGGCGAGTTTATATTTCAAATAAAATATATAGTTCATTCATTTATTTTACGGCAAACCCATATGGTCAGTCTATCTGATAAATTGCGGAACTATGCTAAAAAGCCTATTGTTAAAATTGCATTTCGCGCGATTCCCACGCAATACTGCTTAATAATACACAAACGGACTTCAATTTGTTACTTGCAAACTCAATGAGGCATCGGATTTACAATCTCCACCAATATACATTTATGTAATCCTGAGTAATACAGTTACTGATGTCACGATGAGTGTTTTCCAAGCTGCGATCTATTGTTGTGGGAATGGATTTGCGAATGAATGAACTCAACTGCGAGGTAAAAGAAAAAAAATCTACTCAAAGTGGAATTATTTTTAATAAATGTAACACAATATCTCAAATATTTTTAATTTAAAAAGAATATTTATTTTTTTACCAGAAAGGATACGACCTTCATCAAAAGACTTTTGCATCAGAAAAGAAATGTATTTTGTGATTTGTGTTTTAAATACGTAATAAAATAAAAGATTTGCGTTTAGTGGCGGTGTAAAAATATCCACTACTCCATATCATCCCGTGGGTGTTGTAAGAGGCGACAAAGTAAAACAAATCAGGAGATGGTCACCATGGGCAGCCAACCCACTCGCCACGCGTTGCAACAATGGCAAATATCCCCCTTTTGAGGCAATCTATGGGGAGGCCTATGTTCAGCAGTGAACTTTAATAGGTTGTGACGGTAACGATAATAACATACATTTAAGTCCCGCTGGGTTTCTTGCTGGTTCTTCCCAGGACAGGTTTTTTTCCGAACCAGTGGTAATCAAACAAAAGAGTAACTTTCAATAAGTATTATTTATAATCTATATTCAATAAAAAAGTTTCTGTTTCTGTGTCATAAAAAAACATAAACTCAGGCAGATATTATGGACCTCCATTTGGCACAAACCTGATACTCCTCTCTCTCTTCTTTCACAGCCGTATCAACGCACACATGCTCGTTTGTTAAGGGTTCTTTTAATTTAGCCCGTCTTCAATATATCCCTAATTTGATCGATAAACTTCCGGCGTCTCGGGTGTTCCTTGTCGAATCTGCCACTCACTTCTGCGGCATAAATTCGCCAAATCTTCACTGTGATCATGCGCAAAGAAATTACCGTGCTTGTCCGTGCATCCAATCCTAAAGTAAATCCAGCTTGCACACCCCAAATTTTTCCGTCAGTTTTTTTTCATAACTCTTTTAGTCAACACTTTCATACAGTTTTCCAACAATGCTAAGCAGGCTGATTCCTCGGTACTTTTTAACAGTCAGGCTGTGACTCTTTGCCTTTATACAGTGGGATTGTAACAGTTTCGCACTAGTTTCCCGGTACTTGCTTTTTTAATATGTTGCTATACCTTAAGCAGGCAGAGCCCTTCGAGCTCGTTCCACATCTAAAAATTTTCCAATCCTTAATGTCAAATAGTAAGTTAGTATGGATTTTACCAGTGCTACATAGACTTGGTCAAGTAGTTCTTTGGTGGCGACACTTAACATTTTGAAGATATTAGAATGGAATAGCTTCCTTCCATTTGTTAAAATGTGGCTTAACATCAAGAATAATAGAATAACATATTGAATTGCAAACGTTACAGGCACTTGCATATGGCAAATTAAAAAGGTTGAAAAAATATTTATTTTACATTTAAACATCTCAAATGGTCTTGGTTACTACAAACATATTATATTTTTACATAAAACAATCATTATTATTTTTAAATTTGTATTAATTAATGAAATCAAAAAATTATTAAAATTTACAATGATTATACAATATCTTGCCATACTTAATTTATTCTTTCGTTATCCTTTATCCCTTTGTACACATAATAATATACATAATTTACTTAATAACTTTTTGAAGTCCTTCGTTTAACGAAACATTACTCCACACTAGGAATCTTCTGTATCGTAGAGGAACATTACATAAATAAATAAATAATATAATTAGACACTGCGGTATCGAGCCGAACAGATTGATTTATTTATTGATTACTTCATATACACACATGGTATATAGGCGGACTGGCTTTCCCTACCAGGCTACCTACCTTTAATTTATTATTTAACAATATGATCCTTTATAAATTTTAACAAGAGACGAGGCGATAATTGAAGCTAAGATAATTAAAAATCACTTACATTGGTCAATGCCCCAGCACCGTAAGGTGCGAAGACATGTTCAGGCGGAGAAGCACCCAGCATCGCCAGCTCACGTTCGCTGGGCGTGCGCTCGCCGTGGGACATTAGCTGTACAATCAAATACATTCTGTTAAACTGTCTTCTCTTATCTTAATTTATTCGACGCTTTTTTTTACATAATATAAGTCATCCATTAATTCATTACAGCCTATAAACACTGTCCACTCTCTCTGACTACTGCTGAATGTAGGTCTCCCACATAGATTATCTTATATCTATTTGTAATTATCCAGGGGGATTTTGCCATAGTTGTTAAGTTATTATAAGCCAGTGCTAAACTAAAATCCCACCTGGTTGTAAGTGGTGATGAAGACCTAGTAGGCTGTAAAACGTATTATAACGCTGCAACAAGATTTAATGATAGATGATTTTTTTTTGTTTTATAGGATAGGGTGACAAACGAGCATACAGTCCACCTGATGGTAAGTGGTTGCTGTGGCATCTACATTTATCCTTGTTTGCGAATCAAAATGCAGATGCATTGTCACCCGTGAGGACTAAAATGGAATGCCTCTTTTCCAGTAAAAAGGGTCTCCGGTTTTCTACACTCACCATACGAAACACAGCAGTGTTAAACTTTTACGTTGGTGTTCTGATTATTCAAGTCTGTTTTAAAGAAATCTTTTCGCATGCAAAACCTACCATCTTCTTGGGATCCTGACAATGATCTCGTTCTGCGTAGATTGGACCAAAAATTAATAGTTAAAAGTTAAAGGCCTTCTTTAACTATGACATCAGGAAGACAAATCTCTCCCCGCCAATAGTCCCCCAGTGGCCATGGGTGCTGTAAAGTTCGGGCAAGCCCGTAACTTCGGGAATTAAAAAACTTTAAATTAAACGCGATAAAATCCCTACAATTCGTTTTATTTTTAATTTTTTTTATTATTAAATTGTTTAATTCCCGACGTTTCAGGCACTTTACAGCACCCGTGGTCACGGGGGCATTGAGGTGTTTGACGTTGTGATATCATAGTTGACGAAGACTAAAATTATTTTTTTAATCGATGTGTAGTATTCGCGTAAATATAAGAAATCATTATGTAAAATTAGTTTTATACCATGTGTTGTATACGCGTACATAGTACACTCATGGAAATTTTATATCTCTATGGCCACAAACATTAGTAAATGTTATTAAAAAAAGAAGTTTTGGAATGTAGTTCTTTTCGAATTGCATTTGTTTTTATGTAATGCGTTATATTGCGTACTTTCATGCCTTCTACAAAAAATTATCTTAAAAACGCATTACAGGAAGAATGTAAGGATTTTATTGATAACTTGATTAAGAGTATGGCAAGGACTGGAAGCAGTTCGAAGAGCTAGAAGGATCAACACTAAATTTGATTATAGCCCTCGTTGTAGCCTTTTCTAAGCATTTATGAAAAAAAAATGTGAAGTACAAAAATGTTTCTTTCCTGTAAAATTTTTTTGACGTTTGCAATTTTAAATTAATGAATAATAGAAAAATCCAAATTAATAAACTTAATTGTCACACTTTCAAGAAATTTTGTTTTATGCACACTTTTTTGCGTTCTTCAATTTTTTTTATAGGATAGGGTGACCAACGAGCACACAGTCCACCTGATCGTAAGTGGTTGATGTGGCCCATAGACATCTACATTTATCCTCGTTTGCAAATCAAAGGACTAAGATGGAATGCCTCTGTTCAAGTAAAAAGGGTCTCCGGTTCTCTACACTCACCATACGAAATACAGCAGTGTTAAGCTGCTATTTTACGCTGGTATTCTGTGAGAGCGTGGTCCTTCCCCGGTCGAGCCGACCCATTCGTGCTACAACTATACTACTAATATAGCTGCAGCATGGCTCTACCACGTATAAAAATCTAAATTTAACCATGAGAAATCATTATATAAAAACTATTTTAGTTATGCATTATTATTTGAATGCTAATGTTATACATCATACTATATTTATATTTTTATTCTATTTTGTAATTTAAGGAAATTGTTCTTTATCGTGGGAGCGTTTTAATTATTTTATAAATTACTGATGTAGGTACACATAAACAGACCTGAAATACTAGTTATCAGAGGAAATCGAGTAAAATAAACGTCATTATGATGATATTTTTTTACTTATTGTATAAGCTCCAAAAGTGAGGTTGAGGCAAAAATTTTATTAATAGGTATATTTTAACCTAATATATTATAATTTATGATATTGTCTTTGAAATATAAAATGTATTAATTAGATGCAAATAGAATTGTAATTTTATGTAATATTCCCACTGCTATTAAAAACTTTGTTTCTATTTAAATATATTTGCTGATTATTATTCTCGTCAAGTACTCGCCTCGTACGAGTATTATTTTGTTTATAATTGTTGTATAGTGTCAGTATATATTTTGGACAAGACGAAAATGTCAATCCAAAGGTAAAAGTTGTACGCAGTCAGACAAATCTCAGTTTCGGATTCTGATAGTTCTAAATCAGACAGAGTTATTCCAAAGATCCAAAGGCTACCAGTTAGGACGACATGTATAATTATTTTAAGAAAAGCTATAGTAGGGGTTAGATTAGAGGTGTTTTTCCTACATAAATTCCACAAGGGCAAACAGCCGGACTCGAAGTAATTATTCGTAGGCTATACAAATTCTTGCGCCAGTAACAATCCATAGGAGTAGACAAAAATTATATGACCTTTGCAATGCAATATCATTTAAGTAGTGTTTCATTTAGAGAATATGTAATAAAATATTCCAAAATATTCAAAAGATTGTGTTCCACGGCCAAGTCTTTACATATAAAAAACAAAATTAAGAATGTCTATAATAAAATTAAAATGACTTGGAGTACAATCAATAGCGAAATTGGCAAGATTAACTTCAATTAAACTTTAACAATAATTTAATGAAATCAGATGAAGATGTTGCAACGGTTTTTGAACAATATTTTACCGTAATTCCGATCTTAACTACAAAGTCACTCAATTCCTCCCCTGCTGTCGCAGAGTCATTACTCACACAAAATGTAAATGTCTGTAAAAAAAGAATATACATTTCATAAAATATTATCAAGAGAAAACTTACAAATTTTATGTTGTAAAAACATAGCACTCAAGCTTATTACATTATATCTAAATTATTACAATGTAGTATATTAAGTTATTATATGGCTTTCTTAATCAATCTTATTATATGGCTTCCTTAATCATATTGATAACTTCGATACGTGTTAGGAACTAAAAATCGTATCTTCTATTACACTGGCACTTAGTGAGTATTGCTAGTGATAACGTATAGAATCGAGACGTGGTCCTAGCTGACCGTGTGAGAAAGCTGAACGTCACTCAGTGAACTACATAAAGAACTATGCTCGGATTTTTGCGTGTTGTAGGATCCATTATACTGTCAAAGCTTAGAAGCCAATCGCTCGTTAATTTTATAGTAGGCACGCCGGTTACCGAATATCGAACCCCGCCGTTATCAATGAAATTGTTAATTGCAGTTTTAAGTGCTAATTATTAAGTGCTCGGCAGCGATGAGAAACATCGTGAGAAAACCTGTATGTCTGCAAAATTAAATATTTGAGCGCACTAGAACAGCGCAGCGGATCAACAGCTTCTCAACCTTCTCAAAAGTAAAAGGAAGCCTATTCCCAGCGGGAGTACTTATTTAAGCTATATAACGTCACTTAACACTGAACTTGTGATAAACGAAAATGATGATGATTTGGAAACCTTTAAATTAACCCATTTTTAATTACGTCTTTAAAGATATCTGCAGGGAATGATGATGACAGGCTTCTCGCATAACATGGGCAGCAGACTCAAAGATACGAGATATCTGATACTGCAATCGTCAATCCACATAATATCCTCTCTACAACGGTATAGGACTATCGAGTATATCCAATGATGACCTTTAATAGGCTAATGAAGCAAAATAAGAACAATAACAAAGTTTTTACTAACAATTAATTTTAAAGATAATACACGAAAATATACGTTGTCTTTATTATTTTAAATATACGTTGCTTGAAACCATGTCTACATTGTATCTATGGGTGTTCCTCAGCGCTCAATTCTTGGCCCCTTCCCTTAATATTAATGACTTACCTTAGTTGGTAAGGAATAACCATGACATAGTTTTATTTGCTGATGATAGGTACTTCGTTGATGTTCCGACTTAAAAGGTAATTATTAAAATATGATGAAGTTGGTAATGCTATATTAAAAGTAGTACACTGGTTTAACGTCAATAATTTGCTTTTAAATGGTAATAAACCTAGCAAGCTAACAGCATATCAATCAGCTTTGTAGCGGTTTCTAACGGAAAAAAAATTCAAAATAGGAGGTTCAGATGCCTGGGTGATCAGTAATCGATTGCTGAAAACAGAATTTGAAAATTCGAAACCGTTCTCGAGATAATCGTGGTACAAACGGACAGATGGACAGACGGACAGACGGACAGACATCGTGAAATCAATAAGTGACTTCATAATCTTCGCCACTTAATAAAACGAAATGGGTTAAATTCCCAACACCTAATATTAAACAGGTGAATACCAATGTGCTTTTAAATGGAAAGGAACTGGGTCTTGTTGAATCCATTATTTGTCTCGGAATTACAGTTAACGCGAAGCTTCAATGGGGCCCATATATCTAAACTAGCTAGGCAACTTAGTTCTGCAGCATATTACATGTGTTGAAACAGCTACATTAGTTCATTTTTGTTATTTCCTTAACATGATCTCATATGGAATCTTGCTATGGGGGAAGAAGCCATAAGAGCAATTTATAACCTAGATCCGAAGGAATCCCGTAGAGAAAAATTCAAGGAAATAAATATATTAACTTAGGTCTCTCAATATATTTACGAAAATTTAATGTACGTACACAAAAACAAAAATAGTTTTATTAAAGAGAGTGATGTACATTCTGTAAATACTAGAAACAAGCATAAGTTAGTTACACGACTCCAAAGAGTTAGTAATTCCTTCAGCAATGTATACGCTGTTACAGCAAAATCCCAGAAAATACGCAGAATTTATCTATCAAAAGATATAAAATATTTATCAAGCAAAAATTGTTCAGTAAGGGTTATTATACTACTAAAGAGTACATGCAATCATGTACTCGTTAGTAATAACCTCTGGAGTAAAATCTGGAGTCTGGATAACCTCTGAATGAAGTGATCGCTACCATGCTCTTTCTGAAATGTTTTTTTCATAACAATTGTATAAACATTCCTCATGGAGAGATTTTGCCATAGTTGCCACGCGTGCCTTATACAAACTTAAACATTTAAAGAATTACGGTTGAATTTTGACCACTAAACAGGAACTGTTATCAATCCCTAATTTAAATTCGTATTTTTCAAACAAAGCAAAAACCAGATATCGGAGTGATTCCATCCTGTTACTTGTTATATTAACTTAGGCTAAGACCACTAAAATCACCCGTTATTTTTTTATAAAACTGAAGTGACAAACGAACCTACGCCACCAGTACATGGTTAGGTTAGGTCTAACAATGATGTAGTGCTGCAAGAATATCCACTACCCCATATCGTTCCGTGAGTGTCGTAAGTATTGACAGTGGGAAAGTGAAACGGGAGATGGGCAGCACCATACTACTGAAAATAACTCAAAATAATAAAATGCTGCAGTTGCCAACCCGTCTGCCAAGTGTGCAATAATGGCAACCATGGCAAAATCCTCCCTATGAGGCAATCCATACAAGACGCCCGTGTTCAGCAGTGGACTTTTATAAACTGTTGTGAATGAATGAAACGAATTTACAGTTCACCTGATGTTACACTTAACATCAGGTGAACTGTAAATTTCACCTGATGTTAAAAATTTATTGGCACCTGCAACCTATTTTAAACAAAAATGCTGCAGTTGCATTTTCATATCTGAATACTAAGATATAAAATATTTATCACCACTCCATGGGTTGACTGGTAGAGAATGCCTCAAGGCATTAAGTCCGCCCTTTGTATTCTTTTGTTTTAAGGAATGCAATAAAGAATAAATAAATAAATGGAATGCCGCACAGCCTGTATTTGTACGGCATTTGGAGGCAGAAATAAGTTAGGGGTTGTGTGATATCTACCCTGACGGATTTCTGTAAAGAAAAGGAGTCTTATCACCTATCACGTAGTAAATATATGTATTTTAAGGTATTCGTATAACTGTAATATTGTGCTTTTGAAGTTCTGACATATCCATCACTTTGGTATGTAATAAACAATTGAATTTATTGTGAGATTTAACAAACGAAAACTCACATATACAATAATTAGACAGGTCCACTACAATCACACACTTAATTCGCTAAGTAAGGTCCCATAGCTGAAATTTTACATCGGCAAAAATCAAATGCAAATATTCAGGTGGACTGTATGATTTACGAGTGTTGTCATCTCCAAGAGCCAATATGCAATGCCCTGTGTCTGTAATCTATACTAATATAATAAAGCGGAAGAGTTTTTTGTTTGTTTAAACGCGCTAATCTCTGGAACTGCCAGTCCGATTTGAAAAATTATTTTTGTATATTATAGCCAGATTCATGTGGAATAGTATAGGCTATCTAGCATTAAGCTATATCACTCAGCTAGCCTTAAATATGGATATTTATTAAGCAAGTCAGAAGAAAAAGCACTCCCGAAATGATTTATCCGCGTACGCTGGTGTTATCGTAGGGATACGTAAATACAATGTTCTAGAAAAATATAGACCTTTACTCCGTCTAAAAAAAAGTCTGCGATACCATATGTCTATTTCTTATACATTAGCCATAATGTGGTATTTTGTGACAAAAAAATATTGAAAATTTAAAAGTGATTTATGAGCGTTATTATTAGGCATGGCCTATTTATCCTTACGAACGAAAGTTACTTCATCATCAAGACAATTTTATGAAGATAAACTTTGTTCTTTATGACATGTTATTTGGACACATAGTTTAAAGAGATAATGTAAAATTAAAATAATTCAATACTTGGCTGGGCGCGCGAATGACGCTTAAACCCTAGCCGTTATAAAATGCTTGAACTAGGTCATGTCGCGCACCTAAGACACGTGATGACGCGGGTGAAACCGCGGGGCACAGCTAGTTAAATTATATTATATTTGCTCCCCATACCTTTCAGACAGGAAAAAGTGAATTCACTCACTCTCACTTGCATTAATGCATTGTAGCTTGACGGTAGAAATATTTATGCGTGGTAGAGCCATGCTGCAGCTATATTAGTAGATAGTATAGTTGTAACACGAATGGGTCGGCTCGACCGGGGAAGGACCAAGCTCTCACAGAATACCAGCGTAAAATAGCAGCGGCTGTGTTTCGTATGATGAGTGTAGAGTACCGGAGACCCGTTTTACTGGAAACGAAGCATTTCATCTTAATCCTCACGAGTGGCAACACATCTGCATTTTGATTCGTAATCGAAGATAGATGTAGATGTCACAGTAACCACTTACCATCAGGTGGACTGTGTGCTCGTTTGTCACCCTTATTCTATTTAATAAAATACGTACCACTCAGATGAGCTCCTAGGCATAATAAAGTGCTCTACGTACTACCTACTAAGAAATTCTTAATGTACTCACCACGTGAACTTGCCGGAGGACTGTTACCTCGACGGTTTTGTCCTTCATTAGGATCACTGCAACGAGGGCTGAGCAAACGATATAATTAGTAAATGTTATCTTTGTGCTAATTACGTGTTACGGGATACCGAGCAAAAGCTATAAAAATGTTAAATCAATAAGGCTTATGTATGTAATTCTATACATAACTATTTTTAGGATAAAAGTCATCTATATTTTGCCAGTATTTTATTAACTTTAGATATTTAAAAATGATTTTTAAAGCCAAAATAGGCCATATACCTATTTATTATATTATTGCTTTTTTGTATATAAATTTGAATTAATTTATTAAGGTTGAATGTTTAATAATATTTTATGTCTTGCATGATTTAAAAATGTCTTTAAAAAATAATTTTGTGTTTACGTACCGGCGATGAGAGAGACGCCCACCAACACGCCGAGGCAACAGCAAGTGCGTTCAGTACGCACGCCTTGCACTTCTTCCACCGCGTTGGTCGGCTCCTCCTCGCGACCGCCCTCTTTCCTGTACATATTCGTACAATACTCTCCGAAATATCCCAAAGAAAGAAACAGTTATTGGCTCGTTGAATCAGTTTTATTGAAAGGCTCTTTAAATAAAACGCTTTGCACTTTTAACGAATCCCAATTAAATTTCGTGCCATCAAGCATTGTCCGATAGTTTAATAGATGATATGTGTTATATAAAGCATTGCTGATAGTTGCATGACCTTGCAGCGTATTTATTAAAACATTGAATAAATTATTATTACGTTAAATGGAAACGTATTGACCATACAGTCGCTCAGCGAGATATACCATGATATCCGAGATAGAAACAACATAACTCAGTGGGTTAGTAGCAATGGACCAGTCAAATAACTCGAAGAACCGACAAAAGATAGGAACTGATGATTCTAAAGTGGCATCCTCGTACCGTTAAGCGGAGAGTTCTTCCCACGAGATGGGAGTGACTACTGACGACTTGGTTAGACATACAAGAATTCAATCGATGCAGGTAACTCAAGACCGTGTTTTGTGCTTTTCTTGGGGGAGGCCTACATCTAGACGTGGACTTCTCTGTAATGATGATGATAATGATGGTGACGATGATGGTTGACCATAGTTTATTTTTATTAGCCAATCAAATATTATCGCGGAAAATTCTAGACATTTCTAAATTAATTGCTAATTTTACGAATAATATGCGTATTAAATTTACAGTTACATAATTATTACCACTCCAGACGTAGTAACATGGATTGGAAATCATTTAAAAGTAAATGTACCTAGTTTTTATGTAGTGCTAGTAACAACAGACTCCTAAACGAATTTAATACAAACACCACTTACATTTTCCTGCGACGAGTCGGCAGCTCTACATTGTAGTTGAAATGTAATACGCGTTTTGACAAATATCCTGGAACATTTCGTCAGTATATCTACGTTCGGAACATTAGTACACCGGCACTGGCTTCTGTCGATTGGGGAACGTGAGGTGTTCGTTGTCAGGAGATGCGAGGCAGGAAACGCACGACGCGCGCCGCTCTGGCTCACTGCGGCTCGCACGGGATGTCGCCCGTATTCACGGTCGCTCGGACCTGCCTCAGATTGACTTTGACCAATCGATTGTACCACGGTATCTATTTACACGGTGTACAGGCACTCTTTTTGAATGGGTATTTAAACTCCCTTGTAACGCCCTTGCCGACGTCAGCCTGAATGGATAAATCGGATTTTTCATTACAACATTACAACACAGTCGGAGACAATTATATTTACGTCATCCTTTTGTTGTGGCCTTACTGTTGCTATACCTTTGTATACAGAGTACATATTTGTAATGCAATATGCTCATGTCGATCACGATAGGTCGTTTACGTGCAAATTTATTTCAAATATCTGTAGAGACTCTCTTATATATTTAAGAATGAATCGTAGAAGCGGTACAATCAGCAAGATCATAATCCCCTCGCATAGCCCTCTTGTCACTTCAACACAGCTTTGATTTGTCTGATAGAGTAAATTAAAAGATTGCGCATGCTGCGTGCGAACGAATCATATATTCGCTTTCATGCAAAATAGTTTAAAAATAGTACGTATAGACGTATAGTATAACTTTTCTGTGCAAATACGAAAATTAAAGAAAAAACTTTTATTTACAGGATAAAAGTGCAAAGTACGAAAAATTATATAAGTGAAATGTGTGATTTTTCACTTCAAAATGAAATATTTAAAAAAAATCTTTAGTGATATTTTACGGTTGCATTCATATAACATAGTACTATTTCCTAACATTTATTGTGTTACAAAGGTGATCGCTGCCCAGATGCTTTTGCTACGTACACAATATCATACACTTTACTGCACACCAAAGAAAAACTAATCACTTAATATAAAATAATAAACAACCATAGAGAGGAAACAAAAGGCTGTCTTATTACTACACCGCAATTTTTTCCAGATAACCCACAAGAAAAAATAGATACTTAAACTACAAAAAAAATAGAATCGGTTTCAAAAACAAAACAAAATAATTTCCACACTATAGCTTCTGAGGTCCCATTTGAGTGGACAAAGTAATATCACAAGTTCAAGGTAACAACTATAATGTCGTCTAAATATCATGATAGATATCAGAAAGAATGTGAATATTCCGACGAAGGCAGATTGAAGCCACTAGCGCGGTATTCTGAGAAATGGTCATATTCACAAAGTTTAACGTAATAATATGTGAATTATTGTGAACTAGTACTTTGCCGCTGGGTTTCTTGCTGGTTCTTCCTAGGACAGTTTTAATTAGAAGCATCGGTAAAAATATAAATAACTTTCAATAAATAAATGTGATAAGCCGCGATAAAGTATTGGCAAATACGATTATTAACTTTAGCAGTAATAATCCTTAAGTCGTCAGTGGTCACGGTGCAGAGAACAATCCTATAATTAGTAATTACTCTCATTATTGCGCATTGCTGATCAATTTATTTCACTGGCCAGGGGCCAGCGGGATGCACTTGATTATTTTACCTTAGAAATTCATAACGAACGTTCATAGTAAAATATGTATATAACAATTTGAAACTAAATCGTTTTAGTTCATTTGCTTTGGAATACATTTCTGTTATATCTATAAATACAATAAATTTAAATTCTATACTCAGTATTGTCTTTATTTTTAATGTAGCTGGAACGTACCGTGATTTTACGTGGTAGAGCCATGCTGCAGCTATATTACTAGTATAGTTGTAGCACAAATGGATTCGGCTCGACCGGAGAAGGACACGCTCTCACAGAACACCAGCGTAAAATAGCGGCTTAACACTGCTGTGTTTCGTATGGTGAGTGTAGAGAACCGGAGACCCTTTCTACTGGAAACGAGGTCTTAGTCCTCAAGGGTGACAACGCATCTGCATTTTGATTCGTAATCGAGGGTAGATGTAGATGTTTATGGGCCACACCAACCACTTACCATCAGGTGAACTGAGTACTCGTTTATTACCCTTACCCTATAAAAAAACCATTAACTAATACAGATTTAATAAGAATGTATTGACTATGAATGACTTACGTAAACCATATTAGGCTTGATATTTTGACCATGATCACACTTACACTTATTAATTATAATTCTAAATGGAAAGGGTAAAATATTTACTATTGTTAAACTACTACTAAACATTTAATCGTTCCAAACAACAAGATTTCGTTCGTTATGTATGTAGTTACATTTTGTCTTTAGATATCTCGCTTGACTCAGTTAATTTTATCTAATCTAATGTAGTCAAATATAATATGATCCTTGACAAAACAAACTTTATCACGTAACTATATTTTGAGATTCATTTTAACTGATTAATTGCAACTGTAGATAAAATATACTTTTAGAAACTAGCATGTAGAGCTACAGGAAAATGCTTTAATCCCACTTCGGATTTTAGAAACTATTCCACAACTGATGTTAGAAATTAGCCTCAAAAGTATTTAAACAAAAGAACACTACTCGGTAACAAACCCTGCTTACTATCAGGACTCAATTACATGATAACACCAAAGTATGCAAACCAACAGCATCACTACCCATCTCAATGTAACACAGGGCAGCCTCTCAGCAACACGACCTTCCTTGTCTACACTAGTAGAATATACCAACGGGCATAGTAACGACAATGAGACTCGTAGAATTACAGACTGTTCCCTCTTAATCGCCTGTTAACATTATACTGCTAAAACAAGTGGGAGATTACCATTCTACCTTCATTTGTTCGTATTTCCTTTTATTTTTTTACCCTAATTCCCAACAATACATTATTATGTAAATTGCCTACTTTTTGCTAACCCAATTCTAACTGATGTATCAATCTATCATGAAATTCTTTTTAAATAATAATTTAATAATGTTTTGCACTTTTATTAATATACTGTTTCCAAGGACCATCATTCATTTTATATTTTCAACAGTGGTAGAGTCACGCGGCAGCTTTTGCTGTCGCACGGATGGGCCGGCTCGAACCGGGGTGGTACCACGACCTCACAGAATACCAGCGTGAAGTAGAGGTTTACCTCTGCGTTTCGCTTGGTGAGTGCAGGTGGCCGGAGGCCCTTTTTACTGGAAATGAGGCATTCCATCTTAGTCCTCACGGGTGACAAGGCATCTGCATTTTGATTCGCAAACGAGGATAGATGTAGATGTCTATGGGCCACAGCAACCACTTACCATCAGGTGGACTGTGTGCTCGTTTGTCACCCTCATCCTATAAAAAAAAATATAATCACAATAGCCTATCACAAGCCTACTGATGAATAATACACAACATGTAACAAAAACCCCGTGGTCCCGTTAAGTGCATTATCAGAATCAGTATTCAAAATTAAAGAAATAACTTCAGAAATCTCGACCATGTATTTCTTTTTTACTTTAAATAAATTGTTATTAGCAAATTGTATGTGTTTTTATTACCTCTGTATCGGTTGGGGAGAATGGCTGAGATCTGATTTAATATTGTAATATATATTTTTTATTATTTGGACTATCTGGGCCTTAGCATAAGCTTAGCTTATTCTTTTTTTTTTTAGGATAGGGTGACAAACGAGCACACAGTCCACCTGATGGTAAGTGGTTGTTGTAGCCCATAGACATCTACATCTATCTTCGTTTGCGAATCAAAATGCAGATGCCTTGTCACCCGTGAGGACTAAGATGGAATGCCTCTTTTCCAGTAAAATGGGTCTCCGGTTCTCTACACACACCATATGAAATACAGCAGCGTTAAGCTGCTGTTTTACGCTGGTATTCTGTGAGAGCGAGGTCCTTCCCCGGTCGAGGCGACCCATTCGTGCTACAACTATACTACTAATATAGCTGCGGAATGGCTCTACCACGTAGCCCAAATAAATTCCGAATCAAAGATTATGCTAAGCATTAGCTAAGTTGTTCGTAAGCTAAGCCTGAGCAAAGTCAGAATACGGTTTATAGATCTCAGCCTAAGAGTATTATCAAAGACCTTGCTTTATCTATGCACGTGTTAGTTAGACATAATAAAACCATATACAATTTGTAAATACGTTTTACGTGGTAGAACCATTCTACTGCTATATTGTGTTTGTAGCATGAATTGGTCTGCTCGACCGAGGAAGGACCACGCTCTCATAGAATACCAGCGTAAAACAGCAGCTTAACGCTGCTGTGTTTCGTATGGTGAGTGTAGAGAACTGGGGACCCATTTTACTGGAAAAGAGGCATTTCATCTTAGTCCTCACGCGTGACTACGCATCTGCATTTTGATACTTTATTGATGATAAATGTAGATGTCCATGGCCCACAGCAACCTCTTACCATGTAGTTGTGACTGAGGACTGAGGACTGTGTGCTCGTTTATCAGCCTTATCCTATAAAAAATATTTAAATTTAATTCAAAAATTTCATGGTCTAGTTTTCTCAAGGAAAGTTATTTCCATCCGTTTGAATATTAATACCCTAGCTATAATTTTAATTTATTAAAATACATATGGGCTCTGCCCGAAATTAATAAATAAAATAAAAGATAATTCTAATAACGCACTAAACGGCAAGCCTGGGGTTTTTGTTACATGTTGTATAGAAAATTTGCGATTTCATTTATTACATTATACTTAGTAGTACTTGTCCTGTGTTTCATTCTGACCGAATCGAAACGTTAGATTATTTTAAAATAACAAAACGGTTAACATTATACATTTCTTATATGATAATTTAATACTTCAATAAAATTAGTAAGAACACGGGAATCCACAGTCAAGATAGGTGCTCCCTAGGGAATGATTTAGGCGCTGTGTCGAATTCAACCTTTAAGCATTTCATAGACAGGAAACTCCCACGAAACTCCCTCCAGGGGTTGGTTTCTGGTAGAATTACGCCAACCAAACAATCCTCTACCTTATATTTGCGTATTTTCAAACGTATATCAGGAGAATTGAGGAAAAACCAAAATTCCAATCAGCATTGCATAGCCATGTTTCTTCTTCTTTTATTTTTTGCTGCCGCCAAATGATTCATACAAATTTAATCCATATTTTTTTACAGTTGTAACACAATGAAACCACCGAGTATAACCCTACAAAATATTTTTTGTCACTCGATATGTCGACTCCGAGGATTCCAATACTGGCTGAGGAAAGAAGGGGAGTGCCTTGAAACTGAGGAGAGGACAAAGGGGTTCTTTTTAGTGGTAAACGCGCAAACTTGTGTCTTATGAGGATTAAACTGAACTAGATTTAGTCGCCCCCAATCCGAGACTTTGTTCAGCAAAGACTCGACATCAGACACAAGTTTGTTTCGGTACTCGGTGACGTTTTCGACGTGTATAGAGCATCACCAGTGCTGTCATCCGCATAGCAATGAATTTTACCAGTTAGCAACATATCATTGATATGCAGAGAAACAGCGTTGGTGATAGCACACAGCCTTGTGGAACATCAGTCTTTATCAAGAGTGTTGTCAATTGTATTTATTCTAGTTCTATGTATGACCATGACCACATAAATTCGCAATTTAGATGTCGGTTAAGCTAACTAGCTTATAACTCGGCAATAGTAATTCCAGTGTAACTTGTTATCTTCTCCATTTAAAGTGAACTTATATTGTTCTCATTATCATTAAATTACTCTATCATTCACATCATTAGATTATTCCATCGATTTCTATTCCTACGTATTTTTTCTGCTACTGAGGTAACTCCTCACCCGGTGATTTTTTATGAAAGTTTTTAGTTTTTTAGGTTTTAGTTTATGTCTCACAGGTCCTGCCTTATATCTTACCCAAAGATGTTTTATAGGTCCTATAAAACATCTTTGGTCTTACCCTTTCTCACAGGTCATTTTTTCCTCTGCAATGGTTGCGTGGTAGAGATCGCTCCTAAGAGATATGGCCGCCAATTGTAACTTTAAATAATTTAAGCTCTTTTTTCTTCTCTCATGTGTATTTTTTTGGTGTACAATAAAGTATATTTTATTCATTCGATTAGTGTCACCCACCAATCCACAGATTGACTGGTAGATAATTAGGTATGCTCTTTATACCATTTTTCAATAATAGTAATGCAATAAATATAATAAATAAGTTTCATAATATAGAATTCTTGGCGAAAGTTTGGAATTTTGGCGGTCGTCCCGTGGGTATTGCAAGAGGTGACAGAAATAATTTAAAATTAAAAATTTTGTACAGCCGACTTCAATATAGGTTATTTGAGAATAACTCAATAACCATTGGTCTGACCTTGATCAAATTCATATGGGACCACACGAGAACTATCAGCTTTCATATAAAAAAAGAATCATCGAAATCGGTTCGCCCAGTACAAAGTTATGAGGTAACACACATTAAAAAAAAAACGAAAAAAAAAAAAAAACATACACTCGAATTGAGTACCGTCTCCTTTTTGGAAGTCGGCAGAAAAATGAGACAGATTGGCACCAGTATCGTCCTGAGATAACTTAAAATAAAAAATAAACTGTGGTTTCGAACCCGCCTACCAATCATGGCAGTTGCCATGTGAGGCAATCTATGAGGAAGGCGCGCAACAGTAGACTTTTGACTGAGTGTAATGAATGGATTAAAAACTAAGGATTTCCGGGTTAGGACAGTAATTAAAAAATTAAGATGTCACAGCCACTTTAATATGTATCACTTTACAATATTTATTTACAAAATAACGTCGCAGATATTTTTTTATGTTTTTCGATTTCTTACATTGTGCATTTTACATTTATTTGTATTATAGATTATAATCTATAAGATTATATATATATATATATATATATATATATATATATATATATATATTTGTAAATTTCTGGGTTACGATATTGATAGTAATTGAAAAAATTAAGATGTGATATCTTAATTTTTTAAATAAATGTCGAAGTGATGTTTGATTAGTCACTTTATCAAACATCACTTCAACATTTAATTATAAATTAATTTCGCTGATTTTTATTGTTTCTACGTTATTCGTTTTCGGACATTACGCATTCAACATTTAGTTGTTGAACATTTACTTGACTTTTATTAACAGAGTTCAAAAAAATGAGAAGATGAAATATTCGACGCATATGTTTTTATGCATGTTCACCGATTTCTCGGAAACGGCTGAACCTATTTTAATATTTCTTTTTTAGGGTTCCGTACCCAAAGGGTAACCAACGGGACCCTGTTACTAAGCCTCAGCTGTCCGTCTGTTCTCCCGTCTATCAGCGGGCTGTATCTTATGATCCGTAATAGATAGACAGTTGAATATTTCACAGAATGTGTTACTGTACTGTTACCGCTACAACAACAAATTATAAAATTAAAAGGGGCTCCCCACTAGAAACGTGTATTACGATGGTACGGAACCCTTAATACTCGAGTCCGACTCGCACTTGGCCGGTTATTTATTAAATATGTTACACTTCAGGCGTGGTCCCATGAGCAAAAATCCCAACCCTAGGTGAAAAATAAGGTATAAATTTTTAAATGTCACTATTTAGACGACATTCCAGTTGGTCCTTGAAATTGTGATATTGCTTATACATAAACTGTCATGTTATACATAAACTTCTTCCCGTAAATACTACTATTTGTAATAACAAATGTAATAACAATAATGAGCTTCTTTAGCTACAATAGGCCTTCAAAGACAGATTACAAAAATTTTTTTGGCCATTTTGTCATTCCTAAGGTTAATTAGTTTGTTAACTAACCTAAAATTACTGCAAGAAAGCTAAGATTTAAACATTTGGAGTCTTATATTTAACTAGCTGTTGCCCGCGACGTCGCCCACGTGTAATTTATTACGATTGGATTTCATGGGTTTTAACTCTTTTGCGCGGAACCCTAATTCTTTTTTTTTTAAATAAAAGTAGCCTAAGTTACTCCTTATAACATCAGCTATCTACCAATGAAAGTCCTGTCAAAATCGGTCCAGCAGTTTCGGAGATTAGCCGGAACTAACAGACAGACAGACAGACTATAATTTTAAAAATTGTGTTTTTGTTATAAGTACCGTATATAATTTCATACGCATATAGTAAAAAGCTGTTATTTTGACATTACAAACAGACACTTCAATTTTATTTATTTGTATAGATTTAAGTTTAATTAATATTGCGCGTTTCGTTCTTGCGGATCATGGGTTGTAAATGTAGGCGCAACTTTTTTACCCGCAAGAACAATGAGCCGAGAGGATAAGAAAAAACAGGACTATTTCTATCTCTCTCATTCTCCTTGGCGAAAAGGGCAGTGCGCAACCGAACCTTCATTATTTTTTTATTTCGCAAAATCAGATAGTTAATTTTACTTTTTACCTCGCTGTCATTGAAGTTTTAGCTAAAGTGGCTCATTAAATTTGAGTTTGGAAAATTCTTGGGACCTACTTAGGAACCATCAAGTCACCTGTTTAGATTTTTAACATAAAGTTGAAAATTTAAGTCATAATTCACCGAACGTAAATCTTTTCACTTTACACCAACCATAGAATTATAACATTTTCATACTTTCATCGAAGTTACGAAGCTGATTATTTTAAGTATAAAAATCAGTTGCAAACAAAAAAATCTCGAAAAGCCTTTTACTTTTTTATATATGTTGTTCAGATCGAAATTTTTCAAAAATTCAGAAAAAAGATCGTAACTCGTAAACTATGAAAAATTTCAGAACATACATGGGAGCGCTTCGGGTACCCTAAGAGTGCTCTATCTTTGGACTTCCGCTTGACACTATTTTTGGGATAACCTGTATATATAGCTAAGTGTTATCTGTCATAAGTATTTTAAACGCAACTGCCTACATCACTAATAAGTAGTAACGTTTTATCGACGCTTGAAAGGAAATAATTACCAAGCGACATTTTGGTAACTTTACACTAGACCATTTTAAAGTTTTTTAATTCATAAAAAATCGCCTATTAGTCATAACTACCCGATTCCAACAAATTTTAGATTCAGATTAAAGGATGATGAGAAAACTGTCAAAATGTGATTATTTTACGTTATATAATCTAAGCGACAAATAAACTCTTCAAGAGTATGACATATCGACGCAGAATTTTTTGCTGGTTTTAATGATGTTTATAACTCAATATCACCCAAAATGTCGCTTAATTATTGCCTTTCAAGCGTCGATATGCACAACACTAAGTTTTTCAGCAAGTTCTACCTGATAAATTATACTGATTTTTTCTGAAATAATAGGCACAATAATTAGTCCCTAAAACCTAACTCATATTTTACAGCACAGCGAATTACATAAGCATTCTGGAGTTATTTAATGATATTATAATCTTCAAGCCAGAATCCTGCCTTAGGGAAAGACTTATTCCTCACTAAATCTTCGCATAAATTTGTTTACACATTTAATAATTTAATTCAGGATATCATCATAGAACATTCTAGCTTGAAGGACGCAAAAGAAAGGTGTTTATTGTGCAATTCATGTAAAACATTCCTTGTCAAAATTTTCTTTCGATAACATGACGTCCTTTGTGAGATCGACGAATGTGTGGAAATCGCAGAATGATGTATCCCCACAGCCAGCTATTGGTAGTACAACGCCTGGTCCACCAGCCTTCGCTGAATATACTGCCTGTTATAATACATTTTTATTATTAATTATTTAATAACATGTTATGTTAACAATAATTGAAATATAAACTACAATTGTTTGCTTGTTATTTTTTAGAAACTGATCATCTTTAAGAAAGAAAATAAAATTATTAATCCCGTGTATTCGTTAGCTTAATATATTATGGTTATGCTATCTTAAATTAAATCGAAGTACGCTTGTTAATATTTAAGATTTATTTAAACCTATTTTATTTTTAATGCCATGCAATGCTAAATTATTCTGAGATTCCGGTAGGTCGGCACTATATTAACACTTACAATTGCAATGCGATCAATTTTACACAAATATAAATTATGGACGGAATAATGAACAAAATGTACAAGAAGTAAAATCAATTATTACAATAGGTACAATGTGATAACATTTTTTAATTTTGTTCGTTGTTCGACAACTTTTTTTTAATTCCGCATGCTGCAGTATGTAAGTGGGAAATTTTAAATTATTCCGTAAAGCGTGAAATCGAAGGCGATGAGTTTTTAAAAGTAATGTTAGATAAGCGTATGAATATTATTATATGTAATGTAATCACGTTACTTTACATACAATAATATTTTTGTTTTATTTTCAAAACTTTGTCACGAAAAGAGGATCCAACTCTTTATAAGTTTGAATCCATAAGCAATATTTACACTATAAGAAATATAGATTAGGCTTAATAAGGATAATTAAAGTCTCTCGTCGTGTCTGTGTACGCGTTTGTCTCAAAAACTACCGTGCGGATTTCGATTCGGTTTACACCAACAGACAAACCAATTTGTGAGGAAGGTTGAATTATTTGTCGAAAAACATCATCTATCCACTTCCTACATCTCTTATCAGGTCGAGACGATATATTATGACTATTGGGATCTGGCAATAAGGGCATCCACGACTTTTTCTACCACCAGGGCGGCGCCACTTTACAGTGAGGTAAAATATTTGACAGATTTCATAGCGGGGACGATAATTTCTTAGGTTTCTTTCTGTATTATTAGTTATATTTTATATTAATTACATTAGAAATGAATAAACCAAACTATAAAATATAACTCAAAGCAGATTTTTTTTAAAAAAAACCGGCCAAGTGCGAGTCGGAGTCGCGCACCGAGGGTTCCGAACAAATCCGTAGGTTAAAATTATTAAAAATATTTTTATTATATGGTGTAACTAAAAATTTATGCGTTTCGCAATTTTTCCTTTATCTGTGCTATAATACATTGCTTCGTACCAAATTTTAAGATTCTGAGTTAACGGGAAGTACCCTGTAGGTTTTGATTCCCTTGCGGCATAATATTTGCGGCATAAACGGCTGTATCTTTTGATTGCGTTGGCTTAGAAGTTTGATTTTTTCACAGCTCCAAGGGACAGTAGACTTGAGTATTTGATATGAATTTCAGCTTGATACCTCCACGCGTTTCTGAGAAAAAGGGTCTTGACAGACAGACAGATAGACAGACAGACAGACGGACAACAAAGTGATCCTATAAGGGTTCCGTTTTTTCCTTTTGAGGTACGGAACCCTAAAAAGAGTTATATGTGCAAAAAATTAAAAGTCAAACCACTGACGCATTGTGTTGTGTATTAATATAATATTCTAGATAATGATAAACTGTTATTTAAAACTAATTCCTCAATTAGAATAATAAAACACTTTACCTCAGTCACAACTAGCGACATCTGGTGAGTGAAACATTATTAGCCCTCATTAAAAACCTTTTAAAATATACATAGTATATTTTCAGTTTATAAAAATCGTTAGTGCAACTAGGTGCAAATCCTTAACAATTTTACTATAATCATCGGCTTACGCATTTTATTTAGATTTACACAGTCTTTATCCCAAACCTTTCGGACCAGTAGTTTAGCAAGTGGTTTTCGTAGGCAAAATAAAATTACCATGGACTATGTGATGTACCTACGTTACTAATGATAGTAGAGGGTTTAATATGTTAATGTCAGTGGGATAAATACATAATATAATATAATATAATAGAGTAGAGTGTTTTTTTAGTCAATACTGATTCTTACATAATACTTATTGAAAGTTTTTTATTTATTTATCTTATCACTCACGCAGACAGGATAGATCATTGGACCGGGGACACTTAGTGCTACTTGTAGGAAACCGGGGCGATTCAATTGTAACTAATTTATGGCTATGGGACGAGTGGTGGGTGTAGTGTACTAAAAAGTAACAGCCTTAATACGTGTCATTGCTAGACTCAGGCTTCCTTTCCTCTCATCTAGGGAGGGTTTAATAACGTAACTTTGAATGATCATCTAAGCTCATCTAGTAGTAAAGTTACTACTGAATCCCATGAAAACGTTAACTAACTTCAAACAAAGGACACAGTTGGTATTGTCACCCTTGAGGATAAAATAGAAATACCTCACAGTGTGTAATTATATTGGCTGTCTTAGCCTTCAAACCGGAACATTGTAGTTTACTGTCGTTTGTCGGCAAAAATACGTGTCAACCCTGACGAACTACCTCAATAGGATTCAGCCCTCATTTCCTGCCCAGTCGCTCTAGTACCTAGGTATCTAGTAAAAAAAAAAGTTTATACGTGGTACAGCCATGCTGTAGCTAAATTAGTAGTATATTTGTAGCACGAATGGATCGGCTCGACCGGGGAATGACCACGCTCTCACAGAATACCAGCATAAAATAGCAGCTTAACACTGCTGTGTTTCGTATGGTAAGTGTAGAGAACCGGAGACCCTTTTTACTGGAAAAGAGGCAATCCATCCTAGTTCTCACGGGTGACGACGTATCTGCATTTTGATTCGCAAACGAGGATAATGTAGATGTCTATGGGCCAAAGCAACCACTTACCATCAGGTGGACTGTGTGCTCTTTTGTCATCCTATCTTATAAAAAAAAATCTGTAATCAACGGGCAATCATTCACAACACGCACTGGAACAACAGCAGTACCTAATGAAAACAATGCAGTGCGAGTGTTCTGCTCTGTGCTCAACAACCGTCACGTTGAGTAGGTACCTAGTGGTAGAACGTAGTGAGTATGGGAAAATCTCCAAAGGTCAGTTTACCATTTGGCACATTCTTTGTACCTTTCCAATAATGTTAAAGCTAAGAAAGCCAATAATTTGAGTGTATAAACTGCCCCCACGATAATAGGAAAAAATCCTAGTCTGGAGATAACACTTATTTTAAAAATAACCGCCAAGTGCGAATCGGACTCGCGCACCAAGGGTTCCGAACAAATCCGTAGGTATATAAGTTTAAAATTATTAAAAATATTTTATTATATGATGTAACTAAAAATTTATGCTTTTCGCAATTTTTCCTTTATCTGTGCTATAAAACGTTGCTTCGTACCAAATTTCAAGATTCTGTGTTCACGGGAAGTACCCTGTAGGTTTTGATTCCCTTGCGAATGCTGAAAATTTGCGGCATAAACGGCTGTATCTTTTGATTGCGTTGGCTTAGAAGTTTGATTTTTTTCACAGCTCCAAGAGACAGTAGACTTGAGTATTTGATATGAATTTCAGCTTGATATCTCCACGCGTTCCTGAGAAAAAGGGTCTTAACAGACAGGCAGACGGACAACAAAATGATCCTATAAGGGTTCCGTTTTTTCCTTTTGAGGTACGGAACCCTAAAAATACATATAATCATTGTGTCAAACTTTAAGTAATAGCTGTAAAAAACGTACCACGAAACCATATTGGCCTGTTTGATTTCGCTTCCTCAATTCTAATGAGATAGTTGATCCATATCTCGGTTGATGTGGTTGGAATACCCGCGCGGCGGCCATTAAGCCAGCCACATTGTTTTCGTGAGCCGAGTATAATCGTAACTTAGGTTGGTCCAAGTTACCAGCAATCGCCATACTGGATGCGTTTACAATATCTGCCAGAAGCACTCCTGTAATGAACAATAATGTTTTAAAACAAGAAAATCAGAATAAGTTCAACGAAAATAAAACCAAAAATTACCTGATGCAAGTCGCGTTAAATCGTCATTGTAAAATTCGATAGCGTATTCAATTTTTGTCATTTCTTTTATTCTAGGCATTACATCTTGTGCCCATTTAGGTGGATTTACTCCAACATTTTCCTTTAAATATAAATATAACCTTATTAATGTGAATATTGAATTGCTTGTTAAATTTACTACTACATAATACGCCTTTGAAAATGCTCCGCGAATAATGCGCGACAGAACCGCACAACTTGGAATTTTTTGTACGGTCCAAATTAGGTAGTAGGGTTGTAACCGCAAAGCAAATATCCTTTTCGTGATTTGGGTTCCATATTTTGAAATGGTTGTTACTACCATCAGCCAAGATTAAAAGAAAATATTGTTACATCCTCCTATCACACCCTTATAAAAATAATATATATAAAAAGTACTTACTAAAGTTTGAAACAAATTATCTAAGTAGAAAACGTCCTCAGGAGTAGTGATGTTGGTACCGGTTTTATCGCTCAAGTAAGTGAACAAACTTGCGTACGGTTCCAGCCATTTTTTGACCTCCGGTAACTCATATATGCTATTCCTCATTTTCGTGTACGGGGGACAATTATACCAATATAAAAGCTGTTAAAGATAAAATTTATAAAATTATCATAAACATGATGTGTAGAAGTACCACTTTTGACATATTTTAAACAAGCGACCCGCCCTGACTTCGCCTGGGTGGGATCTTGTGTTATTTAGATTTAAAATAATCATCAAAAACCATTTATTTAATACATTTTTCGATTATTTTTTAACAATACTTTTTTCGGATAAAATATAGCTTAGATCACACTTGGCATTGGTTGTTTTCTATATGTTAGTGAAGTTACATTACAAACGATTCAGCCATACCGAAAATAATCCTCTCAGCTCAATAAAAAGCAGATATTTTGATATTAGACAGACACTTCGGTTTTATTTATATGTAGGTATACATATAGATTATTAGTAAACTGTATCTAAATACTCTACGGCACAATTAAGTTATCTAACAGCAGTCATGAGCCAATTTTATTTTAAATTTGTATGAAAATATCGGTTTTATTATACTCTTCCTTTTTTTAATACTTACATGAAGTTATGTTTACTTACATCATCGCTCTCATATTGAAGTGTATCGTAAGGGACTGGTTGCCAATCTAGTGCAGGGTTCCACCTTTGAGGTGGAAGTGGTGGATATAAAGCTGCCATTGCCGTCAAAGCTGTCATTTTTGTGCGATCGTAGTCCGTAGTGCGTACATTTATCTCATCAGGAAGGTACAGTCGTGATATTAAATTATTGTAACGCTTTCTTAGGTACTGCCCGACCTTGTAGCCCCGCTGCTTACCTTTCTATTAAATAAACCTTCATTAAATAAATCGACAAGGAAAATACGCTGTATAAAGATGACACAGTAAAAGAGAATGGTTATAATAAGTGTTGGTTTGTCCATCCGTCAAAAATGTATACTCTGATAAAAATGAGTTTTGAAAAATACACGAGCCATTTGTACGTCATTCCCTTTATGAGAATTTGTTCTTTTTTAACTTTACTAGATCGTGGGACACCTATCCTGCCACCTAGCAATAGTGCATTGATTGCTTTGTTCAGTGTGAAGGATATAGTGGACAAAAATAAGAACAGTCAGTATAATGAACCATTATACTGACTCTTATTATTTTTGGTTTTTTTTTATAGGATAAGGGTGACAAACGAGCACACAGCCCACCTGATGGTAAGTGGTTGCTGCGGCCCATAGACATCTACATCTATCCTCGTTTGCGAATCAAAATGCAGATGCGTTGTCACCCGTGAGGTCTAAGATGGAATGCCTCATTACCAGTAAAAATTATTAAAAATTATTAATGGTAGTGGGCTGTCACGCATTTCATCTTTGTCCTTGGGGTTGACATACATACGTTGTCATAGCCTTATAGCCTTCTCTGTGTCGAGTTGGTTGTAGCTATCCATTGGCTATGATAGCCATTTAAAATGACCACCTCATTTTGTTATTCTCATTTACAATGACCACCTCATTTGTTAGATTGTTTAATGTTAAAAAAACTAAATACTTTTTTTTTCTTTGACTAGATATTCTGCTTACATATTTTCACCCAATACCTAATTTAATTTAATTGTGTTGATTTAATCTACGTTTGAATTCATTAGTGACATTACGGTAAACCAAAGTGTAAGTTGATCTTATTGTGTTGTATCTAATAGTAGTGCAAATTATATAAGTAATTAATATAAATAACTCAATAGTTTTTTATTTGAATAGTCGGAAAGACAAACTGACAGGGAATTCAATAGTATAGTAAATCAAGATGTGACCGAATACCTGAAAGAAAATGTAGGAGAATATACATTTTATTGTTATTTGTAACTGTGTCGTTGTGTATACTTTGTGTATAAGTGCAATGCTTTGCATAAATTTATGTTCTTTGTATTTCATGGATCTATGCCGACATAAAAACCCATTGCCAAGGCTATGTTTACTTAATTGCTACCCATAACTTTACTATTATGTATTCGGTGCCGTGACAATCAAAAATATTAATGGCCTCAAGGCCGAATTTCGTTCACGCTCAGTTCAGCGCAGATGGCAATAGTCTCAAAGGAGACTTCTGCGCAGGACAGGATTCCAATTGAAAATAATGTGTGCACAGGTGTACACAATATTTCCAATTGGACAACAATCCGAGACGACCGCCAGGCAGTCAGAAAAAACGAACATAATACACATATATCACGTGATGGCAAAACATTAATTTATTAAGCTTAGATTGAATTATTGTTACTAAATCAGTCTCACCAAATTAATGATGTTATAATAGCGATTATTTATGGAGTGCTTTACGTGGTAGAGCCTTACTGTAGCTATGTTATGGTTGTAGCACGACGAACCGGTGACCCTTTTTACTGGAAACTAAGCATTCCACCTTGATCCTCAAGGGTGATAACGCATCTGCATTATGTTTCTTAATGGGGATATATGTAGATATCTATGGGCCACAGTATCCATCTACCATCAGGTGAACTTCGTGATCATTGGTCTATACATATATGATTAACTTCGTCATTATTCGCGGATCGCTAAGACGCAACACATGTATTGCAACTTGGTATTAAAAAAAATATCAATTTTTTGGAACTGTTTTAGTGTCATTTTTTATTTGATCTGTGTGCTCGTTTCTCACGTTAGTTCTATGAATAAAATATATCGAGGTTATAACACTAAGCATTTATTATGAAACTTAATTATAAAGTAATATACGGCCTCGGTCTACGGCCTCCCTTACTGAATCTGCCACTCTCTTCTGCAACACAAATTTGGTTTGTCACTCTTTCGTCATTCATTCTTTCTTCGTGTCCAAACTACAGAAGCATTCCTTTCTTAATCCTGATCTCAATTTTTTTTTGCAAACCACACGTTTCTCTGAATACACAATGTTTAACATTATTACGTTAAATCATATCAACTCACATTTGTTAATGCTTTCTTTCCAAAGGGAAAGAACAGAGTGTCATTTTTCTCTTTAGATGGATACTTGTCCAATTCTTCTTGATCTGGTGTTCTATCCCCATGTCGGAACACCTGCCAAAATAAATATCTATTTAGAACTAAATCATAAAAATTCCTCATCCAAAACATGATATCCAGGATTTACTGCAGAAACCAGCTCAGCTCAGCGAAGTTAGTTTTGAGTTAAAGATTTCTAAAAGTTTACACCTAATTTAATCACTAAAATGTTGATAGCTCCTAGATACATTAGTATTTATATATATATATATATATATATATATATATATATATATATATATATATATATATACTAGCTGACCAGGCAGACGTTGTTCTGCCCTTTCCGAACGATCATTTGCTTTCCCAAAAAAACTCCTGAAATTAGCAATAAAAAAATTGAGGGTCACTTATCGGGATAAAAACTATCCTATCTCTCAAGTTGGACCAAACTGCACACAGTCTGCAAATTTTTTTTGAAATCGGTTCTATCTGTTGAATACTTACAGCAACACGTGGTGGTTATACTACTAAATTGTAGCTAATATTAAACGTTTGTATTTTTAACATAGCGCCATCTATTAAATATTTACTCAATCCAGTCAACAGATATCGTCATCTGACAGAATCGTTTGGAGCTAACAGATAATTGTGACTGTCAAATAATAGACAAATAATTTTCAATAAAATAATATTGTATTGCGAAATTATAAATTGAGATGTAAGCTATCCTATCTTTTAAGTTGAACCAAACTGCACATTGACCAAAAATTTCATTGAAATCAGTTCAGTAGTTTAGCGAGTCCATCGCGGACAAACAACGTGACACGTACTTTTTATATATAAAGATATATATATATATATATATATATATATATATATATATATATATATATATTCAAGATTATGTTTATGTGAGGTCTGAATAAATATGTGTGACAGAAATCTTGAAATAAGGGTTTTTTTTTTAAGTAAAGGCGTGCAGTTAGTCGGTTTACATGTCAATTGCTAAAATTCAGTTTTACCGAAATAATTAAAGTTTTATATGGTGTATGATTAATGATGGGTAGCTCATAATAAATAATTGTGTTTAAGTACTGATACAATCATAAAATAATTTATTTATTGTGTAAGCTATGAACGAAAAAAGTTAGTTGGTTTTACCTGTTAATGTTTTATAACTTTTAGGATAAAGGTGCTGTAAAATAAGAGGTTAAATTCACAATATTATTTTTATTGACTGATAAAAATTATAATAGAATCAGTTTGAAAGTGGAGAAGAAGAGTGTGGTGTGTAACTAATAGAGTATTTTCATTAAATTTAACAATTATATTAATTATTAAGAAATCACTCTCCTTCTCCACTTTCAGTTTCATCTACTGCTGGTTCTGGCAATTTATCAATAGCTTGATTGTCAATATTTAAATTTTCAAACCAGCAGTGAACTTCCTCTGGTATGATGCCTTTCCTACACAGATTTAAAAGATCTTTTTAATTCGCCGCGCTTATTTTAAGTGGCTCTTTAAAACGGCGGTTTAATTGATCTGGAAATTGATAACTTACAGATGGTAAATCATTTTCAGTAAGTCGTTTGTTCTTTCTTGTTAATAGTTGTGATTCTGCGCACCATCTGATTGGAAAGTTGATGGATTGTCTCCAATATCAGTTACTAATGTCGTCGCTCATGTCATAGTTGAAAAAAAATATCTGTCCTCCCCTTTAACATATTTTATCCGCTTTATCTTCAGCCATTGAACTTGTTTTCCTTTCTCATCTTTCGTTCTATTTTTCATAATCTGACCTGCAAGGTGCTACAGGTGAAGGAACTCGTCATACTTAAATTCTTTTACATGGTATAGTTCTCTTGTCATTTTCTTACCATCAATTTTAATACTTTGCCTGCGTCTAGCACGTTTGAAAATAGAAATCCATTCCATCATGGAAAAAACAGAGGTATTTTTTTTGCAAATTCTATACTACTATGCATAGAATCTGCTTCCATTTGCGTGTGCCCAGATCTAAAAACTTTTGTTCTATGACTTTAAGGTGGTCAATTTTTTGGACTGCCAAAAGAAGCAAAGCAGCCACAAACTAGTTCCGGTTTTGGACACCATAAGTGTCTAAAAATAAGCTTATGTCTGTAACATTATCACAGACACAATTTAAAACGAAGTGTAATAATATGGGTCCCATTTCAGAACTGCTTTTCCTTTCATTTACCTCTTACCATGTAAAACAAAAGGCATTATTGGGTAGAGCTGCTTCGTAGATGGTGAGGTTGTATACACACAAATTTCTTGAATAATAAAGCAGACCTACGTCGCAGGCGGGTATTTGGAGTACTGCTTGCAAATCAATATTACAGAGCTAAAATGCTCATCTGTTTGATCTAACTTTTTTTTTTCTTTCTTTCTTGGTGAGCTAAGTAGGCATCTTCAAGTTCTATTTTTTTTTCTCTGTGTCTGCTTTAGCATAATTAGTGCATATTGGTCTTTCCTGGGCACGAAAAAACTCAGATTACACTCTTTTGAAAATATTCTCCGGTATGTTATTTCAGAAGCTGGCTCAGAACCATTTTTTTTTATCTAAATACATGCGCTTGGTGTCTTTTCTACTGGAATGGGCTTTCATACAAGGAAACGATTCGATGTGATTTTTTATTGCTTAGATAATGTCAGGTTTCGTTTTATTAACAGGCTCGTGTGCACCTCTTTGGTTATTTACATCAAAACATTTCATGTCATTCCGTTTATTGATTGCATCAGTTATTACTGCAGGAGAAATTGTTAAATTATGACAAAAAAACTTCTGACATACCTGTTTTTTAAATTTTTTTTTTTTAGTAAAGAAACACTTCTTTGTATTTTTTTCTGGATGACATCGATTACGCACAGAGAGCTCTTTTTGGTATTTGAATGTTAACATTGACTAAAATAAAATTCTTTCTGCCCTAAAAATCTAAGTTCCAAAAGAATCTACAAAACTTACCTCTATCAGTAGTATTAAAGACATCAGAACACTTAAATTGACACTTGGAGCAATCTATCTCTTTTGGTACCTTAGCTGGTCTGATGTTCGCTTTGACTTTATAAGGCAAACTATCTGCTCGTTTTTTTAGCTGCATTACGAGCCCAACTGGGTCTGATTTTCACCATCTTTTTAACTAAAATAAATAAAAAAAAACTAAAATAAGTAACTAAGGTTTTTTAATAACCTCATCCAAAATATCTTCAATTATAGCTGAAATTTCGCGATGTTGTTCATAATCTTGGTCACAATCTTCAATATTGTTCTGTAGGAGCTCGACATCAAACTTTTCAGCATTAAAATTTTCTTTGTTTTCTAGTTAATCTTCTAATCGTACAAGATTATTGGAATTTTCGTTTTCCAGTTGGTGATAGAAAATTGGCAGGCGATAAGTTGGGTCATCAGTGGCGGTAACATCTCCAACTAAACTTTTCAGTTCTGTTTCAACATTATAATCAGAATCTTCCCCTAAAAGAGAGACAAATGCGAAATTAAGTTCCAGATTAAAAGGTCTTAAATTATAAAATTTGCATCTACTTTATTAAGAAAAAGATAGTATTTTTACCTTTTTAATATTTAGAACAGCATGCCGTAGATTCTATAAGAGTATTGGAAAACGTTTCGTTGCCCGGACCATCTAAAAATACAGTATAAAGTTTTAGCATGATGATTAGTATTGGACCTCATTCTTGGACGTTTAATGTTGGCATTTGACTTGTCATTTTTATAAACCTTGACACAAGCCATCCCACGTTTATTTGAATTGTAGCAAGTATGTAAAAAAGTCGTCTTTATCGATCTCAAATGCGAGTGATAATATAATAGTCTATAGTAGTATATAGTATTATAAATTAAGTATTTAATATTTTTACCATGAATTTGTGAATAATGAAAGTCTATAGCATCCGCATTGTTATAAGATATAGATTGAATTTCTTGAATATCTACCAGGCCTGCATGTGATTTTTTTTCATTTTATAAAAAATAACTCTATAAGAAAAAATGACCAGAAGATACAACCTCGAAATTTAACTTACCAGAAACCAATTAACGATTGACGGCCACTAAAGATACTAGTTTTACTCATCTTGACATCATCTTAACAAATATAATCTGTCACAACACTTACAATTACTAAAAACTATATTTATATACTTACGTTAACGGTCTTTTCGCGATAAACACTCTAAGCGAACTAAGCCATCGGCAACCTGTTAAAACTTGTTAATCGCGGTTATTTTTTTTTTGCCATATTGTCACAAATGACAATTTAATCGAAGTATATTGCATAAACAAGCTAGAGTCGTTTAGTTGGTTTTACATGCTAACGATCCGCGACCTCTAATATTTTAGTACAAGTATTTACAATTAAAGTTATATAAACGATTTTTGCCATAATGTTTTAATGGCATGATAAACAAGTATATTCTAATATATACGTTTATGTATTTCTAGTATTTTTTTAATGATTGTATGTGAGAACATTTTGCGTAACCTAATCAAAAAGAGAAAGGTTTTAAGAACGCTTAAAGCTTTTGTCAGGTTAACATTAAAAGGAAATTTATTAGTAAAGAACTGTATGTTATTTTACCTATTAAGTGTAGGCCATTTTGCTTGATTTAACTGGTTTTACCGTGAAATAAATTCTAAACGGCTTAACGTATCACTTAGCTGGTTTTACCAGCATATAGAGTTCAAAAAACTTAGTACCTTCATGTATTTAACAAATATTTGTTAAATTGTCATTTAGCAAGTTTTGCAGTAATTCCTCGATATAGTAATGGCTCAAAATTTTCTTTTGAACTATATTAATAATCCTGATCGGTTATAATTCCATATACAAGTAGCGCTTATTTAAAAAATCGGCATAGAGGATTATATTATAATTCTATATACAGATTTTATTATCAATGTTCAATGTGCTATTTGCAAGAAATAGTAGTACATATGACAAGCGGGACCACCTAGTTAAATTGCGCGAATAGTTCACAGCGTATACGTACCACAAAGGCAAGCACCGGCTCAGTATCATCCTTACTATTATGCATACTGTCAACTTCGATGTTTAGGTCTATCATTTCTGCTGCCTGTTTGTATATCTGCGTGCTCCCATGATCCGCGGCTTTCAATACCACAAGTACCACCACGAAAAACATAAACCCCATTTCAGAACGGTTTTAAACGACAGCGTGCAAAATGTGACTTATCGGCATTATGTACGCGCGATCGCGTGCCAATTTCGACTGAAATACTTCAGAGTCTTTGCTCCATTTATATAGTGTTAGATATAGTGATAGATACAAGTGGACCGAGAGGGATTTGCTATAGAATTTGATATAAATGGTCTCTACTAACGACGATTTATTCATTAAAAATGTAACTTAAACTGAATTTTTGCTGTGCGAAATGCTATCGTCTTAACAAAAATAATTATTTAGTTCTTATATTTACGCGAACAGTACACATTTAAATAAAACTAGTTTTACGAATTTTATCTCGTATATTAACTTTTCGAGTGCGTATATTAACTAACCGACGTTGCGAGTACTATACAGCTTATTATATTATTTTAAATTAATACAGTACTCTGTATTAATTTAAAAATAATTAAATTAATACAGAGTAATAATGAGAGACTGACTCATCTATCAACGTACAGCCCAAACCACGTAGATATCTAAAATTTGGACAGTAGCTGTCTTACACGTCGTGGGCATCCACTAAGAACTATTTTGGAAAATTCAACCCCTAAAAGGGTGAAATAGGTTGTTACAGTTTGTGTGAAACTTTATATTTTACGGGGCGATTGACTCGAAACTTACTAAAGATACTCTATTAATAAAATACATGAATAAGAGATTGTGCGATTTTTCAAAACAATCCCCTATAAGTGGGGGGTTGATCAAATTTGTATAGAAAAAGGTAATTAGTTTTTATTTTTTAATATATAAATGGTTTTAAATGTTTTAAATAAAATTAGAAAAATTACCATTTTTATAATTAATTTATCCTTAAGACTTTAAAAGGATGGTGCAAAGTTTGTATTAAAAATATTGTATTAAGACGCATAGTCCAAACCATTGTACGTAGAGAGCTGAAATTCGGACAGTAGCTGCCTTTTATAACGTAGGTATTTACTAAGAAATAAGTTTCGAAAATTTAATCCCTAAGAAGGTGAAATAGGGTGCTACAGTTTATATGAAAAATTTTCGGGGCGATTGACTCAAAACTTACTATAAGGAGAGTACTTTAAATTTAATTAGAAGCTTCAATTACGGAGGCATCTACTAAGAATAGATCTTGAAAAAATGCAAACCCTTAGAGGGTGAAAGTAGGGTGTCGCAGTTCATACGACGCTTATTATTTTACGGAACGGTTTCATATATTTATTGTAAAAATTTGGGTTCCGTATTCATCGTAATTATATAATTTGTAAGGTGGTGAGGATCCCTTTAAAGCTTTTATGGATAGTACACTTAAAAACTCATAAAAGGTGGTTCGTTATAAATTGTAATTTGGACGATATATGATTATTAGTATAAAAGGCATTGAACACGGCGAATTTGTAGAGTCAAAGAGTTTCTGGAAGTCTTTGGACTCTACTATAATGGAAAATGATTTATTTAAGTAGGATGATGAATGTCGTGAAATACGAAGAAAGATATTTTTGAGCGGTTTTCACTACTCGAAGGACCTTGGTCTAATTTAAAATCTGCCATCATTATCATTAGCATTAAAATAGCTTGAACTTTCCGTTTGATGCTATCTCATAATAAGCGTGGGTAAAATGATCAGGACGATACAACATGAGGCGGGACAAAATGCTAGTTATACTATTTACTGCGATTAATATGTGTACATCGAAAACAATCGTACGTTATTTTAGTATTTATTACAAATCGACGAGAGTGAAACTTATATCATTCGATAGGCACTGTCCCATAGATGTACAAAAAAAATTGTGTATATGTTGTTGTTAAGTGAGATAAGGGCAACATACACACATAATTTATCCATACAAAATGCTTTTAGCAAATAAATGGTCGTAACTCGACTAGTACATTTTCACTTGCATATCAATGCATATCAATTTTGATAAAATAATGAACATCTCATCCGGTTTAGAATTCTCATATTAAAGATACGACGGGACGTAAAGAAAAATGTAACAGTCAATATTTACTTTTTTTGGTTTCCCCAAACGAATGTCACATGACGCAAAATCTCTAATTAATTTACTAATATAAAATTATAACCACTAGTTAATTTTCTAGTTTCCAAATATATCTCATGGTAACCAATAATAGCAGTGGACATAGTAGTTTAAGAGGATGTAACTTGAATTATTGTATTTTTAAACTTTATATTTATAAAGACTCTGAAAAGTCATCTGTTTAAAGTATTTTTTGTTTTAGATTTGATGTACGTTGTGTGGTGCTTTGTTTATTATTTCCTTCGTCTATATTCCCTTCATTATGTGGTTATGAATCAATTAAATTAATCTTTTCTTATAATGTTTATCACTTTAATACTTTATTCATTTTCTGAATACTTTTCATTAGCTAATGGGCACGATTAACTAGTATACGATTAATCGGATTTAAAACTATAAATGATCACTCGCTTAATAGGCAGATACCTAACATTTCGCATATATCTTGAACATAAAATATGAATATGGGCGATGGGATAAATCCATAAAGCAAAACACTATGGCTACTCCCCTCAGGTCCGCCGGTGGCCCGTGTTTCTCTATGGATAATCTTATAAAGCAGAATTATTTGTCGTCCGTAATTTTAGGTGATTAGAACATGAAAATGTTGCCCATGTAGTACAATCTTATAATAGGACATCAGTATATCATTGTTAGCGTAAGAATCTCTTTTACTTTGTAAGAATCTTTTATTCAATCTAGGCTTGTTTTTAGCTTTCATGAACGTCAAAATCAACACCGGTTCGCAAAAACGTGACTAAAGATAAGAACCTGTAAGAAACTGCAGGGTTTTTTTTTTAATTTTGTACTTACAATAAAATCAATCTAACCTCTAGTTTCTTTATATTTATTTTAATTGTTATTTATTAGTAGCCAGCATAGTAACAATTATTTCCACACATATGGAGGAACATAGGTCAATATATTGAGGACAATGTCCTCAATATATTGACCTGTTTCTTTAGATAGTTGAAATGTGATATCCGATTATTTCACTAGCTTGTTAGAAATTTTATTGTATTGTAAAATTTTATGCATTTACTCAAAAAAACACTTTGTTTTGTCCAATCTATGTTATGAAACTAGCGTGTCGACTCCACCCACATAAGACAGTCTGTGTTATTTTTTTTTTCGTACATACATCATGTTCTGATAATAAACAACGACGAATGTATTAAAATATTAGTCTCTTTTAAAAGGTCGCGTAATGACTAGCTAGTAGCTTGGAGCCAAGTAAAAAATTGATGGATCCAGCTGCTCAACCCCACAGTACGCAAAGTACATAAATTTAGCTTTTGCTATATCATTCATCATTCGAATCTTTCTAATAAGTAGCGAGAATTGCAAAACTAAATTTCAAAGCTAGTTTATCAATATGTGCTCCCCACTGGAGCTTAGAATCAATATAACTTTCTAAATATAAGCTATTATCATGTTAATTGATTACATTCTGTGGTGAATTAGACAGTGTAAACAGTTAACTTTTTTTCTACGCTTAAAAGCAAATTTGCTGCAAGCCATTCGGCAACAATATCCAGATTTACGAATAATTCGCCCATTCCAGTGCGTAGTCGTTTCTTTCTATACTTGTAAAACACTTCTTATAATGGCCTTCGAAATAAAAAATAATAAATAAATAAATAATATTATATAAAAATAAATATAACGTATAATTTTTGGGATGTGGATTTTGCTTTGCTTAGGAGAAGAACGATCATTAAAATAAATGGATTAGTCTATTTCTTGTACTAATCAGTCCACATTGAAGGCTCAAGGTGCTTAACTAAGATTATTTCTAGGTAATTTTTCTCGTTGCAATAATGAGAACAATTAAAAATCTTTCTAAGGTTGTTAGTATTTTATGCTACATTTATAGCGCTTCTCTTTAGGATTCCGCATGATAACTTTATTGTCAGTGCGTCGGTCAAGATCCTTTTTCTCAGGAATAAGTAGAGATGTCAAATTGAATTAAATATCAAATAGGTACACAGTAGTAAGGTCTACAGTCCTCTAGGGGTGTAAAAATCTATGGTATATAATGTTTTCATACTCGCCAACTCACTCATACACTTTTTGTAGACCTACAATCAAGAAATTTGGCAAGAAGTAAGATTTTACAGTTTCACAGCACAAGTAAAGAATAAATCCTAAAAACGATATAATAGGTCTTTACTCTTTACCTGTGAAACTGCCGTTCTGCAGTACTGGCCATTTCTAATTAAAAAGAAATATTTTTGGATAAGAATTCTAATTTCAAATTAATATTATTTTAAAAACATGGAATTCTTCTATCAAAATTAGTCATTTGTTTATTGAATTAGTTATTGATCAAAATATGAGTAGGCAAGCCTACACTCATATTTTGAGTCGTGAGTTGTGCATGACCTTAGCGCGACGTACAGCAAGATGGACCTTGAATAAGACGCTTTATGTTTTCATGGCATTTAAATATTTTTCGTCATCATGAATACGTCGAAAATTCGAGTAATTATAGAATATGAGTACCGTCATGGCAGCAACACGGCACTAGCGGCACGCAACATCAACGACGTTTACGGAACGAATATTACAAACGAGCGCACCACCTGTTATTGGTTTGCCCGCTTGAAATTACGACCAGAAAAAGAACCCCGTGGTCGTCCGAAAACTTTGGTCATCTTGCGAAATTTTTGAAAAATGAAATACCATTTTGTATGCCTATCACCTATAAAATTCCTCATAATGTCAAACAGATTATTATTCACCATCTTCGGTTTGGAAATATTTATTTTATTATTTTTACAGGAATGAATGATGTGCACTACAGTGAACAATCATTTCTCGACCAGTTAATGGTGTGTACGGAATACGTCGATAAAGCGGAAAGATATGAACTCCTCGGACCGTTATACCGTCTCATCATACCTATTTACGAACGAAGAAAGGACTACCAAGCCCTACTTGCCTGCTATCAGCATTTGACTAAAGCTTACGCAAAAGTAATCGAAGTCACTAACTCTGGTAAACGATTGCTCGGACGATTCTATCGGGTAGCATTCTTTGGGAAGGCACATTTCGGGGAAGACGAAGAGGGCGTCCAGTTTATTTACAAAGAACCAAAATTGACATCACTAAGTGAGATCTCCGAGAAACTACAAACGTACTACGAACAAAAATTCGGCGTGGGCACCGTGAAGATGATAATGGATTCAGCTCCGGTTAGTATTCTATATATTATATAAGCTTACCAATATATAATGTAGAGCAAAATAATTAACTATGAACGGCGTGTCCCTAAAATATTTCCGTCGTATACCTAGAAATTCTCATCATAATTTGGTAAATAAACATTTTAACCATTTCACTGTTCCGTGAGTCATATGTGAACATCTCGATTGTTTAACTATTGTCTCTAATTTGCGGACAGGGGGAAGTTGTTAAATTGTAATTAACCTCTTCATAATTCGCAACGAAACGAAACGCGCACTGATTACTTACGATTTTTAAAGCTAATACACTTGGGCATCACCTCTTAAACTTGTTATATTGTTGTTATATTATTCAAATTTGAATCGGTAGTTGTCTAGACGTAACATGTAACAGCAACTTTTTTCTTGGTTATGTTTTTGCTGAGTCTGGTTTTTTGCCATTTTAAAATCCAGCCATCGATAGTTTGTAACGTCATCTGTCGTTTGTAGTGATATCAAATTATGATAAAATTAGTAAGCAATTTTTAAAAAAAATGTCCAAATCGCACAAGCAAAGTAATTTTATATATAATTTGGTAAAATAAGTAAAATAAAGTTACAGCTGATATACGTTCCACTCCTGAACAGCCTCTCAGGGTCTCCTCCCATTCCGAATTTACCAACGTATACAAAATTTATTAACTCGTAATTCCGAAATCGTTTCGAGATTGTACATTTATAATAGTACAATACCTAATTATTCTTAACTGGTTACTATATACATCAAGCAATTCATATTTTAATTTCATTTTCTAAATGACTACTGTGTATCCGGTTAGAAGGATATGTTTAATATGCTGTAAGGTATTCCTTCTTAGTCTTCAAATATGACACGCGCCTATATTCTACTTTTTTGAAGTTAGTTACAAATAGCATTGGGTTGGTGCTAGTCATTATTAGCTCGTTTATAACTTTGATATTATTAAATAAAACCTGACACCAGACACAACGGACGAGAGTCCTACTATTATACCCATAGCGCATATTTTTTTAAAACGTTACTCGCACGTTCCTCGCTTTAATCTACGACAGGCCACGCAGAAAGATTTGCAGAAAAAAAAATTTGTATGAGGCACTGGCCAGTTAAAGTACGATTATTTACAAGTAAAAATACGAATGTTCCAGTTTCAAGTTTTCCTCTACTTTTTTACGAATATAATCGAAATATCGTGTTTAATTAAAAATGAATCTGGGTCAGGCACATTTTCGCAGGAATATTTTGTACGATTTTTAATGTCGTCTTAAACTGGACTAATTGTTTGATAAATTTCAAATGGTATTTATTAAGGCCCTTCTAAAGCAACCCTCACACTAGGTTTGTCTCCTGTGTCGTGGAGGCAGTTTACAAACATAAATTGCACGAGGACAAACATCCAGACCCGGAACAGTTATTTATAGGCCATACAAATACTTGTTCCGTGTGGGATTCGAACCCGCGCCCCCCAGCGCATCAACTTATTGCTAAGCCACTGCGCCACGGAGCCATCAAAATGTTAATGTTCAGTGACGTTTTCTTCGCAGGTGAACCGTGAAGATCTAGACAGCAGGCTGGCCCACATCCAGGTGACATGGGTGAGAGCGGCGCCCGAAGGCATGGCAGCCGCGAGCACAAGCGGCGAGAGCTTGTTCGAGCGCGCTCACAACGTGCGCCGCTTCGTATTTGAGACGCCGTTCACTCGCGACGGCGCGCCGCGCGGGCCCGTGCACCATCAGCGTCTGCGACTCACGCATCTCACCAGTACGTGACGACCTATTTTGTTATCTATGCCACTGATTTAGTGTACAATTTTGATCGAACTAATAAAACGAACAACGCTGTGAAATACAAACAGTGGCGAACACAGAGCAAATACAAAGAGGAGGTGTTGTAATTAGATTTCACTATATAACAACGCGTGATCATTTTGGGGGGAGGGGGGTGTTAAGCCCCCGCCCACTTTACTATCTACATCTACCGATAAATAGTAAAACCGAATCGTTCCATATCGATGTTGCAATGTAGTTTAGCTACCTTGACGATAGATGACGGCCTGTTTACAAAATTATTATAAAAACTATAAAAATAATATTATGACGATTAAAAATTTAAACTTTGTATTTGCTTCGTGGTGGCGAATCACACACACAGGTAGGCAACGATCTGTTGTATAAGTCTCAATTTATTTTATACGTATACCATGGATTTAGAGGTAAATCATGTGTCACGCTTTACTCAATCAACGGCATCAATAAACGGTTTAAATAAAATTGGTTTTTACGGATTTTATAGCGTATATTAACTTATTTTATATTGGCTAATTATTTTCGAGGCGACTAACAACTTAAAGGGCGACTAACTATTTTGTTACTAAAAAAATTACTTGGCAGCGATTAAATATTTTAGCAATAATTATATTACATGAGCTTCAAAATGGAAGAATTTATTGAAACTAAATAATGGCTGCTACTTTCAGTGTCATATGCGAGGTACTCTAAATAATGACATAGCGACTAATATTAACAGTGTGATAACAAACATTGTATTATTAGCAACAATAGGCTCTCATATAAAAATATACTTTCGGGCTGCAATTTGCAAACAACTGTAAAACTTAAAACAGGTACTATAATTAAGTATTAGCATTTCAGTATGTATATGTATGAAATTGTTCGTAACAGTTATACAAAAATATGTAGGTAATAAAACAATAAATTATAAACATAAATAAATGGTTTTTATTTCTGTAATACATGGAACAGTTATAAAAACATTTTTTAAAACTGAAAAATGGACGCTAATGCTATTACTATAGCAAAAACGAAACGTTTTTAAATATTTTTCTGTATTTTGTCTATGGCAATAGATAATGAAAGTTATTTTATATAATATATACATTATTAATGTAATTGATTTAATGTTACAAATTGATGATAATTGATGTCTTACATCATACATTAATAATTTATCAATCATTAATAATGTCCTTAATATGATTTAAAACAGTAAATTTAATATTTAAATATCTTATTTAAGTAACTATCACTTACTACAAAATAAATATTTATAAATAATTGGAATAAATAAGTAACAACTTAATATGTTTGCCTTCTTTGTTTTAAATTGGCAGCTTTCCGTGGAATGCATAGTTTAAGTATAGATTAATTTCACGCACGCTAATCTTTCTAGGTCTGAAATTGACGCTAAAAACACCACTGTAAATTTACAGCTGAAAATTGGTTCCCATATGTGAAGCGACGCATCCCCGTCATCGAGACTCAAGTAGAGGAGAAGAGTCCTATAGAAGTAGCTGTGTCTGAAATGGAGTCGCAGGTTACGGAATTAACGGAAATTGTTAACGCAAAAGCACCCGATCTAAAGAAGCTCCAGCTGAGGTAACTGTAAAACGTTGAAAATTCGACGTTCATTTGTATCTTTATAAAAATATAAAATGATCTGTAACGTTTCGTAGAATAGTCTTAGTCCTGCATGATTTTAAAACATTGTCCTAATCTGTGTTTAATAGAAGTTCAAAGAAACAGGAAAATCTTATAACTAACAAAAAATTCCATAAAAAAATAATGCAAATATCATAATGTATTTATCAACTAACTACTATCATTTAGATAACTGGAACCTTCTTCTTAGCCAACTGCGGAGTTTCTTATTGTAAATGTAGTACTGAAACCAAATACACAACCTGTGTACCTCCTGCCTCGCTAAGGACACAGCCAATTCTATTTAACCAAAAATTGACATTTGCTGGTATTGTCATGGCTGTGAATCCGTAATGATTATTATTACAGCTTTAGATGAAATAAATTATCCTAATTACAAATAGTACGATACAACATTCTGAGGCACAATATGAGCATGTTCATAAAATAGCATGTACACTTTTTCGCGTCAATTAACACAATAACAGTGTAACAGTTTAACAGTGGTAGAGCCATGCGGCAGTTTTGCTGTCGTACGGATGGGCCGGCTCGAACCGGGGTAGTACCACGACCTCACAGAATACCAGCGTGAAGTAGAGGTTTACCTCTGCGTTTCGCTCGGTGAGTGCAGGTGGCCGGAGGCCCTTTTTACTGGAAATGAGGCATTCCATCTTAGTCCTCACGGGTGACAACGCATCTGCATTTTGATTCGCAAACGAGGATAGATGAAGATGTCTATGGGCCGCAGCAACCACTTACCATCAGGTGGACTGTGTGCTCGTTTGTCACCCTTATCCTATAAAAAAAAAAAAGCTAAGGAAAGATAATAACGCAGAGCCTCCGCCCGAATCAAAGTTCATCATGTTCTTAGGCCCGTATTAATAAACGTTACTCAAAGACGAACTCAAGTGCGTAATCATTTGATACGCCCTCACTACGATATCAGCATCTCATGATCGTTGGTAATTACATACATACATACATTACATACATAAACACTCACGCCTGTCACCCAGAGGGGTAGGCAGAGACTACGGACTTCCATTTGGCGCGATCCTGATACACCTCTTTGGCCTCCTTTAAATCTCCGGAAAGAATCTCCGGGAGAAAAACCGAAGGGCGAAAAGTGAATTGCGGAAGCCCGTCTTGCTAATTAATAAACACATATAAACAGTATCTCAAAACGTTGTACTTAGGAATAACTGTTCTGTGACAGTTTCGTTTCGTTTAGTTTTTTCAAGTTTTTAGTTTTTTAATCAGTGTGGCACTCAGCTGATGTCGTAAACCTAAACCGCATCTTGAGATATGTTTATTAATAAGATCATAACCTCAAGATTGTACTCAAGTGCGTGTACTTGAGCTGGGTAACGTTTATTAATACAAGCCTGTCCCTTTTCTCGGTCACCTGTTCCGTTGTCCCCAAACAAAGCTCCGGGACGCAAAATAGTCTCGTTGTCCTAAACCGCGAGAAAATTTAAAACTATGAAGTTCGTCAGACAAACGGTGCGTGAGCGGGACCGACCAAAAAATAACCCGAATGGAATAATTTCAAAGTTTTCGCAGAAATTCGTTGGGTGGAATGGATTATTCAAACATTTCTCACCAACAATCTTCAACATAAATTCTTTTGCATTTTAATCAAATATATTTTATGTCTACCTGGTACAAATGCTCCCGTAGAAAAAGTATTTTTCTATTATGAATGAATTGTGGAGGTCTGATAAAAAATCACTTACAGGTTCCAGTTCTAAAGGCGATGTTGATAACAAAAATCAATGTAAAAAAAACCTGCCCTTATTTAAAATCATCACCAACTTTATTAAAGCAAATTTGTTCCACTGACAAATATAAATATAATTAAGATATATGTTGCATTTAATAATTACTGTCTGGGGAACTTTGCTTTAATGAAGCTGGTGAACTGGTGATTAATTTTTATTTTCACAATTTGTTAAAATATAAATAATTATAATTAATGTGATTATAATTATAGTGAACACTAATTGTATAAAGTTACAGTTTTTTAAATAAATAACATAATATTGTTTTTATTGTTAACCTGCTAACTGGGGAGTATAAATAAACCCATGTCCCGTTTTGAGTTAAAAAATAAATGGTCAGTATACTTTAACGCCGTTCAACGGCGTTGAAATTGAAATGACGTTAACCGACCCAAGTGTGGCCACTCAGTTTATCGCGTTAAAATTAAGGCAATAATTGTTGCGTTTATGGGCATTGACGTTTCACGTTACTGTGGCCCCAGCATGAACGCATAAAGACGAACGAACATACAAATATTGATTTGTTTTTCAACAGTGTATCACGGGCGCGTACACTTCAACTCGCGAAAGTTTCATCGTAATCAGATGAATAGTTTGGCAATGCATAGAAGAATAACAAACCATTATTAATTTTATATATTAAACTAGCTTCTTCCTGTAGTTTCGCTAGCTAAACTTCGGTTTTGTAAAGTCCATAGTTTTCTGTGCCAAAGTCAATAAAACGATGCACTTATAAAATCACCTCGTTGCCTATCTGTCTGTCACATACATTTTTCTCAAAGAACTTTTTACCCAAATACAGACGAGAGGTTCAAAATTGGAATATTGATTTTGACTTCAAAAACTAACTGACTTTGAAAAGAGCATATCATCCCATACGTGTCGTAAGAGGCGACAGAGCGAAGCAAATCACTAGATGGGCAGCAGCGTCTTCCTAATAACGACTAAAAATTAAAAAAACTGCGGTTGCCAACCTGCTTGTCAAGCATGGCAACTATGGCAAATATCCCCCTTATGAAGGATCCCCCTATGGGGGATGCCTATATTGGTCAGTGGACTTTAATAGGTTGTAACGGTAACGTAAATGAAGTACTTAATTTAATTTAATACAATAAACATATAAGCAAAAACTTTATACTTTTAAAACGTGTGGGTGAGTCTACCCTCACTTCTGTGTGGCTCTTTATTTCATACTCTTAGCTATCAATTTTATTTTGTTACTTCTTTTTGGTATATTTCACTTAATCTACAACCGTTTTTAAAACTGCAAATTAAAGTTACACTAGCGTCACTCTAATCATTTTTTGTGTAGAACTGAAGTGTTCACTAAAACATTAATCGTTTTAGTGGACACTTCAGTTCAATATAAGATTTACGTGACAAAGTACGAACGGAAAACCTCATAGCAAACAATTTTTATAATATTAATGTGATTTTCTTGCAGGCTGCAAGGAAGCATATGTGTACAAGTTAACGCCGGTCCGCTAGCGTATGCGAACGCGTTTTTAGATCCAACCTTGGCACCGATGTATCCCGACGAAATGGTTGATAAATTGAAAGCAACTTTCAAGTAAGATCTTAGTATATTTTTTTATATTATGGCTACAACTTTATACAACTACTATATAAACTTGAAACAGCTCTTTAAAAAAATAACGCATAAGAATTAATGATAAATTAGTATTAAAAGTTGTATAAGAACACACCTCCCAACACCAGCAATATCTAAAAGATTTATGCCATTGAACAAGAAACACCATTATAATTAATTATGGTCTATATTTTACAGGGATTTCTTAACAGTATGTCACGCAGCGCTTCAACTGAACGCAAAACTCATTAGTTCAGATCAAGTGTCTTACCACGAAGCCCTCGAGACTAACTACTACAAGCTTAGCGACTCACTGTCCGGAATGCTGGGCCAACCTTTACAAGATATACTCGTGAATGGTAACCTTAGTACCACCGTCACTGGAGTAGAGTTGGAGTCCAGCAATGCTTGAAACATTGTCTTAAGTAAATTAAACAATCGTAAAGTTTGATTTGAAAAACCTCGTTCTCAAGAGAAGAGTCGGTATAGTTGTCGTGATCGGATTATGATAATGCTCTAATAATGTATTCTTCTTGGAGTCTCAAATTATTTCTGTGTTTTATCTATCTCTAAGATATAAACGTAATTCAATTAGATTACAGATTTTAAAACTCTGTCTTACTTAATAAACTATTATGCTCATATTCTCCTCTTGGCCATAGGTGCTGCAAAGCACTGGACACTTCGGAGATTAAAATTAAAAAACTAAACAAATAAAATGCTTAAAAATATACATTGTGCAATGTGAATTTTGTCAACATGCTTTGTATAAAACTTGTGATATGGTATTTTCGATCCAGACTGTAAAAACCCTAATCAGAACTTAACCTAAAACAGAAACTAAAACCGGGACTAAAAATAGCACCTTGATTTTAATTTAAATGAAGAACTGTTTTGAACCAATGTAATGTATTTCTCAAAATATAAACAAATGGCAACAGAATTGAAATTTCTTGTTATACATTTGATTCGAATGGTTAGTTACATTTAATGAAACTGTTTAAAAAAATCTTTCAAACACGTCTCCTGAAAACTAACACCAATAATAATAAAGTTCTTAACACTATTGTAGTTCATAAGGTGTTTGTCCTATTCTCATCTATTTATAATCAATAGTTCCTTAAATATGTCTACAATATCTCTTTAGAGCGTATAAAAATAAAAATACTACAATGTAATATTATATCTAGCAACTTTGTACTGATTTTTTATTTATACTAATAAGTTTGCAACAAAAAACTGACCTGATTATTTTCAGAAATACCTTTGAAGTTGTTAATTTATGTCACTCGATTAAGTTATTTTGAAATGTACTATACAGTAGAGTCACGATTTGTTTCATCGTTCAAGTTAAGTGTTGAATAGATTTAAATATCTGTTTTATTTATTTTGTTAATTGTCGTCGAATAGTTGAACATTTGTTTTATATTATTTAGCTTGAAGTTTTTTTTTTAATTCTTATTGCTTATTAGATGTATGCTATGTGACATTCACATGATGTTTTTAATACTCTGTTCATTCCACAGCTTTTTTATTTATTGTTTTTATATATGTAAGGCGCTTCAAAGTAAAGTTCAATTAACGTGGATGTTATAGTCTCAATTATATTAGTAAATAATATAAAGTATTATAAAATAATAAATAATTACAATTATTATAATGATTTTCAGTGGTATTGACAATGGGGTATTTGGTTATTTACTTATTATTTATAATATTTGTGATTGATTAATGTAATGTATTAATATAACTAAATATTTAATCATACTTATTCTTGATCTTCCTGAAACGAACTTGCTAGAAACGTAAATATTACTGATTATATATCTAAAATAATATTCGGTTAATATTTAATAAATATCGTTTTCATGAAAAGATAGCCAGATACTCTATTGTTTTAATTACTATGAAAGTTGTTAAACTATTATTTGTAAGGAAGGACAAGTAAAATTTGTGATTAATTATATCTATCTTAGTCGAACTGTGACTATAGGTATGCCATAAAAACTTTTATAGTGTTAGGAAAACAACATACTGTATGTAGTCTTTGTATTGATATTTATAATCACCATGCACAAATTATGTACTCATGTCTTTTATTGAATTGTAATCTCGATTTTGCTGTTTTAATACATTTATAAAAATACTAATTTATTTTATTTACCATGATGCCTGGCAACTTTGCCATTTTTGAAAGGACTTAAAAGATTAAGATTAATTTTCTAACAAAAAATGTAATGTACTAGGCTTCAATGTTAAATATTATGACATTATATTCTTCATACATTTGGTATCTATTAATGATTTAAACAAATACTAACATTAAATAGACAAAATACTCAAAAATAGAAAATGGCAAAGTTAACCCTCACTTTGCTTTAAGTTTGCCATCAGGGTTTATAACGAAAATAATAGTATTTGACTTCAAGATTGAAGGTAAGTTTACTTCATAATATAATACACAACATTCCAGAGTTATGATTTGCAGATATGCTTCTTTAATTGTGTTACAAATAGCAAAATTTATGCTTGTGGCAAAGTTACCCTCCCGTATTTCAATTTTTCATACAAACTTAAAAATGTGTCAGGGTTGTCAAAAGTTCTTTATTACATTCTTAACTTATTTTTTTTATTTAGATCTTGTCACAATAATTTTTTAAGAAATAATCTAAAATATATCAAACATAAATACTCTCGTCTAAAATTAAAAATAAAATTGGTGCAATAATAAACTAAAATCGATTAGAGTATAGAATAAAAAACGCTTGTTACAATCATTTTTAACAAATATTCGTTTTTTTATTAGTCATCATCGCCATTTTATTACTGCTCGTAACAAAAAGATGTCAGGTCACAATTATTGTAATCAATCTAATTATTATTTTCCCACAATAGCAAAACATTACTAATCATTAAAAATTACAATTAATGCTTTAATTGCCATTTTAAATGATTATTAATGTTTTGCTATTATATATTAGTTTAAATTGTCAAAAAGGAAATTGTGAAAAATAAAAAATACTGAGTAATAATAATATAATTAATGCCCGACAACGCAGTAAAAATAATATAGATTTCTGCATTCTTTTCCTCCACTTTTAATATAGATGAACTGATTGACGACTCAAATGTAAAATTGGTCTAATGGACTGCTACGGTGAAACATCGATACAAACATAGATACATAGAACATCAAGTGACAACCCTTGGTTGTAACAAAACATGGCAAAGTAACCGTCACATCGTGGTATCACTAGTATGGTAACTTCGCCAAGTTAGTTCTACAGGTAAATGTTAAGACCAACATGTTAATTACATATTTTTTTTATAGGAGAGGGGGCAAACGAGCATGCGGCTCACCTCATGGTAAGTGACTACCGCCGCCCATGAACAACTGCAACACCAGGGAGGGAATTGCAGATGCGTTGCCGGCCTTTTAAAAAGGAGTAGGCTCTTTTCTTGAAGGTCCCTAAGTCGTATCGGTCCGGAAAAATCGCTGGTGGTAATCGATTCCACAAGGAAGTTGTGCGAGGGAGAAAACTTCTTCTGAATCGCACAGTGGTGGACCGCCAATCATCTAGATGATATGGATGGTATCGCAAATTCTGTCGCGATGTGCGGTGGTGAAATTGAGCGGCTGGAATTAGTCCGAACAATTCCTCAGAGCACTCCCCGTGGTAGATGCGATAAAATACGCAAAGAGATGCAACCTCTCTACGCAGTGCCAGTGAGTCAAGTGGAAGGAGCTGGCACTGGGGGGCCCCTGCCCAGAGATGGGAACAGTATTCCATGTGAGGCCGAACCTGCGCCTTGTAAAGTTGCAAGCGGTGTGCCCGCATGAAATACTGTCCCGCTCTGCTGAGCACGCCAAGCTTTTTAGAGGCCAATTTGGCCTTCTCTTCCAAGTGACCACGAAACTGCACGTCACTCGATATGTCGACGCCGAAGATTCCGATACTGGCTGAGGCAACAAGGGGAGTGCCTTGAAACTGAAGAGATACGACAAAGGGAATCTTTTTAGCGGTAAACGCGCAAACTTGTGTCTTCTGGGGATTGATCTGGACTAGATTTAGTCGCCCCCAGTCTGAGAGTTTGTTCAACAAAGTCTCGACTTCAGACACCAGTTTGTTCCGGTACTCGGCGACGTTTTCCCGAGAAATATTGGCACGGCCATTATTTTACATTTATTATTACATTATTGGTACATTTATATTATATTTGATAACCATTAATATTACTTTACTACAAAGATATAGATAAACGTAGTGATTATATTCTCTTTGGATATAGATACCTACATTCAGTATTTCAAACAAAAAAAAACTAAAAGTTCAGGAGCTCTGAAGAAAGAGGTATTTCGCCGGCACAATTCCGCGTTAAAATTAACTCTCATGTTGCCATATCGAAAGCAATTCTGTCAATTAGTTAAGAAATTTTTAATTAACAGTCTTTTCATCCAAAATATGGCTTATCTGGAAAAACGTTACGTTTTCCGTATTAATCGTAATTTTGTACCAGTACACCCCTGATGTTAACATCTATTAGTAAAGTTGCCGGACCTGATTGTACATCAACACTTTGTTTTTTCTGAAGTTTTTATTAACTTAATATCAGTGCAGTATAAACCTCCGGAACGACTTTATACACCTGGTCAGAAGTTTGCGTCTTGCTTGCATCAATAAGTTAGATCATTGCTTAGTCTTACGTCCACACGTTTTTTTTTAACTTGACAGGAACATCGACTCCTATTAAACAGATGTAAATGATTATCCATACTTTGTTGTAATTTCTATTGGAATATCAAGCTTCAGCAATATTGTCCCGCAAAAGTGATGCAACACCCACAGGCTGTCGTCACCATCAATTATAATATTTATTATAGTTGAGAGTGGTCACAATGCTTAAAAGAAGTATTGCATTTGAAGCCATGGCTTTATTTTAGTAAAAAATTAAGTCTTATGGCAACACTAAATGGGAATGATGTCATGGCCAGATATTGATGTCATAACTTCCAAAGAGTAAGTAATAAAAATCACGATATATAGTGAGTAAATGTAGTGACGTTTAGTCGCCTCAAACGCAAACAGTGGTCTAATCAGAAACAATGTAAAGCTAGTCGTCCATTAGGCGAGCCGGGTCAGGCAGGCCTCATCATCATCATCATTATTACAGCCTTTCAAAAGTCCACTGCTGAACATAGGCCTCCCCCAAAGAATGGCACAAAGCACAGTCCTGAGCCACCTGCATCCATCGACTTACTGCATGTCTTACCAGGTCGTCACTCCATCTCATGGGGGGTCGCCCTACACTTCGCCTACCGGTACGAGGCTGCCACTCAAGAACCTTTCTTCCCCATCCGTTGTCGGTTCTTCGAGCTATATGGCCGGCCCACTGCCACTTCAGCTTACTAATCCGTTGGGCTATGTCGGTTACTCTGGTTCTACTGGGGATATACTCATTTCTAAGTTTATCACGCAGAGAAACTCCGAGCATAGCCCTCTCCATAGCTCGCTGAGCAACCTTGAACTTCCTCATACGGCCAGCAGTGAAGGACCACGTCTCAGATCCGTAAGTCATCACTGGCAACACGCACTGGTTGTACAATTTCGTTTTAAGGTTTTGAGGTATGTCTGAGGCAGACCTCATTGTAGCAAAAAATAATTGCCTGCTAGAGGCGGGGCGCCAACTTGACACAACTCGACGGAATCCGCAGGCGGATCGCTTAATGTAACTCGCCCCGTCTCAGTGGACGCGAAACTCTATTGATATAATTTACATACCAGGTGAAAAAAGGATTATCTACAGAAATCGCAAGCGTAAATCGCAATGGTGAACCCAAGTTAAATATACCGTTGACACAAGAAAACAATGCCCTCAAAGCTCACCCATAGAAAAATAATAGTAACATTTTGTAAATCACTTCTAGATGTAAGTCAATATATTACATTGAGATCCAGTGTATTTATAACAGTAGCTATATGTACTGTGTAAGTGTAAGAATATCCACTACCCCAAATCATCCCGTGGGTGTCGTAAGAGGCGACAGAGAGAAACAAATCAGGAGATGGGCAGCAGCGTCTTCCTAATAACGACTAAAAATAAAAAAAACTGCGGTTGCCAGCCCGCTTGTCAGGCATGGAAACTATGTGTGGCAAATGTCCCCCGTATGAGGCAATTTATCGGGGAGGCCTATGTTCAGCAGTGGACTTTGATAGCAGGTAAAAGTAAAGGTAAAGGTATCTATGACAACAAAATGTCCATTGTAAATAACCATGAACAGTGATGGTGAAACTCGCAGCGAAACAACCCCAACTCGTCAGTCGACCTTTGCCATATTGCTACATAATAACACTAGACCTCACACTGTTTGACAAATAGTCTTAACATTACAAGACCTACAGTTAGAAACCTTACGTCATACTTTGTACTCGTCAGACCTAGGTCCAGCCTATTACCATATTATTATTTTTATTTTTTTAGAAGATGGGGCAAACGAGCACGGAGCTCACCTAATGATAAGTGTTTACAGCCACCCATGAGCAACTCCAACATCAGGTGAATCGCAGGTGCGTTACGTATTTTTTAAAAAGGAGTATAATTCACGGTCCATCTTGCTGTACGTCCTTTTACAGAATATATATGGTCTCGTCAAGGTCATAAACGACGCACGATGAAAAACGAAATTGAGTAGGCTTGACGTACGTCAATAATTATTATTAATTATTTGCTGTACACGCTGGATGCACTTTGTATTCAGCAAGGCAGCAGCGAGCCTCCACACTACTTTTCGTGTCGTGCTAATGGACAATGAATAGCTCGGACGTACGTCAAAGCTGTCGTGCATCAAGCACACACAAATCTCACAGAATACCAGCGTCAAATAGCAGCTTAACACTGCTGTGTTTCGTATGGTGAGTGTAGAGGAGAACCGGAGACCCTTTTTACTGGAAACGAGGCATTCCATCTTAGTTCTCACGGGTGGCAACGCATCTGCATTTTGATTCGCAAACGAGGATAAATATAGATGTCTATGGGCCACAGCAGCCACTTACCATCAGGTGGACTGTGAGCTCGTTTGACACCCTATACTATAAAAAAGAAGCAATCTAGACATGTGCAATCATGTGGATATTCTGTGGCATGCTGTACAGCAGATTTATCATGTTATAAAAATAATAATGAAGGGTAAACGTAATTTTAATGTAGTAACAGTGCGTGCGTTCGCTCCGTTGTTACCTACCTATAATCATTAAACCTTTACTGGTAATCCCAGCGTCAATCCAGTCTTCATGGTCGGATTATAGTCCGAAAACCTAATCTGACTATAATCGACCATATTTCCGTACCTTTACCTAAGTAACTTATCATTTCACAATGTATTTCTTTAATCTTTTTTCTTTTTCAGCCCAGAAAAGATGCAAAATAATACGGACTCTCGCGTGTGTGTGTGTATGTGTGTACACGCGCGCGCGCGTGTGTGTGCATGTGTGTGTGTGTGCGTGTGCGTGTGCATGTGTGTGCGTGTGTGTGTGTGTGTGTATGCGCGCGTGCGTGCGTGCGTGCGTGCGTGCGTGCGTGCGTGCGTGTGTGTGCGTGCGTGTGTGTGTGTGTGTGTGTGTGTGTGTGTGTTATGAGTGCATGTATGAGTGTTAGTATATGTGTTTGTAATTATTATGGTTTATAATTCCAAATTCCAAAGATTTCATGTTAATTATCAACTTTATGGGGAGTTAAAGTTAAAGTTACAGCCTATATACATGTCCCACTGCTGGGCACAGGCCTCCTATCATTTCTGAGAGGGTTTTAGGGCAAGGAACTGGGCTGATAAAAATGCGTGTTGGCGAACTTCACATGTCTTCGAAACATATTTTTTTTCTTATTTGTCTTTTTCTTTTTTATTTCAGATATAAAAAAAAACTAGTTTCTGAATTGGAGAAGGGCAAAATCACAATCACACACATTTACACAGCCTATGCAACCAGCCCTTTTCCTAGTCTAAATCAGACAATGGTATCACGCCGTCAATGGTATCTCGAAAGGGCCTTTTGCTCGTTGACGGCCCGGGCTCAGGGCTGCTTCGGTCGTCGGTACCAGCAGCGTCGTCGTCATCAGACTCACCAAGGCTATCCTATGAACTATCTTCATCAACGCGAATAGAGGATTCTTCTGTTATCAAATCCACAACATGCTCTTCTATATCCTTTACCTTTTGCCAATCCCATGCACCCCTCAGTAAAACTTTTTCTTGCATTAACTCTGTACATATATAACACTCAATTTCACATTTTTGCTGACTACATATTGTTTTATATCGGACCATGCCATTTCGATAGGATTTTGATCAGGGTGGTATGGTGGTACTCTCTGCACTTGATGACCTTGTTCAGCTAGGATTCGGTCAATGGAAAATGTTTTGGATTTTTCTTTGTTTGCCTTTATTAAATTGTGTAATTGAGGTTTCAGTAGTGTTTCCTCGTAATTTATGCCTTTTTCAGTAAGCCAAGCCTGCATGTCAGCTTTCTTAGAATTACGAGGTTAGTGCGAGATGCCACTGTTAATTATGATAGAACGCGTTGTCGTTTACCACGACGGTATTGGGTGGTAGGTTGGGCATTAACTGAGTTTTGAGCCATTTTTTATAGTTCTCAAAATTTATATTGTCGTATTTATATTGATTTGGTGCCAACTTTAAAAATCAGCAACGCATTGGATATAAACCCAGAAACCCAGTTTCAGACCCTGCGTGGATAATAACAACTCACTGTCATTTCGAAATTGGTTTTTTGAGGCCCTTGGCCATTGGTCCAGGCTTTTAGAGAAGAATGTGATGCTTCCCTCTTGGCGATATTGCTTTATTTAACGTAAATATTCGATACGTTGCAAACGTATCCCAGAGAGTCCCAATCAGCACTTTCTGGTTGTTTTTCCACCGAAACTCCAAACTCTTAATTATTCGCCGAAGGCTTGGTTCTGAGCCTTTGAAATTTTTCTTCCTCTAGCTTACTTTTCAGCTTTCCGACGCTAGAAAGTTCATTATTTGTCTTGTGAATGACTGAGTAAAATACTCGTAGCTTCGCCAATCTCAACTCAATCTCAATCACCTTTTGATTTGTTTTAAAGAATCAATTTATTCATTAGATTCTCTTTTCAAAAAAGAATGCACGTCATACACCATTTTCCGCGCGTGTTTTCTCAAAACAGTATTTCTTCTAGGCATATTCACTATTTAAAGTCACAAACGAACTCAATAAAAAACAAATTAACAAACTCAAACTTAATAAAAAACAAAAACAAACAAAAAACAACAACAAAAATTAACAGCAATAACAATACAATTCAGAACGCGACTGTACACTGAAGTGCGCGGGGCGTCGTATCAGTACGAGGGACGGAATGTGACTGGAGCATCTCTAGTATATACTCGTGTACAGTAATCTATGGACTGGAGAGTGATCTGCGTCCCCTTTTCCCTAAAGGGGGTCGCTTCCGATTCGGCAGAAAGGCCATACAGACCAAAGCCAGCCCCACAGGTGGTGTTTAGTGGGTAGGTACTTCATTGTGCCTCCCACATAACCACGCAGCCGGCTGCGTGGTATGCTATGAGCATTCACCACCTCCCTCCCCCGCTTCCGGAGGTTAGCCTTGCTATAGGTGCAAAAAAACTGGAGAGTCACATTCAGCTTGCGCCTTAGCCCCCGTGCGGTCGTGCGATGGCGGAGTCCGCTAGCTAACCGAGCACCCGCCCCCGTACGGGAATTCCTCAATCAGTTAAATCGAGGAATAGAACGTCAGTCCCGTCCCGTTCTGCCGCAGCTAGCGCCGCCGCCCCCGTGCGGTTGTGTTAGCTGCCCACGCTCACCGTCCTCGTACAGTGAGTGCCCTCCCACCTCAGGTAACGCCGCCGCCCCCGTGCGGTTGTGTTAGCTGTCCACGCTCACCGTCCCCGTACGGTGAGTGCCCTGCCGCCGCAGCTAGCGCCACCACCTCCGTGCGGTGGTGTTAGCTGTCCGTGCTCACCGTCCCCGTACGGTGAGTGCGCCCTCCCGTCTTCGCTAACGCCGCGGCCCCCGTGCGGTTGTGTTAGGTGCCCGCGCTCACCGTCCCGTACGTTGGGTGCCGTCCCGCCTCCGCTAGCGCCGCCGCCCCCGTGCGGTTGCGTTAGCTATCCGCGCTCACCGTCCCCGTATGGTGAGTGCCTTCCCCCTTTCCCGCCTTCGCTAGCGCCGCCGCCCCCGTGCGGTCGTGCGATGGCGGAGTCCGCTAGCTAACCGAGCACCCGCCCCCGTACGGGAATTCCTCAATCAGTTAAATCGAGGAATAGAACGTCAGTCCCGTCCCGTTCTGCCGCAGCTAGCGCCGCCGCCCCCGTGCGGTTGTGTTAGCTGCCCACGCTCACCGTCCTCGTACAGTGAGTGCCCTCCCACCTCAGGTAACGCCGCCGCCCCCGTGCGGTTGTGTTAGCTGTCCACGCTCACCGTCCCCGTACGGTGAGTGCCCTGCCGCCGCAGCTAGCGCCACCACCTCCGTGCGGTGGTGTTAGCTGTCCGTGCTCACCGTCCCCGTACGGTGAGTGCGCCCTCCCGTCTTCGCTAACGCCGCGGCCCCCGTGCGGTTGTGTTAGGTGCCCGCGCTCACCGTCCCGTACGTTGGGTGCCGTCCCGCCTCCACTAGCGCCGCCGCCCCCGTGGGGTGCGTTAGCTATCCGCGCTCACCGTCCCCGTATGGTGAGTGCCTTCCCCCTTTCCCGCCTTCGCTAGCGCCGCCGCCCCCGTGCGGTTGTGTTAGCAGACCGTGCTCGCCGTCCCCGTGCGGTAGGTGCATTCTCGCTCATGCAACTCCCACATCGTCACTCCTCTGGCACCGCCGCCCCCGTGAGGCTGCATTAGTTGACCCGCGCTCCCGTCCCTCGTACGGTTGTGCCCCGCCCCCCCCCCCTTCCCTAAGGGGGTAGCTTCCGATGCGGCAAAGAGGCCATTTAGGCCAAAGTCAGTCCCACAGGTGGTGTTTAGTGGGTAAGCACTTCATTGTGACTCCCACATAACCACGCAGCTGGCTGCGTGTTGTGCTATGAGCATTCACCACCTTCCTCTCCCGCTTCCGGAGGGTAGCCTTGCTTTGGGCGCAAAAAAAAACTGGAGAGTCAATCACCGCGTGCGAACGATACGCACGCCCACTTACTACCTCATGATACCTCATTTTCGACTTCAATAACGGTCATCGCTAGACATACGTGCCGCGACTTATACGTGTGGTCGGAGCAGGCACTATGTCTACTACGACCCCGTAGCTTTGATCTGCGAGAAAACTGGTGATCCAATTGCACAATTTCAAACGACAGAAACCGTATTGGTGTACATTAATCAGCTGGCGGTTCTCAAACCTAACCTGGCTGTTAATAACAGAAATTTTCGCAATTTGTGCAATTTCTGACCAGGGAAAAATTTTTTTTATCAGGAAGCGGTACCAAATGCTTTCATAGACTTTGTAAAGTTCAGATTCCAAGAGTTCTATCATGCAATGACATGGATTATCTTCTCCCGAGATGGCAGAAATGTAAAGATAATGAGGGTTAATAATATTTCGACTAATTTTTTTCCACCTGGTGGTAAGTGTATGCTGTGCCACATACACATAAAGATCTATCCTTGATTATGAATCAAAATACATATTGACAACTAATATGGAGTGCCTCGTTTCCAGTAAAAATATATTTTCTTTTTTTTTTAAAGATTTTTAATTTTTCAATATACAACTACAATACTATAATAATTGAATATAATTTCAAATTAATTAATTAATTCATAAATATTTTTCTTTTACCACTTTTATGATGAATTTTTTAATCGATTATATATTTAAGTCGAAATTATTATTTATTTAAATCGAAAACTTACTTGAGTGTATCACTACAATATATGTACTACATACAGTGGCGGCCTTAGGGGGTGGCGAACAGGGCAATCGCCCGGGGCCTCGCTCTTGCAGGGGCCTCGCGCAACAACCCAAGCAAATTTAAAAAAATATAAATTTGTTAACTATATTTTTTGATTTAAAACTTTTGATTTTGATCCTTAATTACTCATTAAGGTTTTATCATAACAGTAAATTAAAATAAAGTTTGTTAAGTAATTCATTCATGCAAAACAATTGAAAAATTAATTATGTAGTACTTGAATATCGCGCCTCGTAACCTTAGAGTATTAAACTCTAAGCTCGTAACACTTGAAGATCGGTTTTTTAATCGCATAGCGCTCGGGTCAACTTGGGAATCGGGACATAATGTTCTGTTTCTCTATCGCTCGGGGAATCCCCGTGTTTCATTTCGTTCGTCAACTCCTATCACCTTGGAATTAATTTGCTTGCAGTATACAAGCAAAATAGTTATAAAATCGTTACTGCACCGTACATATCTTTAAATTTTATTGAATATTACGTTCTTATAGTATTTAAATTATTGAGTGAGCTGGAAAAGTGTAAATTATAGTATTTGAAGTATTGACTATTGAGTAAGTTGAAAGAGTGTAACAAAACTGTGTGATACTTAAAAATTATTTCTGACTGTTTGTGCGAAATTTGTGAGTCAGGTAGTTCAAAAAGGAAACGAGCTGTCAAAAGAAAGCAGGTAAAAGAAAATCTACGTGGATATTTATATAAATATATAAAATGAGATGATCACGAAACCTCTACAAAACATTTATTGACTGAAGGTGACTATAATCCTGATCCAGCTGAAAACATTCTTTCCACATCATCATGGGTGCCGCCGCCGACATTAAGTAAAAACAGTGAGGATGATGATGAATTAACTACATCATTGTCTCTTAGGTTACTGGTACCGCCGTCAACGCTATTCCGTCAAGAACACAAATCTAAGCCTGAGTCTATGTCTACATCCATGACCGCTGAAATGGAAAATCTGAATCCTCAAAATGACCCCGGTTTGTGGCCTAAAACAATTACTGATGTAGATCAAACTAAGATTGTATTAAAAGGTCCAATCCGGGTTACAGTTGATTTATTTCCCGTAAACGATAATGGACGGCGATTCAGCGAATATCATTATAATAAGATATTAGCTAACGGTGAAAAGCTTGACAGGCGCTGGATGATTTATTCACAAACAAAGGATGCCGTTTACTGCTTTCCGTGTCGAATATTCGGGCTAGAAAATACAAAGATTGGATTAAGTGAAGGAGTGTGTGATTGGAAACACTTGGGTGATTACCTAAAGTCTCACGAATCTAGTCGACAGCACAAAAATTATATGTTGAAATGGATTAATTTAGAGAATGGTTTAAAAAGGTGTTCCACTATTGACTTCTTGGCTCAGTCACAAATTGAACAAGAAAGGCAACGTTGGAGAGATATTTTAGAACGATTACTCGCAATTGTAAATTTTTAGCATCTCACAATTTAGCATTCAGGGGTCATAGAGAGAAATTAACATCTGACTCAGATTCAAGTGAGACAAGCGGCAACTTTATAGATTTAGTAAAGTTAATAGCCCGATTTGATCCCGTGATGAGACTTCACCTAAAACAAGTAAAGGATAAAACGATTAATGACCACTATATAGGAAAAAAAATTCAAAATGAGCTCATACAATTAATGGCAAGTCACGTGAAGACCGAAATTGTTGAAAAAATAATAAATAATAAATATTACACGACTATTCTTGATTGTACTCGCGACGTTTCTCGTGTTAAGCAACTTTCAATTATTATAAGATTTTTTAATACAAATACAGCTGAAATTGAAGAACATTTTATTGGTTTCTTAGCTGTCGAAAAAACTACAGCTGAAAGTTTGACTAATTACATAATCACAGAATTAGAACAGTTAGGTATATCATTGCAAAACTGCAGAGGCCAAGGATATGATAATGGTGCCAATATGCGTGGTGAAAAAAGTGGTGTACGAAAACGTATTATTGAAATTATTCCACTTGCTTATTTTTTACCTTGCGGGAGTCATAGCTGGAATCTCATCCTAGGAGATGCAGCATCGTCTTGTGTACAAGCAAAATCTTTTTTTGGTTTGCTACAAAGGTTGTACACTCTGTTTGCCGGCTCAAGTCAGAGGTGGGCTATTTTAAATGCTCATGTAAAATCTTTATCGCTAAAACCACTTTCTGAAACTAGATGGGAGTGCAGGGTAGCATCGGCGAAGGCCGTTAAATACCAACTAAGCAACATATGTGATGCTTTAAAGGATTTAGCAGAAAATACAACAGATTGTCAGTTGGTCAGTGAATGCCATTATATAGAAAAGGAAATAACTACCTACGAATTTGTAGTTTCACTGGTCATATGGTATGATATTCTTACAAAGATAAATGTTATAAGTAAAATGTGGCAAAACGAACACATGCACTTAGATGTGGCTATATAACACCTAGACGCATTCACAAATTGGGTCGATAATTATCGTGAAAATGGTTTTCAGTCATCCCTTGTAACTGGGAGAGAAAGAGCCGAGGAAAATGATATTGACAGACAGTTCAAAGAAGTCAGAAAAAGACGTAAATAAAGGCATTTTGATTATGAAGGGGAAGATGAAGCTCATGAATTGAATGCGCAAGAAATTTTCAAAATAAACTATTTTTATGTCATTGTCGACAATGTGTGCGCAAGCTGCCATCCTAGGTTTGAGGCTCTTAAACATCACGAAATCATATTTGGTTTCATTTATAATATAAAAGATTGAAGGAAATTAGTGATAATGTAATTTTGAAGCAATGCAGCGACTTGCAAATATCTATGACAGTAGGAGACTCATGTGATATTGATGGACATGAATTGTACGAAGAACTCAATATGTTCATCCGTGTGTATGATGGAAACGACGATATTATCTCGGTGCTGAAATACATAATAGAAAAAAAAATAATTGAAGTTTACCGCACTATCGAAATAGTCCTGAGAATTATTGCTACCACACATGTTACAGTTGCGTCTGCTGAAAGGAGTTTCTCGAGACTTAAAATTATTAAAACATATTTGAGGAATTCGATGACACAAGATCGGCTTTCAGCCCTTGCTATTCTTTCAATCGAAAATGACGTAGCTCATTTGTTGGATTATTGTGCTTTAATTAAAGATTTTTGTCTTCGGAAAAGCCGCAATTATCAATTTTATCATCTCTGTATTTGTTAATTTTGTAAATCTTTCAATGTAAAATATTTTAAAACTCAATTTTTATTTATTTATATAACTTTAGTATTTCTTCTCAAACATGACAAATGCTTAAACCAAACAACCAGACCTACTTTCGCATCACATACTCACGAAGGACAAAGGGCCTCGCAAATACCTGCCGCCCGGAGCCTCGCAATGGGTAAGGCCGCCTCTGACTACATATTATGTAATATTTTAGCTTGATACTATGGAGTGTAGAGTACAAGGAGAACCATCTTATAAGGGGCGAAAGTTGAAATAGTGTCGTACTATTTACTGAAAATACAGGTTCCAAAACCTATCACAATAGCGCTGGCGTCTGAAAAACTACGATATGAAGATAGCTGTTGCGAACGGAGTGAAGTCAGCTGAATTCAAATATTTAAAAAACTTCATGACTAGAGTAGTTAGTAAAATGCCAGTATACAAAATCTCAACTATTTACGTTGTACAAAACCAAGCGGATTGGTCGGTCCTTGTTTATTACTCCATCTTATTCTAATTAATTTTGGCGCTTTTTTTTATTTATTCTATGCTACTGCAGCGCCACCCTTATTGGACGCGTTTAGGGACACTTTTCTTATATAGAGATGGTCCTCCTTGTACTCACACTCCATACTTGATACCAAAGAGTAACTGTCGTATACTAGATACGCAGTATATATTCTAAGTCTATGCTTGGTATATAATATAAATAAATATTAATCTGTGGTTACTTACGACTACAGTGTTGCCAATGATACGACAATAGCCGTATTATTTGGCAATGCACGATCATTTTCAGAAAATACGGCGAACGGCAGGCCCCTCACTGCCGTATTATAAAATACGGTAATTGGCCATAAAGTAAAATAAAGCATTTTAAACTAGTGTTGGAATGAAATGAAACATTTTTTTTTTTGCGCCCAGAAGCAATCGGAAAAGTGCTACCCATTACGTAGGGAGGCGGAAAATGCATTATGCATACCACGACAGCCGGTCTGTCCTGGTTATGCGGGACTCACTGCCTACGGGGGACCTAAGTGGTACCCGCTAAAAACCGCCTTTGGGGAGTGACAATTGGCCGATTAAGCCGCTTCGTCGGATCGGACGCGACCCTCTTTTGGGAGAAGAGGGCGCAGGCGGCTACAGAGAGCCGCTGAGGAAGAGCCTACTAAGGCAAATTAATTATGAAAATTTATTATGAGTTGACCTGAGCCGCCAGGAGGCAGTTCAGGTCGTTTGAAAGTTTATTAGGCGGGTCCGAGAGAGAGTTTCTCGGCCTGCGGACTCGATAGCGAGAGGGGGGTGGGGTTACATAAGTAGCTGCCTCACAAATAAGATGATTGGAGTGCGACTCTGAGGCTTTGAAGAAGTTCTCAGAGAGTTTTTTAAGAAATTGTTGAATTGTAGGGAGGTCTAGGTCCCGATGAAGGTCGGTATTACGGACGTACCAAGGTGCGTTCGCAGCTCGACGACAGAAAAGGTTTTGAACTATTTGGAGTTCATTAATAATTTTAGGGTCAGCATGGGCAAAAATGGGGCCCGCATAGGACATGACTGATAAATTAAACATATGTACCGCATGAGTAAAGGAAGGGAACTGAGACAAAGCTTCATACAACTGCGGTAGGTATTATAAGATTAGACATTAAAAATAATAAATTATGTGACAAAGAGTGTACTCTTTTTCACATAATTTATTATTTTTAATGTGGTAGATAGATATCTCATACATATATACACCTCAGAAAATTTATTTTTAAACATTTCGTGAATATTTTGATTTCATATGGCTATTTCACATGGCTGAATTCCCCGCTGAGTGCCTGCGTTTTCCCGCTGAATGGCGTTCTTGGCACGATACCGCGGGAAATAGCACTATATGATAATTTTCTAGTTTTAGTTTTTTTTTATTATAGTTTTTGATATTGTATACTAATTAAATTTAAAAAAATAATAAACATTTCATAATAAACATTGTTAGTATTAATAGTGATATATTAAATCGTGTGCAAGGTTGTATGTCATGTCAATGATTTCTATTATTTAAAAAAAAACTTTTTATTACATTTACCATTTAACTAAAAAGCACAACAAATTAATGGATAACAAAAACTATGGTAATAAAATATTTAGAATAAGTAGTTTGTAAATAATTTAAAATTTTGTACAACCGACTTCAATGTAAATTATTAAGAATAACTCAAAAACTATTAGTCACATCTTGATCAAATTTATATAACACCACATGATTTTGTACGTGGTAGAACCATGCTGCAGCTATATTATGGTTGTAGCACGAATGGGTCGGCTCGACCGGGGAAGGACCACGCTCTCACAGAATACCAGCGTAAAATAGCAGCTTAACTCTGCTGCATTTCGTATGGTGAGTGTAGAGAACCGGAGACCCTTTTTACTGGAAACGAGGCATTCCTCTTAGTCTTAGTCCTCACGGGTGACAACACATCTGCATTTTGATTTGTAATCGAAGATAGATGTAGATGTCTATGGGCCACAGCAACCACTTACCATCAGGTGGACTGTGTGCTCGTTTGGCACCCTTATATTATAAGAAAAATGCGAAGCAAATAAAAAGGAATCATCGAAATCGGTTTACCCCGAAAAATGTTTTGAAGTTAGACATTAAAAAACATACAGTCGAATGAGGGCATCCACGACTTTTTCTGCCACCAGGGCGGCGCCACTTTACAGTGAGGTAAAATATTTGACAGATTTCATAGCGGGGATGATAATTTCTTAGGAAAATGTAATCTTTAAGGTTTCTTTCTGTATTATTAGTTATATTTTATATTAATTACATTAGAAATGAATAAACCAAACAATAAAATATAACTAAAAGCCGATTTTTTTTAAAAAGTTTTAAAGTGCAAAAAATTAAAAAGCAAACCACCGACGCATTATGTTATGTATTAATATAATATTCTAGATAATGATAAACTATTTTCATAAAACTAATTTATCAATTAACTGAGATTGTGTAACAAAAAACTTTAGCTCAGTCGCAACTAGCGACATCTGGTGAGTGGAAGATTATTAGCCCTCATTGAGTACCTCCTCCTTTTTCAAGTCAGTAGAAAAATGAGAAACGATGACAAAAACTTACTAGATAAACATTAATTTGAAGTGATAGAAACGATGAAAACCTTTATGGAGAAGAAACAAATGAAAAATAGCTATTTGCACAAATAATTCATAAATACTGCAATTTAGTAATTTTTCCTTAAAATACGGAAAACCCGACTGTGACATACGGACACTCAGATTTTTACGATGACAACACTGAATAAATACAAGTAGCTTGCTACATATATATTTATCTATGAAGTGGACATTGGACAAGCAGGGCCAGTCAACTTCCTAATAGCAATTTGGTACCTGGAGATGACCTTGGGGGGCTTTAAGGAAACGAGATGGATTAATATCTATCTCCCTCGCACTTTATGTTATCTTGCCATGAAAGAAATATTATTTTAAATGACACATCATTTTAATCATTTTTTTTATTTAATAATTATAATACTTTAATATATAATATATTTCGTTTAACATATATTTATTACGACTTTATTGAAGTAACAAAATGTATGAATATGAAACTGCATACTATAACAAAAGGCAAGTTATGGCAACAGTAAATAAACAAAATAACAAAATAGAAATACAAATCAAAATGGCAGATCCCATGCGCTTGCGGTTGTGTTGTTGTTTATTTGTGTTGCAAATTAAGTTTATATTTTGATATAAACTTATTTCTTACATTACTAACGTTGAGTTGAATATCCCGTTCCTCCGTTTTAGTGTTTACAGTGAGAAAGAGACTCAAAAACAAGTGCTGTGCATTGTGCTAAAGAGAGAGAGACTCAATTTTATCTTTCATCATGAAAGAAAACGAAAGGAAATGTTACAAGTGTGGATGTTCTCGTGCTCATGATCGTAACCTCACCATGCGTCGTTTTCCTAAGCCTGGGAGAACAAATAGCTTACGGTACGTATGCTAAATAGCTTTTTGATTACTGATTAAAACAGTTTTAAAATGTTTAAATTTGAACCACTGAATTAATAAAGTAACAGAAATAAAAATTATTATGGGCCGCATCGGCTAATAAAACATAAGATACATTAAGCGTTTTAAAAACGTGTGCAAATAAATCTGAAAATTAAAGAGAAATTATGCAGAACAGCATGAGGTGTATCACATAGAAATCATAACATAATAAAGTAGTTATAGATGTATTGGTACACATAGAAATAACTTGTGGAATAATATTTATGTATGTATACAATACAATCACATTGTTTGAAAGGAACAATCTCTTGTATTGCACTCTTCTACCAAGCATGTTTTTAGCACCTCAGTAGTATATTATTATCTAATTGTATTTTTTCAGATGTGAATTATGGGCGAAATACTGTTTTCCTCATGACTTGGTGGTCACCAGAATTTCAAAACAAGCTTTATTCTAGGCATTTAATGTTGTGCACTAAACATTTTAAGAAATCATCATTCATTGATAATTTTGGAAAGAGGCTAGTCAAATCTGCAGTACATGATGAGGAATGTGATAAGGTTAGTTAATTTTTCTTTTGTTACTATCTACATTTTTTCTTTTGTGTGGCTTTTCTCATACTACAGTGAAAAGATTATCTCGTTAACAAACGGTGGTAACAGATTGAGTGGTGATTTATAAGGGTATGCGACGTAGCCATAAAACAACAAAAGATATAAACTTAAAAAAAAATATGTTATCTTTTATTTAAAAAAAAAAAACCTTATCCATACTAGGATTTTCTCCTGTATTGTGGAGGCAGTTTACAAACATAAATTGGATAAGGACAAACATCCCCCGGCACAATTATTTATAGGCCAAACAAATACTTGTTCTATGCAGCATTCGAACCTGTGACCTTTAGTGCCGCAACTCAATGCTAAGCCACTGCACCGCGAGCTGTCAATGTTGTTTAAATGACATGATTATAATTTAGTTACTTACAGAATATATTTACAAATAAAAGAAATTGTTAATATAGTGTCTTAAAAATAGGATGGTGGTGGTAATGGGTTAAAGCAACATTCATTAATAAAAACAAGTTGTATTTAATGTTTATAAATTTATAAGGCTGTTTGAAATTTAGAGATTGGTTGACCAATGCTGGGATACATGATATAAATAATGATTTGATAATCTCTAATTCTCAGATCACATTAGCTGACCTTCATTTGGAACAAATGGATGTGATTCAGCATATTGCAGGTCCATCAACTACTAAACAACCACTGTCTGAAAATATTCAGAACACTATAACTGTTCCAAATGTATTTGAGCCTGTTGCGGGTCCGTCAAAATTTATACAACCCTTGTCTGAGAATGTGCATTATAAGACCATTCCTGACAAAACTAGTGCTATTTCTCAAGTAACTGAGAATATCAACCATGTTGCTGCTGCAAATCCATCCACAAAAAACAAAAAGGATAAAGATAAAATTAAATATCATCTGAGAAAAATTAACAGGTTTTAAAAAAACTAAAGCATCTGAAGAATGAAGCATTTCTCAAAGTATTGAGCAAAAATGATTCAGTAAATGAAATATTAAAATGTAAAATATCCCCCTCTTTTGCATTATTTTTGCTAGGAGAATTGCAAAACTATAAAAAAAAAAACCAAAAGTCGAAGATGGGACATGGACTCCAAAATAATAGTACTAAGACTGTATAAAAGGTCACCTAGGTGTTACAAATTATTAAGAAGGATGATTTGCCTGCCAACACCTAGTTCATTAAAAGCGTTATTAAGCAACTTTCAAATGAAAGTTGGTATTAATCACCAAATTTTTAATGTTTTGAAAAAAAAAACAATAAAGCAACAAACTCCCTCAGACAATGAGTATATCCTTATGTTTGATGAGATGTCAATAAAAAAGAATTTGTTTTACAACAAAAAGGAGGACATAATTGGGGGTTATCAAGACCATGTATTGCAGGGCAGGTCACCACAAATGGCAACACATGCCCTTGTGTTCATGATTGGCGGAATCCGTAAAAAGCTGAAACAACCAATTGCTTATTATTTTTCTAGCAGATCTGTGACTGCAGATAGGCTGTCAGTTCTTATAAAGGAGGTGAGTATTATGGTCTTTTATTTGTTATTATGTCAATATATGTAGTAGTACTTTTTTACTATATTAATTTACCCTTTTATCATTCTAGGTCCTGCAACATTGTTTTGTAGCTGGAATTAATATTTCAGCTACAGTGTGTGATATGGATGGTGTGAATAAGAGAGCTTTAAGTATCTTGGGAGCATCTGTAGAACAGCCATATATTCTGCTAAGTAATCGAGAAGTGGTTACCTTTTTTGATACTCCGCATTTGCTCAAATACTTTAGAAATATGTTTTTAAAATATGACATTAAATGTCCAACAAATATAACATCAAATGATCAAATTGGATTTGGTAAGATATTTTGTTTTATTACAATCATAATATTATACATATTTCCAATTTACAGGATATTTACACAAATGTTTTTTACAGGTGTTGCTAAATGGAGCTATATAAAGGAGTTTTATGAAACAGATAACACCAATCCCAATTTTGTGTGTGCACCTTGCTTAAAACAAGAGCATTTAAATCCAAATACGAAGCAGAAGATGAAGGTGAAGCTAGCTGCACAAGTGTTAAGCCACTCAGTTGCTGCAGGAATGTATGCTAAAATTTCACAAGGTAAATTAAATTTATAATTTAAAGTATAATATTTAAACATATGTCCACCCATTAAAATAATTATTAACTTAACCGGTTCAGTGCGGATGGTACGCCAGGCGTGTCATCGATTACTTTTGCGTGTGGCGTATGACACGCGAGTCGTGTCTTTTTAAAAATCGTTATAACTCGCTCAAATTGCGTTTTTGGAAAATTTATCCAGAACAAAATATTCATTATTTTGCAAGTACTTCATGCATGCGGCTTCGTTTCTGGATATTTTGAAAATTTGAAATTTTTAGGGGTTGACAACCTTTTTTAACTTGTACATGGTACTCTTTTTACTTTGTAGGTTTTCAATCATGTTGTGGAAAAATAGTCTAATAAGTAACAAATAATAGCACTCATTGCGATCGCTCACAAACCCTAGTCGTAAATAAATTTCTGGAAAACACGTGTCCTGTTAAAAAAAAAACAATGCGTTTGTCTGATTGTTTAATTTTGCTTAAAATGGTTGAACTGCCGTCTATTACTATCATATGGCCGAATAGACCTACGAAGTACCATGTGCTCTTGTGATATGGTATAAGGTTTATTTTTGCTTGAAACAGTTTGAAACCGTTCATGCATAAAAAAAATCGCTAATAAATAGTCTTTTGTCAATCTGCCGCCGTATAGCGCCGGCGTTTGTTTCCTTTTGAAAACACTTTTTTATAGGAGAGGGGGCAAACGAGCATGCGGCTCACCTGATGGTAAGTGACTACCGCCGCCCATGAACAACTGCAACACCAGGGAGGGAATGGCAGATGCGTTGCCGGCCTTTTAAAAAGGAGTACGCTCTTTTCTTGAAGGTCCCTAAGTCGTATCGGTCCGGAAAAATCGCTGATGGTAATCGATTCCACAAGGAAGTCGTGCGAGGAAGAAAACATCTTCTAAATCGCACAGTGATGGACCGCCAATCATCCAGATGGTGTGGATGGTATCGGGAGTTCTGCCGCGATGTGCGTTCGTGAAATTTGGCGGCTGGGATTAATACGAACAATTCCTCGGAGCACTCCCCGTGGTAGATGCCAAAGAAAATGCACACTTGTCTTGCTATTCCTACTAATTAGACGTTTTCGAATCGACTTTACTTTTACATTTGTATAACATTAAATCATATTTAACATTTGTAAATATTAATGAATTATAAACCTTATTTTTTTCCAAATTAAGGTTCTTGATTGTTTGATATTTACAAATATTATTATTAGGTGAAAATTTAATTTAATAAAAACCAAGGTTTTTCAAGGTGATTTAGCTGTACCTACTTATATAAATATTTTTTTTATAAAACAATAAATAGTACAAAAGGTTTGTAATCTCTTCATAAAAAAAGTCACTTACTCTCAATTTCAAAGAAAACACGTAAAAAAACACGTAGTTACCCACTAAAAACAAGTATCCTTCCATTTGTAACTTATGTTTGATGTCAAATAAACTTAATTAGGTCTGAAGAAGTAATAAAAGCATAAAAAAGAACATTACTTTTACACATGGCTGATGGCACAACAGGCGTGTCATCAATGTCTGTGGCGCGTCAATGAAATATCTGTTTGCCACCACAGCTAAAAGTTGTCGAAAATCGGTGCCGCAACGAATCGGTTAAAAAGGAACTAGGCTCTGCCAAGTACAAATTATTGTTTATTTATTTAACAATTTATGTACACACAAAATAATGTTACAATGAAGAAAAAAAAAAGATATTTTGTACAAAGGCACTGCTTATTTCATATTGAAATTTCTTCCAGCAAGCCTGATACTGAACAAATTAAAAGAGAAGCTGATCTAGTGTGCACTCTCATAATAAAATTTTATATTAAAATATGTATGTTTAAATATAAAATTTTATATTTTATATTTAAACATACATATAACTAAATACCACTATAAATACATATACACACATACGCACACACACGCACACACACACACACACACATATATATATATATATATATATATATATATATATATATATAAATATAATAATATATTATATATATAATCATTGGGACGACAAAGAAAGATAGTGCTCTTTGACTCGCCTTTTGAACACGGACACTGTTTAAGTCTCTCGAATTGCAGCAGGAAGAGAATTCCATAACCTAACTGCATGTACTGTGAAAGAGTGAGAATAGGACTTAGTTCTAGAGGAAGGGAAATTTAGGAGGGTTTTTATTGTGTGATATGTGATATTTTTTTTTGAGTTGTCTTGTAACATACTTTAAATCATATTTCTTTAACAGGGGAACTCTTCAGAGGCGGTCACTACAGCTAATGTTATTGCAAATATGGACAAGCTGTTTGATTGTGTCAACGCATGCACACCAGACCTAAGAAGGGGGAAACCATTTTCGACAAACATGACAAATAATACACCACATCTCACACATTTCATTTTAATGAAGAAATTTTTTACCCGTTAGAAAATCTTTTTGGATGCATTCGGGCCAATTGCGGCTGCAATTCAAATCCCACTGCTGGGCAGTTTGTTGCGGGTCTTAAAACGACTGTCCTTAGCAACTTATCTTTTATTGGGACAGGAAATTGTGAAGAAGACCAAAATCAAGTTATATTGACAAATTTTAAAACTTTATTGTCTCCACCTACAGACACACACACTGCTTATGCCACAATTTCAACCGATGAGTTAGAAGAAAGTGTAAATTCTACATTTGAATGTAGCTTGGAAGAAAGCAGTGGCGAAATACAAGCATGTGCGTATGTCTGTGGGTTTATAGTAAAAAATAATCTCAACAAATGTGAAATTTGTAAAAAAAAATGTTGTATCTGAGACACAAGACAGATCACATACTTTTATTGACTAAAGAATATAGTGATCTAAAAAAATTCCCTGAAATACGCCTCTACAAACCTCATTAACTGTATTGAAAGTAGTGCTACGATTATTTATGATTTTTTAGAGGCAGAAGCATATAAAAAAAAATTAAAAGGGACAATTAAAGTTTTGTTAAAAAAACTCAATAAATTTGGAGTTTCTCGATAAATGTCCAGAACATAAAGATATGAATATAGATTACTTATTTAATAGCGTATTTCACATTTGTATGAAGAGATTTTGTATTTTGAAAAATCGGCAATTTGCAGAAGAGTACTCTGCATCTGCTCAAGAAAAATTGATATCTTGCAGAATAAATAGGATATTACATGAAACTACTTTTTCTGTATGTACAGTCATAATCACTTCGGTGGTGACATTTTAAAGTTAGGTTGATTGTACCAGTTAATGCAGACTACTTTGTCCTGGGTAGTAATTACCACATGTAACATAATAAACATACACTGAATTTTTAATGTGGACAATTTTTCAGTTATTCGGCTATGTCAAATGCAGTTAATATGTTAAAGATAACACTATCTTCATAAAATGAAAGTAGTTAACTTTAATACAATACATTTTTGGTTACTGTATTGTGCTTTTAACTCAATATTCTAAATAGGGTGTCTTAGGATGTGTTTAACATGTTAAATTTTGCATAGCTTAAAATTAAATAATTTTTCTGGAGACCGACGCAATAATTTCCTTATCTTTCATTTGTGATTTAGTATCATTTTGTTGTGTAAGATATATTTATTTGCATTTGGTCAGTCTCAGGTAAAACCGATTTTAATTTTAGGACCATATTTACACTGCAGCAGGGCTAAAGAAATTACACTTGTAGGTAGTGCTAATTAATGACATGAAAATGTTGACTTATTATTTTTTAATGCAGTCAATAACAATAATATAACGAAAATAATTTCTACAAATGTAATATTATTGGGGGCATCTATAATATAATCAGGTTATTGGAGTTTAGACATAATATTGCAAAGCTATTGCCTTGTTTGTAGAAAGTGAAGGGAAATAATGTTTTCTTGTTAGAAAGAAGTGTTTATATTAGATTGTCTAATCTTTTTTTATATAAAACCAATGTACCTTTACTTTCCATTTTGCTTAAATGTCATGTTACATATGCCGTTTACTTAATAGGTGAAGTGATGAACTAAGTAGCTATAAAGTAATAATCGTTGACACGTGTTTTATATTGCCTTGTTTGTAGAATGTGGAGGTAAATAATGTTTTCTTGTTAGAAAGAAGTGTTTATATTAGATTGTCTAATCTTTTTTTATATAAAACCAATGTACCTTTACTTTCCATTTTGCTTAAATGTCATGTTACATATGCCGTTTACTTAATAGGTGAAGTGATGAACTAAGTAGCTATAAAGTAATAATCGTTGACACGTGTTTTAGCGAAGTTACGAGAATGCTTATTTCCTATACTTCGCTAAAACACGCCTACCTCTTAAAAATAGACTATTCTGCTTTACATAACTACTTAACTATTAAATCGATATTTAGTTAAGAGCTGTTGAGAACTCATACATGCATAAAGTTAAAAATTTGTTAATTACTCCGTCACTTACGTCCATCAATGTACCAACGGTTGTTCTATGTACCAATGTGGACAAGTATGTAATGTAAATAAAAATTGTGTATTTCAAAAACCACTTTTACTTGAAAAATAGGTCCTTTTTTATATTAAAATGATTGCTAGTCGTTTCAAAAGTGGTTTATGAATGTAAAGTACCATAATTTACAAATAACTTTGTGCTTTTGTTTTCGTTTTAATTTAGCAATATATATCATTGAAACGAAAAACTACAAGCTATATCTATCTATATGGTATTTTACATTCTTAAGCCATTTTTGAAACGAAACAACCAAGATGCCAAATAAAAAAAAATCACGTATCAAAATTCCCGCGCAAAAAAGTTTTAGGGGGCACCACAGAGATGGCGTGCATTATGGGTGCCATTTTCTTTGTTTGGAGTTGACATTCTTCCCGCCTAAGGGTACTAGTGTTCTGTGTTGGACAAGTGGTTGTGATAAAAATATAAATTATAAATTTTAAATGGTGAATAGGCGCAAATCGCAATTATTTTATAGTTAGGCTTACTAAATATTTAGGACATGGAAGACGAATTAGAGGACAGAGTTTTACATCAAACTTATGTTTCGTTCATGAAAATAATTTCACGTTTTACCAGTAGTATTGCGTTTGATACTCCGGTGAGCTATTTATGGAAAATGGTGCGTCTGTATTTGCTACGGTCGGAGGTTGTCGTGTTCACATTAGGTATTGTTATATTGTTCATGTATCTACAAACAATTGAATTATGGAGTCGTACACTACTAAGCAGATTATCACAAGCTTTGTATCCTCTAAGTGCTGTTCAACGTATGAAACTTATGGAAGCTTCAAGTTCAGATAAACAAAGCTGGGAATTAAAAGGCTCACTAAGTGCAGCTTATGCAATCAAAGGCCGAAGAATGCATATGGAGGATAAATTCATTATTAATGAAAACATAAATAACACAGGAATTTCACTCTTCGCTATATTTGACGGACATGGTGGTGAATTTGCTGCTAATTATGCGAAAGATCATTTGATACAAAATCTGTACAATAAAGTAGTTGAGTTAAATGCATTTAAAGACGGAAAAGTAATTAATCCGCCTTCATATGATAGTGAAGAAACACCAAAAAAAGAGCAAGAGATTAATGTCAGTATTGAAAGAAAAACCAGCTTTAAAAAGTCTGCAAGTGCTGCTGATGATACTTCTAAAAAGGAAATAACGGATCCTGAATTGTTAGCTCAACTTTCTAAAGCTAGACCTATTACTAGAGAAGTAAGAACAAGCACTAAACCTGTAAAAAGTATAACTGTACCTTTGTCAAGTTATTTAGAAAAGGGAAAGATTAACTTTGGCAAACTCTTGACAGACGAAGTTCTTGCTGCAGATAGGCTTCTTGTTGAAGCAGCTAAAAGATCATTAAATGTAGCCGGCACTACTGCATTAATAGCTGTTTTAGAAGACAATCATCTTATTGTTGCAAATGTTGGTGATTCCAGAGGTGTTATGTGTGACTCTAAGGGAAATGCTATTCCTGTGTCATTTGACCATAAACCCCAACAGGTAAGTAATTATAGACATACCAGTGGTATATTTTGAATTTCATTAAGCTTAAAAGAGAAAATTGACAATTGATAATCAATTCTATTAATTTTCATTTTAATAATATTTTGTTTTATAGAATAACCTAGCCCACAGTTTACATGATGGTAAGTGGATGGTGTGGCCCATAGATATCTACATCTATCCTTGATTAAGAATCAAAATGTAAATGCATTACCATCCCTGAGTCCCTGAGTCTCTAAGATGGATTGCCTCATTTCCAGTAAAAAAGGTCTCTGGTTCTCTACACTCACCATAAACACAACAGCATTGAGCAGCTATTTTATGTTGGTATTCTGAGAGAGTATGATCCTTCCATGTTTTAGCTGACACATTTGTGCTGACAAAAAGTTTAATTTCATAAATTATAAGTCAAATTGGGACACAAATGTTCTCAAAATAAGATGTTATAATAATGTATGGAGCTTAGGCCAGGTCACACAACAGCTTTGAATTATCTATTTTTTAAATACCATGATGTTACATAGACTGTATATTCCTTGTTTTTTTTTTTAAATAGAATATGGATGACAAACGAGCACATTGTGCACCTGATGCAGCATTATACATAAGGCTTAGACCCATAAATACCTTTATCTATCCCCTTTTTTACTTTAATATACATATTATAAACTATCCTTGATCATGTATCAAAATGCAGATACCGTGTCACCACAGGGCTAAGATGGAGGAAAACCATAAGGTTGCAGTGTGGCTCTGCCATGTAAAAACATGTTATCTGTTCTGTATAAGTATATATAATAAATAATAATAATCTTATTAGTTTATTTAAATTCACCAGTAGATCCCCTTACTCCAGTGTTGGATTTTTTAAGTCAATAATTCTAAAGAGAAATGCTAAGTTGTCAATTATTGTGTGTCAAAAAACATTGATATCCCATGAACATTGAAATACAAGCATCAATATTGTTTTGCTACTAAAATAAATCATTTTCAGTTTTATATTGAGATATTATTTATTAAAAAAAATATTAAATTACAAAAAATAATAGTTTATATTAAAAAAATATATATTTAAGAAAGTATTTTAATGTTTTTCTTTTAATATAGAATAAAGGTAATTAATGAGCATACAGTCCACCTCATGAAAAATTTTATTCTCACTTTTCAGTGTGTCTCATCGAGATCTATGTGAAACCACCTTCAAATTATGGCCCTGTAAGAAATGTAGTCATGCCCGTTTTTCATGCTGTGGCCTATAGACATTTACATTTTTCTTGATTAAGAATCAAAATGCAGATTCATTGTCACTCCTGAGGACTAAGATAGAATGCCTTGTTTCCAGTAAAAAGGGCCTCCGGTTCTCTACAATCACCACACGAAATACAACAGCATTAAGCTGCAATTTTATGCTGGTATTCTATGAGAGTGTGGTCCTACACTGGTCGGGCCGACCCATTCATGCTACACCTAATGTAGCTACAGCATGGCTGTACCACTTAAAAGTATCTTAAGTAATGTAGAAGTATCTTAAAGCAATAACAAAATTTATCTCCACATTGAGGTATCCTTTTTATTACTGAAGAACCAACTATTTCAATTGCTAGTATGCATAACTGTGGTTTTGCTAGGTGGTAAGACTCTTTTTGTGCCTAGTTCTGTTTTATTCTCTTTGTTAAAAATGTTATTTATTCTTGATTACCATTTCTAGACAATCATTGTCATCACAATATAACATGCAAGTTCTCCATTAACCTATGTTCAGGTGGCATAGGTAATACAATACCATAATATATTATCTTTCAATAAATGTATTTCCTGAAGAATTAGTTCCCACAGTTTTAATTATTTCGGATGACATCCTACTATTTACAGAATTATTGCACAACTTGACCTTTGTAGTAATTGCTATAGTAGCTATGTTATTGTATTACAGCTATGATGGCACAATATGGTGCCAGTCCAATTCTTATGTAAATTGCATTAAATATGATAATAACATTATTTTAGTTTATAAAGTAACAAAATTGGAGGCCAATTGGAATATTGAATATAGTAATATTTTCATCACCTATCTTATTTTTCAACTCGTTATTCTTCCTCCTTATCTTTTTTTTTTTTATAGGATATGGGTGACAAACGAGCACACAGTCCACCTGATGGTAAGTGGTTGCTGCGGCCCATAGACATCTACATCTATCCTCTATTACAAATCAAAATGTAGATGCGTTGTCACCCGTGAGGACTAAGATGGAATGCCTCATTTCCAGTAAAAAGGGCCTCCGGCCACCTGCACTCACCAAGCGAAACGCAGAGGTAAACCTCTACTTCACGCTGGTTTTCTGTGAGGTCGTGGTACCACCCCGGTTCGAGACGGCCCATCCGTGCGACAGCAAAAGCTGCCGCGTGGCTCTACCACTGTTAAAATAAGAAGTTGCCAAATTTTTTTAAGACATTCCTTAGTTTACTTGTACCACAACTATTTAACAATTTGGTGATAGGATCTCATTGGGTGCCATTACACTTCAGACTAGACATGGAAAGAGTAGTGATTTGCCGAGTACTCGGCCACCGGGCACTCGGCCTAGATTGGGCAGAGTACTTGGCCAAATACTCAGCTTTAAAAAAAACGCGGTTGTGGACTAGTGGTTATTTCCCTTACACAGAGTTAGAGATGGAACGATATGAGTAAATACTAGTAGTTACTTGATACTTTTCTTTTTATACCAAGTACTTCGGGTATCGATACTTTAAAACTTAGTATCGAAAGAAAAGTACTTGTATCGGTACTCGATCAGTCACACACCCACGGATACTGTTGATGAGTGATTACTGATTACTGGTCAAATGAAACAACATGAGTTCATGTTCGAGAGATAGTTTTTGTAATTTGGCGCGAAAATTACTGCTTATAGAAATCGTTTTATCGGAAAACATCTAGAAAAATTATTGATCATTGTGTCTTAAATTTTAAACATTAGTAATAATAATTTCTATTATAGATTCAAATGTGGGCATTTCTCTGTAAACTGCAAAACTGGCTCGAAGAAAGTTGTCTCGGCAACTTTTTTGCTTATATATTTAAAAAATCTTATTCAGGGAATATACAGGGTATTTTTGAAACACTCCCGAAAACAAAGACAGATGATAGAAGATACTACACCTTAGCACATGGGTCACAAATAAATTTGATCCCGACGAAAAAAAAATCATCTTTTCACAACGTTTTATTAACTTTATTCACGCTCCATCATGTTAGTACATCTAAATGAAACGATAATTTCATAAAAAAAATCTTGAAAATACTTAAACAGAAAACCAGCAGTGAAACTTAAAAATTACATCAGCTGATAATAGGGTCAATATCCTCGCGGACGTCGAACGCTTATAGATCCCGTCACGTAAAACGCTGGCCTTGAACCTGGGCATTGAGCGATTTATCGAAGTTTCATTTTTTAGTTTAATTTTTCATTTCTTATACAAAATCAAAGATAACGATGAGATAGTGTTTATAATTGTGTGAGTACTGAGTACCCAATTAGGTACGTTTATTAATTTCAATAATTTTTTGTAGTAAAGATAATGTAATAAAATGTACAAAATCAGGAAGGAGAGTAAAATTCCCTGAGTATTATCGCCCGTATCACGGTCTCTGGAGAGGTGATGTGGAGGCATATCGAACCTGGAACTTCAAAGCGCGGCAGCGAGTGAGCGTACAGCTGTCTTTATACTATGGTACAGCTACTCACGACTGTATCTAGGTCAAACGGTCACGCCTCAATCGACTTGCGCGTGAGCGGGTTCCCCCCGCCAGTCCGCATCTGCTATCGACGTAGAATGCACGTCAATCGTGCGCTTGTCTGGGCTATCGTATTCATTAATATAATTATTGTAGTCGCGAGGTACATATCGAGTTGTGTATAAGTTCTATTGTTTGTGTTAAATTGTCTTTCCTTTGTTTTCACTGTGTACATTATCCGCCTTCTTAAATGTTCTGTGTATTTGTAGACAATAAACGTTTTGTGCGTTATATGTGGTGACTTTTATTGACACTCTAAACACCCATACAACCATAACTTTTAAATTCCATATGAAAATTAGTCGTAGGGATAAAACTTATAAATAATAAACGTTGACGATGTCTTAACATACATAACGCTTTAACGGTGTGTGGAAGGTTCTCCAGTGCGTCAAGGACTTTACATTGTGCGCATTTGTTTTAGCGTATTTGATTAATAATTTTAGTTTTTAAATCAGTTCCGTGTTGACTATGTAAAGAAACAGTTTAATTGTGTTGTTTATTAAATAATTGTTGTTTATTACTTGCTATTTATTACTTAATGATATTATCCTTGTTGTAACGTTTTAAGTTTCTTGTTTTGTTTTTATAATGCCTAACGCGTACGTTTATAGAAGCTCGTAGCAATGCTTCGCATGCATTGCGAATTTACCGAGAGAAATTCCCGACCGCTCGACTTCCAGCTGACTGATAACAGCAGCATTTCAGCGAGTGTTGGAAAATCGGCCCATTGCTCTGGTAGCGGCAGGAGGTGGAAGTCAAGTGGCTGTTCACTCGGAGGAGCGCATTTTAAATGTCGTTCGCCGGAATCCGAACCTAGGTACACGAAGTATCGCTAAATTGTTAAGGCGTCGGGATGGAACAAGTGTGTCATACTGTACAGTTCACAAAGTGTTAAATTGTAACCGAATGCGCCCAAACAAAGTGTACAAAGTGCAAGCTTTATTTCCCGGCGATCACGACCGCCGGCGAGTTTTCTGCCGTTGGTTATTAGACCAGCAACAACGTGTGCCTGGTTTCATTGAGCACGTCACCACGGAGGATTTAGAGCGGTAAGCTGTTTCATACCTAATTTTTTTAAGTACTTAGTACTGAACTGATTTGAATAGGTACATAACTGAATACATCGAATAATAAACATACCTACACGATGAATAAAACACATGGTGCACCTTGGTTACATATCATTTAAGTATTTTTTTCATTACCGGGAATCGAACCAGTTATTTGGGTTATTTTACCTGTGAATTCGAATTAAAGTGGCTACGTGGAGACAAGCACAGTGGCAAAATAGTAGGTTAAGTAGATAAGTTAGGTATTTAGACAAGTGTTGTAAATTATTAGGTATTGTGATATGGTATGGCACATTAGGCTAGTGGGCGCGCGGCCTCTGCGAATTCTGCATTCTCACGTTTATTGACCCTTAATCAGCTGATTGTAATTCAGTAATTCCATTGATGGTTTTCTGTTTAAGTATTTTCATGATTTTTTTTATGAAATTATCGTTTCATTTAGATGTACTAACATGATGGAGCGTGAATAAAGTTAATAAAACGTTGTGAAAAGATGATTTTTTTTTCGTCGGGATCAAATTTATTTGTGACCCATGTGCTAAGGTGTAGTATCTTCTATCATCTGTCTTTGTTTTCGGGAGCGTTTCAAAAATACCCTGTATATTCTTGTATTAATTAATAAACGGCAGATGAACCAATAATATTTCCATTACTTTAGAAAATATTGAGTATTTTCTGAAAAATCGATACAGGGGACTGTTGCCTATGTTAGGGGACTGTGTATTTAAATGAAAAATACTATTTTCAGTACCATAATTAATTCGTTTATATTTTCTTTTTTTTTATATGATAAAGGTGACAAACGAGCACACAGTCCACCAGTGGTTGCTGCGGCCCATAGACATCTACATCTATCCTCTATTACGAATCAAAATGTAGATGCGTTGTCACCCGTAAGGACTAAGATGGAATGCCTCATTTCCAGTAAAAAGGGCCTCCGGCCACCTGCACTCACCAAGCGAAACGCAGAAGTAAACCTCTACTTCACACTGGTTTTCTGTCAGATCGTGGTACCACCCCGGTTCGAGCCGGCCCATCCGTGCGACAGCAAAAGCTGCCTCGTGGCTCTACCACTGTTAGAACTTAGGCTTTTAGGAATTAAGTAATTAAACAATAATGAAGCAAAAAAAAAATCAACAGGTCTTTTTATAATGTTCTACTAATACTCAAATTTCTGAGATTCTGAATGATTGAACACATCTTTCACTATAAGTTTTGGCTTGTCTTCATAAATTATTTTACCGATTTAAAGTGTAGACAACAATCACAAAAAAGCAGCTTGGATGTTTCATCACTACCTCAATGGAATTTGATTTTATACCCAAAGGATTATAAAATTTTCCAGTGACTTAATGCACTTTGAGGGTGCCAACAAAATTTTTCACCTTGGGTACTTCTTGTTCGATTTCAGCACTAATTTCTTTAAAGGCATTATCTTGTATAATGCTTAAATTAATGGCAGGACATATCTGTTCAATGGTTTCTACAAACTTTATTAGATTTCAAACATCACCTCCAGCAGCAAAAACGACTTTTGCAGGTAGCTCCAACGCCGTTCGGTGCGCCTTTACAATGGCCACTCTCCGTATAGTTCCAGGTAAATTTTTGTATACGTGGAAGTCGTTTTGGTATTTTTGTCGCCATAATGTAAAACATGGTTGTTTCTGTATTGACTCATTGGTCCATCGATCAAGTAATGCAAGTGAATTGGATTCAGATGACTTCAAATAGCAGCTGGAGAGTGAGACTAATCAGCGTAGACGACGACCCACCGAAATGGAAAGCAGGGAGGAAGGAAAGAAGGGTGTTTATTTAGGCTATGTATTTGCTGATAGGCATTTCTTCAATTTCTTTTTCTTATACATTAAACTTTCGTTTTCAGGACTCAGGACTCTCTCCACTTCTTCTTTGCTTCACGGTGTCTCTTGGAGTCATATTCTTAACAAGGTTCCTAATTCCTTTTTCTTTGTTCTTGAGGTATTTAAGGTGTTCTTTCTCTCTTAGTTCCTTCCTTTCCTGCGGGTCGTTTTTTTTTACGTGGTAGAGCCATGCTGTAGCTATATTAATAGTATACTTGTAGCACGAATGGGTCGGCTCAACTGGGGAAGTACCACGCTCACAGAATACTAGCGTAAAATAGTAGCTTAATGCTGCTGTGTTTCGTATGGTGAGTGTAGAAAACCGGAGACCCTTTTTACTGGAAAAGAGGCATTCTATCTTAGTCCTCACGGCTGACAACGCATCTGCATTTTAATTCACAAACGAAGATAAATGTAGATGTCTATGGGCCACAGTAACCACTTACCATCAGGTGGACTGTGTGCTAGTTTGTCACCCTTATTCTATAAAAAAATACGCTCCTATCTTTGCTCGGCTTCTCTTTTTGTTTGTAAAATCTCTTCCCTAGAGTTTTTTCTTCCTTAGCACCATATTCAAAACACACATTTACCTCAAACAATGACAAACTTGGTATTAAGACAGTCCCCTGGAGGCGGAAACTGTTCCATGTCTTGTTGAAGGGCAGGGCACTGCTTAATTTGATTTAATTGAAAGGCAGCACAACATTTTAATGAGTCATGTCATTTTACTGTATACAGAGAATATTTATCTATTATAACAATATAAAGTTTCTAAGATTTAAATATAATACATTAAAAATAAATAAAAATAATCCTTACCAGAGGACTGTTGGCTGTCAGGTTACAACATGAGTTCCACGGAGGGATGTTCATGCAACACTCTCGTGCAGCACTCAATAAAATTTTGTTAGGGCGCTAATGACGACAACCGTACAAACTTCAGATGGTTTGCGTTTTGTTACAAGCAGCAATGCAATTGCTTAACCATTAGATTACGTGTCACGTAATTTAAAATATAGACAGCAGAACTTTTCACAAAATGGAGAGACAAATTTTATTTTACTTTTTTAGTATTTAAAAAAAATATTTATAAAAATAGGCAGATCTCATTAACAATTATATAATATTGTTTGAATAAGCAAACGATTTGGTTGATTCCTATAGTTAGTCTAAATTAATTTAATGTGAAGTGACTATACCGCTTTGGTGACACGTCAGGGGACTGTTTTTGAGGACTTTAAAAAGGTTTTTGATACAGGAAAGTATATTTTAATGAATATTGTACGCTGAGTAGAGGTAGATTAGGTTATTATCTTTTAAAGTTATCTACGAAATATAATCTCTACTTTTTTATATAATATTGGCCTGAGACAATGAGTTGCCCAGTTTACAGAGAAACACCCATGTAAGTTCTAAATATTTGTGCTGCTTCTTCTCATGTTCCTGATGATTTAATGTGCCTAATATAATAATAATGGTAAAAACTGGCTTTTTCTCTTTATTTTTCTCTGGAATATATTTAAGACCGAGTACTCGGTACTCGGCCGTTAATACTCGGTGCTCGGCCGAACCCTAAAAAAAGGCCAAATCCGCCGAGTGCCGTATCCAAACCGAGTACTCGTCCCATGTCTACTTCAGACCTTGAATAGACTCAGCTGGGACCTAGTAATTTATTCACAATATTTAATCTGTCTTTCTTAACAATGTCAGTATATCAGGTTTGAACTGTATTATTAAAACAATATTGTAACAAATCTGATTGTATGGTATTTCTTTATCACACAGGTAAGGGAACAGAAACGAATAGAGGCAGCAGGAGGTTATATTGCATTTAATGGTGTGTGGAGAGTAGCAGGAATCTTAGCAACATCTCGTGCAATGGGTGACTACCCCCTCAAGGATAAAAATTTTGTTATTGCAGATCCAGATATACTTACTTTTAACCTTGATGACCACAAACCTATGTTTTTAGTACTTGCTTCAGATGGATTGTGGGATACATTCTCTAATGAAGAAGCTGTTAAATTTATCAAAGAAAGAATTGATGAACCTGATTTTGGAGCCAAAAGTTTGACACTTCAAGCCTATTACAGGGGTTCTGTAGACAACATTACAGTTCTCATAATAAACTTTTTGCATAATAAGATATCTTCATCAAATATTTCACAGTAAAATCTTTTTGAAAATTACACATCAAAGTGTATACTTATTATGTAAATAACTACCAATTTGTAAAGATATCTTTTACAAATGTAGACCATAATCTTTTAAGTACGATATTGAAATCCTAATAAAATTACTAAATTAACTAAATACATAGAGTACATATTTTAAAAGATATATTCTTGATGTGTGTGTGTAATGTGTATATAGTCGTCCAGTAGAAAATTAAATAAATGTTTTTTGTATTTTGTAACATTAACTAAATAACAATGTATTTTCTAACACTCCCAATTTTAAAATTTTGGATGGTTGTGATTGTGGATAGATAGATATACTTGTTTCATTATAGGCTGTTTTTTCAATCATTGGATAAGGGTATTCATATAGGATAAACTAAAACTTAAAATAATTACAGGTTCAGATATCATGTTATAATTTGTTTCATGGATAACTTTTATCTGATGATTAAAAAATCCGCTGTTATTATTAACTTTTAAGATATATTTTTAAGATATATTTCTGCCTTTTATGTCAGTTTATCATTTATTATTTATTTATAATTTTGGTATGAAGGGAATGAAAAGTGTAAATTGACTTATCATGACATAATTTTTTTTTAGGGTAACCCATTAGCATTTAAGTGTGTATTATGTAATGACAGAAAAGATCACAACATATTTTTACCTTTAGATGCTAGTCATTAGTTTTTCATTTAACTTCGTTGTTCATAATAAATATTAGTTAACAAAAACTTTTTTATGTACAAACTTTCACTGAAAGATATGTTAACATAGTTCATGCTTTACGAAATCTAAATATATTTTTGTACCCAATGTGATAAAAAAGTTCATACAACACGTGTACCAAAGGTTTTCTTTTAAGTACAAATATTGCAAAACCTTGTTTTTACAGTCGATTTAAATGAATATTGTTAGAAGCAATGGTCTATATATCATCATCAAAACTGGGGCCAAATCTTTATAAAACTAAATAAAAATATACTGATATAATATACATAAAAATAAAAACTTCCCTTTTCAGTTTGTAAAGCTAAAAATTGTGAAAGATTTGGTGCCAAATTATCGGAATCTTTAATATATATGGTAATGCTTAAGATTTTGGATATTATGATTTTTTTTTGTATATTATCTCTGGTTCGATCATAAATCCAGTGTTTAAATTTGGATGAAAAAAGGTTTTTATTTAAAAACGTCATATTATAGCCCCTTTATATTTGTTAAGTTTGGCATATGTGTTAGATAAATATTATTAATGTTTATAATGTCTATTAAAAATATGTAACATTTTAAATGGTACATTTTTGCAATATAATGTGTCAATTACTTTTCAACCACATGGTACATTTTTGCAATATATGTCTCAATTAACTTTTCAACCACGCTACTTGTTTATACCTGTAGATTAATTGAATAACAAACTACTCTTAGAAAATCCATGTTATTATTTGATTTGTTATTATTACAGTTTATAAAAGGTGAAAATTTTAGTATTTCTTTCCCTCCGCCCACATTTAGATTTAGCTTTTCCTTCCACACTTATTTTTGTAGTGAGGGTAGTTCACTTGTAATGGTTAATAGCAACCCAATTTTAATAGAAAGGTCGAAAAATGTCTATTTACCCAGATTGTTTTCTAAGATAACTTTTTTTTAGATAATATTAATAATATATAACAAAAAAGTTCACAATGATTGGTCTCACTGCAACTTTAATATTGACGTCTTAGGCATAATACTAAAATAGTACTTATTTAACAACTTAATAAAAAAATATAGTCAGGAAATGTGATGTTATAAATTGAATAAATGAAAACATTGTGTACTGAAATAGTTTTATTTATAAAAATAAGACAAACTTTGGCTAGAATATCTACAAAATGATGATAGAATATTAAAATAATGAACATGAAAATATTTTTTTTTTCTGCAATGTACGATTTTTATTTATTCCGTTTCAAAAAACTTAAGTGTAAATAAATAGGGATGTGCTTTCGCTACATTAACACAAATTACTCGTGGACATTTTAAAAAATAAACGAAAAATTTATAAAATAAACAGTTTTTAATTACCTATACATATAAATACAATTGAAGTGTTTGTCTGCCTGCTGGGCTAATTTTCGGAATGGTTGAACCAATATTGATGAAACTTTACAATCATAGAAAGCAATGATAGAAGGGGATCTATCTATATGTTATTCGAAAAACTTATTTAAAAAAAAACTGATATAAGAAATGGTCTTTTAGTTATCTAAATAATGCTACATTAATAGTCAATATCCAGGCGAAGACGGAGCGGGTCACTGAACCAAACCAGTTTTGTTTGATTTTTTTTTATTTCTTAGGGTTTAGAGATAATCATTAAAATCGCTTATTTTATCAGCTTTTCGATGTTACTAATATATCTTGCAAGTCTTTCGGATAAAATTTTGCCTAGATCACTACTGACACAGCTCCTTATATCGATCTAGTCATTCCGAAGATTAGCCCGTACAGAAAGAGACAAAAAAGTGATTATTCATGTCTAACACCCTGAGCCTAATAAAAGCCAGTTATTTTGATATTACAGACAGACACTTCAATTTTATTTACATGTTTATATACAATTATTATAGACTATATTTTTTTAATATAATAAGTCTCGGAAAATTTTTGTTTGTATAAAATTAAAGAAATCTCTTTGGTTGTACTGTTTGTGTTTGGTTGGTTTTAATATCAATACATATAGAACATTAATAAAAAGAATAATAAAAAGTAAAAAAAAAACACTCCCGCCATTTTTCAATCGTTTTCTGTGCGCCAAAATGAGTGAATCTAACGAAGAAATTCGATACATTCTGAAGTTTTATTACAAAAAAGGTTAAAATGTGACTCAAGCCGCGAAAAACGGATAAAGTCGATGACATTTTTAATAAAGTGGAGCAAGATCGGCATATTAGTAGTTAGTATATAGCCGAGGAATTGGGAATTGACCACAAAACAATTTTAAACCATTTGAAAAAGTCTGGCCATAAAAAAAATCTCAATATTTGGGTACCACACGAGCTCACTGAAAGAAACCTAATGAATTGTGTACTCATTTGCGATTCTCTATTGAAACCATGAAACGTAATGAAACCAAATTATTTTTGAAAAGATTGACCACTGGTGCTGAAAAGTGGGTCACCTATACGACAAGAGCGTGCGAAAAAGATCATGGTCAAAAGAAAATCAAGCTTCACAAACTGTAGCGAAACCCTGCATTGACACGCAATAAGGTGATGCTGTGTGTATGGTGGAATTAAAAGGGCATCGTTTATTATGAGCTTTCACCGCCCGGGCAAAACCATCGATTCGGATCTCTACTGCCAACAACTAATGAGACTCAAGTAAATAATTGGGAGAGCGTGGTCGGAAAGTGTTAATGCATCCACCAAATTGTCCTGACCTTGGAACCTCAGATTTTCACCTGGTTAAAATCAAGAGACTGTCAAAATTACTTGTCGCATTTTTTTGATCGATAATCCCCCAAGATTTCTACAGCAACGAGATTATGTCACTGCCTACAAGATGGCAATAAGTTATCGAAGAAAGTGGCACACATTTATATATTATAATTACATGTAATTAAACTTTGAAAATAATGTCTTAAATTTGTATATAAAATACCAAGAACCTTTTTCTCCGACCCTACATATAAATATGTTTATACACACTCAAAATGTTGGTTATAACGATGCGTGTAGAGATTAAAGACGTGCCTATTTCTCGTTCTAGGAAGTAAATATTAATCAACATTAGTAGTCATTCACGTTGAACTGCATAATTAGTTATTGGTAATTTCACAGAGGCAAACAGTCATGATTTAACCAAAGTGTGAGAACTATATTAATATCAATCTAGCTACATTCGTTAATCTAGATACATTCGTCCATTTATACATAATTAACTAATACTAATATTTTCGAATTTCGTTTTTAAAAAAATATTTACGTGCAAAACAAACTGTACAATGTTATTTTTTCAATTTACTATTTATTTATTTTCATCTATGAAGTTAATAATCTTGCGCTCACCAGATGTCACTAGTTATGACTAGTGTTCACTGCCTTAGTGTATATATATTTCTATGCTAGTATTACGCAGATGATCACAGTGTCATCATCATTGAAAAGTTGCGTTTTAAATAAAACAAACATTTTTGGTTACTTGTATTTGTGTGTACACAAAACAATGACTCAGTTGTGTATTCTTGCCTACTACGGTTTCGAGTCCACTACAATAAAATGGCTTGCGAGCTATCTTTCTAATCGTAAGCAATACGTTCAAAATTGACAATTACTATGGGTCTGAAATGAAATCGGCTACAATGCCACTTGCCAGAGGGGTACCACAGGGTTCCATCTTGGGACCAATGCTGTTTATCATATACATTGCAGATATCGTTAATGTTATTAAGTATTGTAAATACCACTTATATGCTGATGACCTTCAATTATATATTTCTTTCAAGTCTAATGACACCAATAATGCTACTAAGAAAGTTAACGCAGACTTGAATCTTATTAATAATTGGAGTAATCTCAACAATCTTGTCCTCAACCCAGACAAATCAAAATATATGATTGTGAGAAGTCAAACGGATTTTATCCTTGCTTTAAATCTGCAAATATTTATCGATGGTTGTTTACGTGAACGTGTATTGGAAGTTCGTAACCTTGGCTTAGTGATGGATGGAAAGTTACGGTTTGAGGGTCATATATAAGAAACTATGCGTAACTGTTTCTACAGACTTAAGGTTTTATATAGGATTCGCGAATTTTTAACGGTAGACATGCGAATTAAATTATGTGAAACGCTTATTTTGTCCAAATTATCCTACACTGACACCGTTTATGGGGAATGTCTGTATGCAAGGACAAAAAAAGCAATACAGAGGATACAAAACGCATGCGCACGATTCTGCTTTACAATCCCGAGACGATCACATAACTCCATTTCTTAACCGGCACGACTTGATGAATATGACCACTCGACGTACACTTCATCTCGCCACATTGCTTTTTGGGGTTATACGGAACAAAGAACCTTCGTATTTATTCGAAAAGCTAACATTTTCATATCGTTATGTCATAGTATAAAGACAGGGAAGTAGGCTGTCTCCGGCCCAATCCGGGATATAATTGCCTACTGTCTCAGGGTTGTCATTGTCACCAAATCATTAGTTTAAAGCCCGGCCCTTGCCAAAAATAATACATCTCTGTATAACTAATTCAGTGACCATTAGTCGATAAAGTTCAACAATGATTTTCCTAACAAATACAGAAATGTATTAAGATTCAGAGCAGTATTATTTATAAAAAAGGGATAAAATAAACCGGCGGGGCGGTGTGTGAGCTCGTGTTTAAATTATTTACTTAGTATATTCTAGTTATTTTTTATTTTTAATAGGCATAATATAGTATTTGCACACATAAAGGACCATATTAATTTTTATTTTTAATTAATACAAGCATATATATATTGAATCACATTTATTACAAAATTACAAATTAGCTACAGAAAAATACTTTCTTCGGTTTCGACTATTACGAAACGACTTGTTATTAAACTTTAATGTGTAATATATCCGCATCCTTATAAATAACTTTTGCAAATATAATTAATTACGATTTTATAACCGTAAGTAGGTACTTAGTTACTATGACGTTTTACGTATGTAAAAAAGCCGTAACGCGCGAACCTCGTGCGGTGTTAGCCCAGACTGGCGTAGTGAGAAACATTCCGAGATTGTGTTTAAGTGTGCGTGCGGCGCCTCAGATACTATGGCGCACACATACAAGCCGCGCGCAGTGCGTTTGTTTGAAGATAACGTACTTCCCTGTCTTTATACTATGGTTATGTTAGATCAAAGTCACGGCTCATTTGTCCTCGGTATCGTACAGCTGCTTTCCGTGGTAGTTTCCGATTTGCTGCTACTAAGTGCTGGAATGACCTCCCTCCACCAATCAGAAACTCAACATCTGCTAAGTTTTTTAAAAACAACTTAAAAAAGTATCTCCTTTCAACACAAAAGTCCAGCACTTAAGTTTCCGTATAATTGGAAGAATAAACAAGCACAATTAAGGCATAACTGTAGTGACCACAAATAACTCACTAATATTTGCATACAGCTCAAGCATGTATTTGTAACCAATTCTATTGTCTTATTTTATTTTTTCTTTAATTTTTGTAATTCAGATTTTTTTAATATTATTTTTTATTTAATGTCTAATTTTATTGTTTTTTAATTTTGTTTAATTTTGCTTTCTGTTTTTGTTATATGAGGCTACATATTAATCACTGTTTTGTTACGCCATCTATCATCCTCCTATGGTTCCACTGAAAACCAGCATTCACGAAGTTTACGAACTCCGTGAACTTATGCTGAGTGGAAACCTATTTGGTGCATGTACATTGTATTTCTTTTTATTGTAAATAATTTTTGTAAACGATTTATTTATGTACCAAATAAACTTTTCTTTCTTTCTTTATATTCTTTAATTTTTAAACATTACTAGCTGGCACCCAGCGCGTTGCAACCGCAGAAAAAATAATTGTGAAAATATCTTTTTAAATTTGGAAAAGTTATATTGTTTAATTAGGAATGATTATACATTTATTCTAGTTGAATGAATTTGTCGGTACGACACGTGCGGCACCTACAGTAACTTAATTGTACTATGCCTATATATACTTCACGCAAGTGCAAGCAGTAAGCTGACAAAGTTTTACCGCAGTCTGATGAACGGTATGGCAGCGCATAAAATACGAACAAACAAATATTATTTTTGAATATTAGATTTACTTTTTTAACTTCTACTTTTCAGAATATCAGTATTTTGGTTTATCCATTTATAATCTAATGAATATAAAATATAACTAATATTTCAGAAAGAAACATTAATTTCTACACTTTTCTTACAAATTAACTTCTTCTGTTATGAAATCTGTCAAATATATTTTCACCTCATTCCGAAATGCCACGGCCTTGGTGGCAATTATAATATTGGTTTTAAAATAGTAAATAATTATTTGTGTTATTTTTAAAATTTGTTTTCTTTCGGTGCATGCATAAATAAATTAAAATCCATTAAAGAAATTATATATATATATATATATATATATATATATATATATATATATATATATATATATATAAACAGGATATTTAATATGTTAAAATTTTCTTGTTATATACCTATAATTTTATACAGATAATAGGTATATTATATATCTATATCATACATATTATTGAATTTCATAGAATCTCGAATTCTTCATCTGAATCATCGAATTGTCTATCAACATCTTCAAACTCTGAAAAAAGATTAAATTATAATTTATAACATTTTTTGCTTAGTTAATATATTATATTCATTTAATATTAAATGTATAATATACAATATTTATATATAAAAATTATGTGTCACATTGTTTGTCCGCGAACTCCTAAACTACTGAACTGATTTTATGAAATTTTGCACACACTGTGCAGTTTAGCGTTACTTAAGAGATAGCATAGTTTTTATCCTGATAAGTGACCTCAATATTTTTTTATTGCGAATTTAAGAATTTTTAATAGGACAAAGGGTCGTCGGTTGCCAACTAGCTTGCTAGGCATGGCAACTATGGCAAATGTTCAGCAGTGGACATTGATAGGATGTAATGATGATGATAATGAAATTAAAAGCATTGTGTACACAAATATTCCTTACCCGTAAACAAAGAAGTATTTTGCAGATCAATATCAGCATTACTGGGACCCCAATGAGACGGTCTCTTCTCACATATTTCAAACAATGGTTGACTTTCTTTCATTACATTTGTTTCTATATTGATGCACAGTTCTTCAAAATCACTTTTAGTGCGACAAAGAAAACACTGTAATAGACGAAATAAGAAAAGATTAAATAAATAGCAATACAATTATCAATTAAATGTAATTTTTTCGTCTATTTAGACACACTATTCTATTGTTACGAGGGCGACACTGAAAGTTTTTAGAAGTGGCCACTTGTAAACCATATAATAAAAAAATAAGTTCCAATTTTGAAAATGGAATTCTTTGCCAATATTATTGTATATGTATTTTATTAATTTGTCATCTATTTACGATTTTGGCGGAAAATTGAAAATTGTCTGTGTCACGTTAGCATGAATTTAACGCGAGAAAATTTTCGTACAATGATTTTTTTATGGCTTTCGATGTCATTTAAGTCAACAAGAAAGTTATGATAGACTTCGATTGGCCTTTCACGATGAAGCCCCATCTTGTGTCACTGTTTACAACTGCTCTAATGAGTTTAAACGTGGTCACACTAATCTCACTGATGATCTGCATGAGGGACTGCCTTCTATGGCGACGACTGAAGATAACATCAGTGTTCTGCGGCGTATGATAGAGAGTGACAAAAGAGTGACTTATCAGTAGATTCGGACAAGCTTAGGCATCGGTATGAGTTAAGTGCACAAAATTCTCCATGAACATTTAGCGGTCAGGAAGCTTTGCACCCGGTGGATACCTCATAATTTGACAGAGGCCCAAAAACTCCGTTGTGTTGATTGATGTTGTGAAATGGTTCAAAGATTTAACGCAGGTGACTCAAATGCTGTGTTCGACATACTTACGGGTGACGAAAGCTGGATTTATTGTAAACGAGACGGTCTGCTGTCTGTGTGTTTCCTTCCGAGGAGTTGCTAACTAAAGTGAAGAGAGGTCGAAGCGTGGAAATAAAGATGGTGGCCTCGTTCTTCGGAAGGACAGGTCATTACGCAACAATTGTTTTAGAAGATCGAAAAACAGTTACTGCAGAGTGGTACACTAACAATTGTTTGCCACTTGTCTTGGAAAAAGTTCGGGAGAAACGACCTCGTAGTAGGATCCTCCTTCACCACGACAACGCCTCGTCGCACACCGCCAAGCAAACAATCGACTACTTGGCGACGTCAGACGTGAAATTACTGGGTCACCCGCCCTATAGCGCCAACCTCGCAACTTGCGATTTTTATTTATTTCCGAAAATAAAAGAAAAACTTCGAGGAAAACCTTTTATGGACGTCGAGGAAGCAGGGCTGCGTTTCAAAATGCCGTCGAAGAGAACCCTAAAGACGAATGGGCAAAATGCTTTTCTCAGTGGTTCCATCGGATGCAGCGATGTATTGATATAAATGGACACTATCTTGAAAAGATATAATAAAACTCATAACTTGCTAGTTTGTTCAGTTTTTGATTTTCTAAGAACTTACAGTGTCACCCTCTTATAAAGTGTATTTTATTAAAAATAATTCTAACAAAGCTTTCTAACATTAATAGTATTGTTTTTTTTTTTGTTGAAAAGTTGGCATACGAGCATGCGGCTCATCTAATGGTAATTGACTACCGTCGCCCATAATTAACTGTAATACCAAAGGAATTGCACATGTGTTCCCGACCTTTTAATTATTTAAAATTAAAAATTTTGTACAACCGATTTCAATATAAAGTAAAGTATTAAGATTTACTCAAAAATTGGTCAGACCTTAATCAAATTTGTATGGGACCACATGGGAAGTACCAGCTTTCAAATATCAGAATCATCGAAATCGGTTCACCCAGTAAAAAGTTATGAAGTAACACACATAAAAAAAACATACAGTCGAATTGAGTACCGTCTCTTTTTTGAAGTCGGTAGAAAAGGTGTAGAATATTTTCATTAAGGCCCCTAAGTAGTACCAGTCATTATTTAATCAGTAATATATATTATAATAGATTATAGTTTACGATGTTAGTCAGTGCTTAAAATCGTAAAATATAATCGCGTAAAATTGCCATTTTGTCTGCCGACTTCCAAAAAGGAGACGGTACTCAATTCGACTGTATGTTTTTTTGTGTGTTACCTTTACTGAAGGAACCGATTTCGATGATTCTTTTTTTATTTGAATGCTGGTACTTCTCGTGTGGTCCCATGTGAATTTGATCAAGGTCAGACCAATAGTTTTTGAGTTATTCTTAATAACTTATATTGAAGTCGGCTGTACAAATTTTTTTAATTATTAAGTGGTGAAGCTTGCGAAGACACTTATTAAGTGGCGAAGCTTGCGAAGACACTTATTGATTTCACGAAGTCTGTTCGTCTGTCCGTCCGTCTGTCCCACGATTATCTCGAGAACGGTTTTGAATTTTCAAGTGGTAGAGCCACGCGGCAGCTTTTGCTGTCGCACGGATGGGCCGGCTCGAACCGGGGTGGTACCACGACCTCACAGAATACCAGCGTGAAGTAGAGGTTTACCTCTGCGTTTCGCTTGGTGAGTGCAGGTGGCCGGAGGCCCTTTTTACTGGAAATGAGGCATTCCATCTTAGTCCTCACGGGTGACGACGCATCTGCATTTTGATTCGGAAACGAGGATAGATGTAGATGTCTATGGGCCGCATCAACCACTTACCATCAGGTGGACTGTGTGCTCGTTTGTCACCCTTATCCTATAAAAAAAATCGATTACTGATCACCCAGGCATCTGAACCTCCTATTTTGAAACTGATTGCTCAACGGCAACCGTTAGAAACCGCTACAAAGCTGATTGCTTCGCCACTTTGCTATGCTGTTAGCTTGCTAGCTTTATTTATTTTCATTTAGGTCGTAACAAAATGTGGAGGGAGGTTTGTATTTTTACTTTTAAATAAACCTAGCAAGCTTACAGCATAGCAAAGTGGCGAAGCAATCAGCTTTTTTTTGTCGTTGAGCAATCAGTTTCAAAATAGGAGGTTCAGATGCCTAGGTGATCAGTAATCGATTTCTGAAAACAGAATTTGAAAATTCGAAACCGTTCTCGAGATAATCGTGGGACAGACGGACAGACGGACGGACAGACGGACAGACATCGTGAAATCAATAAGTGACTTCGCAAGCTTCGCCACTTAATAATCGTATTATCGCTCGGCCGCCAACCGTGGTAGTGGTAAATAGTTAAAAAAAAGTGAAAAACTATGTGTGAGTGATTTTCAAATTTCCTAATACAACTATTACAGAACTAATAAGATGGCATGGGGTGAAGTATTTTCTTATGCTGCAAACACCCAACAACAAAAATTATAGATGTCTGTTTGATAATAAGTACAATTGTCACTTACTACAGCAACTGATGGATCCATGGCAAGAATTGGTATTCGAGATGCATATTTACAATGATAGGAACAATCCATTTCCTTTTGCTCATCTGTAGACTTGCTCTGCAAAAAACTAATATATAAATAAATATTTTTTTTCCTTTTTCCTATAGCAAGTAACTAAAGTATATATAAATAATAAAATGTAAAATAAAAAGTAAAATAAAGTGTATATAAGTAAGTAACATGTCTGCTGTATTTCAGTGATATGAAGGATGTTTATTTTTTTATGTTATCCGTTGAGACTAGCCGCCGTGAATCAAATTCGGTGTGGAGGACATTATTATGTTCTCTTGTTTGATATGTACATACTCTTATATGAGATGTTGCGCGCACCCGCTAAAGTAAGTGCCGATTTACTACTTGCTTGGCGGTGAAAGAAAACATCAAGGATAACAATTTCGGACACGTACACGCACTGTAATACTACATAACTACTATAAATAAATCAGAAGGGAGATTCAAAAAGGCGAAAGTTTGGTTATTTTACAAATAGATATAAGTTCCTATGACTTAAATACAAACATGTTAAATACTTGAGAAATAATTATACATACATATATACAATTAAATTTAATAAAAACGTATTTTGTTTAAATACACTTTTAATTGTGTAAAGTGCAAATGAACTTACTTCAACCAATCCAGATTTTTGTGTAGTATGAGGATCTAAATATATAACTTCATCCCCAACACAACCAACAAGATATAAAGCTTGATTTGGTTTTCCACCAATTACTCCTATAGACTGTGGCGATTGGAAACAAATCTAAAAATAATATAATTATAAAATAATATAATTAATAATACGTAAAAGGTAATTTGGAAATCAAATATAATTAAACATGTCAGGTTACAATTCATATAAATAAAAACGAGCAACAAAAAAACCAGTAGCACATGAGCGACAGACAGGCGTTAATGATATTATGGAACGCGAGTTCAAAGATAGTGGGTTCTAATCCGTCATTTGACTGCTATCGTAAACCACTTCTAACACACCTGACGATCTGGTAAGATGTGCAGAGGAATTCGATGGATGCAGAACTACGCTCTGTGGTGTTCCTCGAGGGAGGTTTATTTTCAGCAGTGGACTCATGAAGTGCTGTGATGATGATGATGATGATGACTCCTAACACAAACTATTTAAGCTAACCTCGAGTAGTTAACGAAAATATTAGAAATTTTAAGTAAAAAGTATAATTTTAGAGACTTTTTTTATCGAATAAGGATGAGTCCACCTGGTGGCAAGTTGATGCTGTGAACCTAGACATCTACATATATCCATGATTAAGAATCAAAATGATGCGTTGTCATCCCTGAGGACTAAGATGGTATGCTTCGTTTCCATTTAAGATACTAAACAGAAGCGTTAAGCTGGTATTCGATCAGAGCGTGATCCTTCACCGGTCGGGTCGACCCATTCGTACAACCATAATACAAAAAAGCAGCATGGCGTTCCGACATATAATAGTCTACTCAAAAGGGCTCTATCACGCGCAACAAAATTTGTTTTTTTTTTAAATTATTTAAAAGTTTTAATTTCACCTTAGCCTTTCAAGTCCATAGTAAGATTTATGGAGCAAGTCTCATACTATATGCTGAGAATCTATTATCTAGAAAATAATGTTCTTATTTACATAAAACATACTGGCTGGGGCCGTTCAATAATATGTGAGAATGAGTAGGTACGTTATAGGATTATTTGTTACTGTTAATTTATTATTTGATATAATTTCTTCATTTTTACGTTTGTGTCTACCTAAGAACATCTCATTTTGAGCAACTAAAACTCCTGTACTGCATCGACTTCTGGTTCATCTTTAAATCTTAAGATCTGGTGAATACATGATACAATTATGGACAAATATTTCATAATCTCTAATTATTGCAGCTATCGTAACGACTGACTTGTGAGCTGGGTTTTCATCTCGGTCAAGTAATCTCTGCAATTTTTTTTTATATGATAAGGGTGACAAACGAGCACACAGTCCACCTGATGGTAAGTGGTTGCTGCGGCCCATAGACATCTACATCTATCCTCTATTACAAACCATTACCTAACTAATCTATTATAAACCATAACCTCTATTACAAATGTAGATGCGTTGTCACCCGTGAGGACTAAGATGGAATGCCTCATTTCCAGTAAAAAGGGCCTCCGGCCACCTGCACTCACCAAGCGAAACGCAGAGGTAAACCTCTACTTCACGCTGGTATTCTGTGGGGTCGTGGTACCACCCCGGTTCGAGCCGGCCCATCCGTGCGACAGCAAAAGCTGCCGCGTGGCTCTACCACTGTTATGTATTTTGCTTTACAGGTTCTGACAGATTTCGTAGCATATGTTTTATGTTCTGCATATAAACTGCTCGTAATTGTATAGAATAGAATAGAAATTTTCTATGTTAAATAGATTATGATAACACATTAAACATGACTTTCAGTAGTCCTTTAAAGAGGACAGATTCCTTCCAAGGATGATTCGCGAGGCTATTAAAATAAAAAAAACATCCTAATTTCAATAGAAAAGATGGCTGGGTGCTACCATCTGCCTGCTTGGGATACTATATAATTAATGAAAGTAAACACTGGCTGTTTACTTTTATAAATTTCAAAAAGTTTGTACCGCACTCTCACTTTTTTGAACGCCCCTCGTAATCATACTTGCTAACTTTTATGATGTAAAAAAAGCAAAAAGAAATTATTATTTATTATAATTATTACAGATTAATAATTAATTAAAATATTAACTACCTTATCTTACAAGATATACATACCTTTAGCCCCTCTACATAAACAGGATTTATTTCACTGAGACCTAATCTTAGAGGCACTATTAATAAAAGTGGCATCCAATCTGACACATTTATACTATCTGATATGTCTGCATCACCTCTATCATTTTTGACAATGCATTGTGCAACTGGAAAATTATTCAGAAAGTTATCACCCTGTTTAGAACACTAAAACGATAATTCTATCAATGTATGACACACATATAGTATACTTACGTATGTCCTCTTTTACAACAGTATTGTCTAAAGCTACATGTATCACCAAAGAACTCCATTTATCATATACAACTAATTTCCTAAAAAAAAAAAAACATATTTTTACTGCATTTATGTTATGTTTGGAGTATATGATTCGGGTAATGTCCGAAGAAGTAATCCGGGTAGTACCTAGTGGGTAAAGTAAAGTCCGAAAAATAATGAAAATATCTATGTCTTATGTTAAATTTGTTAAAAATACGAAAGCACATATCAAGTGATATCAGCAAAAGTAGAATGAGATGCGGCTGCGACTTGACGAAGTCGCGGAGATATATAAATCTTAATATATATTCTGCTTCTTTCCCAAAAAAAAACCCTGGTAAACATAGTGTTATCAGTGATTGTTACATCATTTCTATCATAAATCGTTATAAATAATATTTGTATAATTATGGTGTTTTGTATAATAATATTATTTTTTAATTATCAAATATAAAATAGATTAAAAGTCACTGTATTGTCATAATAATTATCATTGATAATTTTCTGTTTATTTCAAATTTAGAATTCGAGATATATACTAAGAATGTTGTAAAAGTAATTTCATCTTCTAAACATTCGTAATTAATTGACTCATTAGTAATATTTATAATAGTGTTTAACTTATTTTCATATTATAAAAGTATTTGGATTGTATAATTCTTACACATTCAAACTGTTGCTAAGTTCAGTTTTGATAGGTAGTAGGGATAAGTTACCACCACTGTGCGATATTATTTAAACGATTGCAATAATGATTGAGGTGCTTTTCGTGCTGTAAAATTAGTAAAGGATACAACTAACAATAAGGCATATTATTATTCCTTTCTGCGACTCCTGTAATAATAGGTTTAATACTTCTTCGGGCATTACCCGTAACATAGGTATTATACACACATCAACATCGTCTAGGGATATTTCGGATTATCTCAATTTACTCAAAATTCGTTATATATAATATACAACATGTATATATTTTTATAAAGCCCATTTATAAGACTCGACTTCTAAATAAAACATTTTTTTTTTTGGTTTAAATAACATTTTATTTAAATAATGACGAAAAGTGAAATAATAGTAAAACCAACGATGAATGTGTTTTTCAAAAAAAAGTTACAAATAAAATGAAATTATTCAGTTTTTGCAATTATGCGAAAAAACAGTAGTCAGTAAAACCACCCATGACGTTAACAATGGTCCTGCAACGATTTTTCATGATTTGAATAAGGTTATCAGTTTTGCTGTGGGATATTGTCCCAGGCATAGATATACAGGTTGGGCCTTAACTGTATGAGTGGTTTCAATATGCAATAAAAAAATTACTATAAATCTTATTGTTTTTTTATTTATAAATTTAAAAAGTACAGGAAGTTGAAATTTAAGTGACATCTAATTTTTAAAGATAATGTTATTTAAGTGACCGCCACCAGCTTTTTGACATTCTTGTAGTCGCACTCGCAGATTTTGAAAAACACGTTGACAAGTTGCTCGTGGAATAGCGTTAATTTCTTGCACAATGTTTTGCTTTAACTCTTCAACTGTTGTTGGATTATTTTCATAGACTCGCGCTTTTAGGTAACCCCACAAAAAATAATCATTTGGAGAAAGATCTGGACTCCTTGGAGGCCACTCAATGTCTCCTCTTCGCGATATGAGTTTTCTTGGAAACATTTCTTTCAACACGTCTATTGAGACCGTAGAAGTGTGGCAAGTGGCTCCATCCTGTTGATACCACGTCCTAGAATTGTAACTTTGAAATTCTTGAAGAGCTGGAACCAGAAACTCTTGCAACATCTGATAATAATTCTCAGATCTCACTGTCACAGCAACTCTTCTTTGGTTTTCAAAGAAATATGGCCCAATTATTCCACTAGCCGATATTCCAGCCCACACAACGACCTTAGGGCTATGCAGAGGTCTTTGATGCATCTCGCGGGGATTAGATTCGGACCAAAAGCGGCAATTTTGCTTATTAACATGTCCGTTGACATGAAAGTTTGCCTCATCACTGAAGATTACGTTGGAAAAATTGTCTTAACGTTCCAGCATAACATTAGCAAAATTAAGTCAAAGATTGGCATCATCAGGATTCAACTCTTGTGTTAACTGAATTTTGTACGCTTTTAAATACAAATCACGGTGCAAAATCATGCGCAAAGTAGTCCTCTTGATGTTCAAGATTTGGCTTCTTTTGCGAGTCGATTGTTGAGGATTTTCTCTAATCGATTCATGAACGCGTTGAATATTCTCCGGCGTCCGTATTACTTCGGGCGGCCCGCATTATTTATTTTTACTGTAGACCCTGTTTCATCGAACATCTTAACCCATTTCTGAATAGAATTTATGCATGGTGCTTCTCTAATGTCATGTAAGCCGAAGTGAACGCGGTACATTCGCCTAGTCACAGATCTGTTGTTGACATAATACGCGCGAACACAAAAAGCACGCTGTGCTCCCGAGAACGTGTCCATGGCGACTAAAAATTCCACGAAATGGCGCGTCTAAGGATAAGGACACCCCCCGCGCACCCGTACCTCTAACGGTTTTTGAATTATAGACAAAATAAAACGCTCATGGTAGCCATACACGATCAAGTCTACCGTCAAGCGTCAAGTTTGCAGCGCGCTTGAAGCGGCGTCCGGTAAACTTGACGGTGTATGGCTATGGGTGTGCATGACAAGTCTACTTGAAGCAAAAATTGAATTTCGATTCTGCCGATTTGATCAAGCTTGCAGCGTCATGTAAACTTGAACGTGTGTAATAGCGGTCAAGTATGCATGACGTTAGTCAGCTTCAGCAAGCGAAGACGCGCGCACGCGCTATATAATAGAATACACCGAAGTGTTATGCAATGTATAAATATTTTTTTATTTTGTTAAAAAAACGTTACCTACACACTAGGATTTTCTCTTGTATCGTGGAGGCAGTTAACAAACATAAATTGCATGAGGACAAACATCTACACATATACAAATACAAATATTTGTTCCGTGCGGGATTCGAACCCGCGTCCCCAGCGTTGCAACTCATTGCTAAGCCAAAACTTTATTGTTCAATGTGAGGAAGGTTAATATGCAACATCGAGGAAAATTAATATTATAACAACGTGAAAGTCTTTGAAACTCAGATAATTTACCTACTTACCATTTTAACCTACTTTAAAAAAGGAGGAGGTACTCAATTCGACTGTTTTTTTAATGTGTGTAATCTCAGAACTTTTTTCTATGTGAATCGATTCTGATGATTCTATTTTATTTGAAAGCTGGTGCTATAATTTAAACATCACATATAAAATTGATCAAGATCTGACTAGTACTTTTGGAATTATCCGTAATAATTCGTATTCGTATTGAAGTCGGTTGTACAAAAATTTTAATTTCATTAGTTGTCTCTCTTCCTCTCTTTTAAAAAACGTTACGTCCACACTAGGAATTTCTTCTGTATCGCAGGGACAGTTTACATACATAGAACAGACCCAGAACAATTATTTGTAGGTCATACAAATACTTGTTACGTCCGGGATTCAAACCCGCGGCTCTTAGCGCTGCAACTCATTACTAAGCCACTGCGCCACGGAGCCGTCACTTGTCTGTTTCACATTTTTTGCTATTTACTATTGAGATAATATTTTTCGTTTCATTAACCAGTTTTTGCAAAGTAATTGCGAGCAATAAGCCTAGGATGGCTAACGCTCCGTTACTAGTGACGCCATGGTTTCAACTGATGCGGCATCATGCAAACTTGACGGCGAACTTGAACGTGTGTGGCCTATACGGATGCACAGCAAACTTGACGCCGCTTCAAGCGCGCTGCAAACTTGACGGTAAACTTGATCGTGTATGGCATCCATAATACTGTTAAGGCCCATACATTAGATTGGCGATGGCGTGATTAGGGCGAGACCAAAAACGAAATGTACCCGTGTGAGTGAAATGTGCATGTGTGCGACAACAATAGTGCTGCGCCATGTATCAACTTCAATTATCGATACATATGCATCATGCAACTTTACTCTTTGTGCACTTCTATGAGAAAAACATTTTTGTTCAAAGTGCTTGCTACATGTAGTTGAATTTTTTTTTGGGAACCCATCCTCTATTTATCATTTTTAACCATTTTTGTTTAACCTGAATATTTTTTGGAAATCTGAAACATTATAAGAGTTTAAATCATCTCATTATAGTATTTACAATAATGCATAAGTATTTACTATTACCAAACACTAAAACGTAAAAATAGAAAATTAAAAAAAAAAAACGAAGTCACCAGAGGCTGCATCCAAGGACATGCCTTTGCCTGTTATAAACATATTATCGATAAGATGATATTGATAGAGTCAATTCCTACAAAAATTTGATCAGAAATAGCGGGAATTCACATATTTATTATTTTTAATATAATTCTCACGCATTTAGAGCATTATCGTAATAAAATGCGATATGTTTCCCTATCCATTTGTGTATATAACATATGTACTAGTTCTGATATATTGAATTTAGAGTGCTAAATATTTTTTATTTTTCTTTTCTCGATGAACTGCATTCAGGTACGGCACACGTCACCATATTTAATCACACCTTTTAAATACTTATTAATACTTCAAAATCAAAAATATCGCGAAAATATGCGGGATTTGTTTCATTAACCATTGACGTCAGGCTGATAGCGTGTACGTGTATGGTCTAGCCATTCTATCTCGTTCTAATGTAAGCATATGCTATGCCCTTTCTCTTTTACATTGCAAATCTAAGTATATACTAAATCTATGGTCCCAGGCATTGAGTTATATGTAGTACGTACTAGAGGAGACACCTCAACTAGATTGTTTGTAACACGCGTTAGAGTGCGCGCTCTCAAACTCACTTAGTCTGTGTCAAGCGGTTGCTGCAACGTGAGAAGTTTGAGTGAAGAATTATTTTTAAATTAATATGCCTTCGTGTGCATTGAGATACTGTTCAAACAACTCGAGAAATATAAGTAAAAATCAAGGAGTGACTTTTCACCAGTAAGTTCAACATATTATTATCTTTAAAACACGCTTAATTTAATTATATTTTATCAACTGCAACGTATACGGGAATGACAAAGAGTAAAACATTTTTATGCGCAGACTTAACACTATTGACGTATAATGTTAAAGTACTTACGGACCGTAAATATTAATATAATAATCACGGTAGGAAATATTAATGCATTAAAATTAATAGTTTTTATTATTATTTGGATTTAAATGTTTCCTGAATCAAAAAAAGAAACAGAATCACGGATCAAATTTTTTCAGAAGAATCGCAGCGAAGAAACGTGGTTACCATCAGATTATTCACGCATATGTTCCGTAAATTTAAAAGAAAACAACTAATACTTTACTAAAACAGGAAGAGTATACTTAAAGAAATCTGCAGTACCGTGCGATAACGTAATTATATTATTATATAATATTGCTGGGATTTTTGTTTTATTTTGTGATTAGATGACGAACGAATTTTTGTAATGTGTAAATTCAGTATATTTACGGGACTTAAGAGCGGCGGTACCCTCGGCGCGCGAGTCGTACTAGTATATGGCGGGTTTTTAATACTGTAACTCTAGAATTTTTACAGGCTTTCCAGATAACTAGTATCTTTTTTTTCAGCCAACAAAATGTGGTGAATAAAAAGTATTAGAACCGTTGTCTGAATCAATAAGCAGTTTAATTTTTAATAGTACAAAAATTGTACTCATAAATAAATTACGCAAGCTGCAGCTAGAAAGAAAATTACTGAGAAATTTAATAAAATACAAAGAGAAAATATATATTTACAGAAAAATGTGATTCTTATGAATATAAAATAAATAATATAATATAATATAAGTGTATATTTTTATATTTTACATGTTTACCTTTTAAAATATCATTAAAATATAATTGTGACATAATATTATGTAATATTATATTAAATTAGCACATATGCAAAATAAATATAACAATAAAAGAATTGTACTCGATATAATTAACAATACAATATAAATAAACAATTATTACATACTGATCATTCTACCTCCGTATACCTAATCTATGATGACAAAAACTGACCGCGCAGGCGCAACGCGCTTACATCAACTGCGCATGCGCGACTCTACTATCTCCCGCGCATGCGCGAAGACATAGAGTAGCGCACATTTTTTCTTTGGAATAGCTTCTCTAGTACGTAGTACATGTAACTCAATGGTCCCAGGTCATAAGATGCCAAAAAAGTTGAAATTCAGTTGCAATGTTTGCAGGACAATTCTTCAAAGCCCTTTGGAGAATGTCCTACGCGTGCTCTATGGAATTTAAGTCTGGTGATTGCGCAGGCAGGCTGAAACCGATACGCCGTGCTGCTGCAGCCAGCTGGTCACCACTCGCGCTGTGTGCGAACGGGTGTTGTCGTGCATGAGCGTGAATTCTTGGGCCATTTGTAGTCGATGGCGGTAGACTATTGGTACTAACACCTAGTTACTATATTTTTCAGCAGTCATGGTGTTTCTGAACCAAACGAGGTCTGTTCTTCCACCAACACGAATTCCCGCCCAAACCATAATCGTCCCATCATGATACGGATTAACTTCCTGAGGGTGTTGCAGACAGCTGTCACGACCAGGAACTCTCTATACGCGTAGTTTTCGCGAATCGGGACTCATCAGTAAACAGCATTATAGACCACTGGTTATCTTCCCAGAGCAAATGTTCACGAGCGCACTGTAATCTAAGTCCACGATTTCCTCGGCATAGTGCTGGAGTACAAAGCGGTCTACGAGCATGAAGATTAGCTTCATGCAGTCTTCTCCTCACAGTTTGGTCACTTACAAACAGCTGGTGCTCTGACTGAAGCCTTTGAACCAACTGCATGGCCGTAACATTTAGTTGTCTTCTTGTGGCAACTTAGAAGAATAGGTCTTGTCGTTGGGTGGTTATGCGCTTCCGCCTGGATGTTTTTCAGTCACATCACCACTAGCACGATAACGTGACCATAATCTTGATATCACGTTTTGTTTTGTTTCAATAATCCATTAATTGATTGATGAGACATCTGGGTAAATAATACCTCAAAAGAACGGGCACTAACTAAGCATGTTTTTAAAAAGGTTTGAAGAACAAAGGTTATTTTATTTATCTTTTATGATGAAACTCTGGGTATAGACAAATCACATAATGATTCTAATATCTCGTTTGATTTGACTGCACTCAACCGGCACTTTTCTGAGCCTCCGATTTCTATTGATGACTCTATTAAGTCTACTGCACTTAATCTTCTCTCCAATATTCCTAAGCCGCTGTGTTCTCCTTTTAATTTCAGTAAAGTTACTGATGGTGACATAGAAATGCCTTTTATCTATTTCCACTAAAGCTATTGGCTATGACAATCTTTTTTTTTTATAGGATAAGGGTGACAAACGAGCACACAGTCCACCTGATGGTAAGTGGTTGCTGCAGCCCATAGACATCTACATCTATCCTCTATTACAATTCAAAATGTAGATGCGTTGTCACCCGTGAGGACTAAGACGGAATGCCTCATTTCCAGTAAAAAGGGCCTCCGGCCACCTGCACTCACCAAGCGAAACGCAGAGGTGAACCTCTACTTCACGCTGTTTTCTGTGAGGTCGTAGTACCACCCCGGTTCGATCCGGCCCATCCGTGCGACAGCAAAAGCTGCCGCGTGGCTCTACCACTGTTATAATGTGTGCAAATGATTAAACCTATCACTAATGAACTTGTCCCTATTATCACTCACATTATCTCTTCTTCGCTTGAGACGAGCTCCTTTTCGACTTGCTGGAAAAAGGCATTCGTCATTCCCCTTCCAAAAACTTCTAATCCTACATCTTTATCCCAATTCCGACCTATTTCTATTCTTCCGATCTTATCTAAAGTACTAGAAAATATAGTTCAGAGGCAACTATCTCATTTCCTAACTGTTCACAGCTTGCTGAGTCCTTTCCAATCTGGTTTTCGTCCAGGCCATAGCACAGTCAGCGCTCTGATTAAAGTGTCTGATGATATTCGCTGGGCCATGGACAAAAGACTTCTCACTGTTCTAACATTATTGGATTTCAGCAGTGCATTTAATTCCGTTGATTATGACATACTACGTGGTATTCTTTCGTCCTTAAACATTTCACCATCAGTAATCTCTTGGTTTAATTCTTACCTTAGGGGTCGCTCGCAGTGTGTCCGCCATGAGGAAGATTTCTCCGAGTGGTGTGATCTCACGACGAGTGTTCCTCAGGGTGGTGTTCTTTCCCCACTTCTCTTCTCTATTTTTATCAATGCTCTCACTGCTGTTCTCTCCTCTCATTATCATCTCTATGCTGACGACTTGCAATTATACCGTCATTTCAAAGTCCAAGATATAGATGAGGCTATTAATAACCTGAATGCTGACTTAAGTAGCATAAGCAGTTGGGCTAAATCCCAAGTAATGATTATCGGCAGCTCATTTATGCTTAATTTATTAGATTGTTCGAAGGTCCCTGCAGTAACGTATGATAATACTCAAATTCCATATACAGAGACTGCTAAGAACTTAGGTGTTATTTTTGATAATAATTTGTCTTGGGTTGCTCACATTAGTTGATTAGCAGAAAAGTGAACTACTCTTTCCAATCTCTCAAGCGCCTCCAGATGTTTTTACCGTTAGAAACTAAGATAACCTTTTACGCTGATGTTAGTTTTTTGGATGCTTCAGAGGAGCTGTTGAACAAACTGGAACGTGTTCAAAATTTGTGTATACGTTTTATTTTCGGTCTTCGTAAGTTTGATCATGTTTCAGAGTACAGGGCTCAATTAAAATGGCTTCCTATCCGTAGACGTCGAGACTTACATGTGTTATCATTTTTTTACATTCTACTCTTTAATCCTCTTGCACCTCCATATCTCCGCGAGCGTTTTGAGTATCTTGTACCTCGTGAAACTCAGTGCCGTACCACTAAACGGCTGCTTCTCAAAACTCCTTCTCATTTCACAAGCCGATGTGGTGGTTCCTTTACCATAAGGGCGGTCAAGCTATGGAACTCACTTCCACATGACATACGTGCTAGCTCTTCTCTTGATATATTTCAGAACAGAGTAAAGAAATATTATCTGTCAACTTCAAATGTCAACAACAACAAATATTTACACATTGTATGTATATATATATATATATATATATATATATATATATATATATATATATATATATATATGTATGTATGTATATGTGTGTGTATGAGTATATATGTATATATTTATTGTATTTATTACTATATATGTATGTAAATCAATAGAAATAAGAAAATCAATTATACTTCTATTTTATACACTTATATGTTAATTGTTAACTGTAACTTGCAGCCAATTTCTATTAAGTAGTGTTATATTAATTATTAGTAGTAGTGTTATATAATTATTTTAACGGTGGTAGAGCCACGCAGCAGTTTTTGCTGTTGCACGTATGGGCCGGCTCTAGCCGGGTTGGTACCACGACCACACAGAATACCGGCGTGAAGTAGAAGCTCTGCTTTTGCGTTTCGTCTGGTGAGTGCAGGTGGCCGGAGCCCCCCCCCCCCCCCATCAACATGGTAGCGGAATTACACATTAGACTACCCCAGGAGGGTACCAGTACCCCTGGAGAATCCCTCGCTGAGCATCCACGACCATGTTATTCCAATCCTGAGCGTAGATGCTCAGGCTGCCCCGCGTATTCTGGGGGGGGGGGGGGGGGGCAAATTCCGCTCAAAAACATAACTGCTCGGGGCAAACTGAGCAACAATACCAAGGCGACCCCTGCCACGCTATCCGTGAATTTCTGCAACATCAGGGGACTTCACTCTAACCTACGCAGGTTTCCTCTCCGGCTGATATTTCGTATCTCTCCTGCCCGGGGTACAAATTGGAGCACTCCTTTGTGCCTCGGGCTGGAGTTTGCGTATATATCAGAGAGGACATCTGTTCTCGACGCCTCGGCAGTCTTGAAGGTTCGGACCTGTCCATCCTTTGGCTACGCGGAGACGACAGCGACGACAATCCGCGCGTCTACGGGTGCCTCTATAGGTCCCATAGCGGTACTGCCGAAACAGACCGACTCATCGACCATGTCCAAATGGCTACAGATTCCTTGCTACAACAGGCCCCATCCGCAGAGATCGTGATCCTTGGCGATTTTAACGCCCACCATGCCGAATGACTCGGTTCACGTTTAACCGATCATGCGGGGAGATCTGTTTATGACTTTGCCTTGGCATATGGTCTGACAAAACTGGTTACTTCGCCTACGCGGATTCCAGATGTGGAGGATCATACACCTTCCCTGTTGGACCTTCTGCTGACCTCTCATCCGGACGGATATCAGGTTTCTGTCGATGCCCCTCTCGGCTCTTCGGACCACTGTCTGATCCGGAGTACGGTGCCACTCACGCTCCCTTCGCGGTTGCGTTCTGCAAGTTGCCGCCGTGTTTGGCATTACAGGTCGGCGGATTGGGACGGAATGCGGTCTTTCTTTGCATCCTACCCATGGGGGCGGGTTTGCTTCTCGCCGGATGATCCCAGCGCTGTTGCTGACTCTGTCACTGATGTGGTGCTACAGGGAATGGAACTATTTATTTCATCATCTGTGGTACCCATCGGAGGCAGATCTCAGCCTTGGTTTGGTCGCTCCTGTAAAACTGCATTACGCAGTAAGCAGGAGTGTTATCAAGCCTGGGCTGCGGCTTCGGCGACTCGGAATGTAAGCACCAGCATACTTAAAAAGAAGTATAATTTCGCCTCCAGGTCCTTCAAAAGAGTTATTGCCAAGGCAAAGTCAGAGCACATAGGCAGAATTGGCGAGAAACTAGTTCACCTTCCTTCGGGAACCAATGCATTCTGGTCTCTCGCCAAGGCTGTTCAAGGGAATTTCTGTAAGCCATCACTACCATATCTGCACAGGGAGGACGACTCACTGGCCCATGACGCAAAAGACAAAGCCGACCTTCTAGGCTCCCTTTTTGCGTCCAACTCGACTCTTGATGACGGGGGGAAAGCACCGCCGACCATCCCGCAGTGTGAGTGCTCCATGCCGGATGTGCTATTCTCACAGCGCTCGGTTCGCAAAACACTTCTCTCCCTGGACATCCAGAAGTCGAGTGGACCTGACGGGATCCCCCCAATTGTGCTGAGGACGTGTGCTCCGGAGTTGGCACCGGTCCTAACGCGTCTTTTCCGGTACTCCTACTCCCAAGGCGTAGTCCCGAATTCATGGAAGACAGCTTTTGTCCACCCGATCCCTAAAAAAGGCGACCGCTCAGACCCGTCCAACTATAGGCCTATCGCGATCACCTCCTTGTCCTCCAAAATAATGGAATCCATTATCAACTGCCAGCTCATCCGGTACCTTGAGGAGCACCAGCTGATTAGTGACCGCCAATACGGTTTTCGTCGGGGTCGATCAGCTGGTGATCTTCTGGTTTACCTGACCCATAGATGGGCGGAGGCAGTAGAGTCCAAGGGGGAGGCGTTGGCCGTTAGTCTGGACATTGCGAAGACCTACGATCGGGTTTGGCACAAAGCGCTTCTTTCGAAGCTCCCTTCCTATGGGCTTCCCGAGAAATTGTGCAATTGGATCACCAGCTTCCTTGCAGATCGGAGCATCAAGGTCGTTGTAGACGGTGCATGTTCTGACTACAAGCCTATTAACGCTGGTGTTCCACAAGGCTGTGTGCTATCACCAATGCTGTTTCTTCTGCATATCAATGATATGTTGCTAACTGGTAACATTCATTGCTATACGGATGACAGCACAGGTGATGCTCTTTACACCGGCCGTGCTAATATTTCTCGGGAAAACGTCTCCGAGTACCGGAACAAACTTGTGTCTGAAGTCGAGTCTTTGCTGGACAAAGTCTCGGACTGGAAAGGACAAAACTGGGGGCGACTAAATCTAGTCCAGTTTAATCCTCAGAAGACACAAGTTTGCGCGTTTACCACTAAAAAGAACCCCTTTGTCGTATCTCCTCAGTTTCAAGGCACTCCCCTGGTTGCCTCAGCCAGTATCGGAATCCTCGGCGTCGACATATCGAGTGACGTGCAGTTTCGTGGTCACTTGGAAGAGAAGGCCAAATTGGCCTCTAAAAAGCTTGGCGTGCTCAGCAGAGCGGGACAGTATTTCATGCCGGCACACCGCTTGCAACTTTACAAGGCGCAGGTTCGGCCTCACATGGAATACTGTTCCCATCTCTGGGCAGGGGCTCCCCAGTGCCAGCTCCTTCCACTTGACCGCATCCAGCGCAGAGCGGCTCGAACCGTCGACGACCGAGTCCTTTCCGATCGGCTCGACTCATTGGCGCTGCGAAGAGATGTTGCATCTCTTTGCATTTTCTTTCGCATCTACCATGGGGAGTACTCTGAGGAATTGTTCGGATTAATCCCAGCCGCCAAATTTCACGAACGCACATCGCGGCAGAACTCCCGATACCATCCACACCATCTGGATGATTGGCGGTCCACCACTGTGCGATTTCGAAGATGTTTTCTTCCTCGCACGACTTCCTTGTGGAATCGATTACCATCAGCGATTTTTCCGGACCGATACGACTTAGGGACCTTCAAGAAAAGAGCGTACTCCTTTTTAAAAGGCCGGCAACGCATCTGCAATTCCCTCCCTGGTTATGCAGTTGTTCATGGGCGGCGGTAGTCACTTACCATCAGGTGAGCCGCATGCTCGTTTGCCCCCTCTCCTATAAAAAAAAAATATTAAGTACGCACGCTGCTACCTACTCACTTTATATATAAAACTATTTCTCTTTCTCAATAGGTTTGCTGGAAGAGAACTCTTATTAGGGTTAAGCTCGCCTTTGTACATTTTATTTAAATATTTAATAATTGTTACCAACCTATAGTGTGTACAATAAAGAATAAAGAATGATGGCATAAACACAATATTTCCTTAATTTTTTTGGTTTTTTAAACTTATATATGCGTAGAATGTTTTTCTGATGATGAAGATGCTTGGAAATTATTTTATGTGAGTAATCACACATTACATAAATAAAAAATAGTAACATAACAACAGTTACTGGACACTATTAGCAATTAATTGAAAAAAAAAAATAGGTTTTATTGTTAAAAACCTTAGAATTTCAATTTAAAAAAGGAGCAGAATTCGTCTAAGACAAGTTTAGCTTAATATGTTCTATATGATTTAAGGTATCATCCCCTTTAGTCTTTGCACCCATCTTCCAAAGAACCTGTAGATTATAATGTCTTTAGAACCATGCTGTTATATCCATATGGACTAAAGCATACACAATATTTTTAGCACCAGCGATGAGCAATTTTTCGGCTATATCGATGGTTGCATCACGTTTTTACGACTTGATGTGTTTGAGCGTGGTGTAATTCCAGATATGACAAAACTTCTTAAAACGTGCCTGATATTTCATTCCAAAATGGCCGAAAAACTTGTTTCCTTTGTCTTTCGTAATATGACATAATGAATGACGCTCTCCAAAGCAAGCCAGTAATTAGATGTAACCAAAACCGCCTTTGACGCGATTGATGCTTTCGCTTTATGAATAAATTGAGAAGCAGTGCAGCTTCATTATAATCCATGATAATGGTCAGTCAAAATCAATTTTTTTATCCAATTTAGGCTTGTTTGAAGCTCTTATGAATGTTCAACACCAGTTCGCAAAAAAAAAAATCTTTTCAGAGAAGAACGGCAAGAAATTGTAGGGTCTTCTGTTTCAAAGCTGCGGTAATTTCAGTTTTAACAAAAAAAATAGTATAAAAAAACTGGTAGTCGGCCAATTCACCTGCAAGTGCAAAGTAAGTTCTGTGCTCCTGGCCGCTCATAAATGTTTTAATTTCGAATATCGTATTTTTAATACATCTATAGCTGGCGAAATAGTCAAGTTATTAACAAATTCATATTATTAACAAACTAGCTGTGCCCGCGGTTTTACCCACGTATATCACGCGCCTGAGTCTGACTCCTCGCTTATACGTAAAGCCTGCTGGTTTCTCCCGGTTCTCATCTTATGCGTCATTCGTGCGCCGAGCCGAGTGTTGAATTATTTAGATTTTTTTATTATCTTTTTAACTATGCGTCCAAATAACATGCTATAGAGAGCAAAGTTTATCTTTATAAAATTGTCTTGATGATGATTTGCTTGATGAAGTAAATGCAGCATTTATATGCTATGCCTAATAATAACGCTCATAAATCGCTTTTTCATTTTCAATATTTATTTTTGCCACAAAGTACCCTAATTGTGGCTTATGTATAAGAAATAGACATATGCTAACGCGGACTTTTTTCAGATGGCGTACAGATCAATATTTTTGTAGAACATTGTATTTACGTATACAGAATAAATAATAGTAAAGGTAGTAAAGTAGTATCACTAACATTACACAAGCGCAAGCGGATAAAACAGTTCGGGAGTACATTTTTTTCCTATTTGCTTAACAAAAATCAATATTTAAGGCTAGCTGAAAGGTGCAGCCTAATCTGGCTATCATATGATTGCTAGATACGATTTCATGCGAAAAAACGTTGAAATCTTAATTTTTAGACCCTAGCAGAACATACCTGCGCGTTTCGCGCCGGCAGCAATAATTTTTCAATTCGGACTGTTAGTTTCGGATATTAGCGTATTTAAACAAACAAAAAAAAACTCTTCCGCTTTAGTATTTAAGTACAGGTGTGTTGGTTTTATGCCAAAAAAAGAGAAAAAATCTTTACAAATTGGTGGCGCTGCGGTCGAGTTATAAATAAATTTTATATTTACAGTGTAAAACGTCCGGAGAGGAAAACTCTTCCAGAAACTCATAAATATATTAAAATATTTTATCGGGAAGTCGCGTACCACACGCTGCTCGGTGGTAAAGGAAATATATTGCGAGGAAATTTGGATGACTGCGAAATAAGAAAATAGGTTCGAGTATTATGGCAGCACAGCGGATATTTCCTCGACTTAAAACCCACTCAGCGATAAGAGGAGGTCTATACTTATACTTATATATTATTTAGGCCGTAAATTTACTTATTTTAATTTATTTACGTAGCACACGCCATAAACGCACTTAGGAGATTCTATTTTTTTCAGACTTAGTTAAAACCACGGCATTAGCTGATTTATTTGTGCTACGTAAATAAATAAAAGTTAAGTAAAGTTAAAGTTACAGCCTAGATTCGCCCCACTGCTGGGCACAGGCCTTCTCTCATTTCTGAGGGGGTTTAGGGCAAGAAAATGTCTGCCGCGCTGCTCCAATGCGTGTTGGGAACTTCACACCTCTTCGAAATATTTTTTTTTCTTATTTCTCAGGCACATGCATGTTTCCTCACAATGTTATCCTTCACCGCCAAAAAACATATTTTCAACAAAATATTTACCATTTACAAAATCACATCAATCAGTAAGCTAATCACATAACTCAGTAATCTTTATCCTAACTTGCCAATACCAAGTTGTTAGACTATCAGGCTCAATCATAATCATAAATCTTAAAATTATGAATTAGAAGTATGAGCATTAAATCAAATTCAGTCTGTGCACACTGTCTGTCTGTCTGTCCTTTATGCCACACCAACGTCCAGCTATGACTTATAAACAGCTTCTATATTTATTTAGTTCCACCACACTAACAACTTCACCATTCGAACATTTCGTATTAATTCGAAAATAAGCAATTTAAGGGGTGAAATACTCATATCATACACAAACTTAAATAAAATGCTTATTTTTAAAATCAGAATTACTGTGACCTTTTTTACTGGAAACGAGACAATCCATCTGTCTTCAAGGTATCAGCATTTACATTTTTAAATGACTATAGATGTAGATGTCCATGTTTCATATATGACATAAAATATCAAACAAATAAAACAATATTCTTACCTTAAAACTTGAGCAATTGTATTTGGTCCAAACCACTGTCCCACCTCCTTGCCTTCACATGCTCCCATTAATGCAACTTGATGAATGGAATATGGAGCTTGTTTTCTTTCTTCAAATCTTTGAATAATTTTTAGATATGTTGGATCCCTACAACAAAAATAATGTCATCATCATCATCATTACAGCCCTTCACAAGTCCACTGCTGAACATAGGCCTCCCCCAACGAATGCCACAAAGCACGGTCCTGAGCCACCTGCATCCATCAACTTCCTGCATATCTTCCCAGGTCGTCACTCCATCTAGTGGGGGGACGCCCTACACTTCGCCTGCCGGTACGAGGCTGCAACTTAAGAACCTTTCTTCCCCATCGGTTGTCGGTTCTTCGAGCTATATAGCTGGCCCATCGCCACTTCAGCTTAATAATCCATTAGGCTATGTCGGTCACTCTGGTTCTACTGCGGATATCCTCATTTCTAAGTTTATCACGCAGAGAAACTCCGAGCATAGCCCCCTCCATAGCTCGCTGAGCGACCTTGAGCTTCTTCATCCGGCCAGCAGTGAAAGACCACGTCTCAGTTCCATAGGTCATCACAGGCATCACAGTGGTAGAGCCACGCGGCAGCTTTTGCTGTCGCACGGATGGGCCGGCTCGAACCGGGGTGGTACCACGACCTCACAGAAAACCAGTGTGAAGTAGAGATTTACCTCTGCGTTTCGCTTGGTGAGTGCAGGTGGCCGGAGGCCCTTTTTACTGGAAATGAGGCATTCCATCTTAGTCCTCACGGGTGACAACGCATCTACATTTTGATTTGTAATAGAGGATAGATGTAGATGTCTATGGGCCGCAGCAACCACTTACCATCAGGTGGACTGTGTGCCCGTTTGTCACCCTTTTCCTATAAAAAAAAAAGGCAACACGCACTGGTTGTACAGTCTCGTTTTCAAGTTTTGAGGTATACCTGACGAGAAGATGTGCCGTAATTTCCCGAACACTGCCCAACCGAAAACATAATGTATGTTCATATAATCTGTATTTATTTATTTTACAAATTGGTTCTCTTTTACTAATAAATGAATTTTTTGCTATACTTTCATAATATGACAATAACCTAAGTTTAATCCGTTTCTGCACCATAAATATAATAGTTACTGAAAATTTTAAGTAATGTATGTACTAGCTGGCATGTAGATTCTTTTGTTAATTTTAGTCATATTTATGAAATTTGCAAAAAAAAAATAAGTTTCTGGGTAATAAGAAAGAAGCCCACTCCAAGCATTGGGACCATAATATATAGTGTGGGAAAATTACTTCATTTTTGTATACACAAATTACAATACATTTATTTACATAACATATAATAGGCACCATGATTCATACAGATTTTTGGAGAGCATATGACTGCCTAGAGAAACATGGGTACACCCACAAAAAAGTGAAACACTGACCCTGACAATCCATTCATGGTTCCAGAAGGAACTCGTTCACAAAGAATAGAGTCACAATGGAGAGCCGTGAAATGTTTGAAAAAAAAGACAATTATAATCATCCAGAGAATTTTGGTGATGCCATAGTAAAGTATTTGTGGTGGTGGAACACAGCAAAATATCGCAAATATCCAAATGGTGGCAGCTATAAATTATGTTTATAAACTAAGGTAATCATAAAAGTTCATATTTTGGTGTTTTATTGCTTGCAAGCATGAGCAAAGCAAGTACGGGGCTCCGTCGACTGGGCTACTCTCAACTGCGCCATGTTGTGTGGTGTGGGGCATGCCTCCCCCAATTCTCTCCCCCATAAATGAGATTTATATTGTCAAGAACATTACGAAAACATAACCAAACATAACAGTGGTAGAGCCACGTGGCAGCTTTTGCTGTCGCACGGATGGGCCGGCTCGAACCCGGGTGGTACCACGACCTCACAGAATACCAGCGTGAAGTAGAGGTTTACCTCTGCGTTTCGCTTGGTGAGTGCAGGTGCTCGAAGGCCCTTTTTACTGGAAATGAGGCATTCCATCTTAGTCCTCACGGGTGACAACGCATCTACATTTTGATTCGCAAACGAGGATAGATGTAGATGTCTATGGGCCGCAGCAACCACTTACCATCAGGTGGACTGTGTGCTCGTTTGTCACTCTTATCCTATAAAAAAAATGAAATTTTTAAAAATTTATAAAAAAAAAACTAAGCATGTCCAGTAGGGTCACTCTCTCTCACACTCTGACCCCCCCCCCCCCCACATTCCCCACTACCCATCACCTACCAATTCAGGCAACTTACTTTCAAACCTTACCCCAATAGTGTAAGTTGGCTCTTTATGTTTGCAAGCATTATAAAGAACTTATACATATTAAAAGTATAATAATTTAAACAAAACTAATTTTACGGATTTTATCGCGTTTAATTTAACTTCTTAATTTAAGAATTTTCGGGTGCTTTACCCATTGTCACAGGTGGACTCAAAAATCTATATATAAATGAAATGTGATAAAATCCGTAAAATTGGTTTAATTTAATGTGTAATGTTCTAGTAAATACATGAAATCATTATACAATATTTTATTTTTGAATTAACCTTGTCTCAGGACTCCAAACCCAATCCGTCGATAAATGAATTCTGATAAGTGCTACACCTAGTACCATCTGTCCACATCGCAACATACATCCCCAACCTTTATCAGAAGTTAGACCTTCATCTCCAATGGGAACAAACCCCTTCCTATATGTACACCAAATAATAGAACTAATGTCGCGTCTTATACGATCCAAATCTGAAATATAGAAAAAATCAAATTTATTGCATATTTAGTTGATAAATGTTGTAGGTTGCAAATGTAACATACAAAAATGTTAATAGAGCATTACGAGTTCCTACCTTGAATGGCGCTATATTTTTTCCCCAAAATCCAGACATTCTCCTTTGTCTGAGGAATATCATCGGGTTCAATAGTGGTACCGTCAGATGATAAATAACAAATATCAAACATGGCATCCATAATTTAATATAGTTTTTTCGTGTCGGCTATAAACTTAAAATGCCAGTAAGGTGATAAAAAAGGAAAATTATCAGTCACGGTATACACAAACACTCGTCTTGGGTTTTGATTTTGACAGTTGACACATAAATAAAATATTTTGTATTTGTTTGTGATTGTTTTTACGATTTGTTAATACACACAGGCAAAGGTATTTGACCATACTGCATTGGATGAATTTTATTCACAAAATTCTTTACTTCACTTCACTCGCTTTTTCTCAAATGAGCGCACAGACCCAGTTAACCTCATAGATATAGTATTAAACTCCATAATAAACCGAAGTATATACTATATCTATGGTTCACCTGATGCTAAGTGGATGCCATAGACTTAGTATCTTATAGACTAAGCATTCCGTGACGTCATCAGCGTGTGAAAGGAATGCACGTATATAGTTAGACATAAGAGTAAGGGAGAAGCAAAACTATATTTCTTGTCTTTTTATAGGTATGCGTTTTTGAATGTTTTCCCTCCTTTATTTGACATAAACGATGTCAAGCTTTTGTGAATAACATTGATATTATAAGGAAACAGGTAATTGAATTTAGTGTTTTAGTTATAAGGTAAGGTAAAAAAGATGGTAAGATGTAGCATTTTTGGATGCAACAGCGTCAGTCAACAACGAATTGATAATATTATCTTTCATGGGTAATTTTCTTTTTTGCTCACATTTGCTACTTGTATTGATTAATATTATTATTATTTATACTTTATTGTACACCACAAAAAACGATAAAAAAGAACAAATTACAAGGAGTAAAACTTAAGAGGTAGGTACAATAAGGCGGTCTTATCGCTAATAAGCGATCTCTTCCAGACAACTTTAAGATTAGGAGAAAGTTGTTCTATTGGACAGTGGGAGGTGGTGTATATTATAGTAAACTTACATACTAATACCTAAATAAACTAAACTGATATATAATAAAAAAATACACTAATATATACATTCAAAATATAATAGACATACATAAGATTAAGTAGGCAAATATACATAAAAATTACATAAGTAAATACAGAGAGGATACAAAAAATACATGTCGCAAATGATGACCAGTAGTTAATGCACTGTTAGGTAGTAATTTTTGACGTCAGTCTTAAACTTTTCTAGTGTTTTCGCACGACGAATTTGTGAAGGAAGATCATTCCATAAGCAGCTGGCCTTGACTGTGAAGGAGTTTTTAAAGTATTTAGTTCGATATGAATGTGGTGCGAGTATAAGTTCTCCGGCTGACCGTAGAACTCTGTCCTTGAAACCATTATAGATGTCTGCCAATGTTATTTTTCGGTAACTTTTATTAAATATTTCGAGATGTCAAAGCGGCAGACTTATTGCTATCATGTTTTTTACACATTTAACACCTTAGCGGCTCTATATCGACCGCCGGTCAAACTAAAGAGTCCCCGTTTCATGTACCTCAGGTATAGGGGATTTACTGAAAAAAGTGAAGCTTATTGAAATACAGTAAGTCTGCCGCTCACTGGCTCTTAAGCTATAAAAAGGGTCTCCGGTTCTCTACCTTCACTATATGAAAAACAACAGCATTCAGCTGCTAATTTACGCTGGCATCTAATTACTTCGCTAATGCATTTCATTGCAAAGTTATTGGGTGATGATAACGACATCTTAGCTTAACCCAGTGGACATTTAAGGGCAACTAAATCTCAAGCCGCCATAGCAGATAAAAAATTCAAAATTGATGTCACTATCAAAGCATTTGTAACATTTCTTCTCTTTATATTGTATATATAGAGTATATAGTATATAGTATATATAGTCAGTGCTACTAATAGTTTACATGCGCAGACATATAGTAAATAAAATCGCATCACTTTCACGTATCAATCCACTTCAAACAATTATTGAAACGATAATACGAGAGTTTGTATTTGGTTTTGTGGATTTTGCCTAGATTTCATCTTGGAGGTTTTGTATTATAAATAATTTGCCACACACAGGCACGGAGTGAATATCACAGAAACAAAACACCAGTTACCATGTTTATATGTATTCTATATGCTATTTATCTTAGTCTCAAAACAATTACTAAATAATTAATTAACAATTTAATTAGATCTTAGCTTAAACTCTCTCATCTTAATATTTTATACTAAACGTAAATCAGATAATTTTTCAGGAAAATACAACTTATTAAATTATTAAATAATAAAAATAATTAAGTTTATTTCTTTACCAGGAGTTGATAATACCAGGATTGACTACACTTATAGTACGTGCTTACGGATCTGTAACATAACGAACAAATAGTTTTGTATACCAATTTGTGAATGAAAGACAAGTATGTGTATAGCACTTGAAACCGTTCACGGCGGCCGCCCATAATCCTCTATCATTTGAATAGGCTGAAGTGTTAAAATGCCAGCTAATATCCATATTTGCAATGTTATCAAAAAAGTCCTTGTTGATGGTTTCCATGATATCCCGATATTCCCGTTTCAAAACTCTGTTGGCACCTACAAAAGCTGTCTTCTATGAATGAGGGCTAATAATTTTCTGCTCAATAGATGTCGCTAGTTGACACTGAGGTAAAGTTTTTTTTTACACAATATCATTTAATTGAGAAGTTGGTTTTTAATAAAATTTTATCAGTTTATAGAGTATTAAAGTAATACACAAAACAATGCGTCAGTGATTTGCTCTTTAATTTTTTGCACATTTTTTAATTTTTCTACTTTTATGAATATCTGTGGTTTGCTTTATTTATTTTTAATGTTATTAATATAAAATATAACTAATAGCGCAGAAAGAAACAATAACTTTTACATTTTCCGAACATAATTTGTTCGGAAAATGTAAAGGTTATTGTAACTTCCCCGCTGTCAAATATTATATCCCACTTTCTAGTGGCACCGCCTTGGTGGCAGAAAAGTCGTGGATGCCTTCATTCGGGACAACGCCTAGGGAGTAGGATTACTGGAAAATACGTGGATCGTCACTCTATCTATTGGAGATCGCCATACACTTCGCTTAACGGTACGAGTTTGCCACTTGGGAAACTTTCTTCCCCATCGGCTCAGGACCGTGCTTTGTAGCTTTCCTTGGGGGTGGCAAATGATCAGTAGGGGACTTATGAAGGGCTGTAATGATGATGATAACACTAAATCTTAATGAACATTCATTTTGCAAGTTCATTTTCAAGTTAAATTGTTAATATTAACCCCCTAAACAACTCTTATAAACTTTTTATATTAGAGCATTTTCGACCGTTGCGTATTTAGATGAATTGCTAAGCTTTGAGAGATGGGAGAGGTGTCGTCACACCTCGAGCGCGTGAAATCTCAGGAATTCGAAAACCACTCCGAACTTCTCGTATTAATAATTATTGACTGAAACTGAAACATAAACTATTGTGATGTACGTAAAATAAGTTTTTTAATAGATATACTTGAATGCCAAATTTTTACCTATTTGTCAGGCTCATTCACTAGATTGCTCGTATAGTAGTAATAAGTCTAATCGTATTTTCTTCATATTTTAGACATTTATTAAAGTAATAAAAAATAAACTTGTATGCAGTACACACGGTAAAAGAGAAACCTTCAAAAAATTGCGAGCAAAATTGCTTTGTGCCAGCTTAAAATCTAGTTCATTCTATAAATAAAAATTTTGTCGAACAAAAACTGATTAACCCTCAAGTTGGTACGTAAAATAGACGCTAGATGTTCTAAACGACTAATTTAATATAATTCGCTAAGTTATAAAATCGGATGGTTATGAATGGATTGGTTAAAATAATTTTATTTAATATGGTTAGTTTAATTTATTTAATATATTTGTTAATTTTGAACTCTTTATTTTAACAGTTTAAAGTTATATTAATCATCTATAAAGTACCGTACACAGAAGAGACCGAGATAATAGGAAACTATAACACATATATTGTATTCTATCTCATTCTTTCGCAGGCTAAATCCTATAGATGTATATGTTTGTCTCTTTTTAGTGTAAAGTTTTCGTTTCTTCGAGTTTGAAAAAACAACAATTCTAAAGAAGTTTTCACTTCAATAAATAAATAAAAACAGCTAAAAAAAGCAAGTATATCGATGTCGATTATTGCTGTCTTGTGAAATAACGTTATACATAATACTACTATAAAAAAGGATGCCATTTTTCTAAATCTGAAAATACCAGTATTCTTACTCTTATAAATATTTGGCATAGTATATAGCAGTGTTTCTCAAAGTGGGCGATAAGCGAGAAAAAAATGGCGCTGGTTGATTTGTAATTTCATTTACAAACTTTATATTTAAAATTACTAAAATTAAAACCTACCTACTACTCCATATCGAATAATTAGTTAATATTTCTGCCCTATATGATGGTATATAAACTAGAAATACTTAACATAGATTTCTTAGGATAACCCGTACGCCGTACGCAATCAAGTTGTAACAAGTTTTTGTTAAATAACGCTATTGGTGCAATCCGTTAGCAATCGGCTGGTTCATCGATACTTGTCTTAACTTGCTCAGAACGATTGAGAGTCGAAAGAGATAAACGAGTTTGTGCATGTTTGTCTTATTTCTGTTGGTACGTGCTGTATTTAAATCCTATATAAAAGCTCGTAATAATTTTTATATTTTCATTAGAGGTTTCGCGCGCAATCTTTAAAGAAATATTTAAGTTCCACACTTTATTTCCATATTTGTAAAATCAAAACCATGTCGAAAGCAAAAAAAAAGAAGAGATGGCAATATAATGCAGAATATATTAAATATGAGTTCATAGAAAATTCGACAAATCCATCTTTGCCTTTGTGCCTTCTTTGTTTAAAAACATTTTCTAACGAAGCGATGAAGCCCTAAAGACGTTAAAATAATTTGAATAACATACATCCAGATAAGAAGGACAAAAATGTAGCCTATTTTCAAGACCTGGAAATGAAGTATTATGCTCAGCCAAGTGTATCAAAACTTTTTTCGATGGCTGCTAAGTAAGACGATGACGGATCTTGAGCTTCATACAATACTCTTTGTTAATTTCTCAAACAGGTTAACCACACACCACCGGAGAAAGGTTAATTTTGCCGGCAATAAAATAAGTTATAACTACTGTACTCCATAAACCGGCGGCAGTTCATAATTCGAAAAATTCCTTTGAACAATAGTTCTGCGCAAAGACGAATTGATAAAAGGGCTAAAAACATTGAAGAGTCCTTGTGCAATCATCTGAAGACTAGTCAATTTTTAATTTAGTTGAATGAGTCCACTTTACCAACTAATGAAGCATTGTTGCGTTGCTGTCTTACGTGAGGTTTATTTGCTAGAAATTTAGAGACAGATACAAAAGGAGAAACCATATTTAAAACACTGGAAAAGTTTTGTGATGAAAAAGGAATTCACATGAAGAACATTATATCAACTACTACAGATGGTGCTCCAGCTATGACGGGGTGTTAAAAAGGCTTTTTAGCGTACTAAAAAAACAAAATTCCAGATGTGCTTGCTGTACATTGCGTTATATATCGACATCATTTGGTTGCTAGAAATTTAAGTGAACGACTGTTTCAATCATTGCAACATGTCATCAGAGCAGTCAATAAAATCCGAAACCACTCTTTAAATAACAGATTATTGAATCAGCTTTGTGTTACTAATGATGAAGATTTCAATCGATTTGTGTGAAATACCACACAAAAGTGCATTGAATATCAGAAGGAAATTGTTCGATTTTACAATCTGTTTGACTCTGTCGTAGAGTTCTTGGAAAACAAAGACACAGAATTGCGCGACAACCTCATCACATTAAAGGATGATATCGCATACCTGACAGACCTTTATGAATTGCTTTATTATATGAATTCTCCAACTTCAAGGCGATGACTTGAACTTAATAAGAACAAAAACTGTCGTCGCTGCTTTCATAGCCAAGCTGCTCTTACACAAGAAGAATATCGGCAGATGTGAGATCCATAATTTTCCCAATTTATCACTACCCTGCAACAACGACGACATTTTTTGTCTACTGCCAACATTTGGAAAATATCCACAGTGATTTCATTGAAAGATCTCAGGACATTTTCATCAGGAAATTGGAAATACATATAGCAGTATCACCCAAACTGGAAGAAGAACTTAAAGAAGACAACCAACGAGGAAATAAAAATCAAATTCATAAATGGCTACCAAGAGCCGTAATTATTTATTTATTATTTTATTTAAAACTTCATATACCACATGTGTATATGAAGTTTTAAATAAAATAATAAATAAATAATTACGGCTACAAAAGTCAATCCCGCAGTTGTACCCTGGATTGTGGTTGATCGTTCAACTATTTTTGATAGGATTTCCATCGTAATATTTGTGTGAACGTGGATTTAGCGCAGTGACAACGCTGCTTACTAAAAAAAAATCGTTTACATGTTACCGAACGCGGCGACTTACGACTGTCTTTGAGTAAAATCGAACCTGATACGAACAAAGTTGTCAAAAATCATTAAATTCATCTATCTAAATAGATTAGTTTTAAAACTATAATTGATTACCTATCTATATTGTTTCTTTTAATTTGATTAAAATATATTCTTAATATTATAAAGTTGCGTTTAAATTGCTCTCACTGTTAATAATGCTAGTTTATAATGTAAGTATAAACACCTGAACCGACTAATATAGCACACCATAATTACTAAATTAATTAAAGTAATGAAATTGTAAGTTTTAAGTTTTAGGAGTGTATAAAAAATTGGTGGCCCTGAAAAATCATTTATTTTAAAGGGTGCGGTAAAAGAAATAAGTTTGAAAATCTCTTATAAAGAGAGCAAAGGTGATCCAACTTGACCATTTGTCATTCAAGCTCTACTCATAAATTATTAATTTCCTTTTTTTCATATATATTAAATTAAATAAAAAGTAATACGTTCACTGATATGTATATCAATAACAAGTTTACACAACAATTAACCAAAAATTGTACATGTAAACATTGAGAAAGAAAAAATTGACCAAGGCCGTGTCGGGCCACACCATAGACTTTGTATCTTAATCTATCTTTGTATCTTAATCTTTGTATCTTAATCTTTGTATTTTAATGTCAATCCTCTATCTACGGGCAACACACAATGTAGAGGTAGGGTTCAGTAGTTGCCCGTCACAATTCGTGGGCTTTCTTGATAATTAGAATAATAAGTGAGTTCGTGGTTTGACTGCTATAACGACAAAAACGGGCTTCTTTTCTTATTTTCTTGACTTATAGGAAGTAGTATTCACATTTACAAAAACTTTGCGATTTTGAAAAGAATACAATTTACATCAGAAAATTCACATACCAAGGTACAAAGATGATCATAGTTCTATGTATATATTCCCAACAGTGCAACCCTAAGATGTACATATAAGACCGTGACGAATCTTTACATAAACTACCACTTGCCTAAATTATCCTAACGTCGCCCGCGTAAATCAAGAGTGACTAATGAAACCATATGAGGCTATATGATTGTATGAAAACTTTGAATGAGACCCACAATAACTATCAACTTTAAAATAAGTGAAAGTAGCAAGTAAGTAAGAAAGATCCTGCCTGCCTATTCCGCAAATGAAAAATTTAAGCTATAGTAGTAATGCAGATGACGGGACCAGCACCATTGCACGTGCGGCACGGTAGCCGTCTGTGCAGTTAGACAGAATTCTTGTAAATAACACGTGTTCCGCACACCTGCACCATTGCACCTGCAGTGGCGCTCGTTTTGCTTGTATAAAACCGACGGCGCAGCCGCCGTTCTCGTCTTGGCTCTGACGTGGAACGGTACGCTTGTCGTATTCCGTTACTAGTTTATCCTCGACTCGTTGGATAATTAATTCGTGTAAACGAATTATTATTATTCCTAACTACAGAATTAGTCTCTGTACTATACCCAATTACCCTTTCTACATCAGAAGTGGGATAAAGTCCCCATTTTTGCCCACATTTAATCTTCGAATAGTATGAGGATTATTACATTTGTGGAAGACTGTAATGCATTCCGCATTGATGAATCTGTTTTTATGTTAAATACCGTAATGAAATTTGCTATGCTACTTACGATATTTTCGTATCATTAAAGTGTAGAGAAAAGATAAAGTGAAATTATTTAAGCCAATTTTTTTTAATTTGTTCGATTTGTATTAAAAGTACCACGCAAGTATTTTCATTATTTCTTGATATGTTAACAAATGTCGAAAGAAGTTGGAGGCTTTCTAATTAACTTATTCAAGTTATGTTGTAATTTGATAGTTCACGCGAAACATGATTATCATTTGCTATATTTTGAAGTTCAAAACTTTTAAGGGATGTACCAAAATAAAGGATTAACTTTAACACGCTATGAATTGAAAATAATAAGTGACATTTTTGTGTTCTAATGTGTTGATCAGTGTTGCAGTTTGCTCCGAATATTGTGTCGTCGACAAGATTGGGGTTTCATGTCGAGGGATTCATAGAAGTCTCTACAACAATGATTAATGAGGAAGATGTTGTGACGGCTAATCGAAAATGGTCAGGTACGGCCGAGCACTGGTAAGATTGAGCCTACACCGCTACAGAGGGTAACTTATCGGCTGATCTTACGGCAGGGCAATTTAAGCGGCCGCCGAACATATGGTCCTTTGGTGCTATAAATGAACGTCTGAGGCTTGGTCGGCTTTCGTAGGTTTTGCGCAGTTGCCTCCTTCCCTTTGAAATATGTGGTGGTATCCGTTTCTACACATAGTTTCCGTTTTTTGCAATGTTTTCAAATGTCATACAGTTGCCGTTTCTTAAGAGAATATGTGATGAATTTTGGAAGCTCGGAATTCCATGGTTCGCAATACATTTATCTCGATTTCTTTTAATTTTGCAAAGCAGTACGACGATTCGCTAGCGCTAGTACGGCGCGACGGCTCACTGGCGCGAATGTAGCACAAACGCATCAGAACGGAAAGCTGGAGTGCGTTTGTCTGGAGGTAGCCAAATTGGCGCGTCCATGACTTAAATGAAGTCTGGTATGGTCGACCGTTGTAATATTTAACAAGAGTTAATATCTGTTAGCAGGTGGTGATAACTGATAGACCGTATGCTGTTTACTATCAACCGCACGAGGACGTGCGACAGTCAGAGATAGCCGTGTCTGTGCATCTAGAAAATACTAGAGACGTTGCAACACTCTAGCGAAGTAATTATTCTTGTGCAGGAAAGGAACATGGAGTTGCAGGAAGGCAGGTCTGTGCTGCACTGGGATGTGTCGTGTTGCTGTTGGTTTACATACTTAGGTGTTATCATGTCACTACGTCCCTCACGATACACTTTTGTGTGATTGTGAAAGGTACATGTTTGCGGTATGGTTGGTCTGTACCTGTTCTATATTGAATTGAAAAAAAAGAGAGTAAGAAAAAAAAGTGGTTCTTACTATCATTGCAGGGCGTTTGCCGGTCCAATGATATAGATACAGGGAATAGTGATTCCGGACTAGCAAATAGTACTTGAAAAATAATTTAAAATTAAAAATTTTGTACAGCCGACTTCAATATAGGTTATTTGAGAATAACTCAATAACCATTGGTCTCACCTTGATCAAATTCATATGGGACCACACGAGAACTATTAGCTTTCATATAAAAAAAGAATCATCGAAATCGGTTCGCCCAGTACAAAGTTATGAGGTAACACACATAAAAAAAAAAAAACATACACTCGAATTGAGTACCGTCTCCTTTTTGGAAGTCGGCAGAAAAAGAGAGTAAGAAAAAAAATAGTTCTTACTATCATTGCAGGGCTTTGTGCCGGTTCAATGATATAGCTATAGGGAATAGTGATTCCGGACTAGCGAAAACAGTACTTGAAAAGAAAAAGAGAAATAGAAAAGCTACAGACTAATCATTCCAATCTCGCATAAAGTTGATTAAAGTTTTGTGGGGCTTACTGCCGGAACAAAACTGATTGTAGCCCAAGTCTGAAGGGTCAATATAGACCGGACCAGACGCTGTTATGTCAGGATAGTCGAACGATGGTTTTTTTATCTACAGATAACTAAAATTGTGATGGAGCGCGTGCGAGGACGCACGCATGTCGGTATGGCCGTGACGGGACCAGCACCATTGCACGTGCGGCACGGTAGCCGTCTGTGCAGTTAGACAGAATTCTTGTAAATAACACGTGTTCCGCACACCTGCACCATTGCACCTGCAGTGGCGCTCGTTTTGCTTGTATAAAACCGACGGCGCAGCCGCCGTTAGGACAGTCTTGGCTCTGACGTGGAACGGTACGCTTGTCGTATTCCGTTACTAGTTTATCCTCGACTCGTTGGATAATTAATTCGTGTAAACGAATTATTATTATTCCTAACTACAGAATTAGTCTCTGTACTATACCCAATTACCCTTTCTACACATACAAGTAGTCTTCTGCACAAAATGTTTATTTTTAACAGTTTACAATAACATTACAAAGTTATAATGAAGCTAGTTTTAGGTCATTTTCTATGAATTTGTAACAAAATTTTTACTAATCCAAATGCCTTTTATTAATGTCATTACTCATGGGGGTATATTGCCATAGTTGCCACGCTTGGCGAGCAGGTTGGCAACCGCAGTTTTTTATTGTAATTTTGCTGTTATCAGAAAGATGCTGCTGCCCATCCTCTGCCTCAGTTTCCCTTTGTTGCCTTTTACGACACCCACGGGAAGACATGGGGTAGTGGGTATTCTTACCCGCCACTACACGGGCTTATTTGCACACTTCAGCACCATAGACCACAAACATACCCTTCGGCAAATTGTATAGAAGTCGTACAATTTGCTTCTATGTCTGGTGTATGTGGAATATGAGAAAGCCTTTGATTCCGTCGAAATTTGGGCGGTCCTGCAGTCCCTTCAGCTGTGCCAAGTTGACTGGCGGTATTTCAAAGTGCTTGTACAGTAGGGCTACGATGGCTATCCGAGTACAGAACCAGAGTACGAAACCTATTCAATTGCAGAGAGGTGTAAGACAGGGTGACGTTATATCCCCGAAACTCTTCACCGCTGCATTGGAAGACGATTTCAAGCTTCTGGACTGGAAAGGATACGGTATTAACATCAATGGCGAGTACATCACTCACCTTCGACTTGCCGACGATATAGTCCTTATGGTAGAATCGCAGGAGGACCTAAGCACTATGCTCAATGACCTCTATAGTGTTTCCCAACGGATAGGTCTTGTTCACGCCTTGAGTTGCCTCTACAAAGGTCGATTGGGCTAGGGCCCATCGTAGCCCCCACAATTATTCTATAAGGGCTGCTAAGCCAACAAAAACCTACCGATCTCCGGAGGTAGGGTTGACCATAGTACCAGTCAGGTGATAAGTGAGGTGTATGTAAAGTGGTGTGCGAAAGTGTATATACATGTAACCTGACGGCCCGATGTAATCGGACAGAAGATCCACAGGCGGTGCTGTTCTCCCAATGTGCTCTCCCTCCAGTGGTAGTTCACCAATTGAAAACTTCTGCCTTCATTTCACTACTTCAGTTTATCAACTTTATTGTACACTATTTAAATCTATCAACTTTACTGTACATTTAATTAACTTCAAACTCCACTAAATCCCCGTTAATCGTAATCAAACAAGTGACACACAGCACAACTCATGAACGGTCGATCAAAGTTCAACTTCCATTTTCACTTCAACAAAGGATAATTCGAGCACACGCAGTCTACTCTCGAGTGACAAAGTTAGCATTCCGCACGACAAGCTAAAATTCTTTCGTACGATATTAACAGGCCACACAAGCAAATTAAATATTGCAAATGCGCTTCAAAATGCAATCACTATACAAATTGACGTAAATTACTTACAAACAAAGGTAATTTGATCATTCAACTCAACAAAATAGCATCGTTATCACTTCAATCGCTCAAAACAGACAACTTCATTCGAGACGGTCTTAAAGAGACCCAAATCTTCGATAGTAAATTAGGCGCGCATAATTACTCAAATTCTAGACCATAAAATCAAAACTGGCCGCGCGCAACCGATCCAGCGGTCGCAAACAATACAAACTAGTCGACAAAGCCGCAACGATCAAGATACTGACTTCGCACACGCGTCCGGCGCCCGCGCCCTCTGCCGCGACCCACACGGGAGAGGGGGCGACGGTGACCTTTACAAAGTCAGCGGAAGGACACGCGTGTTGAATGCAAATTTCAAGTGCCAATATTTGGCTTAAACAGGTCTTAAGATGTACATGGACAAAATAAAGATCATATTTAATGTCCATGTCACACCTACGCCGGTAGATGTTGAGGACACTAAGCTCGAAGTTGTTGACGAGTATGTTTACCTGGGACAAATAGTCCGACTAGGTAAATCCAACTTCGACCGAGAGGTCAATCGACGGATTCAACTCGGCTGGGCAGCATTCGGGAAATTACGGCACATCTTCTCGTTAGGTATACCTCAAAACTTGAAAACGAGACTGCACGACCAGTGCGTGTTGCCAGTGATGATCTATGGATCTGAGACGTGGTCCTTCACTGCTGGCCGGATGAGGTGAGGTCGCTCAGCGAGCTATGGAGAGGGCTATGCTCGGAGTTTCTCTGCGTGATAAACTTAGAAATGAGGATATCCGCAGTAGAACCAGAGTGACCGACATAGCCCAACGGATTAGTAAGCTGAAGTGGCAATAGGCCGGCCATATATTTCGAAGAACTGACAACCGATGGAGAAAAAAGGTTCTCGAGTGGCGGCCTCGTACCGGCAGGCGAAGTGTAGGGCGTCCCCCCACTAGAAGGAGTGACGACCTGGTAAGTTATGCAGGTGGCTCAGGACCGTGGTTTGCGGCATTCCTAAGGGGAGGCCTATGTTTAGCAGTGGACTTGTCAAGGGCTGTAATGATGAAAATGATGAAATGCCTTTTATAAGTTGTTTTATAACTTTTCACATTTCCAAAAACGGTGATTTAATTGGTAGCGGGGGGGGGGGGAGGGGGAGTAGATACTTATTATATATCTAATGAAAAATATCATTTTAAAGCAAAATATTTCGCAAACGGACCCCTGAAACGAAAAGACGTTTTTCCACACCCTAAGTGTTTTTGAAAGATTTATCCAACGATATATATCCACACGATGGAATAGACGAGTAAATAAAAAGTCATCCTTTATTTACATATATGGGAAGTATCAAGAATAATAATGTTTTTCAGTGTATTTTATTTAAAGACAGTTTAAGAGTTTTGGAATATGTCGTTGCCAGGTATAGTTCGAGATATTTCATTATACAGGTTGGCCCATAAGTCCCTTGAAATGTCAAAAAATAATAAAAAAAAAATCTAATGACATTATGAAAAAGGTTTTTATTTTGTCATAATCCTTATAAAATGGGAATTATTTTTTTAAAATTACATCATCTAAATGTAATCCGTTACGATCGCGGCACTCCTGTAAGCGACGTTTAAAATTATCCATCACTGCGCGGCAAGTAAGCTCTGTAATGTTTGCCATTTCTCTTTGGATATTTTCTTTCAGGACGTCAATTGTCCGCGGGTTGGTTTCGTACACTTTAGTCTTAAGATAACCCCATAAGAAAAAGTCCATTGGGGTCAGATCTGGACTACGTGGTGGCCAAGGAATATCTCCTCTTCGAGAGATCACTTTATTAGGGAAAAGTTGACGGACGACCGGCATAGCGACGTTAGAGGTATGGGCAGTTGCTCCATCTTGTTGAAACCAGGTCCGCGTATTGAAGCCTGGAAAATTCTGCAACTCTGGTGTAAAAAAGTCCTGGATCATAGCTACATACCGTTGTGAAGTAACAGTAAGCGCGCGGCCTCTGCCGTCCTCAAAAAAGTAAGGGCCTATAATGCCATGCGCTGACATAGCCGCCCAAACTGTCACTTTAGGGCTATGTAAGGGCTTTTGATGTTTGCGATTTGGATTTTTGCAACTCCAGTAGCGACCATTTTGCTTATTGACATGGCCGTTGATGTGAAAGTGAGCCTCATCAGAGAATAACACGTTATTAAACGAAATAAAGCGGTTCAACATTTCATTTGCGAAATTTAGTCTGTGGATAGTGTCAGTATCTTTTAATTCCTGTACTAACTGAATCTTGTACGGGTGAAGATGTAAATTTTTCTTTAAAGTTCGCTGTAACGATGTTCTGGGTAAGTTTAATGCACTGGAACGCTTACGAGTAGACTGGGTAGGAATTTCACGAATTGAGTGTTTCACTACATCGATGTTTTCTTCCGTCCGTGATGTCCTTGGTCGACCTGACCGTTGTTTATCCAACGTCGAACCACTCTCTTCGAACTTAATAACCCAGTTCTTAATCGTTTGAACACTTGGAATGTCTTTAAAGTTGCGTAAATTCTGATATTCTCAAAATTTACGCCGCGCAATGGTAGCCGAATCATTGTTTCGATAAAACTCGCGCACACAAAATGCACGGTCCGCACCGGTGAAACGCTCCATGGCGACTGAATTCCCAGAAACCGTCGGTACTCCCCCCGCACCGCGCGCGCCACTTTAGCGCGCCTTTTGTATTTTATTCGAAATTTACATTTATAACGGCTTATGGGCCACCTTGTATTTTGCACATATGCGAATCATGGGAGCTTGCTTACTAAGATGCATTCTAGTGCAAGGTATGTGAAATACTTTTCCGAGAAGAATATTGCAATAGTCAGGATATCTACTTGGTACTGAGAGGGGAACTCGTTCAAGCAGCTTACTGCACTTGAATTTAGAATGGATTATTTTATGTAAGAAACACGGGTCACGTATCTTCTGTCTACTTCCAAGAAACATAATTTTAAATTCAATCAATCTTTGATTATAGGGCTGTCTGTGTGAGATACCAGTGGCATGGAATGTAAGGTGCCGTGTAAAGCGCGTTGTATGCTTTCAATGCGTTGAGAATGTAATTACACGCATAATCTTTCAATCGGTTTCCCCTTTTGCTATATGCTATATTATTATATCTGCCTTATTATTATTATTATATTATTACATCCATTGACAAACCCACTGTTGTACTTAGGCCTTCCCCAAGGAATTCCACAAAGATTATTCCAAGATTCCATGCCTAATCCATGGTTATCGTAATAAAAATGTCATAATGATCTTTCAAGTTGACACCACGTTGACACTTACTCACTTGATATTGACATTGATAATCATTTGTGTTTGTATCCACTTTACATTTTGACAGTTCAATAAACAAATTAGTCTGACCTAATGTCAAGGCCAAAGAGTATATAGTAGAAAAAAATAGTTTTAGTACATAAGGCCAAAGACATTTTTTTTTAAATGAAGGTAAATATAACTTAGAGTCATTAATAAGTTCTTATCCAAATATAAAAAAATATCAACAATTAAAATATCGAACACAAATATAATAGCAATCTTCCTAATTTAAATAATGATAACTTCGTAAACTTTTTGTACACTAATCTATGTGAAAGTTATTCGCGTTCATTAGTACCTCAGTGCTTCCATCAAATGTTATTTCGGTGAACCACACTGTTCTTGCTTATTTCTTTGTGTAAAAACCTAGAGGCGCCATCTATGGTGTATAGCGCGCATTACTATCCAACAATGCCAGCGCAAATACCGACATCCCTAATAGTCACCCTCAGGCATTGTCTCATTTTTATAGACATCGATAGAGGTCGCTACGTACGAAATTTAACATGGTTACGCTAGAAACGAGACGAATAAGGTTCGGGCTTATATATCTACACAAAATAGTACACTACGATTGATTTTCCGTCCTTGCTTGCGTCGATTAACATAAACATAAACAGTGACCGCAACCCTAAACTCCAAGTGTACCGTAACATCATATTACAACCAATGATATTATAAAGGAAAGATACGCTACGTTCATACTAAGCGGCGTCACAGAAGAGACATTGAATATAAAAATAGGCATATTACACTGGTAATGATATATTAAATAAAACTATAAACAACATTGTTATATATTTATTCACAAACAAATTCTCAGTCACATCAGTGTCCTGAAAAAGAAGAAATTGTCTTAATTGTTACTGTAAATTATACAAGAATGATAGTAGTAATTAATTAACCAAAATTGACTGCACAGGTTGTCTAGTGATTTAAGTGCCACTAGTAACGGGTTCGATTCCTACACGGGACAAAAATGTTTGTGATCCCTAAATAAAAAAAAAAAACTTAAATTGCCATTGTTAATAGTTGATACAGTTACATACCAGCACTTCGGTTCTATAATATAAGGCACCAAAATGTCAGAAATAGAGAAAGTTGACATAAAAAAAGACTCTGAATGACTTCTTGTGCAACTAAACAGTGTTCTAATAATTCAAGAAATAAAAATAAGATACACGGGATAACAATTTGACTTCGCCATGGTAGTGAGAGCGAGATAGATAATACAAACATGCGCGAGAGACACAATACGCGATAAAATAACGCGATTTCGCTCGCACAACTACGACGTTTCCTATCTCTGTCCTTGTCTATCGTTAAATTTAACCTGTGATTATCATAACAGATGTGTGTGAACATTCCGTTTTCTTCACACTAAGCCGTGTTTCGACGGCTATCTCTCTTTCTGCACATGTTGTACTCTCGAAGTGGGCGGTGTTTTGTAAAAGTAAGCTCTATTATAATGCTTATAGATATGAAATATGCATGTCAATATATGTAGCCAGATGTTTGAATTTGCATCATGCCAACAGCATTATTTATTTCTCCATTGAAATGCGCGTTGCATAGTTCAAGTTACACGTATTTAGTAGTTTTCTAAATTGAGAGATTAACTGAGATTTAGGCCCGTATTCACAAACGACACATACATAAGTATGGTAGCAACACTATGCTAAGTAAGGTATTTCTCACTGCGTTCGTCATGGCAGGCCGTTCATTTCATGAACAATACTTAGTGGACTCTTTGTTGTGCAGACACATAGCAGTGAAAGGGGCGCCGTGATTGGTTAACGTTGTGACGCGACTTCACACGAGTTGAATGACAGATAAAAAATAATAACACGTGTTGTTTTCTTTCAGGTAAAAGACGTTACTGGTACTGTTATTATAGGGTACTTATGCATAAGTATTATTAAAATAATGTGGATTTGAAACTGTTGATAGGTAGATTCACTGAATTGTTATTACAAATCTGGAAACTCCCAGATGAATAAAATCTTAAGGCCACTACTAACTTTCAAAAGATCTGCATTTATTAGAGGCAGAAGTATATTTATAACGATATCTTTTGAAAACCTAAGTGACTTTAAAATTCATTGGCACTGTAATAATGAAAAGGATTTTGAAAGTCGCGTATCACTTTTCTTGTGCAAATCGTTCTTTGCACGTTTATTCTCTCCAGGATATAATTATCAAAATCATCTTCGCTGCTGTAATCCATTGCAATTATTCAAACAAAACCAATCAGCGTATCACAAATCAACAAACAAGCTATATACCCCATACCAGTCTGACATTTGCGTTGATTTGTCGCACTATGCATAGCGTAAAGTAGCTAGCGAGCTACTTTATCTGTGCGTTCATTTTGATGAGCGCATAGTGTCTTCTAACACTAAAGTGACGTTTATGAAACAAAATTTCGTCCACTGTGCGTTAAAGCCTACTGTGCGCACGGATAGTATCGTTCTTGAATACGGGTGTTAATTATTCATAGTATTAAGTTCTAAGTGTTAATAATGTATAGTATAAACAGAAATAGTGGTACTTAGGTATTTAAGTGGTCAAATAGTGTAAATATTAACTATGTTGGCGTCGGCCTGTGAAAACAGTAGAGTGATATGGCACCATTTTGAATAAGACAATAAAACTTTTAAGCAACGTGTAATGAATGTAAAGATGTATTAAGTTATAAGTCGTCCACCGCCAATTTAAAAATCATTCATCATCATTCAATCGCAATTTTAAAAATAATTATAATCCCCTGAAGACGCTGAAGCACTACAAATGGACATCGAAAAACCGTAGCAAGATGGTGTACTGATAATCACATGTATTTAAATATTAATAAATGTTTTGTATTGTCGTTTTTTTTTTGAATTTTATTTTGTTGAAAATTATAATGATTATTGAATAAACACAAACATGGCGAAGTTAACAATTTGACTTCGCCATAATTGTGAGAGCGAGATAGATAATACAAACATGCGCGAGAGACACGATACGCGATAAAATAACGCGATTTCGCAGATGCAGGTAGTCGTGCGTCCGTATTATCTCGTTAATTTTCGCTGTGTGTAAGCGAGAAGGAGCAACCGGCGGTCGGCTGGTTAAGAAATAAGTGAATTTAGACTTAGAACCGTATTATTCATGTATTAAGGTTAATGTTTTTTAACAGCGCGGACCGCCTAGTGATGTTTTAATTATGCATCGCGTATTACTTTATTTATGACTTTATTGCCCAAATATTCAAACGCTATTCAATTTTATGTTTTTATGATGCCGTTATGTTGTCTCGTGCTTTCTATATCACTTTCTTGAATGTCTAAAGAAAAAAAACTATTAAGTACTAATATTATTTTGTAGTTGTAGTTAAAATGCTAATACCATGTAAATAAAAACAAAACCGTTAGGTATTTAAAAAAAACACAATCACTGTAAATAAAATCGGTTTTTAATTATGCCAATATTCATAGTATTGGTCAATAATCAATATTGCAATCTGTGCTTATTGTCAGTCATAAGCCCGGAATGCCAATTTGGTTGAATAGTTCAGTAGATTGGGATAAAGTGTGAAGAAAAATCGACTTTATGATTTAGACTCGACTCGATTTTGTTATCATATACAAAATCGTCATTTCGCGTCATGTTTGGAGTCATAGTATAACGTAACATTCCTCGGTACGAAATGTAATGTCATATTATATCACTTTAAAGCGCACTGTTTTGCGCATCTCGTTTCATAAATTCGTACCTATGTTTTATTGAGCTAAACCATACCTTATAATTATCGCTTACCTAAAATTTACAAATACTTACATAATCAAATTAATAACTTAAGTATAATAACGCATAGGCGTCAATTTTACGCTTAGCATAATGGGCATTTAGCGATACGCGCGCTCTATACCTTGCGTACTCTAAGTTCTGAATACTCTTTATTTATTGTTCTAAGGGGGCCATTAATTAAATTACTTTATTATATACTCTTTGGAGGGATCATATTTCTGTCAAATTTGACTGTCTCATGTCTTCATCATAGGACAGACTTTCCCACTGTTCAATAATAATTGTTGATGAAACCTGCCATCATATATATCTGGATTATAATCACAGCCCGTAAATTCATAGAAACCAAGCAAGCTTTCAGTCAATAAATCACCACGTTGCTCATTTTTTTAAATATTTATAAATCGTTTTAAATGAATTGTTTTTTTTTTTGTTATGAGTTAAACAAATTTCATACATGGAGTTTTCCATTAAACAAAACTAGAAAGAAAAAGACTGGATAAGAGGAAGTGCTATTATAGTACGCGCTTATGGACGCTCCAGATGTTTGTTGTCTGCCTGGGTGATACAACTAGAATATATGTCTGCCGTGAAAATTATACATGTCAAATAATATTATCAACAATATATATAAAGGCAGCTTTATTGAAATAACGTAAATTATTAATAAAAAATCGTACTTTTCAACCTGTCTGCCATGACCTTGAAACCATTATAGATGTCTGCCAATGTTATTTTTCGGTAACTTTTATTAAATATTTCGAGATGTCAAAGCGGCAGACTTATTGCTATCATGTTTTTTACACATTTAACACCTGAGCGGCTCTATATCGACCGCCGGTCAAACTAAAGAGTCCCCGTTTCATGTACCTCAGGTATAGGGGATTTACTGAAAAAAGTGAAGCTTATTGAAATACAGTAAGTCTGCCGCTCACTCAAGCCTTTGATTCCGTCGAAATTTGGGCGGTCCTGCAGTCCCTTCAGCTGTGCCAAGTTGACTGGCGGTATTTCAAAGTGCTTGTACAGTAGGGCTACGATGGCTATCCGAGTACAGAACCAGAGTACGAAACCTATTCAATTGCAGAGAGGTGTAAGACAGGGTGACGTTATATCCCCGAAACTCTTCACCGCTGCATTGGAAGACGATTTCAAGCTTCTGGACTGGAAAGGATACGGTATTAACATCAATGGCGAGTACATCACTCACCTTCGACTTGCCGACGATATAGTCCTTATGGTAGAATCGCAGGAGGACCTAAGCACTATGCTCAATGACCTCTATAGTGTTTCCCAACGGATAGGTCTTGTTCACGCCTTGAGTTGCCCCTACAAAGGTCGATTGGGCTAGGGCCCATCGTAGCCCCCACAATTATTCTATAAGGGCTGCTAAGCCAACAAAAACCTACCGATCTCCGGAGGTAGGGTTGACCATAGTACCAGTCAGGTGATAAGTGAGGTGTATGTAAAGTGGTGTGTGAAAGTGTATATACATGTAACCTGACGGCCCGATGTAATCGGACAGAAGATCCACAGGCGGTGCTGTTCTCCCAATGTGCTCTCCCTCCAGTGGTAGTTCACCAATTGAAAACTTCTGCCTTCATTTCACTATTTCAGTTTATCAACTTTATTGTACACTATTTAAATCTATCAACTTTACTGTATATTTAATTAACTTCAAACTCCACTAAATCCCCGTTAATCGTAATCAAACAAGTGACACACAGTACAACTAATGAACGGTCGATCAAAGTTCAACTTCCATTTTCACTTCAACAAAGGATAATTCGAGCACACGCAGTCTACTCTCGAGTGACAAAGTTAGCATTCCGCACGACAAGCTAAAATTCTTTCGTACGATATTAACAGCCCACACAAGCAAATTAAATATTGCAAATGCGCTTCAAAATGCAATCACTATACAAATTGACGTAAATTATTACAAACAAAGGTAATTTGATCATTCAACTCAACAAAATAGCATCGTTATCACTTCAATCGCTCAAAACAGACAACTTCATTCGAGACGGTCTTAAAGAGACCCAAATCTTCGATAGTAAATTAGGCGCGCATAATTACTCAAATTCTAGACCATAAAATCAACACTGGCCGTGCGCAACCGATCCAGCGGTCGCAAACAATACAAACTAGTCGACAAAGCCGCAACGATCAAGATACTGACTTCGCACACGCGTCCGGCGCCCGCGCCCTCTGCCGCGACCCACACGGGAGAGGGGGTGTTACGGCCGGCAGCTGCCTATCCCAGGAGTAGAATCCTTCGCGGCCCATAGACGAAGAAGCTACAGGCAGATGCTGGTCGGGCGTCCTCACGCCACGGGTTAAAAGTCTAATTACACTAAATAATCCGGGGGGAGCGTTACAATTATTGTACAGAGCTTACTTACCTCTATTCAAGGCGACTGGTCCCTCAGGATTCGGTCAGGTCTCGTGTGGGTGTATTGTGCTAGGAAGTAAAGGTCAGTGATGTGTATTTGGGTGTGGCTGGTAGTGTTGTTGACCTTATTTGACCGTTCCCCCTGCAGCAGTTCGGCCCTCAGCTCCTCTCCAAGCTAAGGTCGCCTTCCGCAGTCACTTTCTTCCTTTGTTACGATTTACTCGCGAAAATGAACACAGAACGTACGGGTCAAAGGTCACCGTTATTTCTAGAATATTAACTACCGCACTAGTAACTAATACAGTCGAATCCACTTATACAGATTCTGCGTTAAACCTAAAGTCCCGGGTAAACTCTCAACACGCGCCACCATTCCCAGTGGTATATTCACTATACGCGCCTAACATAAAATCAGATCTAAGAGCTCCCAAACCAAATGGACTGCCTTCTCTTTCGACGCAAAGAAGACTTCTAATCTTTCGCTCTCGACTCCCACCGTTCAGTCAACTCGGACGTTCAACACACACAAACGTCATTCCGTATCGACCGAGCCGAGTGCCATCTAACGTCGATGCCTGACACTAACGCTTTTGCGTGAACAAACCCCCGTCCCGGACATAAGGATTTAGGTCCGCGAGCAAACCGGTCAGCGGGACAGGGTCGCGACGGCAAGTTGCAAGATCGAATCTACAACCAAACTAGGCCACCTTACGCACCCAATCAGATCTTGCAACACTAACCAACGCCCCAAAATTGCAGCCCTTACGTGGGCTAGCCGGAGAGTTGAACTGGATGCCCTTCCTGGACATCGCAGCACATAAATAAGTCCTATTCCTAGACAGAAGTCAGACGACCTCCTTCAAACACCTATCTGCGCTCCTATGATTAGTTCCGCAATTCGACCGGATCAGGTCTGCAAACAGCGACGCGACACGAAGCGGCCCAGAGGGACCTTCAAGCTTCAGTGCAGAGAGCACCCCCAAATTCCCCATGAACGTCGTCTGTGGAGAGCTGAACGAAACGCACAGATGGTCCCTAGCAGGTGATCCTATGCTCATATTTCAACTAATTTTTCAAAAGCATCAATGTTCAATTACAGAATTAATTAAAACAAGTAATCACCGATGCACATAGGTCAACTGTGTCAAATGGCAAAGTAAACAAAACAATAAACTTAAGGGACAGCCCTATCTCTTATTTCAAATAAATATCTTAGACAGTGCCAACAAAATCTAAACCAAAAGAGAATTGACTCCTATTTCCTTCGGTAACCACAGGGTTATCTAATTTCAATCTTCCTTATCACAAAGCAAAATGATTAAACACTATCACAAACATATACATAATTTTCAAAATAGAGCGCCATTCAAATTTCAAATGAATTCAAACTTCCCTTCAGCACAGGCGCGACAATCAAATACAATTACAAGCATACGCCCAAGCATTCAAAAAGGGCACACAATTTAATCTCCATTTTCCGTGCAACAACAAACGCAGTGATCAAATGTATTTACAAAACATATGCAGCAGCATTTAAAGGAGTATTTTAAATTCAATTCTTTTAATCATAACCGCTACAATATGAATTTCGCGGAAAACCCAAAAGCATTTTAATTTAAATTTAAAGAATTCTTAACTAAGTGCTCGACCTAACCAAATCCTATACCCCTTGAGAGCGTGATTCAACGCTCCAGGGGGCCCTAATCTTCCCACCACCAAGTGGAGGCCACACCGCGTGAACCCGATACTAACAGAGCGCAACCGCTAACGGTCGCCACTCGGGTTGTACGCCCTCACTGAGGCCGTCGGCAACAGAACAGCTTGACAAGTGGACTGTTGACGGCTTAAGGCTCAGTAGAGGCAGCCATGGTGGGAGCTAAGGCGGCAGCTAGCTAGGGCCGCCTCCATCAAATGGGGTACAGTGGTACACCAGTCGCGGCCACTCAGCTAACGGGAGCGATAAGGGTCTAGCGGACTGATGAGTGGCCGTGAAGTTCCTCTCCGCACGCTGAGGGGGTGTGATGACACCCCCGCCCCTGGGGGAATTACCCCCCGACTGGTCGGGGGAGGGACCCCTTTCAAACCTAGGGGCCTGGTGGCTAGCCGGCGGGAGCCGAGCGTCGCCCGTCAACGGGCATGGCGGAGCGCCCCCGCCCGTGGGGGTCGAGGGCCTGGCAGCGCCCCGAGAGGAGACGCCGTTCGCACCCGGGCACAGTACGACATGGTGATTGCCCTGGCAATGCAGACAGGGCCGCTGGTGCGGACAGTCTCGCTGGAGGTGCCCTTCCAAACAGGAGTAACACCAGCGGCGCTCCTTGGCGATAGTTCGCCTCGCCGGAACTGGCTTACTTAATAATTTTGGGCAAGACGTTACCCGGTGATCAGATGCTCGACAATAGGAGCAGGGGGGGGTTGACGACGACTTGCCCGGCGGAATTCGCCTCTCACTGGGCACGGCTCGTAAGTCGTCGACGGTGACCGCCGCGTGCTCGATCTGTCGGCACTGCTCCTCCAAAAACCGCAGCAGGTCATAGAAGGGCGGAATATAGGAGGCCTCGTCCCCGCCGTACCTCTCCTCAAAATGCATTTGAAGGTCAAGAGGTAGACGGGACAGCACGATGCGGAGCAACAAGAAGGCCCATTCGCCCACTGGTAAATCCAGCCGCCTCAACATATTACAGGCCACCAAGACTGGATCCAACAGGTCCGGACGTAGTCTGGCCCGGTCACTCAGCAGCGGGAGGCTCAGAAGCAGCTTAACATGTTCGTCCGCAATTCGCCGGACGTTGGCGTATCTTCTGGCTAGGAGGTCCCGAGCAGTCTGGTAGGCGTCGTCCGACAAGCTCAAATGGCTGACAACGCCCAGGGCCTCCCCCTCCAGTGAGGCCAAGAGGTACGCCATCTTCTGGCTCGGAGTCAAGTCACTCCGGGCGTCCACTAGGCCGTCGAAAAGACCAACGAAGGTCAGCCACTCGGAAAGGACCCCGGAGAACTTTGGCAAGTCCAGAGTTGGGAGTCGTCCCAACAGCTCCGGCTGAGGCTGCTTCCGAACGGACTCGGGCAGGCCACTCGTCCGAGCTTCACGCGCCTCTTCGGCATACCTGCCTTCAGCCTCGATCAACTCGTCCGTGAGCCACAAGAACTGCTCGTAGTCTGCGAAGCAGGAGTCCAGGACTCCCTTTTCCACATCCGAATCCTCGAGCTCAGCGTAAGCCTCCTCCACTGCAGCCCTTCGAGCATCGACCTGCTTGAACCGCTTCATCAAATCATGGACCCTATCCGGTCGACCTATCAAAGCATGGGCGCCGGTGGCCCAGCGTAACTCAGTCCGCAGGCAACGGATTAGCATCTTGGGCGAGGACATCACTACTAAATACAAATTACGACGCCGCTCGAGCACAATTACAAAAATAACAAATAAAAAATACAAAAAAATTAACAGCTAACCAATGCAGTTCCTATCAAATCGAGTTGAATAGAAATTACACAAATAAGAACCGCTATTTATTAAATCAAACACAAGTTAGTACAAAAGAAAAGGCAAATCAAATTAACAATAACAAATACTAGTGCGATCAAATCAAGTTAAATTCAAATTACGTAAATACAAATTACCACTCTTTAGTTCAAATACAAATTACAATACGAAAAATACATAACGAAGATACACATCAACAAAAAATGCCTTGCTCGGAAATCGACCCTTCGATAAGTAACACACTACAACCATCCAACAACGATAATTAACCGATTACGTAAAAATAACCATCTACCTACATGACGCAATCTCCCGCTTGCGCGCTAAACCGGGCGTGGCTTTTCAAATTTACCCGCAAACAACAAAGCAAGCTAACAAAGAAAGGAATTTTATTATTACGTATATAATAAAAAAAAATATTTTTACGTATTACGGACGGGCGTGATTGTAGACACAAAATTAAACCAATCAACCCAACGCTCCCTGCCACCAAAATTATTTAATTTTTATCAAATACTATGGTCGGTGGATCGACCGGGAATCGATCCCAGAACCACGCTCTGCTACCAACTGTTACGGCCGGCAGCTGCCTATCCCAGGAGTAGAATCCTTCGCGGCCCATAGACGAAGAAGCTACAGGCAGATGCTGGTCGGGCGTCCTCACGCCACGGGTTAAAAGTCTAATTACACTAAATAATCCGGGGGGAGCGTTACAATTATTGTACAGAGCTTACTTACCTCTATTCAAGGCGACTGGTCCCTCAGGATTCGGTCAGGTCTCGTGTGGGTGTATTGTGCTAGGAAGTAAAGGTCAGTGATGTGTATTTGGGTGTGGCTGGTAGTGTTGTTGACCTTATTTGACCGTTCCCCCTGCAGCAGTTCGGCCCTCAGCTCCTCTCCAAGCTAAGGTCGCCTTCCGCAGTCACTTTCTTCCTTTGTTACGATTTACTCGCGAAAATGAACACAGAACGTACGGGTCAAAGGTCACCGTTATTTCTAGAATATTAACTACCGCACTAGTAACTAATACAGTCGAATCCACTTATACAGATTCTGCGTTAAACCTAAAGTCCCGGGTAAACTCTCAACACGCGCCACCATTCCCAGTGGTATATTCACTATACGCGCCTAACATAAAATCAGATCTAAGAGCTCCCAAACCAAATGGACTGCCTTCTCTTTCGACGCAAAGAAGACTTCTAATCTTTCGCTCTCGACTCCCACCGTTCAGTCAACTCGGACGTTCAACACACACAAACGTCATTCCGTATCGACCGAGCCGAGTGCCATCTAACGTCGATGCCTGACACTAACGCTTTTGCGTGAACAGGGGGCGACGATGACCTTTACAAAGTCAGCGGAAGGACACGCGTGTTGAATGCAAATTTCAAGTGCCAATATTTGGCTTAAACAGGTCTTAAGATGTACATGGACAAAATAAAGATCATATTTAATGTCCATGTCACACCTACGCCGGTAGATGTTGAGGACACTAAGCTCGAAGTTGTTGACGAGTATGTTTACCTGGGACAAATAGTCCGACTAGGTAAATCCAACTTCGACCGAGAGGTCAATCGACGGATTCAACTCGGCTGGGCAGCATTCGGGAAATTACGGCACATCTTCTCGTTAGGTATACCTCAAAACTTGAAAACGAGACTGCACGACCAGTGCGTGTTGCCAGTGATGATCTATGGAACTGAAACGTGGTCCTTCACTGCTGGCCGGATGAGGTGAGGTCGCTCAGCGAGCTATGGAGAGGGCTATGCTCGGAGTTTCTCTGCGTGATAAACTTAAAAATGAGGATATCCGCAGTAGAACCAGAGTGACCGACATAGCCCAACGGATTAGTAAGCTGAAGTGGCAATAGGCCGGCCATATATTTCGAAGAACTGACAACCGATGGAGAAAAAAGGTTCTCGAGTGGCGGCCTCGTACCGGCAGGCGAAGTGTAGGGCGTCCCCCTACTAGAAGGAGTGACGACCTGGTAAGTTATGCAGGTGGCTCAGGACCGTGGTTTGCGGCATTCCTAAGGGGAGGCCTATGTTTAGCAGTGGACTTGTCAAGGGCTGTAATGATGAAAATGATGAAATGCCTTTTATAAGTTGTTTTATAACTTTTCACATTTCCAAAAACGGTGATTTAATTGGTAGCGGGGGGGGGGGAGGGGGAGTAGATACTTATTATATATCTTATGAAAAATATCATTTTAAAGCTAAATATTTCGCAAACGGACCCCTGAAACGAAAAGACGTTTTTCCACACCTTAAGTGTTTTTGGAAGATTTATCCAGCGATATATATCCACACGATGGAATAGACGAGTAAATAAAATGTCATCCTTTATTTACATATATGGGAAGTATCAAGAATAATAATGTTTTTCAGTGTATTTTATTTAAAGACAGTTTAAGAGTTTTGGAATATGTCGTTGCCAGGTATAGTTCGAGATATTTCATTATACAGGTTGGCCCATAAGTCCCTTGAAATGTCAAAAAATAATAAAAAAAAAATCTAATGACATTATGAAAAAGGTTTTTATTTTGTCATAATCCTTATAAAATGGGAATTATTTTTTTAAAATTACACCATCTAAATGTAATCCGTTACGATCGCGGCACTCCTGTAAGCGACGTTTAAAATTATCCATCACTGCGCGGCAAGTAAGCTCTGTAATGTTTGCCATTTCTCTTTGGATATTTTCTTTCAGGACGTCAATTGTCCGCGGGTTGGTTTCGTACACTTTAGTCTTAAGATAACCCCATAAGAAAAAGTCCATTGGGGTCAGATCTGGACTACGTGGTGGCCAAGGAATATCTCCTCTTCGAGAGATCACTTTATTAGGGAAAAGTTGACGGACGACCGGCATAGCGACGTTAGAGTTATGGGCAGTTGCTCCATCTTGTTGAAACCAGGTCCGCGTATTGAAGCCTGGAAAATTCTGCAACTCTGGTGTAAAAAAGTCCTGGATCATAGCTACATACCGTTGTGAAGTAACAGTAAGCGCGCGGCCTCTGCCGTCCTCAAAATAGTAAGGGCCTATAACGCCATGCGCTGACATAGCCGCCCAAACTGTCACTTTAGGGCTATGTAAGGGCTTTTGATGTTTGCGATTTGGATTTTTGCAACTCCAGTAACGACCATTTTGCTTATTGACATGGCCGTTGATGTGAAAGTGAGCCTCATCAGAGAATAACACGTTATTAAACGAAGTAAAGCGCTTCAACATTTCATTTGCGTAATTTAGTCTGTGGATAGTGTCAGTATCTTTTAATTCCTGTACTAACTGAATCTTGTACGGGTGAAGATGTAAATTTTTCTTTAAAATTCGCTGTAACGATGTTCTGGGTAAGTTTAATGCACTGGAACGCTTACGAGTAGACTGGGTAGGATTTTCACGAATTGAGTGTTTCTCTACATCGATGTTTTCTTCCGTCCGTGATGTCCTTGGTCGACCTGACCGTTGTTTATCCAACGTCGAACCACTCTCTTCGAACTTAATAACCCAGTTCTTAATCGTTTGAACACTTGGAATGTCTTTAAAGTTGCGTAAATTCTGATATTCTTGAAATTTACGCCGCGCAATGGTAGCCGAATCATTGTTTCGATAAAACTCGCGCACACAAAATGCGCGGTCCGCACCGGTGAAACGCTCCATGGCGACTGAATTCCCAGAAACCGTCGGTACTCCCCCCGCACCGCGCGCGCCACTTTAGCGCGCCTTTTGTATTTTATTCGAAATTTACATTTATAACGGCTTATGGGCCACCTTGTATTTTGCACATATGCGAATCATGGGAGCTTGCTTACTAAGATGCATTCTAGTGCAAGGTATGTGAAATACTTTTCCGAGAAGAATATTGCAATAGTCAGGATATCTACTTGGTACTGAGAGGGGAACTCGTTCAAGCAGCTTACTGCACTTGAATTTAGAATGGATTATTTTATGTAAGAAACACGGGTCACGTATCTTCTGTCTACTTCCAAGAAACATAATTTTAAATTCAATCAATCTTTGATTATAGGGCTGTCTGTGTGAGATACCAGTGGCATGGAATGTAAGGTGCCGTGTAAAGCGCGTTGTATGCTTTCAATGCGTTGAGAATGTAATTACACGCATAATCTTTCAATCGGTTTCCCCTTTTGCTATATGCTATATTATTATATCTGCCTTATTATTATTATATATTATTACATCCATTGACAAACCCACTGTTGTACTTAGGCCTTCCCCAAGGAATTCCACAAAGATTATTCCAAGATTCCATGCCTAATCCATGGTTATCGTAATAAAAATGTCATAATGATCTTTCAAGTTGACACCACGTTGACACTTACTCACTTGACATTGACATTGATAATCATTTGTGTTTTGTGTTTGTATATCACTTTATAACTTTGACTGACTAAAATCTCTAATTCATTGACATTTTTACTATACCAATGATATTAGAAATTACAAAAAGTTATTATTTTTATTGAAAATTCCCGAAACTGGTACCTGTGTAATTTAGTATTGGTTGGTTATTGATACAGTTAATGTGACAATTTCTTCATAACATAAACTAAACTTTACCTTTAAGTTTAATTGAACTAGTTTTAAAGTGACTTGAGAAAATATTAAATGAATATGGAATCAAGCCCCTTAGATTTCGTGGCACAGGCATGCATGGACTTGACAGATGCTATGAGTTCAGCAGCCTCTGAAGCGGATCGTGATTCCCTTATTATTAATCACATTAAAAAAGTTTATTCAATAGTCACACCTATCGATGATTTTAAAAAAGGTGAGGACAATTATATTGATTTCAATTAATATAAAAAATAAATTAAATCATAAAATAACAAGTTTTATTTGACATGCTAATGTATTTTCTTTTCATTTGCAGATTTAGAATGGGTTAATGTCTCCGAGCAAATTTCTCTATCCCAACATTGTGCTGATAAAGTGGTGGTCTTAGATTTCTGGACTTATTGCTGTATTAACTGTTACCATGTTTTGCCTGACTTAGCACATTTGGAGAATATATACTCTGTTGAAAATGGACTTGTTGTGGTTAGATGGACTTGTTAAATTATAGTATTATAAGTTAAAGTTGATAATACTAATGACTTAAGTAATAATTGTCAGGCGTAAGAGAATCCACTTCCCATATCACCCTGTGGGTGTCCTAAGAGGCGACAAAGGTATAGTTATTCTATTTCACGATGATGGTTTTGCCTTGATTGTAGTAGTGACATGTACGAACAGGTGCATTTGTGTGTGTAACTGTGATTTGTTCGACTAGCAATCATGACTGAGTGCCCCTAAGGCCTACACACACTAACACAATGTGTATGTGCACAACTAACAACAACCAAATCCAATCCTTCATTGTGAAATAGAATAACTATAATTGTAACAAAATAGTGAAATTATGGTAGTTGTCCTCTGAAACCTAAGTTCAGCAGTGGACTGTTGATAGGCTGTAATGATGATGATATATTTATTTAGACTGTTAAGACAGAAAAAGTATATGAAATCATTATCAGAATAAAGTGCCAAGAAAAGGTGTATACCAATTTATCATAACAATTTAAACTTGGTTAATTATATATATTAATATATATCTTAATTTTATTATAAGTTAAAGTTCAATGAATAAAAATAATGAAACTATTTTGCATGCCATAAGGGCTAAGCGGCGCATCGGTATGTTTTTTTACATATTAGCCCCTGAGCTATCACAATTCTTAGCTCTTTCATGCTTCAAAGCTCATGCATTTGATTTCTTGTTAAAACCATGATGCAAATGGTTTATTATGCTCTACCTTGTATAATGTGTAGATACGAAGTTCCAGCCTGGATGGTTTTATTTGCAATTTTTACTAACCAATAAGTTTTAAATGTAAATAAATTCAGAAGTACTATTTTGAACTATCAACAAGAAAGAACGCAGTATATTAGGAATTATATTAGATGTAATTATTATTTTCGAATTCTTCTATTTCTTTATTGGTGAAAATGATTCTATCTAGACAGTTAAATTATCTTTTCCAAAGACAACTTATTAAAAGTAATTTTGTAATTATATTTACTAATTATGTTATATTGTTTTTCTCTTTCTATTTTTATCATGTTATTTAAAACACTCGCCTAAAGACAATAGAGGGAATTAAGGTATTTTATTATTTTTTGTTAATGTGTGCTAATGCTAATTGACAATTGAATTTACTATTCTAATTGTGTTGTATTATTTTAGATATGCCTTTATTTATCTAATAATGGTGGAAAATAGTTCCAATGACATGAAACAACACTAATAAATTAATGTTAAAAATAGAAGTAGACCTAGGAGTGATCCCTGGGGACCACTTGACTTTGTTTTGAGATACATCTGTGACTCGTATCCGTAGATTATTATAAGAAGAAGTTTGAATATTTTCAATACACAAATCAGTATGAAAATAGGTCTATAGTTTTTAACATCCCCGAGATATTCTTTTTAAATTGACACATTTCTGGCCTTTTCCCATAAAATAGGGAAATATCCTTCTTTCTGCTAGCGAATTATTAAAGTTGATACCTATTGGTGAAGCAATACACAACGCGGTATTTAAAACAACAACTGAAGATATCTGTACCTTTATTTGAAGTTCTTGTACTATTATTTGTTCTGTGATTTGAAGTGACGACATCCTTCTTTGTGAAACATATGCATCCTAAAAGGTGGTCTAAGATTATTACTTTTAAATTATATTTTGTTTTAAAACATGGACTGTCTTCAGAGTGTATGGAGAAAAATGCCAAAGAAATCAGCAATAGTGGGCTCATCACCAGCTTATATACCGTGCAGGGGTGTTGTTGAGAGAATAGATGTTTTATTTTTATTACCTTGTTTCCCTTTTAACAAATCGAACACACACACGTGTTTACAAACACATAATATATATATACATATTTTTAAATTACTCTTTCTGCTCATACTCTTTAAGTTATGATTTTTAAGTAAGAAAACTGTAATTAAGTTTAATTTAAAACTAAGTAAAGGTTCTATACTATTATTGTAATCATGCCGTAGTTTTCTAATAAATAAATAAATATAATATACACATTAAGACACACACATTGTGTCTCAGTTAGATAATGATAAAGACAGGTTGACTGGTAGGGAATGCCACAAGGCATTAAGTCCGCCCTTTGTATTCTTTTAGATTAAAGGGTTCAGTGCTGATGGCACGCCAGGCATGCCGTCGATTACTTTTGTGTGTGGCGTATGACACGAGTCGTGTCTTTTTAAAAATCGTTATAACTCGCTCAAATTGTGTTTTTGGAAAATTTATCCAGAACGAAATATTATTTTGCAAGTAGTTCATGCCTGCGGCTTCGTTTCTGGATATTTTGAAAAATTTTAGGGGTTGACAACCTTTTTTTAACTTGTATATGTTACTCTTTTTACTTTGTGGGTTTTCAATCATGTTGTGGAAAAATAGTCTAATAAGTAACAAATAATAGCACTCACACACAAACTCAAGTCAAAATAAATTTCTGGAAAACAAGTCTCCTGTTAAAAAAACAATGCGTTTGTCTTATTGTTTAAAATGGTTGAACTGCCGTCTTATTACTATCATATGGCCGAATAGACCTACGAAGTACCATGTGCTCTTGTGATATGGTATAAGGTTTATTTTTGCTTGAAACAGTTTGAAACCGTTCATGCATAAAAAAGTTCGCTAATAAATAGTCTTTCGTCAATCCGCCGCCGTATAGCGCCGGCGTTTGTTTCCTTTTGAAAACACTTGTTTTGCTATTCTTACTAATTAGAAGTTTTCAAATCGACTTTACAACATACAACATTAAATAATATTTAACATTTGTAAATATTAATGAATCATAAACCTTATTATTTTCCAAATTAAGGTTCTTGATTGTTTGATATTTACAAATATTATTATTAGGTGAAAATTTAATTTAATAAAAACCAAGGCTTTCTGGGGTGATTTAGCTGTACCTCCTTATGTAAATGATTTTTTATAAAACAAAAAATAGTACAAAATGTTTGTAATCTCTGCATAAAAAAAGTCACTCTCAATTTCAAAGAAAACACGCAGAAAAACACGTAGTTACCCACTAAAAACAAGTATCCTTCCGTTTGTAACTGATGTTTGATGTCTACTAAACTTAATTAGATCTAAACAAGTGAAAAAAGCATAAAAAAGATAATTATTTTTACACTTGTAGCAATTGACATGCCAGGCGTGCCATGAAATATTTGTTCGCCGCCACAGCTAAAAGTTGTCGAAAATTGGTGCCGCAACGAATCGGTTAAGAAATGCAATAAAGAATAAATAAAATAAAATAAAATAATTTATATAAAATCTTACAGATTGGAGTACATTGTGCAAAGTTCAGCAATGAAAAAGACTCTGCAAATATATTAGCAGCAGTACAAAGGTATAACATTCACCACCCTGTTGTGAATGATGCTGACAGTTTGTTTTGGGATGCGCTTGGGATCCGCTGTTGGCCTACGTTACTTGTACTAGGTAAATTATTTAAATTATTATATTTTACATCTTATTTAATATAAGCTTTCAAGTCATATTATGTGGATTTCCTTTCTTTGTATATAAGTAAATTAAATTCTATTAAACCCATTGATAAAATAAAAAGGTACAATAAAACAGGAAATGGGCATCTTTCTGATCATCATCATCATCAGCATCATTACAGCCCTTCACAAGTCCACTGCTGAACGTGAGCCTCCCACAAAAAATGCCACAAATCACGGTCATGAGTCACTTGCATCTATCGACTTCCTGCATGTCTTAGCAGGTCGTCATTTCATCTAGTGGGATGGGGTGGGGGTGGGGGGGGGGGTTAGCACAAATATTGTCTTTTCTGAACTTCAGTGTTCTAAATGTTTCATCGTTATCATTAACGGACGAACGACGAATTGGGTTATTGGATTCTTTTATCCCGCCACCACACAGTGATATATTTCTATTTTGGATTGAATTGGCACCTGTCAATATGTATTTTATGCTAGTATTATCTCGCTTAGTAGTATTATCGTCATCATAGGCCCTGGACATGTAATTTTTTTAATTAAATAAGCTTGACAAATACAGTTCACCTGATGGTAAGTTTATGCTGTGGTCCTTAGACATCCACATTTCTCCTTGATTAAGAATCAAAATGCAAATGCATTGTCACCCCTGAGGACTAAGATGAATGCCTCGTATTCAGTAAAAAGGTTCTCCGATTCTCTGCACTCATCATATGAAACACAACAGCATTAAGCTGCTATTTTACGCTGGTATTCAGTGAGAGCGTGATCCTACCCCGGTATTGTAAATTTTATATTGTTAAAACTATGCTGTATTTAAGTCACACTTGTCAGACTTGTTTATTGTAAGTTTGTATTTTATGCAGGGCCAGGAAACAAACCAATGTTTATATTGACTGGCGAAGGTCATAGACGTGAGCTGGTTTGGTTTGTTGGTGCAGCAATACGCCACTTTGGCTCTCGTGTCTCTACAGCTTCATTGCCCATTTCACCATCTAACTATATTAAATCTAAAGATAATGAAGTATTATACTTTCCTAGCAAGGTTTGTATTATATATTTTACTATTTTTAATTTCTCAAAAGACCATTGTTGGACATGGGCCACTCCCGTTTGGGAGGAAACGCCTTAAACGCCTTGAAAGGTGGATTAGATTGGAAGGATTTATACGTAGTAGCGCCACAATCTTAACGAGATGGTTAACCATTGGTCAACTATCATCAGCCTGTAAGAGTCCACTGTAGGACTCACTGTGGAGGCTTTGCCGTTTTTATTGCGCTTGACATAGCAATTAATGATCGTTATACGAGACGCCTGTCTCCATGGGTTAATTTATTTTTGATATGGTATTTTTTTAGGTGGTAGTTATGGCGTCTATTATATTATACCACATGATTAATATGGTATTTCTCTTAGTCGACTCAAGACAGTCAATGGGATGATGTGTAGATTGATTCTTTTAAACCCTTTCACATGCACACGGCAGCAGCGCGTTGTCGTGCCGTGCGATTATTTTTACATTTTACATTTAGGTACGTGGCATATGTGTATATTACATCACCCATTCAATTTATTTTTTAATTTCTAATAAAATATAATACATCGCAAATCATAGATTTATATGTTTTGTTAGTGGAGTCATTCTTGTAAACTGCACGCTTATTTGTTTTGATACCTTATGTGACAACAGAGACTTCTATCACAAGATACTTGTTTTTAAATTTATTAGTGGGATAAAAACATTTCACTTTTGTGCGACACTTACAGCAAGGCCAATGAATACACCTGCGATCCTATTAACAAATGCTGTCCGCTGTACCACGCCCTATCTCAAGCATTAATCATGATGTGAAGCCTATTTATACTCGTAGGTACTATCGTGGTCGGTGCGTTGAAATCGTGTTTTGAGTGGGTAAGCACGATAGTGGGTCTTACGGGTAATAAAATTATTCACGTTTTGATTGGACATTATATAAAATTAAGACTAGACTATGTTGTGACAAAATACAGGTCTTGGGTAATTATAACTTTTATTGTCAGGTCGCATTGAATCCATTCTACCGTGGCCGATCTGAAGAGCCTTTCTTAGCGATTTCTGACACGGGTCACCATCGGGTGCTTCTTACCGACTGCTCCGGTGTCATCCTGCGCATCATAGGTGGCCCAGATCCAGGCTTTAAGGATGGCAGTAAGTAAAATGTTGTATGTTATTATGAGTGTGTTACGATAATATCTTTCTAGTACCTGTATTATATAATTTTTACTATGCTACGATATAATAGATATTATAACACTATAGTGTGAATAAGGAACAACCATTTACGACACTTATTTTGCAGGGTTCAAAATAATTCGATACCTATTTTAAAATATTAGTCAGTCCAGTGCACTGTTGAACATAGGGCTCCCCCACAGCTTGTCTCATAGGAGGGATTATTTGGCATAGTTGCCACGCTTGGTAAGCGGGATGGCAACCGCACTTTGTTATTTTTAATCGTCATTAGGAAGACGCTGCTGCTCAACTCCCGATTTGTTTCACTCTGTCGCCTCTTACGACACCCACGGGATGATATGGGGTAAATAGAGACTACATGGTAATAAATATCGGATATATACGACAAATATTATATTTCCAAAAAACAATTGTGCAGAGCTGAACGAGGCAAAATTGGATTCGCCGCAGGGCGTGTGCTGGCTGTCGAGTACGGTGCTGGCCGTGTGCGACACGAACAACCACGCCGTGCGCACCGTGCACCTCGACGACGGCACCGTCGAGGTGCTGGTGGGCACTGGCCAGCAGGCATCCACCGGTGATCTAGGTATTTCCTAATTTTAAACCAATTCGATGAAGGAGAACGTTTGAGTGCTTACCACCTGTATAAAACTAATTTTACTGATTTTGTCGCGTTTAATGGAACTTGTTTTATTTATTTTTAATTTCCGACCTTTTGGCCATGGGGTAGAGGGGGGGGGGGGGGGTATTTTATGTGTTAATATACTCCCCCCCCTCGTATTAAACCGAGCTACCTACAGCTTTTGTATATTAATTTTTGATCCGATCTACACAGAACGAGCTTACAGTATTTTGAAGGCTTGCAGTGGTATACTTGGGTTTGGATTTAATTTTATTTATTACTAGCTGTGCCCGCGGTGTAACTCGCGTATATAGGTTTTACTTAAAGAATTTGACGTTTAGGTAAGAGAATATTAAACGATTTATATTATTACTGTATGAATAAGTGGTAACAAAATAAATCGTTATGCTCAAAGTTCTGAGTCGTCTGTGATAGAACTTCTGTGTAAACGACGATAGAAATAGACTTAGCCGTGGCGTACAGAAAAATGTTACGGGAGCTACTAACGCGGGAAAAAGCAACGAATAGAGTTGGCCATGTGCAAAACAGTCAGTACTGAGGTCCACTTCTGTAACGCGTAAAGTTTGACCTTGCGCTTTATTTACGGTCATCGGTCATCGCATAACACACGCTGACTGGGAAGTGGGAACAGAACACGCTTAAAACTGAAAGGAAAGTTATTTGATATAAGGTGGATTCTTGGTATAAAACAACATCATGACATTTTGTTTTTGTTGCAATTTTGCTACGTTTAGCTTGGGTGTACGTATCTTTTTTCTGGTTTCTGTTTCTGATGATGTTTGTGCTGTTAGCCTACACCCCACACGGCTCTTTTAGCTTCAATGGACTCGTTAACGTAAATTACTTCAGTGAGTCTCAGTACGATTCACCGGTGAAAAATATTAACACCGCAATTCATAAAAAGTTGTAATTTGTACAACGCCATCTATTACGTTCTTTGTGAGAAAACATCCTTTTTTAATTTAAAGAAAACATATTTTTTTGTTTACAGTGTTTTAAGTATAAATATATTATAATAGAACGTTTTCTTTTTACACACGAATCATTTTATTACTATTTCTGAGATTTTATGGCACCTTTAAACAAATCGAACCTACATTTCAAAATAATAATCATAACTTTCGATAGAATTAACCAATTTTAATAAAACAAAGATTAAATGAACTGGAAGATACGCTTTATGATTTTCTTAACGATTTCTTTGAAAAAAAGACGTTTATTTAAGACCTTAGATTAGTAAATAATCTAAGCTTAAAACGTGATGCGTTCATAAACAAACAGACAAACAGACAGATAGACAGACAATTCTAAAAATTATAAAAATGTACTTATTTAATGAATTTCAGTCTCCATAATGATTTGTCTCCATAATAGTCACAAATTAATATACTAAACAATGTACAGAAACAGATACAGCATGTTATCACCGCATATATAGAGATTGAAAGATAGATGGCGCTGTTAAAATAAATTCTAAAAATAAAAGAGATTAATTGACGCGATTGATACAATAAAAAAAATAAAAGAACTTATAAGTCAGGCATGCATAGTAAGTAAAAAATAAAGTTTGATCCTCGCCGAAACCAACGAAATTGTTAATAGCTCTTTTAAAAATTTGATTTATCACGTAGAGTACTCGGCGGTAAAGAATAAATGAGATTGTCAACACACAGTAGGGCAGCGAGTAATATAAAGATTAACAGCAAATATGAAAACTCATCTACAGGAAAAAACCACAACCTGCCTTTTTGTATTAAATTTGTGCAACATCACCATCTATCGATGAAATGGGTTAACTATTTTACTTTAGATTTACATAATAAGGTTAATATTTTTTTTTATATATTTATTACGTTCTTTATGTAATGCTTTTGTTTACTGTGTTTTAGATATAATTATATAGGACATTATTTTACATCATTTAATTATGATTTATAATATGTTATTAGTTTAAAATGTACTTGATGACTCAACGAACGCCACCATTGAACAAATTCGTACCTATACTTCGTAGCCATACATCAGAATATTTATCATAACTTTTGATGGAATGGACTAATTTTAATGTAGTAAAGACGAAATGTATCCTGAAGATACACTTTATAATTTCTTTAACGATTCTTATGATATAAATTGGTACTTTATACGTGATACGTTAATAAACAAACGACAGACAGACAGACAAACAGAAAATTCTAAAAATGGTAGAAATGTATTAAATTATTTATTTTTAGTACCTCTCAATCACTTTTATTATATAAATCTAAAATGTACAGACATCGGCTATTTATATTTTTATTATATGTATAGATAGGGTCGTAAGCACATGGTAGCATGAGTCATCGGCGCTATTGAAATTTGGATGTTTTTTTAATATCAATAGCCTCGCGAATCATCTTTGGTTTGAATCGCTGTTCTTTTGCGAGGATTTGTGGTCTATCAAATCTGATATAATGACGGAGACCATCTTGAACATGTTCAAAAGCTGCATGCTTCCTGGTGCTGTAAAGCACCCGAAACGTCGGGAATTAAAAATAAGTTGAATAAAGGTCGGAAATAAAAAATCCGCAAAATTAGTTTTATTCTTTGTTAAGTATTCGTGCAAATATAAGAAATCATTTTGCGTCCCACTGCTGTTCATGATAAGTCTCCTCTTATTTCTGAGAGTTATGGAGTCATTAGTTTGCACCAATGCGTGTTTGCGGACTTGATTCAGGCATGCAGCATGATTTCCTTCACCTCCGAGCACATGTCTTCAATTTACAATTTCATTAGTGCCAACGGGAATCGAACCAAGTTACACGCGTAATGTGAAATTTCCCGCGCTCACTTAGCACCTGAGCTACTTGAACTTGAGCTGTATGTCTTAAGTAATTGAGTCTATTTTATAAGTATATGTATAATGCATGTGATTGTCAACGGTGTATAGGACTACTATTATACTCTGGTTATACGGTTAAACTAATCGAGTTTGAATCGCGCTTGAGCTATTACTAAGTGTAACAGTGAGTTAGTGAATCATCTTTATAACTGATTAGCTGATATCCGCGACTTCGTCCGCGTTGCTTGATATATTAACAAAGTTTTCGTATGTGCAAAGGAAAACACATCAAAAAGATCGCAAACACAAATATACTTTGCTTACAAAATCGTTGTTTTTTAAAACTTTAATAACTTTATATTAAATGAAGATATGGCAACAATTTCAACAAGGGCCAAGTGTCTAATAAGGAAAACTTACAAAACCTAATTGAAATCTATCGAGTAGTGTTTCCGTATTGCGGGTACAATTGCAAACCTCTATCATTTTATCTATATAACTGATTACAGATCACAAATAACGAGAAAAGAGTCCATAAAATAAGAAAGTACACTGCCGGATATTAGTTTGTCTCATGCACAAAAAAAATATTGTAATGGCCAAGCTGGCTGCTGGATCAGCTATTGTAAACTAGCCATAAAAGATGTCACGCGTTTTTGTCGCCACTTCCTGTCTCGGCCGGGTATCTTAAATCAGGCTTACATTACAACAGATGGTTGAACCATTGTCTGTAGAAAGCCCCTCGAACATTTTCTATAATCTACTTTTACTAACACCCATATTACGAACATAACTAAGAATTAATAGTTCACCACCCTACGTTCACTATCACTATCACTACTGGTCATCGTAAGCCCACTGCTGCACATAGGCCTACCCCATAGAATGCCACAAAGTAGTAAGTAGTTTCTATTTTTATGACATCATGTAGTGTTACGCACACAGTCCACCTGATAGTAAATGGATGCTGTGGCCCATAGACATCTAAATCTATCCTCGATTAAGAATCAAAATTGAGATGCGTTGCCATCTTTGATGACTGAGATGGAATGCCTCGTTTACAGTAAAAAGGTTCTCTGGTTACCTACAGTCACCATATGAAACAGCAGCATAGAGCTGCTATTTTACGCGGGTATTCTGTTAGAGCGTGCTCCTTTCCCGGTCAAGCCGACTCATTCGTACTACAACCATAATATAGCTGCAGCAATGGCTCTACCACATATAAAACACTGTGGTCCACAGCATTAATTTACTATTAGGTGAATTGTGTGCTCGTTTGTCAGTCTTTATACTATTAAATTACTATTATAAACAATCTAATAATTTAGACGTGGGCATGGTTACATTTGAACACTAATTAACTTTCTGCACGACATAGGAGGCAAATGGCTGGGTCTACAGGCGCTGTCGTCACCGTGGGACGCGGTGCTGTACACCACGCCCGACATGGACATGTCGGTGCGGCCGCAGTTGCCGCCGCCGCCTGCCCCGCCACTCGACCAAAACTCTAGCGCAGAACCTAAAGACGAAGTCAAAGGTAAATGATTGAATTTTGTAGCGAACTACAATCGGCTCAATAAGCAGTTAGTGAGAGACGACAGAGGGAAACAAATCAGGAGATGGGCAGCAGCGTCTCCCTAATAACGACTAAAAAAAAACTGCGGTTACCAACCTGCTTGTCAAGCATGGAAACTATGGCAAATATACCCCTTATGAGACAACCTATAAGGGAGGCCTATGGTCAGCAGTGGACTTTAATAGCGTGTAACGGTAACGATTACGGTAAGCAGTTACATTATTTACTTTCTACTTCGCGTTTTGCGGTCGCGTAAGGACTTATGTGTCGACACATACAGCAGACGACGTATACACACACAACAGGAAAATAGAAAATATCTTTTTTTTGTCTTCATTGTAACATTATTTTGTGTGTACATAAATTGTTAAATAAATAAATAAATAAATAGAGGAATAATGCATTCAAACAATCTTCGTGTGATTGTTTGAATGCATGATTCCTCTATTTTCCTGTTTCCGTTCATGACCTATGCTATAAATGCAATGCAAGATGCAATATAATTTTTTTCCTATACGAAAAAAACGATGTTATCAATTCAATTGTATTTTTAATATATGCAATACAATATTTCCGAGGTAAATTAACCGATTTTAGCAGACTATTTGCCGACAGCAGTCACAGTTTTTTAACAGAATTAGGATGACAAACGAACACACAATCCACCTGATGGTAAGTGGTTGCTGTGACCCATAGATATCTACATCTATCCTCTATTACAAATCAAAATGTAGATGCGTTGTCACCCGTGAGCACTAAGATGAAATGCCTCCTTTCCAGTAAAAAGGGTCTCTGGTTCTTGTGGTTCTGGTGCTAACCGGTGGTTGTTAAATTGTCAATGCTGTTGAACTTTTGACGGTTCCATGGCGCTGGCTTAGTTGCGGCGCCAAGGGTTGCGATTTCGAATCCGGCACGGAACAAATGTTTGTTTCAAATAATTATTCCGGAGCTGCATGTTTGTCCTTGTACAGATCATGTATGTTGTATGTAAAAAATCCTTGTGTAGGGGGTAACGTTTTTTTAAAATCATTTACTTATATGAAATGTTTTTAAATTTTTTACGTGGTGATTAAACTGTTTTAATCTTTCATTTAATTATTCTACAATTAATATTGGTTTCTAATTGCAGACAAGGACAAAAAAGACGAGAAACGCCGTGTGTTATTAATCGCTTGTGCCGGTTCGCATCAAATCTGGGCACTGTTCCTTGACAATACGATTTGGTGGAAATATAAGAGTTTTACTGAAGGTAATCAAGGATTTAAATGTTTTCACGTAGTAACAATGATAACATTGAGTTCTAATTATTAAAATTAATGTTTACAAATCCAATATACTTTTTCATAATAAGAAATGTAACTTATTTGTAGCCGCGTAAAAAAATACCTAAGTTTAAGTATGTGTCATATGAATGTTTAGAACAATTGAATGTTTAGAAAAATAACATAAATAATAAATAACATAATATGATAGTGTTATGTTAAAGTTTTGAATTTATTGTTGAGACGGCTCCGTGGCGCAGTGGCTTAGCAATGAGTTGTTGCGCTGGGCGCCGCGGGTTCGAATCCCGCACGGAATAAGTATTTGTATGGACTACAAAAAATTGTTCCAGGTTTGGATGTTTGTCCTCGTGCAATTTATGTTTGTAAACTGTCTCCACGATACAGGAGAAAATCCTAGTGTGGGTGTAACGTTTTTAAAAAAAAATTCGTCACCATCGTCATCTCGTAAAATATAAAAATTTATATAATAATTATTATTGTTAGTAAAATCTTCTTCATCAGTTTATAAATTTTATACAGCTGGTGCCTTGTAAGCAGTACACTATCTGTGTAGTAACTGACTGCCTCGTTGGTCTAGTGGTTGTAGTAGTGCGACTGCTGATCATGAGGTTCCGAGTTCGAATCCCGGTTCGGGCCATAAACAATATCTGTTATTGAGTTAATGCGTCAAGAAACTCAGTAGCTGACGGGAGTAAGAAAGTTAGCGGTGTCTCATCAGCGTGCCTCGGAAAGCACGTAAAGCCGTTGGAATTCTCTCTCCGTTCGTGTCAGTTTACCGTCCCATCGGACTATGAGAGTGAGGGAATAGAGAGTGCGCCTGGGCTTGCGCATACACTCGGGCACTATAAACCTGTCTGGCGCCGATGTCTAGTCTCCGTTGCGGCTAGCCGCCGTGACCGTCTGGAGGACATTAGTACCTGATGTATCGCATCTTTATGGGTCTGGTCTGGGTATTTTACTCCTGATGTAAACGCTTCGGTGACAGCTGTCTTCAAACCGAAAAATCGAGAAATCGTCCCGTGAGTGTCGTTAAAAGGCGACAGAGGGAGCTGAAGTGGTAAATGGGCAGCGGCATCTAATAACAACTAGAAAATATAAATATTCTTTCTCTTTCTATTATCTTTCTATTAACATTTCAAAATATTAAAAGACTTCGGTTGTCTACCCGCTTGTCAAGCGTGGCAACTATAAAAAATATCTCCCTTATGATGCCTTGATTCAGCAACGGACTTTTAATAGGCTGTAATGAATGAAAGAACATTGGTTTTAACGCCGTCTCTTGCGTACAGGCACTTGCGTGTGTATCGCGGGCTCGGGAGTAGAGGCCGCTCGCAACAGTGCATACCCCAATACAGCGGCCTTCGCACAACCCTCAGGACTAACCCTGAGAACAGGTGGGTAGAAAGTCTCGCTTAAATAACCTCGTAGACATTATTAATATTGTTGTTCATTTTTATTATTTAGTCTTTAGTGATTGCTCAAGCTAACTGGCTCATACTGGCGTCATACTTTTAGCATGGATCTTACACGTTTTTCGGGGGTTCTACGATTCGTATGGCACCACGATTTGAAGGATTCGCATAAATCTCGACGGGATACGCCGAAAAGTAATAATAAAATTTTCCGATGTCTCGCTTAGTTTCCGAGATATCGATACTCAAAAATTACTTTTTTTTTTACACAGGAATATTGACCCAAAAGGGTGGGAAAACAAGGGAATGCGGTGGCCTATAGACAACTACATGTATTATCGACTAAGAATCAAAATGCTGATGCGTTGCCACCCCTGAAGACTTAGATGGATTTTTTTATAGGATAGGGTGACAAACGAGCACACAGTCCACCTGATGGTAAGTGGTTGCTGTGACCCATAGACATCTACATCTATCCTCAATAAAGAATCAAAATGCAGATGCGTGCTCACCCGTGAGGACTGAGATGGAATGCCTCTTTTCTAGTAAAAAGGGTCTCCGATTCTCTAAACTCACCATACGAAACACAGCATTTATTACTAATATATATATTACTAATATAGCTGCAGCATGGCTTTACCACGTGCGAAAATGAATAATAATAAATAGGAATGCATCGTTACCAGTAAAAAGGTTCTTCGGTTCTCGGCACTTCATGCGAAACACAGCAGCATTTTTTTTTACGCTGGTACTCTGTGTGTGTATATACTGCTTTGTGCAATGATTTAGTGCAAGAAGTCTACATTTTTTTATACGCGCTTAAGCCACTCTGCAGATGTGGGTACAGAACGAATGGGTAAGCTCGACTGCAATAGAACCACGCTTTTAAAGAATACTCGGGTAAAATCGGAGCAATAATGCTGATGTGTATGGTATTACTCCATAGTCCATCTTAATCTTCAAGGATAATGACGCATATTATCTCTTGACATTATTATTTGTTTAGCATATATATTTTCATTCATGTTAACTGTATTTTGATTCTTAATCTTATACAGGGTTATTTATCAAAAAGTAGTCAAATTTTAAAGTTAAGTTCAAATATGCAGGGTTACTTTTCAAAGAGTAGCCAAATTTTAAACTTAAGTTCGAAATATATCATTACTTAATAATCATATACCGTTATGGGAGTTTTTGAAAATACGGGTAAGTAAGGCTTCTACTTTTATTTGAAATTATCTCAAATTGAATGTGATGACCCTGAGGACTGACGAGAAGATCGTGGAGCTGGAAGAAGAGATAGACAAGTTGCGCTGGCATATTATAGGATTATCCGAAGTCCGAAGAGAGGGGGAGGACACGGTAATCCTCGAATCCGGCAACTTGCTCTATCACCGGGAGGGCGACCATCAGTCCCAAGGAGATGTTGGATTTATCGTCCACAAGTCTCTCGTTAACAACGTTATAAAGATCGGGAGTGTGTCGACGAGGGTTGTGTATCTTATACTTAGAGTCACCAAACGGTATTCGCTGAATGTCATACAGGTTTACGCGCCAACCTCGGCACACCCCGATGAGGAGGTGGAGGAAATGTATGAGGATATCTCTAGAGCCATGCATTCCTCCAAAATCCAATATACGGTGTTAATGGGAGACTTCAGTGTAAAACTAGGCACAAGAGAGAAGGGTGAGCTGAAAGTAGGGAAATTTGGAATAGTGCAACGGAACCCAAGGGGCCAGCAGCTGGCCGACTTCATGGAGAAAGAGGGACTCTTTATGATGAACACTTTCTTCCAGAAGCGGCCCCACAGGAAGTGGACCTGGTCGAGCCCCGACGGTTCGACAAAAACTGAGATTGACTTCCTTATGCGCGAGGGTGAAAACTGGTAGCGATCACCGAATGGTTAGAGGCACACTGAACCTTAATGTTAAGTTGGAGAGGTCTCGTCTAATGAAGTCAACGCTCCGTCCCCCTCGTGCTCTGTTCCAAAGTCCCGAAACCTTTCAGCTCGAGTTACAAAACAGTTTTCAGTGCCTAGAAGACTGCAATGAAGTGGACGATATGAATGACAAGCTCGTGGAAACTGTCCATGCGGTCCGAGCTAAGTTTTGCAAGACCCGCCGCAGAAGAACACAAAAACTCTCCGATCACACTCTTAATCTCATGGCTGTTAGACGGGAAATTAGGCTGCAGTCTTCAACAGATTTGACAGCATACAGGCAACTGAACAGACAGATCTCCAAATGCATGCGGCGGGACTTACGCAACTTCAATACAGCTTGTATTGAAGAAGCGATCGACCGGAACCAAGGCTCCAAAGTCTTTGCCAGAGATCTGTGTGCCAGAAAGAGCCAACTTTCAAAGCTGAAGACCGAATGTGGCAGCATCGTTTCCGGGACACCTGAGATTTTGAGTGAGATTGAGAGGTTCTATGGGCAGCTGTACACGTCATCGTTGGAGCCACACGCAAGTGTGAGTAACGATCCAAGAGCGAGTCTTATCCGACACTATTCCGAAGATATCCCGGACGTCAGTCTGAGCGAGATTAGAATGGCTCTCCAGCACCTTAAAAACGGCAAGGCCCCAGGCGAGGATGGAATTACAGCGAAGCTTCTGAAAGCGGGTGGAAGACCGGTACTTGAAGTCCTTCAGAAGCTCTTTAATTCCGTCCTTCATGGTGGCATTACACCGGAGGCGTGGAGCAGAAGTGTGGTGGTCTTGTCCTTCAAGAAAGGTGACAACGCTCTCTTGAAGAACTACAGACCGATTTCCCCTCTGAGCCGCGGCTACGTGCTGTTTTCGAGAGTCATTACGAGTCATCTCGCGCGCAGACTTGACGACTTCCAGCCTCCCGAACAAGCCGGTTTCCGAAAGGGCTTTAGCACCATAGAACACATACATACCCTTCTGCAAATTGTACAGAAGTCCGAAGAGTACAATTTGCCACTATGTCTGGCGTATGTGGACTATGAGAAAGCCTTTGATTTCGTCGAAATTTGGGCGGTGCTGCAGTCCCTTCAGCGGTGCCAAGTTGACTGTCGGTATATCGAAGTGCTGAAGTGTTTGTACAGTAGAGTTACGATGTCTATTCGAGTACAGAACCAGAGTACGAAACCTATCCAATTGCAGAGAGGTGTAAGACAGGGTGACGTTATATCCCCGAAACTCTTCACCGCTGCATTGGAAGACGTTTTCAAGCTTCTGAACTGGAAAGGATACGGTATTAACATCAATGGCGAGTACATCACTCACCTTCGATTTGCCGACGATATAGTCCTTATGGCAGAATCGTTGGTTGACCTAAGCACTATGCTCAATGACCTCAATAGTGTCTCCCAACGGATAGGTCTTAAGATGAACATGGACAAAACAAAGATTATGTTTAATGTCCATGTCACACCTATGCCGGTAGTTGTTGGGAACACTAAGCTCGAAGTTGTTGACGAGTATGTTTACCTGGGACAAATAGTCCGACTAGGTAAGTCCAACTTCGACCGAGAGGTCAATCGACGGATTCAACTCGGCTGGGCAGCGTTCGGGAAGCTACGACACATCTTCTCGTCAGACATGCCTCAAAACCTTAAAACGAAATTGTACAACCAGTGCGTGTTGCCAGTGATGACTTACGGAACTGAGACGTGGTCCTTCACTGCTGGCCGTATGAGGAAGCTCAAGGTCGCTCAGCGAGCTATGGAGAGGGCTATGCTCGGAGTTTCTCTGCGTGATAAACTTAGGAATTAGGATATCCGCAGTAGAACCAGAGTAACCGACATAGCCCAACGGATTAGTAAGCTGAAGTGGCAGTGGGCCGGCCATATAGCTCGAAGAACCGACAACCGATGGGGAAGAAAGGTTCTCGAGTGGCAGCCTCGTACCGGTAGGCGAAGTGTAGGGCGACCCCCCACGAGATGGAGTGACGACCTGGTAAGACATGCAGGAAGTCGATGGATGCAGGTGGCTCAGGACCGTGCTTTGTGGCATTCCTTGGGGGAGGCCTATGTTCAGCAGTGGACTTATGAAAGGCTGTAATGATGATGATGATGATGATGAATGATGAATGTGATTTATGGGCAACAACGTTTTTGCTTACCGATCGACCCTTACGAATGTGCACGTTCGCAGTAAAACCAATTAAAATAATGGATTACCATGCATTTTGAGTTTAAAAGATAAAAAAGGAAAGAACGTTTGAGATGTTTTTTAATTAAATTTTCTTTACTATTTGCCTATATTACTAATTCTGAACCTTGTCTGCAAATTTGGCCAGTTATTCCAAAATAACCCTGTATATGTGATATGCCTCAGTTTTAATCCTTAGTTTTGTAGGAGTAAATTCCTCACAACTGTACAAACATTTCTCTGGCTGTCTACTTAAAATAAAAAAAAAAAATCGTTTAAAAAGTCAATAGTTAAAATTTAAAGAATAAAATTTGTGTATGCTACGTCTCTGTGACGTTTTATTGACTTAATATTCGATAAACGTCTGGCACCAAGTTGAGAACATTTGTTTTTTTTTATCAGTATTATTTTAATCAGTAATAACAAACGAAGTTGTTTTCCCATAAATAAAAACAGTAGACAAAAAATGTAGACAAATTTGTCAACTTTTTACTTTGTGGCTATTTAAGGGGGAAGGCTATGTTCTGATATGGACTTGTGATAGTCTGTAGTGATAGTGAAAGAGACATTTTGTTTTATTAATTTTTAAATCCTCACTTTTCTTGGCGTGACAGGTACAAATCCGGAGATATTCATTGCTGATTCTGAAAGTTCTTCTATTCGGCGACTAGCTCTAGCCACTGGACAGGTATCTACGTTGTGTGGTGGCGACCGAAACCCTTTGGTACGTTTCTTGAATTTGAAATTTTTCGTGCTTGCGTGCGTGCGTGCGTGCGTGCCAGGCGTACTTGCGTGTGTGTATTATTAATGAATTTGTTTTGTGAATCTGTAATTATAACTATTATTATATATTTTGTTATACTTATAAAATAACTGCTAGGTAACGCCTAGAGGTGTTAAGATAGCTTTTGAGCCTATGTGCAACAAAGCCTATGTAAATAAATAATGCATACGATACGTATCTCTGTAATCTTTGTTTCTTCTTCAGAACCTTTTTGCCTTCGGAGATGTAGACGATATAGGCGTGGAAGCAAAGTTCCAACATCCGCTCGGGGTAGCGTACTGTGACAATAACAAGGCACTCTACGTCGCAGACACTTACAATCATAAAGTAAAAAAAGTCGAAATTGGTCCCCAAAAAGTCACAACAATGAATCCCACGATGATCGAGACCACGGACCCTGCCAAGTTTAACGAGCCCTCCGGTCTATCCGCGAGTAATGACGGCAAATATTTATACATTGCGGACACTAACAATCACAGCATCAAAATCTTAAATCTAGCCAAAAACGTGTGCCAAGAGTTCAAAGTTCGGCTCCCCGATCCGAAATTCACGGAACCCGAAAACCTTATTCTGTACAAAAATGACTTGTTCGTAAATAGAAAGTGCGGGAATCTTATTATTTATTTCAACGTTAGTTTAGACTCTGAGACGAAGAACGTAAAGTTTACACCCGGAGCACCTCAAAATTGGCACGTTTGCATCCGAGACGACAATAATAAGGACGTCACACTAGACGATTTTGAATTTGTCGCCTGCTCTTTCAAAGGGACCAAGTTGCCTGGGCGAGTGGAAATGAAATTAAAACAGAGAACCGATAAGACACATTATCGCTTGTACCTCAGCTTCCAAACGGCGCTCTGTGACGCCGCAGTCTGCTTCTCGCACTCGTTCACTATTCGATCGACGATTTTGGTCCGGGAGTCGGTGAAATTGGTTGAATCGTACAAGATCACTTGCAAAGTGAACCCAGTGAATAGGTCCGATAAAACCGAACAAACTAAAACGTAATTAAATTAAAAAATATTTTGTACATACTTTTGTGTTTCATTGTTTATTTTATTAACCCATAATATTATAAGAACAAAACGTTGACATTATTAATTCATAAGTTAAACAATGTTTTTATTTTTATTACGTTTGTATTTATTATGATTGTTATAACATCTCCGCATTAAAGTTTATGGGATCTTAAGTTGTGTATCATTTCAATATTTTTTCTCTTTAATTGTATCTAGTGAGGTGAGTAAACCATAAGCCCTCAGGGCTTTCTTATTCCATCCTGATCGAATATTTATATAAAAAAAGTAAAATAATAGCCGACATACGGTCCATCACAGTCGTCCTCTTTTTCTGAGATGGATTGAGAACATAGAAAAGTCTTCTGCACTGTCCTATACGTGTTGCGCTTAATGATGATTGAGTGCGTACTTATATGAATGTTTACACGTACTTCTGTGGCCTGTGACATTATTATAAATCACAGTTGAGTGAATATCGCCGTGGTCACAAAATGGCCAAGGGAGCGTTAATTAATAGTATGCAAGTCTAAAATTAAAACACATTCAAACACAACTAATGAAAATGTGAAAACTATATTATAACGGGGAGAGCAAAACTGTATTTTGTTATGTTGTTGATAACTTCATTTTTGGACTATATGAGTGACTGCGAAATGAGCTGACTATTACTAGCTAGATGAAGAACTCTAAAATTAAACTATGCTCAAATCTGAGCTTTGGGCGGTTCATTGAACTCAAGGCCAAAGCAGCTGCAAGGAAGATAGAAGTCCTTGCAAAGGTGCGGCGATACTTCACGACGGGACAGGTGCTTACTTTATATAAAGCGCAAGTCCAGTCGTGCATGGAGTATTGCTGCTATATATGGGGTGGTGCTGCAAAATGCCCCCTAGCAGCTTTGATCTCAATGGAAAGGCGTACTAAGAGGCCTATTGGTGACCCAAAATTGGTTTAAACTAATCTTACCAGTTTCGAACACAGGCGCAAAGAAGCCGACCTTTCGATTTTCTACAGGATATATTTCGGAGTGCGCAGGGATTGCATCATTTAATTTCTCCCTCTTCATTCCACCATCGGACAACCAGACGTTCGGCCAGTCTCCACCCTTTCGTTGTTGACTTACCACACATTCGAACTAAACGGTTTGCTACATACATCGTTCGTGATGCGTACAGCAAAGGAGAGGAATAAGTTGCCAGCATCTGTGTTTCCATCCGATTACAATGCAATGTGGATGTCTTCAAGGCAAGAGAGAATAGGTTTTTGTTAATTCAGTGCGCTTCACCATCTTAGGCTACATCACCACTTACCATCAGGTGGGATTGTAGTTAAGCGCTGGCTTAGTATAATATATAAAAAAATGCTAGGACTTCTTAAGAAACAATTAAGAAACAAATTCTTAAGAAGAAAGATGGGACGACTTAAGAAACAATTTATTTTACTATTTACAATATCGCGGCATATTTGCTTAAAATCTAACTAATCTAATCTTTGCTCTATTACAAAACCATGGAAACTGCGCAATCGACTCACCAGCTTCAGGCCTATCAGTACTCAACACATTGGTAAAGTATACGAGCGCATTATTCTAAAGCGCCTGCGTCACTATACTGTAATTATCCTTCAGACTTCTCCTCGACAAGCAGTTTGGCTTTAGAGCCGAACACTCATAAACTCGCCAAATTCATCACCTATCAGAATATTTTCCGTCTGGCTTTAATCACCAACCGAAAAAGAAAAGGTCTCGAAACACCGGAGCCCTCTTCTTCGATATCGCAAAGGCATTTGATAAGTTTCGGCATGATGGCTTGCTTTACAAGCTGTATAAACTAAACGTGCTGGACAGGCTCGTGCATCATCCGAGCATTCCTTACAAATCGCTCCTTTCGCTATCGAGTATAGGGAACCCATTCCACGAAACGTTTTCTAAAGGCCGGGGTCCCACAAGGCTCCGTCCTTTCTCCACTCCCCTTCACACTCTTCACGAGGGATATCTCTAAGGACCCATTGGTAAACACAGCTCTCTTCGCCGACGATACGGAACTCTTTGTAACAGATTATAGGAATAGTTCCCACTTTGAAACTCCAAAAAGCTACCAATCGCTTAGACGAATGGTTCCGCCAGTGGAGAATTGAAGTGAATCTCGAAAAAAGTGTTGCAATATACTTTCAACGGAGTTCAATGCAAAAAAAGATTCAACGACTAAAAGCAAAGCTAGATATCATTTCCTTATAATAAAAAAATAAGATTCGGCCAAATATCTAGGAGTCACGTTAGACGTCCGCATGAATTTCGCGAAACACATAAGTGTAGTTCGTAACAGAGCCAAGACAGTCATTTGCCGTCTCAACCCTCTTGTTAACAGGAAGAGTAAGTTGTCGCTACGACTCAAACTCCACCTGTACAAAACCTGCGTTAAACCTAATATGTCATACGCAAGTGTAGCCTTCGCCCACACGTATAGGACCCATCTAAAGGAACTAGAGAAATTAAAACTTTTTATCCGAAAGGCCACCGGAGCAAGGTGGTATCAACGGAATTCGGATTTGCACAATGATTGCCAACTTCCCACTAGCCAACTTCCCACTATCTCCGAATACTTGAAGATGTCTCAGCGCTACTTTGATAGTGTCGAAAGCGCTAGTGGAAAACGCAGCCATCTACGTCAAAATACCAATCGTCGCGCGGACTCTCCGTAGACCGCGTAACGCACTTATAGAACAACCACGGTCGCTCAACCCCGTCGACCTCAATATCGCAAACACATCCAACATTGACACTACACCCACACCAAATGGGATAAGCACAAGTATGAGTAACGGATGGGGCGCGTCGCACTCGTAGGAGGGCATGACGCGTACAAGCACATACCACATACCGCGTACACACTGTACACCCGCATACCTGGGCGGTTCTCACCGCCCAAAACATCGACCTACAGGAGCTAAACAGTCAGAGGCAGGTCCACATACTCCCACTCGGATAGCGGTTAGATAGCTCAACAAATCTCAACAGAGGAGACATGATGATTGGTAACAATACCAAATCATAAACCAACATCATCCTCATCCTCCTCTTCATTGCCTTTATCTTTTTAAATAACTTGCGGCCTTTGAGACCGCGAGTCCTGTATCAGATGAAGCTGTAAGAGCCGTATAGGCTAACTGCACCAACATCACAGAAAGTAGATGATATAACCTACCCCTATGCAGATCAATATATGTTGCAAACCGGTTACATTGTTTGCTATGCAGCAGCACTTGTATTGCTTTTTATAGCAACCGTATCAATATTTCTCTGAAACACATTAACGAGTGCCGGAACAAAGTCTGAAGTCAAGTCTTTGAAGTCTTGGATTGGAAACGACTATATCTAGTCCAGTTTAACCTAGGAGTGGGATATACAAATCGTATATAGATACGATATCTATATATCGGTAGAATACCCATCCAATATCTATATAACGTGCGACAGTATAACTATGTATTAGATATTCAGGTAGCAGTACAGTGTCACTTCACAAAACATCTAACATCGAACTCGTAGGAATAATAACGTAAAATATCTGTGATACGATGCACTTAATGCGAGGTATTGAATTTGAAACGAATATATCGTTGTAAGATATATTGGTTTTAGAGTATCATAGATATTAACCGATACTTAGATATTACAATATGTCTGTAAATTGAAGCTAACCAAATTCATAAAAAATCACTGTGTGATACTAAATACCAAGGAGGTTATAATATATATTTAACAATCTCCTTGCTAAATACTGACTTCCTGTGTTACATAATAACGTAGATATAGATTCAATATCAGATATTTAAATTCAATAAATAGATACGACTTGACATAGGGTAGGTGTGGTATTATCCATGCCTAGTTTAACCTTCAAACACAGAATAAATAATAGTAGCTACGTATTGCACGTTTACTCAAAATGGGAACTCCTTTGTGGTGTCTCCTCAATTTCACGGCACTCCGTGCTGACTCAGCTAGCATCAGGATTCTTCACATGGAATACTGTTCTCATCTCTGAGCTGGGGCACTCAAATGCCAGCTCCTTCAACATGACCTCTTCTATAGACAAAGAATGACCCGGATCATCGATGACCGAGTTTTTCTGGTCCGCTTCATTCACTGGCGATGCGAAGAAGTTTACAGTACTTATTAGTGTTAGCTATTTTGTTATAAAATTGAGATCATTGTTTAGGCTAACTATCGCACTTTTAAATTGTAACTTCATTTTGTGTTTAGATTGTGATTTTCAAGGTTACTTTTGTGATCATGTTCAGAAAGTCGTAAATTATTTTACGGAGGTAAGTTGAAACAGCTTGTGTCAACTCACCTTGTTTGTTTTAACTGTCCTCGACAGTAAACTTATGATATACTATTTCAAGTGGTTAGCTTCTTAATCCCTGAAGAAATAAAGAGGGTGTTATAAGGTAAAAAGCATGCGTGTTTGTGAGATGGTTCTGATGGTTAATTAATTGAAAACAGTTCAGGCGTTCCCAAAATGAGTTTTTTTTATCGAAGTTTTTTTTTGTTTCATAATGCTTAATAAATATACTCGGAAAAGTAACAGAGGAGAAGCGAGTATTGAAATTTATAAACTAGCAGCAGATGAGATTAATTTGATAGGAAAAAGCCTTCGAGATGCAGCTAAATGTTATGACTTAAACTACTCATCTTTATATCGTTACATAAAAAAACAAAACAAGCATAGCAAAGATGACCCAAAACCAGTAACTATGGGATATGCGCAAGCTTTAGTATTTACTACAGAAGAAGAAAATATTTTGTGCGAGTATCTCCTGCTGTGTTCAGCACCTAACTGTGGTCTTAGCACTAAGAAAGCAAGGCGTCTTGCATTTCAGCTTGCCGTACAATACGATAAAAACTTCCCTCCTTCCTGGAACAGAGATGAAATGGCTGGAGATGTGTGGTTAAAACTATTTATACTTTATACTATACATCGAACCCTATTTTATTATAATGTAAAATTAAAAATGTTGTACAACCGACTTTAATATAAATGATTAAGAATAACTCGAAAACTATTGGTCAAACCTTGATCAATTTATATGTGACCACATGTGAAGTACCAACTTTCAAATAAAAAAAGAATCATCGAAATCGGTTCATCTAGTAAAAAGTTATGAGGTAACACACATAAAAAGACATACAGTCGAATTAAGTACCGTCTCCTTTTTGAATTCGGTAGAAAACAAAGACTGTTATAAGATGTGCCTCAGTATTACTTAGCTATTAGTGTTTTTTTATCGATTGGTCTCTTATAAATACCTCAATTACTTTGTTATTTTCTTAAATAAAACAAATTTTCTTAAAAAAACTTTTTATTTAACTATAAACTAATTATTCAAATTTACGTTTCAACTCACCTCTGAAACTGTTTCAACTTACCTCGGTACTAGGAGAGCTGAAACACGGGGAGTTGATGTGGGTTTTCAAAAATTTCTTTTAAAAAGGCATATTTAATATGTGCTATGTGCATGAATTAAATAGTGTACATATCTAGGTATCTAATGATACAAGTTTCACTTATATAGAATTATATAGTGCCGAGTTATACATTGAATGTAATTTTTGTGTCAACCCACCTAGGTCTCCCCTACTATATTTTTTCTAAAAAAAGGCACTTATGGTAATTCATAATGCTGTGTTAGTCCCTACTTTAATATATGGTAGAGAAATTTGGGTGTGGTAGAAGAATCACGAAAGTAGAATAAATGCTGTGGAAATGCGGTCATTAAGGAGTAAGGGCTGAATCTGAATGACAGGTTGAAAAATTGTGTGATAAGAGAAAATTGTGGTTTGCAAAATGATGTTATGACCAGGATTGAGAAAGGAATGCTTCGGTGGTTTAGTCATGTAGAAAGGATTAACGAGGAAAGATTGACAAAGCAAATCTATTTTCCAGATGTGATCAACAGAGTCGGAAAGGGACGCCCTAAACGAGGGTTTATCGACCAAATTGGCGATATATTGAAAATGGGCCAGATTAGAAGGCTATATAGGGGTTCAGTATAGGTTTAGGACAGCCAATTTCATAAAAACAGCTAAATAAATAAAACGTACAGTAATAAATCTTATCTATTTAGTTTTGTTTTAGTTTGATGCTTTTTTTTGTTATATTTAACTATTTTTAAAGAACATTTAACGGCTTCGGGGCCCTTACTAATTAACAAAACTAGAAAGTCTCAACGTAGAGATTCTTTATGACGATTTACGAAACAGAACTTAGTGTATCGGGGTTAGCTTAAGTGAATGATGAGTCGCCTGTTAGTTTTGATATACTATAACACATTATACTAGGCCCCAGTCTTCTTAGCGTCATCATTACAGCCTTTCATAAGTCCACTGCTGAACATAGGCCTCCCCCAAGGAATGCCACAAAGCACGGTCCTGAGCCACCTGCATCCATCGACTTCCTGGATGTCTTACCAGGTCGTCACTCATCTAGTGGGGGACGCCCTACACTTCGCCTACCGGTACGAGGCTGCCACTCGAGAACCTTTCTTCCCCATCGGTTGTCGGTTCTTCGAGCTATATGGCCGGCCCATTGCCACTTCAGCTTACTAATCCGTTGGGCTATAACGGTTACTCTGGTTCTACTGCAGATATCCTCATTTCTAAGTTTATTACACAGATAAACCCCGAGCATAGCCCTCTCCATAGTTCGCTGAGCGACCTTGAGCTTCCTCATACGGCGAGCAGTGAAGGACCACGTCTCAGATCCGTAGGTCATCATTGGCAACACTTACACAATTTTGAGGTATGTTTAACAAGAAGATGTGTCGTAGTTTCTCGAACGCTGCCCAACCGAGTTGAATCCGTCGATTCGCCTCTCGGTCGAACTTGGACTTACCTAGTCGGACTAGTTGTCCCAGGTAAACATACTCGTCAACAACTTCGAGTTTAGTGCTTCCAACAACTACAGGCATAGGTGTCCCAACAACTATTAATACCGTATCCTTTCCAATCCAGTAGCTTGAAAACGTCTTCCGATGCCCGCTGCATTTTTTGAAGAGTTTCGGAGAAATATCCTCACCCTGTCTTACACCTCTCTGCAGTTGGATAGGTTTCGTACTCTGATTCTATACTCGGATAGCCATCGTAGTTCTACTGTACAAACACTTCAGCACTTCAATATACCGACAGTCAACTTGGCACCGCTGAAGGGACTGTAGCACCGCCCAAATTTCGACGGAATTACAGGCTTTCTCATAGTCCACATACGCAAGGCAAAGTGGCAGTGGCAGATTATACTCCTCTGTCTTCAGTACAATCTGCCGCAGTGTATGTAAGTGGTCTATGGTACTAAAGCCTTTTCGGAAACCGGCTTGTTCGGGAGGCTGGAAGTCGTCAAGTCTGCGTGCGAGACGATTCGTAATGACTCTCGAAAACAGCACGTAGACGCAGCTCAGAAGGGAAATCGGTCTGTAGTTCTTCAAGAGAGCGTTGTCGCCTTTCTTGAAGAACAAGACCACCGCACTTCTGCTCCACGTCTCCGGAGTAATGCCACCATGGAGAACGAAATTAAAGAGCTTCTGAAGGACTTCAAATACCGGTTACACTCACGGTTACACCGGGTGCACTCACCAAATTCATCGCCTAACAGAATAATTCTGTCTGGCTTTAATCATCACTTGACAATGAATAAGTCTCGAAACACGGGAGCTCTTGCATTTGATAAAGTCTGGCACGACGGTTTGCTTTACAAACTGTATAAACTAAACGTGCCGGACAGGCTTGTACACATCATCCGAACCTTCCTTACAATTCGCTATCGAGTAGAGGGAACCCGTTCCACGAAACGTTTTCTAAAGGCAGGAATCCCACAAGACTCCGTCCTCTATCCATTCCTCTTCACACTCTTCACGAGTGATATTCCAAAGGATTCAGTGGTGAACACTACTTTCTTCGACGACGATACGGCACGCTATGTATCAGATTATAATAGGAATAGTCTCACTTTGAAACCCCAAAAAGCGATCAATCGCTTAGGCGAACCGTTCCACCTATGGTGAATTGAATTGAATCCCGACAAAAGAGTGGCAATATACTTTCAACGGAGTCGTGTTGGACTCCGTTGAAAGTATAGTATCTTGTTCTTGTATATCCGACACACCACAAGAACTGTGAATCTAAAACCAGGTTAAATGTAATTTCTTTATATGGCTACCCCATCCCTTGGGAAAAATATCTGGGCTTCACCTTCAACGACCTCATGAGTTTCGCGAAACACATAAGTGTAGTACGCAACAGTTCCAAGTCGTTAGCTGTTTTCACCCTCTTGTTAACAGAAAGAGCGAGTCGTCGCTAAGACATTAACTCCACCTGTACAAAACCTGCGTTAGACCGATCATGTCTTAAAGTAAAGCCACCGGAGCATGGTGGTATCAACGAAATTCATATTTGCACAGTGTTTGTCAACTTCCCTCTATCTCCGCATAGTTCGAGATGTCTCAGGGCTGCTTTGATAGCGCCGAAACCCATTCAAACCCGCTAGTGGCAAAGGCAGCCAACTACGTAAAAATAGAAAAACGTCGCGCCCACTCTCCGTAGACCGTGAAACGTACTCTGAACCACCGCGCTTGCTCGATCCCCGCGACCCAAACGTCGCAAGCACTTCAAACAACGACACTACACCCACATCCAATTCAACAAGCATTGTTAAGATAATGGGATGGGGCGTTTCAGCACACATCGCGTACGTTCCATACACCCACGTACCTGGGCGGTTCTTACCGTCCAGAACATTGACTGATACGAGCTAAGCAGTCAGAGGCGGGGATTCATAAGTTTTACATCGTGATTTTCCGTAGAAATAGTTTCGAAAAGTTACTTGTTAGTTTTAAAATAGTTTTTGTAATTTATACCTGCCTGATGTAACGTTTATGAGTTAACGTCGGCGATTGCAGATACGCTCGCTACTGATACGAAAATAGGAAAGAGTATTACTAGTGCATTGGTATACATGACAGATTGTAAGTTCACCAACCCACCTGTACAGCGTGGTGTGCATAGACATTGAAGTATAATGTAATTACGTACTTAAAATATAAATAAAGATTGTCTCAACTAGTAATATTTAAGTGATTCACACGCAAAGCTTAGCTGAACTTTCTGACCGTATAAAGTATTCATTTGTTCAATAAAGACATTATGAAATAGAGGGGTAACATCTTCTTATTAACTGACCTTACTTATTTTCTATTATATGTTCACGATTAGGATGATTATAATCTCTATGGGTTATAAGTCTTTGATCCATGACCTTTTATTCACCCATCTGATAATGATAATTGTCTAAAGCCTTTCGCAATCAATTGGTACATATGTACTTACAATTATTAAAGACAATTAAGCTACAAACGGAGTGACCGTGTGTTTGCGGTTCGTAATTAAGTTCCCATGGCAGAGTTTATTCTCCTAACCTGAAGTGATTTTTTAATTAGTCACGCAGATCAGGAATTTATAATCAGCAAAAGTTATTTTTAAATATTTGTTTTATTGAATGCTTTCATTTTTTTTATTTACTAGCACCATGTGCATCGCAATTCGCATTGGCCCCCAATGTCGTGATATCAATCATTGTTTGGTCTTTGATAACGTGTTTTGAATTTTAAGTCATGTTGGGTAAATCCAACAACAAAGAGGACAAAATGAAACAATCTAGCCTTCGCATTTTTACGATTGGTGTTTGGTGTTTATAGTTGCGTTTCTGGAGGAAATTCGAGATGACTGTACGCCTCGTATACTATGGAGACCCTCGCACCTCGTGTACTAGTAGATTTTCTTAGCTTAGATTTTTCTTTATCTCGATGCGGGAGGTTTTCTTGTTTACGTCACACATTGACATGAACACGACACTTCAATTAGCTTATTATTAATGAATTGTAAGCAATATTATTACACATGCCTTTAAGCATTGAAGGAGCGTTGCGTTGCGTCTTTTTTTACTTATTATAAGCCACTGTTTGACTATAATTCTACCTGGTAAAAGCACTGTCCTCGCCTGTCACTCTTGCCTTCAAGACGCCCAGATTGTAATCGTATCGAAAGACAGACGCCGGCAAATTATTCCACTCTGTTGTACGTGCTAGGAAAGACGAAGCAAACCTTTTGTATTTTTTCTTATGAGTGAAATATCGATAACAAAGGGGTGAAGACCCGTCGACCGGAGTTTTTCCGATAAAATATAGTCTAGATCACTCCTGACATTGTTTTTTTTTCTTTTTGTAAAGTTACATTACAATCTATTTAGCCATTCCAAAGTTTAGCCTGGACAGACATACAAACAGACAAAAACTTTAAAATGGTCATCATGTATTTCGATATTACAGACAGACACTTCAATTTTATTTTTACCTATAGATTTTAAGTGTTTAATTTTATTACTCTTTTGAGTGGACTAAGAAATGTCGCAAGATCAAGGTAACAAACCAGAATTTTGTCGAAATAGTTACAATAAAAACTTCATCACCTTTGCCAGCCTTGAGGTATTTAATTTAAAAAAGAAGCATTCATACGTAGGTCACTCAATAAGTTTTGAGATGCTCGAAATTTAAAAATGGAATGCACCCGTGTTATGTTTCTAAAAAGCAAAATTTAAAAATAGAACTCCATAAGCCAATTGCTCAATATTAAAAAAAAAACAAAGTTCTATTAATCTACTAGTTAGTCTGTGATATACTCATATCACCTATAGCCTAACAGGTAGATTTATTATGTAAAATAGCTAAAATGTCTCAAAGGAAAGTAGGGCAAAAAAGTTGTATTTTTTGATCAAAAGACGAATAAAGTGTATTATAGATTGTGTATGTGCTTTTTTGGTCTTAAACCAACTAACGTTCTTGCTCATATTTGCATATCATAAATGCAGTTCAGGAGAAAACAAATGTAAAATGTACTCTATCTAATTCCAGACATGAAGATTGTTGAGATAAATCAACGGTGCCTACGCACAAAATTATTTCATTGTATTCATTAGTGTGTATTAATGCACACTTCACCTCAATTTAGTGCCAGATAGCTCAAAGCCGAGATTATATGTTAATAGAGGGTAACTCCGTTTCTCTACCCTAAAAAATCCACCCTGATACTACTTTATTGCACTAATCTTATAGAATATATTTAACTATTTTTTATACGTGGTAGAGCCATGCTGCAGCTATATTATGGTTGTAGCACGAATGGGTCAGCTCGACCGGGGAAGGACCACGCTCTCACAGAATACCAGCGTAAAATAGCAGCTTAACGTTGCTGTGTTTCGTATGGTGAGTGTAGAGAACCGGAGACCCTTTTTACTGGAAACGAGGCATTCCATCTTAGTTCTCATGGGTTACAACGCATCTACATTTTGATTCGTAATCGAGAATAGATGTAGATGTCTATAGGCCGCAGCAACCACTTACCATCAGGTGGACTGTGTGCTCGTTTGTCACCCTTCTCCTATAAAAAAAACTTATTTTACCTTAGAGTGGCTGTTTTAATTTGGATAAACAGAATAATCCTGAATACTAATTTCTGTTCAGGTATATGTGTCTATCTGGGCTGCCGAAGTGCTAGGGTACAATCATAGATAATATAATTTATTTGTTATAATATGGTACATTACAGTTGTTACAAAAGAATTGGTATCCTAAATATTCTGCCGTTTCCGGCGTACAAATATTTTCATATAACAGGTCCTCAGCGTGTCAGAGTATGCCTTGAGCCTTGACAGACATTTGAAGCCTGGATAATGTCATAACAAAGGTTAACAGTCCTATGAATTATAGAAAGTAAAACATTAGGTCAGTCATGTTTTGGATACTAAACATAAATAAAACAGCTTAATTTTTTATTTTTATTTATTTATCTTACTTCAAAATCCTCTCTTACTAAAATGCCATCCAGAATTGAGGCCGGTGCGCTTATAGCATTTTGATACCGAGCCCAACACAAATACCAGACAACGGTCATTATGTGGGCACAGCAACCCACTGTCTGTTGTCCAGAAGAGCAACTGCAATAATAACCTGCAATCATCTCATCCCAACTTGTCCCTTGTCTCGCCAACAGTATATAATATGTATAATAAGCTCTTCCCGAGTAATGCCGAGATGTTAAACGGCCTCTTATTAAAACAGTCTTGTTGGGATTATATTAATTGGGTCACAACTTATCTGTTCCCAGTCTTCGTTGACACCAAATATACAATATACTGATAGTATTGGCATTAGGGCACTGGAGCTCATTTTCAAAATTTGTGCCGACAGATAATTCTTGTAATACGTTTGCAAAACATTGTGGACATATTGGTGCATATTCATCCATCTAGAATAAAACAATCTTATTTTAATAAACTATCTATATTGCAGAAGCGCATTTTAAACAGTGCAACATGTTTTAATAGGTGAATTGAAAGACAATTACATCATATTAAGATTTTGCAGCCCTTATGAACTTATGTAGAAATAAAAATTATTAACAGACTACAGATAGAAGCATGTCATTCAAATGCGTTTAATAGCTTAAGGAAACATCTTTCTTTCGTACATATCTGCTTACTGATTCAAAATGTGATTCTACGAGTACAGAATACAGATGTCCGATATCAACGAAATCAAAATCTTACGTAAATCATTAAGTCCAAAAACAAAAGCAGAGTCAAACAAGTAGAGAGTCGAGTTCTGAACTACACAACCAAGCTCGAAATAAATCATAGATAAATATATATGTAGCAAGCTAAAATAAATAAAAATATCATTTGACAGAAGTGACATTTGACAAATAACCGTGTCTTTTTTTACTTTTTTTATGATTTGAAGGGCACCATCTTGTAAAACCATCAGAAACTTGGGATTGCATTTTTATTTTTTGCAAGTTATTTATTTTGATTTATTCTCTCATTTTATTTTTAACAAAATCCCTGAATTTTCTCATTTTTACGGTATATTGTACATAGACAGGACCAGAAATGGACCGTCTCCTTTGGTTTAACAGAACAATTAAGTTTACAACGGTTACAATCAGCATTAGGGAACTCAGCTCCATCACGCGCAACAATTTTTAGGTGGTTTGCTGAATTCAAAAGGGTAAAATTAATCTTAAAGATGACCAAAGAACGGGGTCCCGGTTCTTTCATTCCCCCGGCAATCATCGGTATGGGTCTACTCATAAGTACAGTTACCGACAAAACTGAAAAGACCTCGCAACGTCGGCAAAAAATGGTAGCTAGTTTTTTCCTCGGAGCGGACATTTGTCGACGTCAATGCTGGAAAATTGTAGGTCAGTCAACTCTGAATGGTATACTACAGTTGCATTACCCAAATATTTTCAAGCTGTGCGGGAGAGAAGACCAAAGACCGGGCTTCGGGGAATCATGCTGCATCACGATAACGCCTCTTCACATACCTTCCTTAGAACAAAAGCATTTATTGAGGAATCTAGTGTTGAAAGTCTAAGTCACCCACCCTACAACCCTGACTTAGCTCCTTGTGATTTTTGTTCCCAAGAGTCAAAGAAAAAATAAAAGGAAAGTTTTTTTCAAGCACCAAAGAAGCCGTGGCTGCCTACGAAGAAGCGATTTCCGACCTGTCAAATCAAGACTGGCAAAAGTGTTTTCAGAGTTGGTTTAGGCGAACGGAACTTTGTGATGGAGAATATTTTGAAAAGATGTAAAATAAATATTAATAGTATCTAAAATACTTTTTGTATATCTGAAAACTTATTGAGTGACCTACGTATCAGTTAGCCGTTTCTGAAAAATCGGTGAATATACATATAAAACAAATATATAGAGATGTGTATGGCCTATAAATAATTATTGCGGGTCTGGATGTTTATCTATGTGCAATTACGTTTTTAATTATAAAAATGAAATGTTGAAGTATTTCATTTTTACTAAATAACTAGATATACCTATTTTTTTTTTGTTTAAATGTTGATGTTATGCTCAATACCATTTTGGTTTAAAAAATTTATAGGAAATTTGTAAAATTTTAAAACTAAGCGTAATAATAACACGTATCAATTAATTTGAATTTAGAATGATTCGACATTTCTTTTCTATAAGATAAAAAATCTATTCTATACAATCGATATTTGTTGTAACAAAAGATACCACAAATTCTTGCATAATAGCGTATACTCTAAAAGCAACTTCTTGACAAGTGATTAAAAATTTTGATTGAGAAATTTTGATGAGCTCTTGAACTAAACTGGGCTAAGGTCATCTTAGTCATAAACATAATATACGATAACATCCTAAAAATTTTATGTACAGTTTTTTGTTCTTCAAATTTTCTAATACCTTTGTGCTTAAATTAATAATTACACCCCTTTGTGGATTGTGTGACAAAAGCAGTTTTGTGTATAACTTACGATCCTTTTACGTAGGTACCTATTTTTTATATCATTACAGTTAAAGAATAATTTCTTGTTATATATTGATGCAAATGCAATTCAAATAAGAATAGGAACGTCAACGACCTCGAATGACCGCGATCTGTCAAGTGTCACTTGAAAAGTACTGCTCCCAAAGAAAATTAATTTGCGTATTAATAACGTCTTTTTTTTCCTTTTTCCCAATTATTTTTATTAATTAATTTAAAATATTGATTAGTCGGTGGAACATTATAACTACCTACATAAATCCATGGTCTATTTTTATAAGGGTAAGCAGCAGTGATGATAATAATGACAATGATGACTACTCAGATAGTGATGCAGTGATGAGCGAAGTTGAAATGCTAGATTCAGATGAATACTTTTTCGTTCATGGTTCTTTTGTAAATAAGTATTTGAACCTGTTTTTAACCCATTGACAGCAATGACGTCACAACATGGCGCCAGGTCGGTCCTATTCTTATTTAAATCCTTAATTCTATTCTTATTTAAATAACTTTATAACATTTAAGATAAATATATATTTTTTCTTTAGTTATTGAGAATATATTATGTACATGGAGTATTAATCTGATATGATTACCTAATGAACCATTAATTATTAATTTAATTATAATTAAGTTAATAATGCTTGTTGAGTAGCGGAGATATTATATATGCTTAAGATTCACATATATTATTGTGTTACATAATTTATTTAAGGCTGCATATCCATTATTAATTTTAATTAGCTTCAACTGTTGTGATTTAATTAAACTTATATTATATACGTATACCTGTCTACTATTGTGTTTGGGACTTTTTTACATTGTATACTTGGCATGCAAAGCTTGAAGATGCTCAGGCGCAATGAAATGCGACGCTCTAGGCATAATTATAATGTACACGTACATTCTTGGTGAACTAGTTGACTAACGCACTATTTGCTGTACAATTTTTCAAAATCTTTTTATGATTACGATTTTAATAGTTAACCGCAAATGTTCGGCGTAATAAGTAATATTGATGAATTCTAACGAATGTAATAATTTTTTAAATCTTTTGAGTAGGTATATTATGCCTCGTGTAGAGTAGGATAGATCATGGACGACGTCCATGGGATAGATTTGAATTTCGTTATTTTTATAAATACCTTTTTTCATAATTACAATGTTTAACGTAAGAAAAATTCAAATATATATATCTATGCCATAGGCTTTTTTTCTGTTTAACAATTAAGTACACCCAATTTTTTTCTGGATGGTAAGATATTATTGGAATGGATTTCTTGAAAGAGTTGCTCCAGCATACCGCGGATGGGGAGCAAAGAACCGAGACTTTCGACTGGTATTGCTGTTCCCCGTCACCAGTCTGTGGGATTTGTATTGTCACGCTTGGCAGGTATATTGGCGATCATAGTACCATACGTTTTATTCCTTTAACGATACTTCCCGTCGCCGGCCAGGGTATAATACGCTCTCATCACCTGACTTACACGAGATGGTTACATCGCGATCTATCGGGTGCCAAAAGATTTTTTTGGTATATCCCATATCACCTCTTTCGTCACGTATGCAACAAAATGGGGTAATGGATTCTCACGCCTCTACCACACGTCACATTAGCATGGTATTTCCGCCATTAGCCGGTCGCCAGAGCTATTTTTCTTTTATAGAAAACGGGTGACAAACGAGCACACAGTCTACCTAATGGTAAGCAGATGCTGTGGCCCATAGACATATAAATTTATTCTCGATTACGAATCAAAATGTAAATGCGTTGTCATCCCTGAGGTATAAGATGGAATGCCTCGTTTCCAGGAAAAGGGTCTCCGGTTCTCTACACTCACCATACGAAACACAGCAGCATTAAGCTGCTATTTTACGCTGGTATTCTGTGAGAACGTGGTTCTACCGCGGTCGAGCCGACCCATTCGGTACTTTGTATTCCGCATGTATGCATGCATACTGCAGGTCTCGGGCCTCGGGGCTGACCCCATTGCTCGGAATCTTCTCGCGGTGCATTACTATGCACCGGTCGTGGGAGCCGTTATGGCCTTGTAGGTTGAAGCAGTGACGCGGGTTCGATCCCCCGTCGCTGTACGTTGGTTTAAAATTTTCATGAAAAATTCCCTGAAAATAGCGGGTAATTTGGCCTATGTCCTGAAAAAGGCGCCTAATTTGGCCTATGCCTGAAAAAGGCGCCTAATGGTGTTCTAATTTTGCCTGGCCGGTTAAGTCGCCCTATAGGCGGCAAATTTAGCCTAGGCGTCTAAGTTTGCCTGTCTGCGACATTGAGGGTTTTACTCGACTCTCTAATCAATATAGGAGGAGTTCTCTTGATAGAGGTCGCCCGTCCGGTGGCCGAGCATGAAGAGGTGCTAAGTTGTTGAGGTGTTCGTATGGCCTGTCGTCAGCGCGGTCGAACATACCGCGCGCCAGCCGGACCACAAATTCTTGTACGCTCTTCATCTTGAGGTTCGCCGCTATAACGTCGTTCCGGACGTAGCTACCTGCACCGACGATGGTCCGTAAAGATAGGTTCTGCTGAACCTGCAGCCGCTGCCTCTGCCGTTCGCTCAGGAGTGCGTACCAGGCCGGAGCGGCGTAAGTGATCCTCGGTCTTATATACATCTTATAGATTTTTGTTTTGGTTTTCAGCGGTAGTTTGGATGTCTGGACAGAGCATCGCCCGCGCACATCTGGCATTGCGGACGACGATGTCGACGTGCGCGGTCATGCGCAACATCCTGTCAATCCGGCATCCAAGATAGGTCACGGCCTTCTCGTACGCAATCTCCTGGCCTCTCAGCGTCAACGGGAGCGGGAAGTCCTGGTAGCGGCGGGTGAGGAGGGCGGCCGTTTTCCCAACATTTACAGCCATCCTCCACTCATCCAGCCACGGTGGCAGCAGGTCCAGCAGGCGCTGCATCTTGGCGGCGGCGAGATGGGCTCTTCTGGACGAGGTGAAGTAGGCGCTATCGTCCGCATATAGCGCCAGCTCTACGTCGTCCTTCCATTCGCGTAGGTGTCCTGCCAGTGTAGGGATGTCATTAGTAAAAGCCGCGTACAGGATCGGCGAAAGACAGCTGCCCTGTGGTACGCCAGCTCTTATGGGTTTTACTGCGGATTCGGCATCTTCGACACAGACGTAGAAGCTCCGGTCGGCTAGAAACGACGCCACTAGCCGCAGCATAGCCGGAGGGACATTCGTCTGTTGATCCATCTTGAAGAGTAAGCCAGAGTGCCACACCCTGTCGAACGCCTTCTCGATATCGAGGAAGACGCCCAACGACGTGCGATCCCGGTTGTGTTCGGCCGCCAGGTGGTGTAGCACTCTGGTGAGCTGTGTCGCTGTGGAGTGCCCGCTTCTAAATCCATGTTGTTCCGCCCGCAGTTGGATGCACCGGCGGATTCTTCTTAAGGCGATCCGTTCGAATAATTTGGTTATGTGCGGTAGCAGCGTTATAGGTCTGTAACTAGCTGCTCTACGCCTGTCCTTCCCGGGTTTCGGCAGAACTATGACTTTGCCTTTCTTCCAGTCCTCCGGGAAGTGTGAAGTCCGCAGTATGCCATTGTAGAGTCGTCCTAGGTCTACAATGGCTCTATGGGGCAGCTGTCGAAGTGCAGCGTTCCTGATCCGGTCGTACCCCGGCGCCTTCCTCGGTTGCAGGCTGGTTATCGTCCTCCGCAGTTCAGCGGGGGAGATAAACCACTCTCCTGCAAACGGTGGCGCGGGCGACGACAGGAACTCCCGTACGCGGCTCTCCTTTTGGGTATGAAGCTCCATGTACTCCGCACTTGCTGAGTTCGGCATAAATTGCTCTTCGACGTGCTCGACTAGGGTATCCGCTCTGCCTTTGGCCTCGTAACAACGCCCGCCCGCACTGTTGGTCAGGGGGCAGACGGAGGGATTGGTCTTAGCTGCCGGTTCAATTTGTAGAGCGACGCTTACTGGACTTCAGCTTCCCATATGCGCCGCTCCCAGGCCCTTCCTCTGTAGGCCTGGATTGCAACCGACAGCTCATCCGTCAGTTTGTTTAATTTGCTCTTGATAAGTGGGCAGCAAGTGCGTGCCCAGAGCTTCCTCAGCGCTCGTTTTTGGTAGAGCTGCGTACGTAGTTCTCGTGGTAGCTCATCTCTACGGTTCGTTCTTGGGACGATCGTAGAGGCCGCGTTGAGGGCTTCCTGGATGTTTTTCGTTATTCTAGTTGCAGCGGCCTCTACGTCGTCCGCTGAGTTGATCTGTATGCTTTCTGGAGGTCTCTCCTGCAGGTACTGCTGATAGAGCCTCCAGTTAATTTTGGTAGTAAAAGCTCTGGGCAGCGTAGTCACCGCCTTGAGGCCAATGGTTATCAGAATCGGGAGGTGCTGTGAACTCAGGTCGTACAACACCTCTACCACTATCGGGTGATTGACGTTCCTAGCGAGCACGATGTCCAATACATCCGGACTCCTCTTGTGTGTTCGGTCGGAACGTGCGTTGGTTCTTCGGGACCTAAATCGTCGTAGTTGTTTTGTTCTGCGTCTTCGTAAAGTTCACGACCCGGCGGGGTGATCACTCTGGATCCCCAGGCCGGGTGTTTGGCGTTTAGGTCCTCCGCGATGATGGTAGGTGCTGTGCCTTCCATGATCGTCCGGATGTCTGAGGAGTAAAATGGAGTCCCTGGCGGACGGTATGCTGCAAAGATCCTTAGTTCCTCCCCCGCCGCCTCCATTTTTATGCCGATGGAGCGCGTTGAATGGTATGACGGTAAATCGAGTTCTAGGTGGACGATGTCCTTTCTCACTAGAACCGCCGTGCCTCTGAAGGCGGTTCCTTGATCATTGACTTCGTCCCTCCTGTAGATGTGATAGTTGGGCATCTTGATGTGCGTGGATGGCCTCAACTTCGTCTCCCCCAGCAAGATAATATGTATATCCTGTTGTTGAGCTACAGTGCGGAGTTCATGGAGCTTCTGCTGAATACCGTCCGGGTTCCAGTAGAGCAGGCGCAGGTTCATATCACTCGCCTCTGTAGTGCCGAGCCAGTAGTTGCGTAGTGCTCGCATCACTGCGGTAATTGGGTCGGTGCCGGCTCTGATGTCAGCCAGGACCTGGCTACCGACTCCAATGGCCATGCCAACCAGCTTCAGGATTGCATCCGTGGTGTTTGTGTTGGCGGTTGGCTGTCTAGGTGTTGTAGTTGGTACTGGTCTCGGCTGGGCATAGGTCTCTTTCCGTAAGGTAGAGCGCGCTCTATGTGTATAGTGGGCTCTATTTTCTGATAGAGCCCTTTCCGGCGCTCTACCTTCTATAGTTGTCCTCTTGATAACCTGCGCCTGCGAGGCTATCGTTACTGCTGGAGTCGTGGTAGAGGTCGCTGCCTGAGGAGTAGGCTGTACCTTCTTCTTCTTCCTCCCCCGCTTCCTCTTCTTAGAGGGTTGCCGCTCTATGGCTTCATTAGCGGGGGGCTGTAGAGTCGCCCCGATGGTTGCTTTCGTTGCAGGTTCCACCGTCTTCTTAGGTACGGTTGGTGCGGTTGTGGGTTGGGGGGGGGGGGGCGGTTTGCCTTCCTCTCCCCCTGATGGTTGCCTACCCGTCTTCTTGGATCTCAACTCTCGGGCGACTCTGAGGGACCCTCTGCGATGCTTCTGGCAGTAGTCCCGGCAGAGTGATCCCCTGCTTCCTAGCAATCCTCCTCAGGACTGGGCAGCGTCGGTCATTCGCGGTGTGGTTTTTTGCACAGTTGGCACACATAGGTTCCTTTTTTCTACCCCGTGGACAATTGCTTGCAACGTCTTCCCTAGCGCAGCGAACACATTTAACAGGTCTGTGGCAGTTGGCCGGTGCATGGCCAAAAGTCTGGCAGCGGTGGCATTGCGCTGGGCCCACCCTTTCTTGCCAGGCTTCTATAACTACTCCCCTCATGTAAAGCAGTTCGTTGATCTTATAGAGTTCATTTAGCCGTTCTAGGCTTAAGTGGTCCAGCTGCGCATAGTGAAGGCACCCAGGTCTACCTCCACGGGCCGGGATCGCTTTCACATAATTAATGGGGAATCCCTTTGCCCTGATAGCCTCCGTTATTTGGACGGTATCCGTGCCCACTGGCAGCCCCCGGATGCCCACTTTAGTGGGCTTCTCCTCCGCCGGGGTGTAGCAATACCGAGACAGCGCTGGAACTTTCACGGTCATTTCGTCGAGGTATTTCTGTATTGCCCGGAATTCTTCCGGGCTCTGTGGGGTGAATCGAATACCCTTCCCGAACGGACAGGCGTTAGGAGGGTGTCCTAATTTCCTGCTGAGTATCTCGAAGTGCCTCGTCCAGTCCGGGAGGCACTCGGCTACAATCGGTGGATATCGAGCCTTCTTTTCCTCTTGTTGGGGTTGAGGGGCAACCGCTGTCTGTTTCGGTATTGCTGGCATCGCTGCCAGTTGATCGTAGCTAGTTGACAGCCTTTGACCGTCATCTTACGGTAGGCCCGAAGGGTTAGTTGGTGCCGAAGTATGTCCGGTAGTCGCTAGAGTAGCGTAGGATGTTGAGTCCCAACCGCAGGACTCCTCTCCTCCCTGCTCTAACTCGGTCGCGTCCATGCTTCTGCGGCCGGGTGAGGTGGTGGGGGGGGGGGGGGGGCGGTTAGCTTCTGTGGCGATGGCGATTTGTGCGCCCTGAATGCTTCTTTCCTGATTGGGACTCTTTCATCCACCGACTCCGCCGAGGACGATGATGATGATGACTGTCCAGATGTTAAGGGTGATCCGATGCATTGCCTTTTTTAAAAAAGCGACGCCTCGGTTTCCGGCGGTGTATGCCTTTTTGCCGAATTTCGAGCCCGCTGCAGTAGGGGCGTCGATTCCAGCCCACTCGTGCTCTCAGACACGGCGCGGCGCGGCGCTCGTTGCGGGTTCTTCCTTATGCGGCGAAGTTGGCTTCTTTCTGGGAATCTGACTATAGGAGCTGCCGATCCTTGATTTCTCCAGGTTCGACAGGTCCTTGATGCATAATGGTCGATCGAAGACCCCGGGACGGTCCGGGGGTTTCCTAACGCGCGGGGGTGGGGGTGGGGGGGCTCCCCTCTCCCCTTGCCTGACATGACGACAGTTGTTACATTGTTTTGTTTTGGTGATTGTGTAGTGCCTATCTATTACCCTACCTAACGTGGCTGAGTGACGCAAGCGACGCGCGACATTCGGTACGGACGGAAGCGATGGTGGGTGGCCGCAAAACTTAGACGCACTGTCTACCCCTTTCTTTACGAAAGGGTTGGGGGAAGTGCTAAGTGAGCACTCGCGCACGCGACTAGCACTGCAAGGGCACGGACGCGCTTGAGTGCCAAGAATCTGCATAAGGGTCGGTGACCTCGACGCCTCGCGGAGTATACGGACTCGACGCTTAACGGAGTATGTCGTACCGGCGGTTGCTTGGGACCACTGTATAACAACACACACTTAGGAGATCCTTGCCAACCCATTCGTGCTACAACCATATTATAGCTGCAACGTAGCTTTACCACATAGAACTTTATCCAAAATTCTCATATTTCCCCTTACACCTACAACATTTTTAATTCCATATTTTTGTAAAGAAAGCGGTGCATTAATTTGACTTTAAATTAAGCGTTGCACGTTTATAATGTTATAGATTACTGATGTAATATTAATTTTTTATAGTAAGTATGTTTTTTAAAATTTACAAACATTTTAAAAATACTAAATATTTACATAATGTTTTAAATAAAATAGAAAATAGATTTAGAGAAAAGTATTTCAAATTCAAAATTAAAATAGGTATTTTATATTTGCATTTAAAATAAGTAGGTATATGTATTTCAAATAATTCACATTTCTCTCATTTGCTTTTAGGTCTAGAGGTCTTCAAAACACAAAACGTAATAATTACGTATAAAATATCGTCGACAAATTCGAGTTTCGTTTGAGAACTAAATAATGTGATACGAGTCAAATGATCTTGAAGGTATACTCGTGGTAATAAAATGTGAATTAATTTACAATATACATACGATAGGTGCGGAGGACTGGTACATCTATCGAGCTGAGCGAGTTTCTTATTATTCTAGTATTCAATCCATTAAGTTATAGCTCACTATTAATACATTTTATCAATGCCAAACAAAGGCTTTCCCACGAACAACACTTTTTTTGCAAACAATACATACCTTTAGTACGAAGTCACACATCACTTAATTTCGTCTTGAAAACTTTATTTTATTTCATGAGAAAAAATACATGATAATGATATTATATATACATTCGGTGTACAGGTTAACTGCAGTTTATAATTATATTTCATTTGACAGATGACATCGGCATCAAAAGAACATCTTTATATAAGGTTATTTCCATACTTAGGTGGTAGTCTGTTGATTTCTTGGCTTCTTTATTGTACCTACGTTTTGAGCTATTTTTTATATTATAAGGGTGACAAACGAGCACACAATCCACCTGATGGTAAGTGGTTGATGCGGCCCATAGACATCTACATCTATCCTCTATTACAAATCAAAATGTAGATGCGTTGTCACCCGTGAGGACTAAGATGGAATGCCTCATTTCCAATAAAAAGGGCCTCCGGCCACCTGCACTCACCAGGCGAAACGCAGAGGTAAGCCTCTACTTCACGCTGATTTTCTGTGAGGTAGTGGTACCACCCCGGTTCGAGCCAGCCCATCCGACAGCGACAGCAAAAGCTGCCGCGTGGCTCTACCACTGTTCACCTGTAAGTAAAATAAGTACAGATTTACTTACCAGAGGATGGAGCTCGTTTTCTGCAGAGAAGTTCGTGTAACACACCTCTCTGTCTTCATAGATGCCTATCTTTGAGATTTTTCGGTTGAAGAGTAAAGGTAACGAGCCATGAGGCAATTAATCCCATATTTAGTCCTCAAAGGAGTGTCAGTCAACACACTTAAGGTTTTCAAGGAGTATACTAAATAAAACCTTTAGAGTTGCACCATTATAAACCTATAGTGCTAGAATAATGCTTAAAATTAACAGTATAACGCGCTTTAACACCCTTATAACCCCGGATTTGTATATTGATAAAGTACAACCTACATATAACAGCTGAACACAGGCATCCTTTTATTTCTGATATTCAGAGTGGGGAAAGACGTGCTGATTTAATGCATATTGGTGGACTTAACACGCCCTCGATTTTTTTTCCCAGTAATGCAAGTTTCACGTTACGACATTTAATTCAGACGTGTTAACTCAGCATTGCATTTAACAATTTCATTGGCGCTGACAGGGATCGAACTAACCCGAGTTCTTTTAATTCTTTAGATTTTGTGTTGGTTATACAATTGCTATAGTTTTTTTTTTAATAGAATAAAGGGACAAGCGAGGACACAGTTTACCTGATGCTAAGTGGATGCTGTGGCCCAAAGACATCAAGCCTCGATTAAGAATCAAGATCCAAATGCGTTGTCACCCCTAAGGACTAAGATGGAATGCCTCGTTTGCAGTAGAAATGGTCTCCGGTTCTCTACCCTCATCACACGAAACACAGCAGCATTGCACTGCTATTTTACGCTGGTGTTCTGTGACAACGTGGCCTTTCCGCTTGTGCCATTTGTGCTGCAACCATAATATGGATGCAGCATGGCTCTACCAATTCTATTTTCATTTTTATTTGGGTGGTATAATCTTTATATATATAGATTATTGATGCCTCTGGGAGTGATCGTGTAACTTCTGAACGATTTAAATCATATTCGCACAATATTTGTTTTGTCGGGAAACCATCTTCTATAGCTGTGCTGAGATACGATAGGTGGCGCTGTAGTAAAGTTATTAACAAATTCTATATTTGTGGGCCAAAAAGACTTGCAACCTTTGTTGTTTTTTTTATAGGAGAGCGGGCAAATGGACATACGGCTCACCTGATGGTAAGTAACTACCGCCGCCCATGAACAACTGCAACACCAGAAAAAAACACTTTTGCAGAAATACAGGTGCGTTGCCGCTTTTAGAAAGGAGTAAGCTCTTTTCTTGAAGGTCCCTTAGTCGTATCAAAGGTCCCCAAGTCGTATCAAAATGGGTATAGTTACAAAAAATAATCACAAAATTTGGGTCTGATAGGTGGCGCTATGGTATAATACATTTTATATTTATACTGTAAAAAGTCCTAAAAGAGCAGGACTACATCTGCCAGGCCAGCTAGTTTTGCCTTCTTTTCAACCGAATTCAAAAAGAAGGAGGCTTACAATTCGTCGGAATCTTTTTTTTATGTATGTACATAAAAAAATGTATGTACTCGAAGACGCCTGAACCGATTTGGAAAATCCTTTTTTTGTTTCAAAGGGTAAATTATACTTATATACCCTTTGAAACAAATTATACTTCCCATTTGATTATACTTTCCAGGTGCTCCCATTTAAATTTTGTCGAAATCGGTCGAGCGGTTTTAAAAAAAATTAACAATAAATTATACTTATATTGAAGTCAGTTGTACAAAATTTTTAATTTTACCACTATTGTTACAGAACAATATAAAGTTTTACATTAAGTTTCAATTTCTGAATTTTAATTTTAAGTTATTTGAAAGTTGTGTTTATTGTGTATTATGTATACATTCCTTTCTTCCAGTCCCAAATTATGTCAAAGGCATAAAATAATAAAAACTTGATTTTTTGATGTTTCTTAGCAACACGACGTTCTATTTTTTCGCTCTTCCATTTTTGTACTTACATTTAAAAAGACGTGCCATCCATTAGATCTAAATAAATGTAAAACAAACAGCTAGTGTAGACATAAGTACACTGCTGTAGCATCGCACACTAGTAGTGTTAAGTGGGTACAAAGACATAATACACATCTTTCGTAAATATAGATACTGCGTAAAGCAAACACGCGTACGCTTTAAATTGGGATAAAGATGATCTCATGACCTTTGATAGATGGCATTCACTGCCATGTTTTTGGTATATGTAGACTGTATTATGTAAGACATCCAGATCGAAAATAACGTCACATGTGGTGATTTCGAAAATCTCCCTTTTATATAAGCTGCCACGTCCACAGTTGGACTGTTACTTGTTGTGTTGACGAAAAGAATGTTAATGTAAAAATAACATAAAATTAAACAATGTGTAAGTAAACAACAACATCCACCTAAACTATAATGATAAAGTGCGTGTCTTCCTGTTTACTAGGCGAGAACTGTTTTACCTTAGATTATTGATAAGTCATCGCCGCGCGATGATTTATTAATAATCTAATTGTTTTACTTATGACGCGCAATTCGTGACACAGATGACTGCTTTTATCTTGCCCTACACCATTGATATAAGAAAAATAAGAGGATAAGCAGTAAATTGCATATATATTTTTTGGTTATACAAATATCATGCAAACATGAACCTTGCCAACAAAAATATATCTGTCTCATTCTCACACGTTATGATTTTCAAATGAAAAAAAGATCTTAGACTCCAATTTTCTGTTGACAGTTTTCATAATTTCACCAAGCTCCACCTTGAAATATGACACCATTTTAAGATGACGGTTCATTTGTGGTAGTTCGTCTGTCATCTAAGCCTTGTTCGGAGTTATTTTTCAGTGTTACAGTGAATATTGACTATTTTGGAGCTTTTTTGTTCATTAGTAAAGGGTAATTGAGCAAAAACAACATGACAAAGTGTTGCCTCAATGTAATTCAAATTCTCGTAAAAATGAAGAAGGATTGTCATTTTTCAGGTTAGTTGTAATTTCTTTCCATAATTGTATATTTTTTCGTGTGAATTGTGTTCGTGTTCATGTTATGGGTTCTAAATCTTGTTTTCCGCTATTATCTAGGATTTCCAATGACTATTATCATGTAAATTTAAACAAGTAAACATTTTGATTGTTTACATTTTTACATAGTGTTGCCCTTACGTGCTGTCATGTTTTGAAATTATCGACATAAATTTTAACAATAATATTAATGTAGTCCTATGATCAAATAACGTTTTAGATACGTAAACTGTATATTTAATCAAACCATCGAACCAAATAGTGTAAATCGTAAATTTTCTATAACAGTTTTTTTCATCAAAAGATTTGATGATGTTAAGATTATTTTTGATTGGTACTTAAGGATGCATAATATTTATTTTAGGTTGCCAAAAAATGAAGAAATTGTGGATTGATAATATAGGCCAAGAAATCATAATACCTGCAGTAGTAAGAAGAATATGCTCCTTGCATTTTGAAAAAGAATGTATAAATAGAACGCTAGATGTAATTCGGCTTAAGGGTGGTGTGGATCATGTGTCAAAAATAAATTTTTTGACTAAATAATATTATTTCGTCACGAATAAATGATTTTAATCAGTATACATTATTATCAGTATTAATACGAATTGAGTACCGTCTCCTTTTTGGAAGACGGCAGAAAAAAGAGAGATGACGGCTAGTAAATATGTATGAATGAACACATGCTCCACAAACTTTAAATAAATCAAGATAAAGGTCAGTCTACTGCATGTTCATGGTAACTTGAACTGGTAACCGACCGTTACCACGAAAGAAAGGTGTTGTCGAATCTTTATGGCGGCTTGGAAGTTAAGTGCGAGCGCTAGTCCGTGCAGATATAGTTGAAAGAAAACTTGATGGTGTTTCAGATCACTGTACGTAAAGCGAAGCGTGAAGGTACAGGACTTGCGCTCGCAACTAACTTCCCAGCCGCTATAAAGTCTATATATAGTTGTCTCAATAGTCTATATATAAAGTTGAACCCGAGATACTTTTGGTTAGTTGTTACAGTAAAGTTAACCCAACGAAGCTTCTGATTGATGCAAAGGCCATCGACTTCTCACCTGTGTATTGTGCGTCATCAGTTGACGATAAAGTATCTATTTTCACTAAATTAACACTGAAACTGTTTGATGCGCATGCACCGGTGAGATCTATTAGGGCTAAGCGGCCTCCAGCTCCGTGGATAACGAAGGGAGTGCGCATGGCGATGACTCGACGTAACCGAGCTTTCAGAAGGTTTAAGCGTGACAGGAGCAATGAGAATTGGGACTTGTACAAAATTGCTCGCAATCGTTGCAACCAAATGGTAAGGGCGGTAAAGCGTCGTTACTTCTTTGACATTATATCTAGCGCTTCTTCGGCTGATACTTGGAAATTTCTTAATTCTCTTGGTCTATGTAAATCCTCCACTATGAAACATAATATCCCTTTCCCTCTAAATGACATAAATTCCTATTTTTCAACAGGTTCTTCACTCTCTCCAGTTATTAAGTCCCTGTCAATCTTAGAAATTAATTCCAAGGCCAAACCTTTACAAATACCCTTCTTATTCTCGCTTGTCTCTGTTAACGATGTTCGTAAAACATTTGCTTCTATTAAATCAAAAGCAGTGGGTTGTGATAATGTGAGTCGTGCTATGATCTCTTTAGTTCTCGAACTCTTTCTTCCAGTCATTACTCACATCATTAATTTTTCTCTGTTGTCAGGGGTATTTCCTTCTTTGTGGTGTAAAGCCTATATAATTCCGCTTCCTAAAATTTCAAACCCCTTGCAACTCAATAATTATAGACCTATTTCTATTCTTCCATTCTTATCAAAGATCCTGGAGTCTATAGTTCACCAGCAAGTATCAGGTTTTATATATAATAATAACTTGCTCACTCAATTTCAGTCGGGCTTTCGTCCCGGACATAGCACCACCACTGCACTTCTTAAAGTTACAGAGGACATTCGGGAAGGCTTGGAGAATAGAAAGATCACTGTGCTTGTTCTCGTGGACTTTTCTAATGCCTTCAACATGGTTGACCATGATATTCTCCTCGCTATGCTCGGTAATCTAAACTTCTCCTCCGTTGCTTTAAATTGGTTCTCTTCCTACCTTTGTGGTCGCCAACAAGCTGTTCGAGGTGGTAATCATTTGTCTGACTGGTGTCAACTTGTATCTGGCGTGCCACAGGGTGGAATATTATCTCCTTTATTGTTCTCTATTTTTATTAACTTCCTGTCCTCTCATCTTTGCTGTTCTTACCACTTCTACGCCGACGATTTGCAAATTTATACTCAGACTGATGTTGATCACATTAATAATGCTGTTATCAATATTAATACAGATTTATTAAATTTAAGCAATTGGGCTAGCAAATTTGGCATCCAAGTGAATCCTAACAAATGCCAAGCAATTTTAATAGGAAGTGCTCGTCAGTTATCTAAACTTGATATTTGTTCTGTCGCTCCTGTCATGTTTGATGGATCATGCATCCCTTATTCCAGCACTGTGAAAAACCTAGGCCTCTGTATGGACTCAACTCTCAATTGGTCCACTCACATTCAAACAATAAGTGCTTCAGTTATTGCTAAGTTGAGTGCCCTAAATCGCCTTAGAAACTTCCTTCCGGTCAAGGTAAAGATAACTCTGGTGCAGTCTCTTATTTTGCCCATTATTGATTATGCTGATGTGTGTTGTACTGATCTTAATGAGAAACATCTAGACAAGCTGGATCGTCTCGTAAATAACTGTGTCCGATTCATCTTCTGTCTTCGCAAGTTTGACCATGTTTCCTCCTTTAGATTTCAGCTAAATTGGCTTCCCATTCGCCAACGGAGGCAAGTCAGGACACTTCTCACACTTTTTTCTATTTTATTCGACAATCGTTGTCCCGACTATTTGAAACGTAAGTTTCAATTTCTATCTGATACGCATAAAAGACCTCTACGTTCTTCGGAGACTCTTACGCTCTCCATTCCACTTCACCGTTCCGGTTTCTCTTCTTCCTCGTTTACTGTACGAGCTGCGCGACTTTGGAATGCACTGCCTGAAACTTTGAGACAACGCTCCAACAAAATAACATTTAAAAAGTATGTTAAAGAACATTTTTTGAAAGTCGTAAAGAATTCCTAAGTTGGCGTCATCATCTTAGTTAATCTGTGTTAGTAGCTAATTTCATCATCATATGTTTTTTACGTATATATGTATATTTGTGTGTATATATGTATTTATATGTGTATATGTGTATATATATATATGTGTGTTTGTGGTATGTATATATGTATATGTATATATGTATGTATGGTATATGTATTTTTTTACCTTTATGTTTATATGCTATAATTTCTAAATTCATTATATTTCTTATTCTTTACTGTTATGTATTATAATAACCGCCTTCGATGTTTTTCCACTCCTCAAAGTTGACAGGCAGAGAATGCTTTAAGCATTATGTCCGCCTTTTGTACTTATATATTTTATAAGGTTCAAAAAAGTTAAATAAATAAAAAAATAAATATATGATATAATTCACGCAATCTGCACGCATACCGCATACCGGGGCTGGTTCGATGTGGTGCAGGACAAAACCACTGGGAAAAACTTAGGGGAGACTTTTGCCTAGTAGTGGGACAGCATGGGCTGGACAAAAAATCATAAGAAGCCTAATACATTGCCTATAGTGGTGATTTCGTTAATCTCTGCAGAGGGGAAAAAATGCATGCGTCGACTCAGGGACGCACGGATGGAGTGCCTATGTTCAGATTTCCGTCGTTACGAAAAAACGTTAGCTTGTTGCACGAACTCAGTATAATATTCTGGTGCAGGTCGTATACGTATTCTGAAAAGAAAGGCGTTAAAGCTCCAATCAAATGCCCTTTCCTTGATCTCTTCGTTCACTTTTGACTATTGCTTCACCATATCTTAAACGAATTACAGTTTCAAAACTTTCCTATTCTGAGTTGAACGAAAGATTTATTTATTTATCATCTTAATACAACTATTATTACAGGATTAACCCAATGCCCAATATGTAGTGATCTAATATTTGTTTATTTAATATATACCTCTGAGATGGACAATACGTCATAATTTATATAGCATCGATACTGAAAATGTCGACAAAAACAACGCTATTTCTTGTGGGTGGAGTCATCGCCATATTTGAGAAACACTTGACTTCAGATCACGTGACCACATTTCATATCCTCTATTTTTCTTATATCTATGCCCTACACGGTATCACATACATATCTTTCCAGCTGATCACAAAAACAAGTTTTTTTATAGATTGCACTAAAAAATTAATACAACCACCTTTTTTTCATATTCCTACATTGTCATCCGATTCTGAGCTATGTTCAAAATATCAAGTCTCTAGCTCATCGGGAAGTGTTCGAAATTTGAGTTGCAAGATTCATCATCAAATTATAAAGAAGTAAAAAATGAATTCAACAAGCTAAAAATAATAAAATCATTTTCACATAAATTTTGAACATAGCTCAGAATCGAGCTACAATGGACCCCCGGTAATCCTACAAACATTTTGCAGGGCAGTGTCTGACTATCGAATTTGTCGGATTATAGAGTACTGTCTAAGACTATAATATATCCTATAACTATACATAGTTCGGCATTTTTTATAAGAGAATACCTTGTAATCCGACAAATTCCAGATGCAATGATAAGATTCTATATGTTATATAAATGTACATACTCTGAAGTACAAATTGTACTTCACTATGTATGTCAAATTTAGTAAATTAAACAACACAATAGGGAGCTTACATTTTATTATAAAATTAACGTCATTAATGCTATAGAACTTACAAAAAATATGCAATAACTTTACATTAGAAAATAATTGTGTACAAACAAATGTACATACTAAAATAATCAAAAATTATGAATTAAGAAGCATGAAAATATTCATTAATATTTTTTTGTTTAACATTGTTAAAACGCCAGATTAAAGATTTATCCCCCAGTTTTCTCAAAAGTAGAAGTTCATTGTAGGATGCACCATTCTCTTCAGCCCATTGCAAACCCAGCTCAAAGGCATTAATTGCATCTTGTACTGTCACTTGCGGAATAGTCGCAATTACTTCGTCGCCATCTTCCTGATTTATTGTTGTGTAACTAGAAATCTCTTTTATAATCTCTTCGTCAGACATTTCATGAAAAATATTTTCCTCTTTATCCATTCCACGGCACCAGGTTTCCAAATCTTCCGGACTTATCTGTATTTCAGCAACAATTTGCTCTATTACTTCCGAAGGTACACTGATTTGTGGATTGCTGGTAGGAGTGGCGACTATATCTGGCCATAACTTTTTCCAAGACGATGTAATAGTTGATGAAGGTAATGCATTCCACGATTGACAAAGAGCAAAAAATTAAGTCTTTCATATTAAATTCTTTTAACACTTTTACTATTGGCTGGTCTTTTGATACGGCTTTCAGAAGTAGGTTTTTTTTATAATCTTGCTTTACAAACTGAATGATATTCTGATCCATAGGTTAAATCAGTGCAGTACAGTTTGGCGGAAGAAACTTAAACTTAACTTCTGGTACGAAGTGAATTGAATCACTTTTTGAAAAGATCTTTCGTCATCTACGCACTTTTATGTCCATAATAGTAATATAAGGAAAATCAATGTTTTTGAATGCACGTGATTTATTAGATTTTCGACAACCATCATCTTTAGCATCACACGCCAAAATGCCCTGATTCGTCTGCATTGTACACCTGTGACGGGTTAAGATTTAAATCTTTCACCCTTTGCAAAAATCTTAATTTAAATGGCTCAGGTGGCAACATTAGAAAGTTTCTCTCCTGTAATAGTCATTAAAAGTATGCCATGACGACTTTTGAAACGTTCTAGCCATCCCTTGTTAGCCACAAAATCATCTTTTTTTATTATTCCTTTATAAAAATATTAGCTTTCATGGCCAACACGGGTCCGGAAATGGGCGCATGCCCATTTATTTTCTGAAGAAACCACATGTATAAAGCTTCTTCCACTTCTGGATGTTCAGCTTTCTTGAGTGGCTGTCTCTTGCCTGGCGCACAGCCGGTAGTTGACACGAACTGTTTTTTTTTAATGTCATAAATTGTAGATCGGCCTACGCCGTATTCACCTGCTAAACTACTAAACGATTCATTACGATTTAGGCGGTCTAAAATTTCACATTTTTCTTTAATTGTCAGTGTTTTGTGATTTCGCTTCTGAGCTTGTGGCGACATTACTAGGTACGAATACGTAATACACAATGAATAAACAATGAACACACGCTTTCTAAAAGGCCGGCAACGCATGTGCAATTCCCCTGGTGTTGCGGTTGTTCATGGGCGGCGGTAGTCACTTACCATCAGGTGAGCCGCATGCTCGTTTGGCCCTTCTTCCATAAAAAAAAACACGCTAGACTGCACCGCTATCTTCACCACATGTATGTAGTCAAATTCAAACTAAGCAATCAGAATCAAAATAATACCCTACGTGTCGTGTGGTGGTGCGTACAAGTTATAACTTGTTCAATCATGCATTTGCGAAGATTGTCAAAAAATATCTAATAATAAATAATAGACCATATCGGATTACAGGGGTGCCGGATAAGACAGGGGCTGGATTACCAGGGGTCCACTGTATGTTCAAAATTTCAAGTCTAGTTCATCGGGAAGTGTTCGAAATTTGAGTTGCAAGATTCATCATCATATTATAAAGAAGTAAAAAATGAATTCACACTTAGAATTTATTCTAAGAATTCACATAAATTTTGAACATAGCTCAGAATCGAAGTATGTTCAAAATTTCAAGTCTTTCAACGCGGTACTAGAGTAAGTGAGCTTTGTTTTATTCTCCACTATTGTATATTTTCGAATCTACGAACGTAATAAAAGTAGCTTCAAAAAGGAGTAGGTATAACGTTTGAATTTTTGTGTTTACTTTTTTCGTAGTCGAGTTTTTTAAATTACTGTTGTAACTATAACTTATTATACGTATGTGTCATCTTCGTCTATTGTAAACCGATGTTAATTATTATTTAATTAATTAAATAAGCTATACTTCAAGGGTAGTCTCGCTTAAATTTGAAGAAAAAATAGAGCGAAAAATAGTAATTACCTAATACATTTTTTTTAAATAAAAATTTAGATTTAAAATGATTATTTAATGAATTTTAATGATAATTTCGGTCGTGATATAGCTTAGTCGACTCAAAAAGGTCAAATCATCAAATTATAAAGAAGTAAAAAATGAATTCAACAAGCTAAAAATAATAAAATCATTTACACATAACTTAAAAGCTTCTGAGGTCGGTGCTAAGACATAATGTATTAAATTATGTGTATATTATTTCATTCTTTTGTCGATTGTCGATTTGCCTCTTTTATGTTTAATTATTTCGAATCTGAGGTAGCTTCATTTCCTACGCGGGTTTATAAACTTTACTAAAATACTAACGTTTAATATTTATCCTGTTTTAATGTGCATATATTTTATAGATAAAAATTATTTTTTTTTTATATGAGAGGGGGCAAGCGAGCATGCGGCTCACCTGATGGTAAGTGACAACCACCGCCCATGAACAACTGCAACACCAGGGGGATGGCAGATGCGTTTCCGACCTTTTAAAAAGGAGTAGGCTCTTTTATTGAAGATCCCTAAGTCGTATCGGTCCAGAAAAGTAGCTGGTGGTAATCGATTCCACAAAAAAGTTGTATGAGGAAGAAAACTTCTTCTAAATCTTACCAGTTCTTACCTTTACCTTCTAGTCCTACCAGGTCATCACTCCATCAAGTGGGGGGACGCCCTACACTTCGTCCGTCGGTACGAGGCCGCCACCCGCCACTCGAGAACCTTTTTTCCCCATCAGTTGTCGGTTCTTCGAGCTATATGGCCGGCCCATTGCCACTTCAGCTTATTAATCCGTTGGGCTATGTCGGTCACTCTGGTATTACTACGGATATCCTCATTTCTAAGTTATCACGCAGAGAAACTCCGAGCATAGCCCTCTCCATACCTCGCTGAGTGACCTTGAGCTTCCTCATCCGGCCAGCAGTGAAGGACCACGTCTCAGTTCCATAAGTCATCACTGGCAATACGCACTGGTTGTACAGTCTAGTTTTTAAGTTTTGAGGTATACCTGACAAGAAGATGTGCCGTAATTTCCCGAACGCTGCCCAACCGAGTTGAATCCGTCGATTGACCTCTCGGTCGAAGTTGGACTTACCTAGTCGGACTATTTGTCCCAGGTAAACATACTCGTCAACAACTTCAAGCTTAGTGCTCCCAACAACGACCGGCATAGGAGTGACATGGACATTAAACATGATCTTTGTTTTGTCCATGTTCATCTTAAGACCTATCCGTTGGGAGACACTATTGAGGTCATTGAGCATAATGCTTAGGTCCTCCAGCGATTCAGCCATAAGCACTATATCGTCGGCAAATCGAAGGTGAGTGATGTACTCGCCATTGATGTTAATACCGTATCCTTTCCAGTCCAGAAGCATGAAAACGTCTTCCAAAGCAGCGGTGAAGAGTTTCGGGGAATATAACGTCACCCTGTCATACCTTACGTTTACGCTTACGTTTTGTGTATTTTATACTGGTTTTATTTTATTTTTTAGGAAAATATGTCGTTTAAAATTGTGGAAACCATAGAGAAAGGGAAAAATTGTCTTTTCATTGTACCAAGTTTGTGGAAATCAAAAGGCGTTTTAAGATGGCCAAAAAAGAGATTAAATGCTAATATATCTAGCCAATATAATCTACAATTTACAATTGCAGTTAAAACATTTAAAGCTACTTGAGATATATTTCTTTCTGTGGCCCAATTCTTTATTTGCTGGCGAAATAAAAGATTTTTTGATAATTCACTGTTATCATCATTTGAACTACTTGTGCTGCTGCATGATAAATAATCATAATCAGGTGCCGAAGGTAAAACTAAGTTACATTTGGCATAATTGTGATCATGATTAACACTGTTTAATGTTTTTGTTATGGAACCCTCTTTGTTGGCAGTCGATGGGATTGCCACTTGACTGTAGGTTGTCTGATTTATTAAAGTATTTGTATATTCTTTAGTATCACTATTATTTCGTTGATAATTTGTAATATTTAAATATTCCTTTTTAATCCTTCTTCTAACTGCACCAAATCTTTTTCTTTTTTCCACATATTGATAACAAATTAATTTGTTCACTAGCACATTATATTTAACACGCAATTACGCATTCAAAATGGCGATATTCTGTCACTTATACAGACTTAATCTGTACTTTTTTTTTATAGAATAGGGGGCAAACGAGCATGCGGCTCACCTGATGGTAAGTGACTACCGCCGCCCATGAACAACTACAACACCAGGGGAATTGCAGATGCGTTGCCGGCCTTTTAGAAAGGAGTAGGCTCTTTTCTTGAAGGTCCCCAAGTCGTATCGGTCCGGAAAATTCGCTGGTGGTAATTGATTCCACAAGGAGGTTGTGCAAGGGAGAAAACTTCTTCTAAATCGCACAGTGGTGGACCACCAATCATCCAGATGGTATGGATGGTAACGCGAGTTTTGTCGCGATGTGCGATGGTGAAATTGAGCGGCTGGAATTAGTCCGAACAATTCCTCAGAGCACTCCCCGTGATAGATGCGACAAAATACGCAAAGAGATGCAACATCTCTACGCAGTGCCCGTGTATCGAGCAGATCAGAAAGAACTCGGTCGTCGACGAATCGAACCGCTCTGCGCTGGATGCGGTCAAGTGGAAGGAGCTGGCTGGGGTGTCCCGGTCCAGAGATGGGAACAGTATTCCATGTGAGGCCGAACCTGCGCCTTGTAAAGTTGCAAGCGGTGTGCCCACATGAAATACTGTCCCGCTCTGCTGAGCACGCCAAGCTTTTTAGAGGCCAATTTGGCCTTCCCTTCCAAGTGACCACGAAACTGTACGCCGATATGTCGACGCCAAGGATTCCGTTACTGGCTGAGGCAGCAAGGGAAGTGCCTTGAAACTGAGGAGATACGACAAAGGGGTTCTCTTTAGCGGTAAACGCGCAAACTTGTGTCTTCTGGGGGGCTGAACTGGACTAGATTTAGTCGGCCCAATCCGAGACTTTGTTAAGCAAAGACTCGACTTCAGACACAAGTTTGTCCCGGTACTCGGCGACGTTTTCCCGAGAAATATTGGCACGGCCGGTATATAAGGCATCACCAGTGCTGTCGTCTGCATAGCAATGAATGCTACCAGTTAGCAACATATCATTGATATGCAGGATAAACTGCGTTGGTGATAGCACGCAGCCTTGTGGAACACCAGCGTTGATAGGGTTGAAATCAGAGCATGCACCATCTACTACGACCTTGATGCTCCGATCAGCAAGGAAACTGGTGATCCATTTGCACAATTTCTCGGGAAGCCCATAGGAAGGAAGCTTCGAAAGAAGCGCTTTGTGCCAGACCCGATCGAAGGTCTTCGCTATGTCCAAACTAACGGCCAATGCCTCCCCCTTGGACTCTACTGCCTCCGCCTATCTATGAGTTAAGTAGACTAGAAGATCACCAGCTGATCGATCCCGATGAAAACCGTACTGGCGGTCACTAATCAGCTAATGATTCTCAAGGTACCTCATGAGCTGGCAGTTTATAATGGCTTCCATTATTTTAGAGAACAAGGAGGTGATGGCGATAGGCCTGTAGTTGGACGGGTCTGAGCGGTCGCCTTTTTAGGGATCGGGTGGACCAAAGCTGTATTCCATGAATTCGGGACTACGCCTTGGGAGTAGGAGTAACGGAAAAGACGCGTTAAAACCGGTGCCAACTCCGGAGCACACGTCTTCAGCACAATGGGAGGGACTCCATCGGGCCCACTCGACTTGCTGACGTCCAGGGAGAAGAGTGCTTTGCGAACCAAGCGCTGTGTAAATCGCACATCCGGCAAGGAACACTCACATCGCGGGATGGTCGGCGGTGTGTTCCTCCCGTCATCTAGAATCGAGTTGGACGCAAAAAGAGAGCTCAACAGATCGGCTTTCTCCTTTGCGGCATGGGCCAGTGAGTCGTCCCCTCTGTGCAGAGATGGAAGAGATGGCTGACAGAAGTTCCCTTGAACAGCCTTGGCGAGAGACCAGAATGCACGGGTTCCCGAAGGAAGGCGAACTAGCTTCTCGCCAATTCTGCCGATGTGCTCAGACCTTGCCTTGGCAATGACGCTTTTGAACTACTTGTACTATAGCTGTTATTTATTTTATTAGTTTTATATCACTCTCATAGACAGAAGTTATAAAACTACTGTATTTACAAGAGTAAGCTTAAGAATAAGTTTTAGAAGGGAGTTCACATACACCATTGTACAGAAATAATATTTGAATGATGCTATACTCGTAATAACACTAAAGCTGTAATTAAACGTAGTGGTTATATTCTCTTTGGCTGTAATAAGCAAGTGACAGCATGCAAAAACAGTTTTAAAACAATATGAGGTGTGGCTGATTTTCTTTCACCGCCACAACAAAGCGAACATTTTTCTATTCCTGTTCATGAGTGTAGTGCTTCCCAAGTTCACTGTGAATAAAATTTATAAGGATTAAAACTAATTTTAAGGATTTTATTGTGTTTAATTTTATCGTTTTAATTCTCGATGTTTTGGGCACTTTACAATACCCATGGGACCTCACGGGAGGACTGAGTCATAGTTATAATTAGAATAGAATAAATTCCCTAGTATGCTTGGGTGTCAATTTAATTTTATTAATTATGGGGTCCTTAGCAAATGCTAGCACTCTGCTTCTTCGTTATTAAAATTAGGATGTTTTTTAATATCAATAGCCGCGAATCATCATTGGTAGGAATCGGTGTTCTATTATCAGGATTTGTTGTCTATCAGATCCGATTTTTTTAAATTTATTTTTTATTTTTTATTCCGATTATTAGCCGTGTAGTGGCGGTCAAGAATATCCACTACCAAATATGTTCCCGTGGGTGTCGTAAAAGGCGACAAAGGGAAACATGCAGGAGATGGACAGCAGCATCTTCCTGATAATAGCAAAATTACAATAAAAAAAACTGCGGTTGCCAACCCGCTTGCCAAGCGTGGCAACTATGGCAAATACCCCCCAATGATTAGAGCAACAAACAGACGGCCCCCAGTCCCCGGCGGCTCCGTTATTCCTGGCTACGGTGGCGACCATGGTAACGGCGGGGCAGTGGGTGCTAAGAATCTCCGGTGGAGGTTCGGTTGCCACCTTAGACGACTCGACCTGGCAACGTACAACGCACGCACCCTGAGGACTGACGAGAAGATCGTGGAACTGGAAGAAGAGACAGACAAGTTACGCTGGCATATTATAGGATTATCCGAAGTCCTAAGAGAGGGGGAGGACACGGTAATCCTCGAATGCGGCAACTTGCTCTATCACCGAGAGGACGACCATCTGTCCCAAGGAGGTGTCGGATTTATCGTCCACAAGTCTCTCGTTAACAACGTTGCAAAGATCGGGAGAGTGTCGACGAGGGTTGCGTACCTTATACTCAGAATCACCAAACGATATTCGCTGAAGGTCATACAGGTTTACGCACCAACCTCGGCACACCCCGATGAGGAGGTGGAGGAAATGTATGAGGATATCTCTAGAGCTATGCATTCCTCCAAAACCTACTATACGGTGTTAATGGGAATACTTCAACGCAAAACTAGGCACAAGAGAGAACGGTGAGCTGAAAGTAGGGAATTTCGGAATAGGGCAACGGAACACAAGGGGCCAGCAGCTGGCTGACTTCATGGAGAAAGAGGGACTCTTTATGATGAACTCTTTCTTCCAGAAGCGGCCCGACAGGAAGAGGACCTGGTCGAGCCCCGACGGTTGGACAAAAAATAAGATTGACATCATTTTGACGACCAGACGACAACTATTCAGTGATGTCTCCGTGATCGCGAGGGTGAGAACTAGTAGCGATCACGGAATGGTTAGAGGCACACTGAACCTAAACGTTAAGTTGAAGAGGTCTCGTCTAATGAAGTCAATGCTCCCTCCCCCTCGTGCTCTGTTCCAAAGTCCCGAAATCTTTCAGCTCGATTTACAAAACCGTTTTCAGTGCCTAGAAGACTGCAATGAAGTGGACGATATGAATGACAAGCTCATGGAAACTGTCCATGCGGTCGGAGCTAAGTTCTGCAAGACCCGCCGCAGAAGAACACAAAAACTCTCCGATCACACTCTTATTCTCATGGCTGTTAGACGGGAGATGAAGCTACATTCTTCAACAGATTTGACAGCATACAGGCAACCGAACAGACAGATCTCCAAATGCATGCGGCGGGACTTACGCAACTTCAATACAGCATCGGTTCCGGGGCACCTGAGATTTTGAGTGAGATTGAGAGGTTCTATGGGCAGCTGTACACGTCATTGTTGGAGCCACACGCAAGTGTGAGTAACGATCCAAGAGCAAGTCTTATCCGACACTATTCCGAAGATATCCCGGACGTCAGTCTTAGCGAGATTAGAATGGCTCTCCAGCATCTTAAAACGGCAAGGCCCCAGACGAGGATGGAATTACAGCGGAGCTTCTGAAAGTGGGTGGAAAACCGGTACTGGAAGTCTTTCAGAGGCTCTTTAATTCCGTCCTCCATGGTGGCATTACACCGGAGGCGTGGAGCAGAAGTGCGGTGGTCTTGTTCTTCAAGAAAGGTGACAATGCTCTCTTGAAGAACTACAGACCGATTTCCCTTCTGAGCCGCGTCTACGTGCTGTTTTCGAGAGTCATTACGAATCGTCTCGCACGCAGACTTGACGACTTCCAGTCTCCCGAACAAGCCGGTTTCCGAAAGGGCTTTAGCACCATAGACCCTATACATACCCTTCGGCAAGTTGTACAGAAGTCCGAGGAGTACAATTTGCCACTATGCCTGGCGTATGTGGACTATAAGAAAGCCTTTGATTCCGTCGAAATTTGGGCGGTGCTGCAGTCCCTTCAGCGGTGCCAAGTTGACTGTTGGTATATCGAAGTGCTGAAGTGCTTGTACAGTAGAGCTACGATGGCTATCCGAGTACAGAAACATAATACGAAACCTATCCCATTGCAGAGAGGTGTAAGACAGGGTGACATCATATCCCCGAAACTCTTCACCGCTGCATTGGAAGACGTTTTCAAGCTTCTGGACGGGAAAGGATATGGTATCAATATCAATGGCGAGTACATCACTCACCTTCGATTTGCCGGCGATATAGTCCTTATGGCAGAATCGCTGGAGGACCTAAGCACTATGCTCATTGACCTCATTAGTGGCTCCCAACGGATAGGTCTTAAGATGAACATGGACAAAACAAAGATTATGATTAATATCCATGTCACACCTATGCCGGTAGTTGTTGGGAGCACTAAGCTCGAAGTTGTTGACGAGTATGTATACCTGGGACAAATAGTCCGACTAGGTAAGTCCAACTTCGACCAAGAGGTCAATCGACTGATTCAACTCGGATCGGCAGCGTTCGGGAAATTACGGCACATCTTCTCGTCAGGTATACCTCAAAACTTGAAAACAAGACTGTTCATCCAGTGCGTGTTGCCAGTGATGACCTATGGTACTGAGACGTGGTACTTCACTGCATGCCGGATGATGAAGCTCAAGGTCGCTCAGCGAGCTATGGAGAGGGCTATGCTCGGAGTTTCTCTGCGTGATAAACTTAGAAATGAGGATATCCGCAGTAGAACCAGAGTAACCGACATAGCCCAACGGATTAGTAAGCTGAAGTGGAAATGGGCCGGCCATATAGCTCGAAGAACCGACAACCGATGGGGAAGAAAGGTTCTTGAGTGGCAGCCTCGTACCGGTAGGCGAAGTGTAGGGCGACCCCCCACGAGATGGAGTGACGACCTGGTAAGACATGCAGGAAGTCGATGGATGCAGGTGGCTCAGGACGGTGCTTTGTGGCATTCCTTGGGGGAGGCATATGTTCAGCAGTTGACTTATGAAAGGCTGTAATGATGATGATGAGATCCGATATAATGGCTGGGACGATACTAAACATGTCACTGACACATGAAATGACATACTTTAGTCTTCCCGGAGCGTTGGTGTTTCACATCAACGATATGTTCTTTTACGCGGGTTGTTATGGAACTTTCATCCAAAGATGCGTAAAAACCCCCTCGTGAAAAAAGTTAAAATTAAACATGATAAAATTCATAACATTAGTTTTATTCGATGTGATTTTCGATCGAATGAAATTTTGAAGTGTAACTCAAACGTAAAACAATATCTACATCTATTTTATGGTGCCAATCAATATTAAATAGGACCAATGATATGAATAAAATATCTCAAATAAACATTATACCGTAAATTGATAGAAAACCATGAAATTCATCATTATTTTGTTAAAACTAAATTAACTTTAAATATAAATATGTAAAAAGTAAAATGTAAATAATCATCACAATAAATTTTGTTTCCAAGACAATTTACCTTTTTTATGGATACATCAGAAGACACGCCCGATACAAAAAATAGTAGTTCGTTGTAAAATGTTTCTAGACATATATACAAAGTCAGGTCATAAGTATTGTCACACAGTAAAAACATTTCTTTTAGAATGCTGGCCACAAAAAAGTTTATTGAATTCGAATTTCGAATTGTTCATGAAAATAAAACTGTATACTTTTTAGAATTTTACTCATTTTTAAATATGGAGTGGACGCTTTGGAAGAAGACCGTGTTGCAGTTATTGCGTTGCATCGTTGCGGTTACGCCACAATTCAAATTTTTGACATACTGAAAAATTTGAATATAACCAAAAGATTCGTTTATCGTACCATCAAATGATACAATGAAGACTGTAGTGTAGATGACAGGTCAAGAAGTGGTCGCCCTCGGTCTGTTAGGACTCCAGCAGTGATAAAAGCTGTGAAGGCGCGAATTCAAAGAAAGCCCAAACGTAACCAGAAACTGTTGGCCCTTCAGATGGGGTTAAGCAGAACCACGGTGAAAAGGGTGTTAAATGAAGACTTAGGGCTTCGGGCATATCGAAGAAAAACAGGACATCGTTTGAATGCTCGTCTAATGGACCTGAGACTGAAGAGATGCCGCGCTTTGTTGAAGCGGTACGCGGGAAAAAAATATCGGGAAATTCTTTTTTCGGATGAAAAAATTTTTACCGTAGAAGAGAGCTACAACAAACAAAATGATAAGATGTACGCACACAGTAGTGAAGAAGCGAGCAACCGTATTCCGCGTGTCCAACGAGGTCATTTTCCATCCTCGCTCATGGTATGGTTGGGGGTTTCTTATTGGGGCCTCTGCTAAGGTACATTTTTGTGAGAAATGTGTAAAAACGAATGCAGTTGTGTATCAAAATACAGTCCTGACGAACCTTGTGGAACCTGTTTCTCATACCATGTTCAATAACAGGCACTGGGTATTCCAACAAGATTCGGCGCCAGCTCATAGAGCGAAGAGCACACAAGACTGGCTGGCGGCGCGTGAAATCGACTTCATCCGGCACGAAGACTGGCCCTCCTCCAGTCCAGATTTGAATCCGTTAGATTACAAGATATGGCAACACTTGGAGGAAAAGGCGTGCTCAAATTCTCATCCCAATTTGGAGTCACTCAAGACATCCTTGATTAAGGCAGCCGCCGATATTGACATGGACCTCGTTCGTGCTGCGATAGACGACTGGCCGCGCAGATTGAAGGCCTGTATTCAAAATCACGGAGGTCATTTTGAATAAACTTTAGTGTCATAAGAATCTATGTTTTGTTAAGTTCATTTTGGTATATAAATGGTTACATAATGAATAAACTTGTTTCAATTATTTTATATTAAACATGTGACAGAATTTATGACCTGATTCAGGTCATAAATTCTGTCACATGTTTACACACACACACACAGTGTCACAGTGTCACAGGAATCAGGTGTCCAATAGCATATTATATCTATGCCAGTTACCAGTTATCTGTCTAATAGTCTTATAGAATTCAAAAAAATATTTTACACATATAGAGACACACACCGAGGTGACCCTAAAAGTGATTGATTTTTGCTAAATTTGGCACGGAACAGCATTTTTAATAATGTTCCTAAATTCAAGCTCACGCAAGCGAAGGCGCAGGTAAAAAGCTAATGATAAACAGAAATAATTTGTTAGTGTATCTATTAGCACATACACCTGTGATACAGGTTTATCCTATTTATTATTTACGGAAATAAAAAAAATAGTCTAAATATTGCTACTCTACCATCTTTTTAGGGTTCCGTACCTCAAAAGGAAAAAACGGAACCCTTATAGGAACACTTTGTTGTCCGTCTGTCTGTCTGTCTGTCAATGCCCTTTTTCTCAGGAACGCGTGGAGGTATCAAGCTGAAATTTATAACAAATACTCAAGTCTACTGTCCTGTGAAAAAATCAAACTTCTAAGCCAACTCAATCAAAAGTTACAGCCGTTTATGCCGCACATTTCATTACATTCGCAAGGGAATCAAAACCTACAGGGTATTTCCTGTGAACTCAAAATCTTAAAATTTGGTACGAAGCAACTTTTTATAGTACAGATAAAGGAAATATTGCGAAAAGCAAAAATTTTTAGTTACATCAAATAATAAAAATATTTTTAATAACTTTAAACTTATATACCTACGGATTTGTTCGGAACCCTCGGTGCGCGAGTCCGACTCGCACTTGGCCGGTTTTTTTTATATATAAGAGCGGACTAACACGCATGCGACTAACATGGCGGTAATTGACTACCACCGCCCATGAATAACTGCGACACTAGGGGCATTGCAGGTGCAGGCCTTTTAACAAAAGAGGAGGCTCTTTTCTCGAAGGTCCCTAAGTCATATCATAACTTTGTAGTCAAGTGCTTTTATAAGTCTCATTGTGATAGGTCCATCGAGTATAGATGTAGATGCCTTTGGCCCACAGCATATATTAACATCAGGTGCGCTGTGTGATTGTTTGTCACCCGATACAAGGAGGCAACATAGACAGTCTTCCGACATGCTATTAACAGACGGCGGCGAATTGGCAAGTATTTTTGACTCGTGGTGGAGCCACGCTGCAGGTCAGCTCTGTCAGCAGGAAAGACGCTCTCACTAAATGCCCCACAGTCTGTAAGTATCCCTTTAACTTTCAGACAAGAAAACAATTAGTGAATTTACTCAGTCTCACTTGCATTAATGCACTGTAGGTCGACGGTAGAAATAAGTAAGAGAGTGATAGGTACCCACTCATACGAACTTCTAGGCAAAAAAAGTGCTACTACCTAGTAAGTACCTAATAGCAGGTAGACCTAGTGTCTACCTATTACTTTTTTACGTGGTAGAGCCATGCTGCAGCTATATTATGGTTGTAGCACGAATGTATCGGCTGGACCGGGGTAGGACCACGCTCTCACAGAATACCTGCTTAAAATAGCAGCTTATTGCTGTTGTGTTTCGTATGGTGACTGTAAAGATCCAGAGGAGACTGGTAACAAGTCATTCGACATTAGTTCTCAGGTAAAACAAGGGATCTACATTTCGATTCTAAATCGAGATAGTCTGAGTATGGCACAGTATCAACTTAACACCAGGTGGACTGTGTGCTCGTTTGTCATCTCTATTTTATTGAAAAAATTGCATTAGCGGCTCCACCAGCCACCACTGTCTTTCTAGTTTTTGTTCTCTTCTATTTCTTACTATTACCAGGAGATAAAAAAGAGTCGTGGTAGCTCAGATGGTTAGCGCTCGCGGTAAATTTCACAATACGCGAGCAACCCGGGTTCGATCCCCGCCGGCACCAATAAAATTGTTAAACGCATTTTAAGTGCTGATTTACCACGTGCTTGGCGGTGAAGGAAAACATCGTGAGGAAACCTGCATGTCTGAGAAAAAGAAAAAAAATATTTTCAAATACATGTGAAGTTCGCCAACACGCATTGGGGCAGCCCGGCAGACACTTCCTTGCCCTAAAACCCTCTCAGAAATGAGAGGAGGCCTGTTCCCAGCAGTGGGACGCATATAGGCTGTAACTTTACCAGGAGATATCTATTTCCTTTGCAGTAATGGCACAAAAAAAACAGTGATTACAAATCCGCCAGCCAAGCGCAGCATGTATCCCCCCCAAATGACCCTCAATATTTTTAAGTTAATGATTCTAAGCCTCAGGTGTATTTGGCACGTCTTGATACCGTGTGATTACTTTATTCACCCTGTCCATTTTCAGATTTATAAGCGCTACGATCTCACTCATATAAAGTTATTATTATCGTTATCCGATTTTAAGCTTTAGAGCGTAAAGCCACAGTATAAATATAGTAAAGCTCTGCGGTAAACTTGTACTTGGTAAACAACATACGCAATAGATAAGGCTGTTCACAATGTTTATCCATCTATCCATTACAGCTTATAAAAATCCATACATAGGCCCTTATTTGCTATAGATTGCCTCATACGGGAAATTTTTCCATAGTCGCCACGCTTGGCAAACGGCAGAATTGAGCACAAAAACCGCGGTTTTTTATTACTTGGTTTTGTTATCAGGAGGATGCTGCTATCTGCTGGTTTTTTCCTCTGTCAGTATCATCTACGGATCGATATAGGGTAGTAGATATTCTGACACCGGCTCTATACGGTTTGTTCACACTTCTAATTGTTAGATGAACACTCTTCTGAGGATAGTAGCTAGTTATGCAGGCTACACACACACTGCCTCGTAGGTCTACTAGTCGAAACGTGACTTCTGTTTATGTGGTTCCTTGTTAGGCCGCGTTCCGACGACACGCACCCGCTACGCGCACGTCACGCGTGTCAGCACCCGCGTCTAACTCGCTTTGAAACTTGTTGCATATAATTTGATTCTTATGACAAATCCATAAATCTGAAATTGTATAGAAAGTGCGGACGTAGGGCGTAGTGGGGCGGGTGCAGAGCGTGTGCGGAGGGCGAGCGCGGTTGAACGTCGATAAATGATCCCGGGCCGGGCCAAAATGAAATCATCAGTTTTACTCTCAAGAAAATTTCAGTAGCTACCCGTATTGAGAAAGTTGGTGCAGTTTCACCCTCGTGCCTCGGGGGATTGCTCCTGCGCCCAATCTCACTCAGAGCGCACTACTTGTTCTTGTGCACACACTCATGCAATATAATTCGGTCTTGCGCAGATGACTAGTTTCCGATGAGACTGGCCGCTGTGACCAAAATCCGGTCGTCAATCGTCGAAATGTCATATTCATGTGTAACTGTGGTAGAGCCATGCGGCAACTTTTGCTGTCGAACCAGGGTGGTACTACGACACAGAATACCAGCGTGAAGTAGAAGTTTACTTCTGCATTTCGCCTGGTGAGTGCAGGTGGCCGGAGGCGCAATTCCCTCCCCCCACCCCATCAACATGGTAGCGGAATAAAATAGAAAACTACCCCAGGAGGGTACCAGCATCCCTGGAGAATCCCTTGCTGAGCATCCACGCCCAAGCTACCCTACTTTTCTAAGCGTGGGTGCTCAGGCTGCCCCGCGTACTCTGGGAGAGGGGGGGGGAGCTCGAAATTCCGCTCAAGACGAAACCTACTCAGGGCAAGCGGAGCAATAAGTCAAAGGCAACCCCTGCCACGCTTTCCGTGAATTTCTGCAATATCAGGGGACTTCATTCAAGCCTTAACGCCGTCCACTACGATCTGGCGACGGCAAAGCCGGCGCAGCCGGCCTTCCTCTTTTTAACCGAGACACAGGACACACTCTCCGGCTGATACTTCGTATCTCTCCTACCCGGGATACAAATTAGAACACTCCTTTGTGCCCCGGGTTGACGAGTACGTCAGACAGGACATGTGTTTTCGACGCTCTAACATTTTGGGAAATTCAAAAGATGTAATTTTCATACATATCTAATAATATGTGAATTCAGAATGTACTCATGTCAATGATATCAAACATTAACTGCCATACCCGATTTATTTTTAGAACTGTTTTAATAACACATAACATAAACATGACAAAAACTCTCACGCTTGTTACCCAGCCGTGGTAGCTCAGATGGTTAGCGCTCGCTGTAAGCTTCACAGTACTCGAGCAATCCGGGTTCGATACCCGCCGGCACCAATGAAAATGTTAATTGCAATTTTAAGTGCTGATTTTACCACGTGCTCGGCGGTGAAGGAAAACATCGTGAGGAAACCTGCGTGTCTGAGAAATAAGAAAAAAAATATTTTCGAAGACATGTGAAGTTCGCCAACACGCATTAGGGCAGCGCGGTGGACAATTCCTAGCCCTAAAAACCCTCTCAGAAATGAGAGGAGGCCTGTACCCAGCAGTGGGAAGTAAATAGACTGCAACTTTTGTTACCCAGAGGGGTAGGTAGAGAGTACGGACTTCCATTTGGCACGATCCTGACACACCTCTCGACTTCTTTCAAATCCAGATACCTACACATACGTGCTCGTCGGTAAATTTAATTTTTTCTTTCTTTAATAACTCACTAATTTGGCCCATAAACTAACATGTTACATAACGTAAAGTAACAGTTAAAGATAGACATATTCATTTTTATTTTATTTCCTCATTATTTTATTTTTTGTTTATTGATTGTATAAGCATGCAGTCAATTGAATATGAATGGATGTTAATAGCCTAACACGCATATCATTTCTAGAAGAGCATTTTTACGTGGTAGAGCCATGCTGCAGCTATATTATGGTTGTAGCACGAATGGGTCGGCTCGACCGGGGAAGGACCACGCTCTCACAGAATACCACTGTGTTTCGTATGGTGAGTGTAGAGAACCGGAGACCCCTTTTACTGGAAACGAGGCATTCCATCTTAGTCCTCACGGGTGACAACACATCTGCATTTTGATTCGTATTCGAAGATAGATGTAGATGTCTATAGGCCACAGCAACCACTTACTATCAGGTGGACTGTGTGCTCGTATGTCACCTTCATCCTATAAAAAAAAATTGAAACTTAAATCTAAAGAAATCTGGTTTATGAACTTATAGGGACTAATCTATATATTTTCGGAATTTACTCGTTAAGACATTTCATTACTTACCAAACAAGATATTTTAAATATCGTTAATTTTTTTTTTGGTTAAGGGTCGCTATAAGCGTCTATGCACAATTTACATACATACATTTATAAATAGCCTACCATACACCTCCTTTAAGCTTTATACTAGTGTTGCTTCTTGTTTAACACTCAATTTTACGCGCGCACACTAACACTCTTAAAACGAAAATCAAGCTTTTCCGTCTCACAGGATCCCTTGTTAGTGAATACAGCATATCGTTAAATACATAATACGTTGGCGGAAACAGAACGCGGAATTGCCTTTGATATAAAATTGAATTTCTGGGAACGTAATAATTTATATTTGCGTTGCCTTATTACCGCAAAAAGATAAAGGTCGTGATGAGCCGGAGCTCCGTAACGCGAGATCCGCGTAAATTTCCTGAGGCATCTCACATTTACAAGTAACTTGTTCGTGTCTACTTACTCGAAATACATGTTCCGGATTTAAGAATGTAAGTTATTATCACAAATTACCGTTTCGTATAGCTTAAGGACTAGCCTTAAGCTATACAGATATGTGCTCCACTAGTTGTATTTGTTAATATTTAAATAAAGCTAATTATGCAAATAAACAGAGTAACTATACAATATAATTAAAATGATTAATATTATACAAGTTAAAATAAAAAACAGTAATTTACAAAATTATAAATTCATAGAGGGTGATAAATGAGCATACAGTTTAACTGATGATATGTGGATACCGTGGTCCATAGACATTTACATCAAAGAATACATTATGGAATCAAAAAGCAGATGCGTTCTCACCCCTGCGGATTAAGGATGGACTGCCTCGTTTCCAGCACAAAGGGCCAGCGTAAAATATCTTATATTACGCTTTCAGTACCAGCGTAAAATAGCATCTTAATGCTATGAAGGCTTGGTTCTTCTACGGCCGAGCTGACACGTTCGTGCTACAACCACAATTAAAAAGAATACTTGCCCAATCGCCACCGTCTGTTGGTAGCATGACAGAAAACTCACAGTGTTTACTCGTTATATCGCCTGGCTATAACGCTGACCTAAGTATCTATCAGCTTTTTGTTCACCAGAGACATTGACAAGACGCATTGACTTTGTACAAGAATCGCGCGTCAGTTTCCCACTGCCATAGAGTCTCTACACCTCACGGCTTAAACAAGAAGCTTTAGCTGAGGGCTGCATATTTGGACTCTGCCACAGCACCAGCCGCGCCTGTCTTGAGTGTAGTCTATTAATATGAACTGAGTAAGTGGCGCAAATATGAGTTTCTGACAGATGACTACATATGTATGTATTTAGATATTTGTGCCATTTGCTGTAGATACTATCGATCCGTGGGGTCCACGTGCGGTGAAGTTCCCAAAGGAACTTACCGCGACTGGTAGTTGCTGCTGGTGATAAGAGGGCTGCTTCTTTTCAAGCTCAAAGGCTAAGTAAAGCTATTCAGCGAAGAAACGCAGCCAGAGTTCTTGGCACGATACCGCGGTTAGTAGGATTGTATGATAATTAAGTTATTAGTTTTACTTTATTTTAATTATACTTTTTAATATTGTATATAATAAAATAATTTAAATATATTATTACCTTACCGCGAAGTGACGGCTTACGTGGATATACACTGTATCTATAGCATCCCATGGGTGTCGCAGCAGCATCTTCCTGATGAACAAACTACGGCGAAACTCCGATAGCTTAGGACAACGGGCACATGCATTTTTCTTATACTGTTCTCTAAGGTATAGATTTTTTGGTAGGATATTTTTTTTCCTATTTGAATAATTGTATTTTTCTGGGCGATTTACAGCGCATTTAAATGTACATTTGGGCTACAAACACACATTATCTGACCATGTGTTAATCACAATAGGTCATATAAATCGACATGGAATGATGCGTTGGTTGGTTTTCTGAGGAAAAGTTTAGGAAAGTGTAGTAATTGTAAGGAAAATAAGCCTTAACTATAACAATTGCAGACGGATTGATGAACGCAGTATGATGTCTCGTATCATTACCGTTGCTCCTCGTCACTGCTCTGGGTATTTAAGTTTCACATAGTCATACATTAGATTTTACATTTGGCATTTTACATGTTTAAAAGGTTACGACAAACACGGGACGAAATTGGGTGATGGATTCTATTACGGCGCCACCACACAATTATTGTCGGTACCTTTTTGAAATTAGTTGATTACGCTTTGCAGCATTTCACTGTCATCTCGGCTTTGTTTCCTATTACTGATATTTTACTTTTAAGTGATCTAGAATATGCTAATAGTTCGCGGAAAAAGTTTCTTCGTATTTTGTTGTACTGTTTGTATCTGGCTGGTTTTAACATCAGTAAGATATTAAAAAAAAAACATAAAAATTAAAAAACACTTTCCCAAAAATGTGTTTCTGTACGCCAAAATGAGTAAATCTAACTATGAAATTCGATACATTCTGAAGTTTTATTACAAAAAAGGAAAAATGCGACTCAAGCCGCGAAAAAATTTGTGACGTTTATGTACCTAATACAGTATCAGTAAGAGTAGTACAAAGTTGGTTCAAACGTTTTCAGTCACGGAATTTTTATGTCTAAATTGCAGCTCGCTCTGATCGCTCTCATACGGATAAAGTCCATGCCATTTTTGATTAAGTGGAGCAAGAATGGCATATTAGTAGTTAAGACATAGCCGAGGAATTGAAGATTGACCACAAAACAGTTTTGACTCATTTGAAAAAGTCTGGCTATACAAAAAAGCTCGATATTTGGGTACCACTCTCTGAAAGAAACTTAATGAATCGAGTATACTCGTTTGCGATTCTCTATTAAAACGTAATGAAATCGAATCATTTTTGAATAAATTGATCACTGGTGATGAAAAGTGGATCACCTGCGACAAGGACGTGCGAAAAAAATCATGGTCAAAGGACAGTCCATCTCCATAGACTGTAGCACCCGGATTAACACGCAATAAGGTGATGTTGTGTCTATGGTGGGATTGGAAGGGCATCGTTTATTTACGAGCTTTTACCGCCGGGTAAAACAATCGATTCGGATTGTTTTGCCCGGCCCGGTCTCAAGAAATTGAGAAAAAACGGCCGGAATTGATCAACAGAAAAGAAGTGGTTTTTTATCATGATAACGTCAGACCGCACTCATCTTTGGCCACTCAGCAAAAATTCAGAGAGCTTGTTTGGGAAGTGTTAATATATCCACCATATAATTCTGACCTTGCACCCTCAGATTTTCACGTTTCGGTCTCCTCAGAATTCTTGGATAGTGTTAGGTTAACATCAAGAGACGACTGTCAAAATTACTTGTCGCATTTTTTTTTGATCAAAAATCCCAAGATTTTCTACAGCAACGGAATTATGTCACTACCTACAACATGACAACAAGTTTTCGAACGAAATTAAAAATAATTAAATGTAATTAAAATTTTGAGAAAAAAAAGTCTTGAATTTGTATATAAAATACGAAGTAACTTTCTCCCCGACCTTATATTAGATTAGACCTATATTAGATGTACAATTTTTAAAATTTCTTCCTACCAACCAAATTTTTTGGAAATGCGTAATCTGTCAATCAATCAATCTGACACTGCATTCTCACGCATTAATGACTTTCAAAAATATTTGGTAAATTCCGACGTGGCTGTACAACTATGTCAGAAGAAAAAATAAGTTTGAATATTTTCCCCTGCAGTGAAAATAAATAAGCTTTACTTGCTGGTTTAGTTTATCATATTTTTAGAAATAATTAGCAAATAACACTTAATTTATTTATATACAAAATCTTCATCAACACAAAATTGTGTATACAGACGGACTTATTTATTTTAATAATTGTTTTCCTAAACTAACAATTAAAAATTAAATCTATGGGTTTAAACAGTGGTCCACGCGGCAGCTTTTGCTGTCGCACGGATGGGCCGGCTCGATCCGGGGTGGTACCACGACCTCACAGAAAACCAGCGTGAAGTAGAGATTTACCTCTGCGTTTCGCTTGCTGAGTGCAGGTGGCCGGAGGCCCTTTTTACTGGAAATGAGGCATTCCATCTTAATCCTCGCGGGTGACAACGCATCTACATTTTGATTTGTAATAGAGGATAGATGTAGATGTCTATGGGCCGCAGCAACCACTTACCATCAGGTGGACTGTGAGCTCGTTTGTCACCCTTTTCCTATAAAAAATAGTTCATAATATAAATGATCATAACCCACGTGCCATTTTGTAATTTTATCTCTAATTATTTTATAGAAAGTGCAGACCAAGTTATAATATTATAATATACTTGGTTTTCGCCTTAGTCGTAGCAATAAATCTCTCTCTTGTAACAATCCATCAATGAAATAGAGAGAACTAATTTATAAGATATCTTTAACTTCATTTATCATTTAGTTGAGTTACGGAATTTATTTGAAATGAAATGGCTGCCGTTATATTATATATAGAAGGACGTTATATATAGAAGATATAAAGTAAAATAACCACCTTTAGGTAATTTCAATAAATGAATGTGAGGAATGCTTCATCTATACATATAAATAAAATTGAAGTGTCTATCTTTAATATTCAAATAACTGGCTTCAATTAAGCTTAGGAGGTTAATTGAATGCTGTTAAGACGATAACCATAACCATTTTTTTATTTCTTGTCTGTCTGTATGTCTTTCAGTCCCGGCTGATCTTTGTAATGGTCGGACTGATCGTGATGTAACTTCACGAATACATACAGAGAGCAATAACAGGACTGATCTAGGTTGTAGGCTATACATTATCCGAAAAACATGTAAGACTTTTTGTGGAATGGCGAAACTAATAAAATAAATGGTTTTTGATGATCATCTCATATACTATATGAGATATAAAAAGTTTCGAATAATTTTTTTCTTTATAATTTTACATAAAAAAGGTCCCAAAACTTTTTCTGTATGTCTTAAAGATATTATGCAAAATCGATTTTTAACATTTTTTTCTACTTTAACACCATTAAAGGATAAGTTGATTAAAACTTTTTCTATGTGAAATTAATAGATTCTAAATTTTTATAATAATTACATGTAATTTTTCATATTACATAAAGATTTCGAGATAATTACAAAAAAGGGAGCTTATTTTTTTAATTGAACTACTTGCCCACGGATCACTAATATAGATCTACATGTGTTCTACGCGAACGAAGTCGAGGGTAACCGCTTGTTTAAAATAATATTTCATTCACATTTTATCAGATCGTTCTCTGAAATTGAATAATTAGTAGGTCATTTAAGTTTTAAATAAATTGTTTGTTAGCTTATTTTAGTGCTAAACCAATTTTGAATTCATATTTGAAAATTTAACTAACAAATCCTAACAAAAAATACTGTGTTAATTGGTTTATGTTGATTAATGTTATTAGGGTGTACAAAAACAGTTTCTTAATTTAGTTAAATAACAGCTATACATACATCCCAGTATTGGGCACAAGTCTTGTCTCATTTAGGTTGAACTTTCAACGAATAGCATATTCGGCCATACGTCGAACACCGAACATTTTGCGAGCTTCCTGGCCGAATAGCCGAATATTATGCAAAAGTGTTCGGCCGGGAAGGAAGTATATTCCGAGCGTTTTTTCTCAGAAGCTGAGATTGTCCACGATAAAAAAAGGAGTAAAATACTGCCTGAAAATGCAGACAAATTTGTCTTTCTGTACCATTATCTAAATTTTAATTACGATAAATCAAGTGTATAGACATTTATTATAGAGAGTTTTTATTAATGTCTATAATGCGGAAGTTAATTGTGTACTACTACTTTAATGATTACATTAAAAATACATTATTATAAATAATAAATCAACATTTTCATTTTATCAATTATCTGACTACAACAACACATCTCACTTAAGTATTCGATCTTCGGCTGAATAGTACCTAGATATTTAATAAAAAAAAATAAAAATAAAATCAATTTATTTCAGACTGAGTCCATACAAGTAACATTTACATTATAATAAATTTAATCTCATCTAATTTAGTTTTATATAATTCTATCTAATCTTTTTAATTTATCAATATAATTTATTAAAATTAATTTATTTATTATTAATTAATTTAATAAAATTATAATTAATAAATCAATTCAATATAACTTAATTCGATTGTTTAACATTACAATTACTTGAATAAAATTAATCTATAGTTTAATTCATGTATCATGAATTATTATTATTCATTCATCATTCATGTAATTATTGTATGTATGTATTTAGTATTCGAGCGAATAGGATAAAAGTAGCCAAATAAGCCGAATACCTAACAACAGCCGAATATTCATTTAAGTCTAATTTAAATGTTTATATACTTACCAATTTATAATCTGTCGTAATGCCTCAGTGCAAATTGACAAACTTCATACTATGGAGCCAAAATGTTAATTAGAGACCGATACTTATCAAAATTTATCAGCTTGGTTGGATTGGATGGTTGAAAATTTATTAAAATTACTAGTTGTTCCCCGCGGCTTCGCCCGCGTGTAATTTTAGGTTTTAATTTTGTTGCGCGGAACCCTAAATATTTTTCTAAAATAGAAGTAGCCTAAGTTACTCCTTATAACATGAGCTATCTACCAGTGAAAGTCCCGTCAAAATCGGTCCAGCCGTTTTGGAGATTAGCCGAAACAAACAGACAGACAGACAGATAGACAGACAGAGAGACAAAAATGTTAAAAATTGTGTTTTTGTAATAAGTACCATATATACTTTCATATGCAATTAGTAAAAAGCTATTATTTTGACATTAAAACAGACACTTCAATTTTATTTATTTGTATAGATATTGGCAATTTTTGAGTTAGCTAGAAATTAGTTTGATAGGCTTTCTTACGCTATTGCTATTTATTTAATATTTTCTAGCTATTGTTTAAACTTTTAACTTTATTTATTACGCTTAATCTTATCTCGCACTAGCGACCCGCCCTGGCTTCGTCTGCGTAGTATCTATTAATGTCAAATCATTATTTAGATTTAAGACAATCATCGACTTTGATGTCATTTATTCTATCAATTTTTCGATCGCTTAAAAACATCTCCGAGTTCTTGGATACAATTTAGCGGAGATCACTTTTAGCATTGTTCTTTATTTGTTCGTCAAGTTTCATAACAACAGGTTAAGTTCCAAAACATTCAGTGTACTAACACTCAAAAGTCTAATTTAAAAGATTCCAAATCAGTTTACTTATTTCAAATATTTTTATTATTTCATTTAACGCTTTGAAGTCTTCACATTAAAATTGATTTCTTAAGGATGATGCAGCCCGCATTGACTTATAATTATGATTCAATGTTGTGAACGACACGTTAATGTGGAACAGGGTTATTAATGTTAAGAGAAACGTTTAATTGTATCGATCTCGTGACTAGTGGCGATGAGCCTAATCTGACTCAGCATGTGACTATCACAATTCAAGGTTATTATGATATGACGTATGTAAGGAATATATTATGGTATATATTATATTATATTATCACCGATATCAATTATCCTAGACTTTTTTTTCGAAAAAAAGTGTAGGTATTATTAAAAGAAGCGCGTTGATTAAGTCATTTATAATAAACACTAAGAGTGACTTAAAACATGTTTTTGGTATATTCTTAATTATTCACGCATATATACATGATTTCATGAGGTAAATTAGTTTCTTCCCGCACTACTAAGCGACTTCAAAAAAAGAAGGAGGTTTACAATTCGAGTGTATGTTTTTTTATATGTAAATTACGCTATAACTTTAGCATTTGTCGCCGTGAACCAAATTATGATGATTCTTTATATAAATTTAGAGTAAAAAATCCACTCCTAAGCAAGATAGAAAATAAAGGTTTTAAATTAACTATTTGGACAACATGAAATGTTCCTTAGTCCACTCAAAATGGCTTAAAACCTTTAATAAAAAGTAGAAACCAAGTTCAAAGTTTTAATTTAGTTTAATAGTTTCAGACTCGTCATACCTCTTATTCAATAGTCATTTTGTTAAAACTTTAGACCCGATAAAACGACACTGCCTCGTATATATGATGTCCACTACTTTTCTATACTTTAAATAATCAATATTAAATAGTAGTGCTTACAGGCACTATCCACCCTATTTATCCTTTTTAATAAAATAATGCAAAACAAAGGGTAAATTAAATAGTTCTACCTTACAAACAAATAAATAAGTTATAATACAACGCCTCCTTTACGATGTATAGAGCTAAACCTTTTACAAAACTATGAAATAACGGAATAATGTTCTATCTAACCTTATAAATTTGCTTATCCCCTTAGATTCATTGAACAAGCCATAAATATTTTAAAAATAATTTGCGTCTGGCGCCACTTATTTTAATATCCGGTTTAATAAAATTTGCTTCTACGAATGTTATTTTCTCTTATTATCGCTTTTTTAAAGTCCATTTTACTGCCAATTATTTGCCTTATTTGCTGTAGATTTATTTATTTAGTATTGCAGATTGGTCAAAAAAGTTATATTCCTTATGTGGCTTCCAATTTACATTCGCAGAAATTTTCATATCTTTTGAGTATATTACCATTTCAAAGGTGGGTCTTTTCGTTCTACTGTCAATCTTTTCTTTCATACATTACCCTTCTTTCTTCAGTAAATCCTTCACTAACATTATTTTGCACTTGTGGAACCCTTCTATAAAAATATAAAAATAGGAACATACCACTTATACATTTTTTTTTACTTTTACATTTTTACACTTCTGAGTAAATCATTCCGTACAAACTATCTCTACTTCTCTCTGATTACATCACTTCCCTACATAATTATTCTGGAAAAAATATTTTCAGTACGAAATGAAAATTTATGAAAAACAATTGATGACTGTTACTTGATGTTACAAATACCATTAAAGCTTCGGTGTAGTGGAATAATTATATTCGACCTCTAATTCCTTCTTCCAATAGGAGAGACCGAAAAATTGATTAATTTAATACTAAATAAAAATAAAATAAAATCAGCTATAACACACATTATAAATTATTCTCTGGATTCAGGTCAATACCCTTCTGCATGGAAAAAGGCTTTTGTACGACCCCTTCCTAAAATACCTAATCCTGTACTCCCTAATCATTTTCGTCCTATCTCAATTCTCTCATACCTCTCTAAAGTTCTGGAAGCCTGTGTTTTTAAGCAAATATCTGTGTTCATTGCAAAACATAACCTACTGAATGAATTTCAATCGGGGTTTCGCTCTGGTCACAGCACTACCACTTCGCTTATCAAAGTCACAGACGATATAAGAAAAGGCTTGGATGAGCAGAAATTAACAGTGGTAGCGCTTATTGACTTTTCAAACGCTTTCGACACGGTAGATCATGGTATCCTCCTATCTATCCTTAAACACCTTAAATTTTCATCCCCAGCCTTGGAGTGGTTCTTTTCTTACATTCGCGGCCGCCAGCAATCGGTTTGTTCAGGTCAGCGTTTTTCTGCATGGGCTGAAATTAAATCTGGTGAGTCACAAGACGGAATACTTTCTCCTATTATGTTTTCCTTATTTATAAACTCTATCTCCTCAGTTTTAGATTGTTCATACCATCTGTATGCGGATGATCTTCAGCTCTATGTGCAGTCAGACTTAAATAACCTTAACTATGTAGTGCATAAACTAAATAATAACCTGGAAGCCATAAGAGAATGGTCGTATAAATATGGCGTTTCAGTTAATCCAGTCAAATGCAAAGCTATAATCTTTGGAAGTTCACAATTATTGGCTAAGATTGATTATGGAAATCTCTCTCCTGTAATTTATAATGGAACTCTGATTCCATATTGTGATTCCATAAAAAATCTTGGCTTGTACATGGACAAAACTATGACCTGGAAATTGCAGATCTCTGAAGTAAGTCGTAAAGTTGTTGCCGCCTTGCGTTCCCTTTATCGTCTTAAAAATTTCCTACCTTTCAAAACCAAGCTTACACTTGTTCATTCCCTCATTCTACCTATTATAGATTATTCAGATGTATGTAACTCAGATTTGTCACAAAATCTTCTAAACAAGTTGGAGCGCCTTCTTAATAATTCCATAAGGTTTATTTTCTGTTTACGTAAGTAGGACCACATATCTTCCTATCGTTCAAAGCTTAAATGGCTACCTATACGTCAAAGGCGATGCTCTAGAATATTACTTGTACTTTATTCAATTTTAAACGATCCAAGGTCGCCTTCCTATCTTAAAGATAACTTTCATTTTCTTCATTCGATTGACAGTCGAATACCACGACAATCAAACCGTCTGAGGATAAGGTTTCCACAGCATAGGTCTAATTTTTTCAGGTCCTCGTTTACGATACAAGCTATACATCTTTGGAACACCCTCCCCGATGATATTAAGAATGCTACAAATAGAAATTCATTTAAATTACTTCTACGACAACATTACCTGAAGGCACTTACTAACTTTTTCTTTTTTTTCAAATATTTATTTATTTATATATTAATACAGATATTTATGAAGTTTATAAGCATGTATACACATTACATATATGTATATATGTATTATTGTATGTAAATATATGTTATATATATTTAAATATATATATATATATATATATATATATATATATTTAAATACATGTTGTGTATGTATGTACTATGTATATATATTATATTTTAATATAAATACACTTTATTTATGTATTATGTTTCGCACCTGCCTACAATTGTCTTTGGCACCCAGGGTTGACTGGCAGAGAATGCCATATGGCATTAAGTACGCCCTATGTACCCTTTACCTTAAGGTGTCACATTTCAGTTTTTTAAATAAAAAAAAATAAAAAAATATATAATATTGTTGATACCCTCTTCACGTTTTTAGTCTATGATGTTATTTATCGGATATAATTAGAATTTTTCGAATTTGCACATATTAAGTGGAGTAATTAACTCCATGAACCAATATTGTAATAAAAACTAAAAACCATGCAAAAAATATTATATGTATACTATTGAAATGATAAATATATAAAAGTAATTTAGCCCCACAAGTCCATACATTGTTGTACCATTCTTTAAGACTAAGATCTATAGCTGTAACACATAAATTGTTCGAATTAATTGTTAAAGGACCGCACTGTCACAGAAAACAAGAATAAGTCAGCAGTAATGGTGAACGTAACCAACATTGTCTTGGTTCCAAATTACACGACGACGAACACTATTACACGACGTAAAAAATTTTCTCTTGTGATATTGAATTTTCAGGTGTTGAGCGCACTTTCTTCTCAGCTACGCCCGTGAGCAATTGGTATTGAGTGTGATAAATTATTAGAGACAAAATATTCAAATTAAATTACTTATTTAAATAAAAATCCCGTCTGACAAGTTGTCTTCATAATCAGCCGCAGTCCATTGGAATGTTTTCAAAGAAACACCATTATATTAGGTATGTACCATAATTTGTAATTTAACTTTATCATCTAGTTGTTTGGTTGTTTGTTACCAGCCAGCATTTTTTCCATCTTATTTCAACTAAACTACAACCTATTCTGTGGGATGTGGCTAAGGCGTTCCAATAGTAGTGAGATCTGTGATATATTATCACTTCTTTGCCACTTTAGTTTACAAACACGGAAAACTAATTCAGTGACTCTGATACTGAAAAGATTTGTAAACGATCATATTTGTCAGAGAACCTTCTTACATATTGTGTCTATTGTTCTGTGATCGACTTCGGGCGTATGGGTAATCATCTCTTATCAAATGGTTTCACAAACTGAATAATACATTGCTGTGAATAAAAACCATCTTGAGAAAGACATACACGACTATGTATTTATTATTTGAAATATTACATTAGTCCATGGCGAACAATTAGTTTTTATGTTCAGAGGCTCGTTGTGCGGTATCGGTCGCGGTCCCCCCATGCGCGAGCGCACGGCCGGCGCATCCCCGCTACTACCGCTATAAAAGACGTCGCCCAAACCAGCTTCGCGCTATTACGACAGTGCCTCTGTGATTTTTCCCGCCGTTGTATTTATTTTATTCCACACAACAAGGTAAGTACACATTAACTCAGGGGGTTTATTGGGGTGTGTTTTGGGGATGAAAATCGTCAACTTACGTGGCAATATAATTTAATTTAACATAATACTTGCAGATGAGTAGTTCTTAAAATCAAAACAAAAGGACGATGTAATTATTATTGAATCATTCCTTTACAAGCTATATTGTAACTTGTTTTGTATTTAGATATTATAAAAAAAATTGTATTTCACAATATTTTCTACCGACTTCAAGAAGGAGAGGGTACTAAATTCGACTGTATGTTTTTTATGTGTTTTACCTCAAGTGTTTTCTGAGTGAACCGATTTCGATGATTATTTTTTGTTTGAAAGCTGGTGCTTCTCATGTGGTCCCATATAAATTTCATCAAGGTCTGACCAATAGCTTTTGAGTTATTCTTAATTATTTATATTGAAGTCGGTTGTACAAAAATTATAATTTTAAATTACGAATGCAAGAAAACCTTCGTCAAAATAGTATCTATAATAAAATGTAATACAAAATCTGAGATCAGGATTTTTAATAATTAATTATTTTGTTTACTTAGCGTAAATAAATTTCAAATGCTTTTAGGGTTGCTTCTAGTTATAATAATTCAATAATATTCAAAACATTATTTTAACCTTTATCGCTTGCGATACGCCGGTAATGACAAAGATCTCTTAGACCACTGTTAGCTCCAAGTGTCCTTACGATTAGCACATTTTATTCAAAGTGACGGCTGCGGATTACGACGAGCATCGTATGTGTGTCAAGCTTTAGTTGCGACATAGTCAAGCAATGTTGAGATTATGACTGAGAGCCCTTTACTATGGGACCGTTGCATTGTGTGAATATAGTTGATGGGTGCAATGAGACGTGTTTTATCGGGTTTTTTTTGTATTATGATAGAATTTACGATAGATTTTACGTGGCAGAGCCATACTGCAGCTATATTCCTGGTATAGTTGTAGCACGAATGGGTCGGCTCGACCGGGGAAGGACCACACTCTCACAGAATACCAGCGTAAAATAGCAGCATAACGCTGCTGTTTCGTATGGTGAGTGTAGAGAACCGGAGACCCTTTTTTACTGGAAACGAGGTATTCCATCTTAGTCCTCACGGGTGACAACGCGTCTGCATTTTGATTCGTAATGGAGAATAGATGTAGATGTCTATGGGCCACAGCAACCACTTACCATCACGTGGACTGTGTGCTCGTTTGTCACCCTAATTATATAAAAAAAAGAATTATCTCCCAGAAATGAGGAGAGGTTTGTGCTCAACAGTAGCACATATCTATAAGTTTTATAAAAGCCATACGAAATAATTAGTGCCCAATCGAAGCTTCGGCTTCGGCCACCTTCGGCGAAACCGTCGGTTTCGGCTAAAATGGGCCTAAGTTTTGCCTGAAATAAGTGCCGAAATTGAACGAACTGTTGCAAATGAGTAAGAGTGCGACGGACGTGGCGACGCAATTTTTATCAACTCTAGATCAACTTCTAAAAACGATTAAATTTACCTATTTATATTATACAGTCAATATAATACTTTAATTAAAAAAAAATTAAAAACATTTGTGTTATTAATTATGGCCAATGTTAAATTGAATTGTGTGAAGGTTGTGTTGATAGCCGTTCAAGCGGCTTCGGCTTCGTCCAGAAATCGACATTCGGTCGGACAATAGAAATAATACATATGTAATTCATAAACTCTCACGTCTATCATCTAGAGGGGTAGGCAGAAGTTACGGACTTCCATGTGCCACGATTCTAGCACCTTCCTCGCTTCTATCACATCCTAATGTCCAATCCTTAAGGGTACTAATTACAGACTGTAACGCATTCCATTTTAGTCTTTATAGGTAACAACGCACCTGTAGCCTCCTTTGTTCGAAATTGTTTATAGGTGCCCGTGGACTGTAAGTTAGATTGTCTCTTTAATTTAAAAAAAATGTTCGGTAAATATTCTTTGGTAAACTTTGTTGGTTTCGCAAATAATATATAAACTAATATTTAATGAGATCTTTTAAAATAATTTAATAAATAGATTGAAGTTTTTAAGTTGTTTCAATAAATTATATACGCGTGTGTGTAAGTCGTCAAAATACTCTTAATAATTAACCACAAATCTATTACGCCGCATGTTCTGGGTTTGAATCCCACCCGGAGCCAACATTTGTGCCAAAATATAAATACAGCTGTAGCTGGTTCTGGTTATGTTGTATGTCTCCGTCTCTCGGAAAATGCTTCTCGGCGTACCTCGGCTCTTATCGCAGAGGCGTCACAACGGGCATTGATTGAACGGTTGAAACGAGGGAGAGTATTTGTTTGCGCATACAATTGTGCTACAATGTTATATTCCGCGAGTTTATAGTTTCCGATTATATTTAGAAGCTGTCATCGTGGGCGAAAATTGTTCAAGAGATTTAATATGGAAGTAGTTACGCAAATTCAAACCACACTAGATTTAAAAAAAATACATGATAAAATATTTCTTAGGGTCTATATTTTGATAAAGTAAAAAAAATTCAGCAAAGCAAGTCTAAAGCTATAACAATGAAAATTAAGAACAAATCTAAAGAAGCCTAGTACATACAGCCAAGTAAATACAGTATATCATATTACGATACCAATTACAAACTTTAATATCTTAAAAGAAGTTTGCTGGGTTGGACCTTTTTAGTATAAAAATATCCGTGTACCGAAGAAATAAGTGATGGTACTCGTATTTAAACGAATGAATCTAAACTCAAATTCATCGTTTCGTAAATAATGACATATGGCGACTAAAAATTCCGAAAACAGTAAGTCACGCTAATTATACTTACTATTAACTGTTCCCCTGTGTTGACTTCGCCCACGTGTAATTTATCACGATTGAATTAAATGGATTTTATTTTTTTTTGCGCGACACCCTAATTCCTTTTTTTGAATTAAAATAGCCTAAGTTACTCCCTACATCAGCCATTTGCCAGTGAAATTCCCATCGAAATCGGTCCAGCCGGTCCGGAGATTAGCCGGAACAAACAGACAGACAGGCAGACAAAAAATTAAAAAATTGTGTTTTTGTTATGACTACCATATGTACTTTCATATGCTTTAGCAAAAAGCTGTTATTTTGACATTACAAACAGACACTTCAATTTTATTTAGTTGTATACATTTATTGAAAAAGAACAGCATAATGTTGTTTGAGAGCTCATATTTCTGTTTGAGATATTATGTCTCGCATTTATATTCTATCTAGGCTAATCGATTATTTAACTAAGCTGCATTTTACCTAAAATCGTCTCATTATAAAAATAAAGCAAAACCAAAACCACACCCAGAAACGTCTTGCTGAGCACATTAATATGGAGATAAAATTCGCCTAATGTTATCTATTTTCATATTAAACTAGCTGTTCCCCGCGACTTGGTCCATTTGGAATTTATTACGATTGAATTTCACGGGGTTTAAGGTTTTTTGCGGGGAACCCTAATTATTTTTTTATAATAAAAGTAGCCTAAGTTACTCCTTATAATATCAGTTATGTGAAAGTGAAAGTTCCGTCAAAATAGGCCTAGCCATTTCGGAGATTAGCCGGAATAAACAGACAGACAGATAAAAATTAAAAAAAATGTGTTTTTGTTATACGTACTGTATATACTTTCATGTATTTAGTAAAAAGCTGCTAATTTGAAATTGCAAACCGACACTTTTATTTATTTTATCTGCCGACTTCAAAAAGGAGGGGGAACTCAATTTAATGTGTGTTACCTCGTAACTTTATTCTACGTAAACCGATTTCGATAATTCTTTTTTTTAATTGAAAGCCAATCAATACTTTTTGAGTTAACCAATAGTTTTTGAGTTATTTGATTTGAGAAATAATATATATTGAAGTCGGTTGTACAAACCTTTTAATTTTAAATTATCGATTTATGTGCCCTGCTTTTTTGATTGGTATTTTTTGGGTGTTGGACCACCCCAGCCGCACCTTAACTTACTGGCAATTACATTCAGTGTTTTCGTTGCTCACTCAGTATTTTAGTTTCTTATTTATTACTTATATCGCTCTCCCAAAATCTTAATACTCAATAGGAATATAAAAATTGTTTGTAACTTTTTACAGTCAATTTTAAACTTTTTTAGTCATCAACATTAGCGGGCAGTTCAGTAAATTTTTCTAAAAATGACGTGCTGTGGAATTCAGCATTATAGAATACCATTAACATAACGGTAACGGTTTAACGACTTGTAGTCGCTAAAATATTTTTTCCGCTCATTTAATAATTTACCATAAATAATAATTCACCAGTCTAATCCACTTGCAAATCGCGGTGATTATGGAAAATTCTCTCTACAATTGATGACTCCCATGTTTGTGAGTTTAAGCTGATTATGAAAATATTTTTATTGTTAGTAAACAATTTATAATATAACTAGCTGACCAGGCAGACGTTGTTCTGCCCTTTCCGAACGACCATTTGCTTTTCCAAAAAAACTCCTGAAATTAGCAATAAAAAATTGAGGGTCACTCATCGGGATAAAAACTATCCTATCTCTCAAATTGGACCAAACTGCACACAGTCTGCAATTTTTTTTTGAAATCGGTTCTATCTGTTGAATACTTACAGCAACACGTGGTGGTTATACTACTAAATTGTAGCTTATATTAAACGTTTGTATTTTTAACATAGCGCCATCTATTAAATATTTACTCAATCCAGTCAACAGATATCGTCATCTGACAGAATCGTTTGGAGCTAACAGATAATTATGACTGTCAAATAATAGACAAATAATTTTCAACCAAATAATATTGTATTGCGACTATAAATTGAGATGTAAGCTATCCTATCTTTTAAGTTGGACCAAACTACACATTGACCAAAAATTTCATTGAAATCAGTTCAGTAGTTTAGGAGTCCATCGCGGACAAACAACGTGACACGTACTTTTTATATATAAAGATATAGTAAACGATAAATCACATTACAATATTCAAATTACATGCAAAAATGTTTTATATGTTTCAAAACTTAACATTATGAAGGTCAGCGTCGGATGAAAGATGGAGACTTTCAAATATTTGATGTGACATAAAAGTATGAGTTAAGTAAGATTTAAGGTTGTTGAATTTAGAACTTGTTCTTGTAGCAGAATGGTAATATTAACTAGCCTTCACCCCGAAGTGTCACATGTCAACATAACTAAACACCACTAAGTTTTGTAATTAGATATATATATATACACTCTCTTGTTTTCACATCACTTTTTAAACATTATACTATATCTTTCTCTCTCTCTATCTCTCTCTAACAATATACATATATAGATCTCTCTTTCCTCTCTCTTCTATATATAGAGAGAGAAGAAGAGAGAGAGAGAGAGATATACTATGATGTTTAAGTAGTGATGTGAAAACAAGAGTGCAAATATTCCAAAAAACTACTACTTTGTTTAAGATTTTCTTCGTATAGTCGTGTAATGGTACATTACGTGAAAGAACATTGCAATAAATTGTAAAAATGGTTAAAGTTACAGCTTAGCTACGTCGCTCGTCTAATTTGCAGTGGAGTTTTTAGTGGGTCCGCCTTGTTGCTTAAATGCGTGTTGGCGGACTTCAAATGTCATCAAAATATTCTATTCCTTAGACCTGCAGTTTCCTCGCGATATTTTCCTTCGTCGTCAATTGTAATCAACAGTTTCATTGTTGCTGATAGGGATTGAACCCGGGTGGATTGCGTACATTAAATTTACAGCGAGTGCTTACATTCTGGGATTCTACGGCTCAAAGTTCACGGTAAATATTGAATTAAAGGCAAACCGGAATGGGACATTTTATGTTAGTTCAGTTACGTGTACTAAGAAAATAATTTAGAAGATTAACACAATAAATCTTCATTTATTTTTATCGATCTCCTTTTATGAATATATAGTATTCAGAAAACGGTTTCGTAAAATAGCCTAGCTATTTAAGCTAACTTGTTTAGAAAAGGTTTTATCTAACAATGTTTTGCTATTCTAAGATAATTTAAATCGTAAATTATATAAGAAAGAATTAAATAAATTTAAAGAATTGCTAAGAAAATTTTTTTACTCACAGTTAACATAAGCCTTAACTTAGTATGAAATTTATTGTATATATTTAGGAGAACTAATATTATAGTAATGTGTAGTGTATAGTAGATTATTTAATTAACATTTATTCAATTCAAAATAAATCAATTTTTTGAAAATAATTTCAGTACTATCATACATTGTTTTATATTGTCTCTCATACATATCCAAAAAAAGTTATAACCTTATTAGTGATATTTTTAGTCCATAAATTACAAGATGCGTTGGAATTACAAACTATTTTCATTGTCTGACAAGCGCTTGCATCAACAGTCGTCGTCGCATCGGCGCATTATGTATCTGTGCCAAGTGCCAACGGACACCGCGACTGTAACCCTAGGGGGAAGTTGTTTACAAATTCTGCAGGCTTACTTTAGTATTAAGAATTTGTCATAAACAGAAACATATAATTATATAGTATATATATATTTTCTATAAAAAGTGTTTAAGTTAAATTAAAACAATGTAGTGACCATAATAATCCCTATATATAAAAATCAATTGCTGTCCGTTAGTTTCGCAAAAACTCGAAAATGGCTGCACTTATTTTGATGATTTTTTGTATATGATTGGAACCCTGGATAGTTAAAACACATTTCTATTGGACCCGGTAGGTGGCGAGATTCAGAAATCACTCGTGAGAAACCGGCGCAGATCGCTAGTAAACAATATTTATTTCCACGTACTTTATACAATAGATTTTGTGATAGTGCCAAGCTTGCAGCTGTATTAACGCTACGAGTAGGTCAACTTGATGACACATCTGCATTTTAATTCTAAATCTATTCTATGGGCCAAAGCATCCACTTACCATCAGGTGGACTGTGTGCTCGTTTGTCGACCTCATTTGTATATAAACAATACGTTGGCAAACTGTTACAAGGTTTATTGTTCCTATTATGTATTATTATCAAATTTTTTACATTGTCTAATTACTACAATGTATTGTAAATTATAACTTTATTACAACTTAAGTTACCTACTTTGTCAATCAATATATTAAGTTCTTAGCGCTTTTCGGTTTTTTATTTCTATCGGGTTCCGTACTCAAAGAGTGGTTACTCTTTGACGGGATGAAACGGGACACTATTACTAATCCTCCGCTGTCCGTCCGTCCGTCTGTCTGTCAGCGGGCTGTATCTCATGATCCGTAATAGGTAGGCAGTTGAAATTTTCACAGGATGTGTATTTATCTGTTTTTACTATAACAATAAATTATAAAAATATAAATAAATGAGAAATTAAAGGGGTCCCTAATAGAAACGTGTTTTACGATGGTACGGAACCCTTCAATTAATACTTTTTTAACAGTGGTAGAGCCACGCGGCAGCTTTTGCTGTAACACGGATGGGCCGGCTCGAACCGGGGTGGTACCACGACCTCACAGAATACCAGCGTGAAGTAGAAGAGGTTTACCTCTGCGTTTTGCTTGGTAAGTGCAGGTGGCCGGAGGCCCTTTTTACTGGAAATGAGGCATTCCATCTTAGTCCTCACGGGTGACAACGCATCTGCATTTTGATTCGCAAACGAGGATAGATGTAGATGTCTATGGGCCGCAGCAACCACTTACCATCAGGTGGACTGTGTGCTCGTTTGTCACCCTTATCCTATAAAAAGAAAAAAACTCATGTCAGTCATGACATATGAAGAGGAAAAAGTAAGAAGAAGAAAACACTTACACGTGATAATTTGCTAATAAACGTGGTAATCTACAATTACTTTCTGACTTATACGATTAATTATCTCATTAAATCTGCAACGATTACGATTTGTAGGGTTTTTTAAATTATATATTAATAAAACTATCAAAATTAATGTTAATACAACACTAAAAAACAACAAACAGTATTCAAATTTTTACGCCCAATTATATACGTTTACTTGAACGCTGAATATAAATAACAAACATATAACAATTTCATTTTTTAATAATATGTTCTGAAAATCATTTTCTAGCCTATACACGTAAACCTATGTTTGACACAAGCTGTTGTTACTTTAATGCATTTGTTTTGCTCCACATAACATAATACTCTTTTATAGCAAGGAATGAAGCAAACGGATAAATATCTAGTCACGCGTTGAAGTCTTTTATACAACCGTTAATTTTTCAACGATAAAGTGCGCGCTTTATAAATTGACTATAGAAAATCAATAAGCAAGCCTCATAAATTAGTAACTTATACTCAGTGTCATTACTGGAAGTGGCTGTCAGATTATAGTAATTTATCCTCTCGCCATGTGGGCCTAGTTTTGCAAGAGGCCGCAATCAATCTTCGCAATGGCTCTAGCAAATAGAGTCCCAATTGTCTATTTATTCAATACTTTTATACAAGTATTTGCAAAGAGAGACCATAAGTGAATAATGATTAGCGTATGTTAAATGTATTTATTAGGTTTATCTAAATATTTTAGGTCTATCTAAGCATTTATACACTGTATTAAATTGAATCTTGCGTGAATAAGATTTTATTAACATAGAATTGCTTAGTCGAAGAGAAATAAACTTATGTAATGATATTAATTTGTTAGAAATCTTCTCTTAAACATGCTACAGCCTTTTATATTATTTTATTCTTTAAATTTCATAATCGCTTGACTATGAAATTAAACAAAGTATTAATTCACTTCAGCAGTGCCAAGTTGACTGTCTGTATAGCGAAGCGATGGCTATCCGAGTACAGAACCAGAATACGAAACCTATCCAACTGCAGAAAGGTGTAAGACAAGGTGACGTTATATCCTCGAAACTTCACCGTTGCATTGGAAGACGTTTTCATGCTACTGGACTGGAAAGGATACGGTATTAAGATCTCCTTCGATTTGCCGACGATATAGTCCTTATGGCAGAATCGCTGGAGGACCTAAGCACTATGCTTAATGACCTCAATAGTGTCTCCCAACGGATAGGTCTTAAGATGAACATGGACAAAACAAAGATCATGTGTAACGTCCATGTTACACCCATGCCGGTAGTTGTTGGGAGCACTAAGCTCGAAGTTGTCGAAGAGTATATTTACCTAGGACAAATAGTCTGACTAGGTAAGTCCAACTTAGACCAAGAGGTCTTTCGACGGGTTCAAGGCAATTTAAGACAGCGTTCGGGAAATTACGCCACATTTTTTCGTCAGTTACACCTCAAAACTTGAAAACGAGATTGTACAACCAGTGCGTGTTGCCAGTGATGACTTATGGATCTGAGACCTGGTACTTCACTGCTGGCCGTAGGCGGAAGCTCAAGGTCGCTCAGCGAGCTATGGAAAGGGATATGCTTCTCTGTGTGATAAACTTAGAAATGAGGTTATCCTCAGTAGAACTAGAGTGACCAACATAATCCAACGGATTTGTAAGCTAAAGTGATAATGGGCCGGTCATATAGCTCGAAGAACCGACAATCGATAGGTAAAAATGGTTCTCGAGTGACAACCTCGTACCGGTAGGCAAAATGTTGGGCGACCTCCCACTATATCGAGTGACGACCTGGTGAAACATGCAGGAAGTCGATGGATGCAGGTGGCTTAGGACCATGCTTTGTTGTATTCCTTGGGGGAGGCCTATGTTCAGCAGTGGACTTATGGGGGGCTGTAATGCTGATTATGATGATGATGATTAGTTTAATTAACAAAATGCATCTTTTTCTTCAGCATCAGCTTACTGCTAGACAATGACCTTTTCTGGTTTAAAGGAACATTAATAGTATTAAAATTAATCAATAATTATATGAACGTTAAAAAAAATTATGGCATTTGTTAACACTTGAATCTACTAGGACTTCAACAGCAACATCGTAACATTATGTAATTTAAGATCATTCATTTTAACCTTCTGTTACCGTCTTCATAATCAAATAAAATTCATGTAAATAAACTTGAGATTAAACAGACAACATTGAACTTGCGTTTTGTACCATGGCAGTGGAAACATTGTGGTGCTAAATGATTCGTACTTATTCACACGATGACAATTTTAACAACGGTTTATGGATATTTTTTTTAACTATTATTGATGAAATAAATTATTTTATAAACATATAATGGATAAGTCCATTATATGTTTATAAAATAATTTGACAAACGCAAGTAGCATTTAATTTTTGTTTTAAATCTCTGTATTTAATGTTTCAAAATTATGGATACATTCCAATTATGTAGTTATAAAAAGTAATTGTTGTTTCTATTTTGACAGTGTAGCCAATTTTCGATCAAAATAGTTGGATGTTATCCCCAACATAGGGAGTATTATCGTGTTAAAATGTAAGTGTAGACAGAGGAAATTCCGCCTAATATACCGTGAGAAAAAGCTGCGGATAGTTAGTGATAGGTATATATTCAGATAATATAGATATTATAATGACACGAATATTCATTAAAAATTGAAGCGTTAATTTCTGATTGCATTTTTAAAATTATATATTTTCATAATTAGTTACCACGTTCGGGGTTTAAACTAAACATCATAATCAAAATATTTTTCATTTTATAAAATAAATAGTAGATGTATAGGTGATACAATATTAAAAACTATAATAATAATAAAAAAACTAAAACTAGAAACTTAATTATCATATAGTCCTACTCCCCGCGGTATTGTGCCAAGAACGCTGGCTGCGTTTCCCCGCTGAATGGCCATACTTAGGCTTTGAGCGAGAAAACAACCAGTCCTCTTATTACCAGCAGTAACAACCAGCCGCGGATGGAGTTCCTTTAGGAACCTCACCGCACGTGGACCCCACGGACCGATAATCTCTACAGCAAATGGCACAAATATATAATCATCTCTCAGAGACTCGTACTTGCGCCACTTACTCAGTTCAGCTGCCTCTGATGCCGCCCCGGCTCTAAACGAGGTACCCCTGAGATGAGAGGCCGCCAGAGTGTCTACGCAAGTAGCATCCCACACTAGGGCTTTACCTCCCTCCCAAGGGACCAATGTCATACCGTCGGGTCTCCTGCCATCATCTCTAAATATTCCACAAGGCTCTAAAATCGAAGGAACATTTATAGAGACAAGAGTCCTTCGGATGACATCGTTCAAAGAACTGTGTCGTGAAAATCTACCAGCGCTTTTCTTACATGAAAGTTCGTGGAGCCCAAACTTGTCGACGCTGCTACCACATGGGCACTGATGGGGTTGACAAATCGCCGCTCCTAGTCGGATTCCTACGGCAATGCGCAAGCTTTCCCCATCAAGTTATATTCCGAGATTACTTGATGGTAAAGCGTGTAGCCAGTGACTAGATTCCTTAGTCGAAACAGCTAGAAGGCGTGCCTTATCTTGGTCACTATGGAAATTATGAAACAAATCTTTCTGCACGCCCTGTACCAACAGAATATCCCACTGTTTTTGTTGGCTAACTTCCAATGGAACATTTTCACTAGGACAGAGCGTTTGCCATGTCTGCTCTGCCTCCGTAGCAAAGCGTAGGTCTACTTTATTATTTAAAATTATGTTACATAAGTCACTGACACTATGCACGGAAGCAAGGAAAGCAGGCAATGCAACGCTAGAAAGATTTCTCACACCAATGCCACCTTTTATAGGTAAAGTAGTTTGAGTCCAGGCTGTTATATTTAAAGTTAAATTTAGAATTTTTCTATAGCTATTTTAAGATTATTATCAATATCTTTTAAAATATCCGAACATTTCCAGACTGGACTCGAGCGGAGTAAGTATGTAAATCTAGGTATAAGAAGACAACCGTTTAAAATATTAATATTAGTAATAATATATAATTAATAATAATATTAATTAATATTAAACTAAATTAAACTTACTTTATAATAATATTTAGTACAATTAATAAACTATTTGTGGGATACTTATTTCTAAATTACTTTAATTTTTTAAATTATGCTTATATTAGGTTCGATGTTTGTTTCATCAAATACAAGCTACAAGTAAACGTTTAGGATGAAATTATTGTAGTAAATATTTGGATATGTATGAAAATATTAAGTCCTTACATGTGAAATTAGCGTTTTGTCGTACTGACCACTTTGATCTGAAATATCTCCTCTTTGGTTAAGAATTCCAAATTCAAATTTATAAATTCATTTAGCGGGTACATTTGAGTTTAGAAAATAGTCATTTATTTGTTCATTCCTCATTATTTTTTTCTTTTGCGTCGCTTATTACCGCACAATGGAAAACATGAAATATCGGTATATTTACGAGTACGAGTTCTACCGTGGCACCAGTGCTGCAAAAACAGCTCGAAGGATTAAGGATGTGTACGGCGCTGGTTTCGCAAAAGAAAGCACGGTACGTTTATGGTTTCAACGTTTTCGTTCTGGAAATTTCGACCTTAAGATCCAACCCCGGGGAGGGGGTTGGTTCCGAAGATCAAAAGTGGACCAAACCAAAGTGGAAAATGAAGAATTAAAAGTTATTGTGGGAGCGGATCTATCACAAAGCACTTCAGAGATAGCTGCAAGCTTCGGGGTAAGTGATAAAACTGTATTAACCCACTTGAAGCAAATCGGGAAAGTAAAAAACCTTGAACGATGGGTACCTCATGAATTGAGTGAATTGAACTTGCAAAAACGCGTCGACTGCTGGGTTAATTTGCTCAACTGACAGAATAATGAAAGGATTTTTAAATAGAATCATTATTTGTGATGAGTCGAGTGGAAAATGAAGCAGGTGATTTGATACTGAGCTTTTACGATCAGTGATATAAGTTATCGCATACCAATGATACGAATCAAATTAACATCAGCACGATAAAAAAGTTAATATCGCAAAATCATTATATTAAAAATTAATATTAATGAGAAATTAAAAGCATTAACCCGAAATACATTACGATAAAAAACTATATTTAAAGGAAGATTATCTATCTCTTCTTTAAGGCAAATAAATGCAATGTGCAACATCACTGTCAAAATACACATGTAATAATTTTTTTAATCATTGTCATCATCATTACAACCTTTAACAAGTCCACTGCTAAACATAGGCGTCCCACAAGGAATGCCACAAAGCACGGTCCTGAGCCACCTGCATCCATCGACTTCCTACATATCTTACCAGGTCATCAGTCCATCTAGTGGGGGGATGCCCTACATTTCACCCGCGGGTACGAGGCCGCCACTCGAGAACCTTTTTTCCCCATCGGTAGTCGGTTCTTTGAGCTATATGGCCGGCCCACTGCCACTTCAGCTTACTAATCCTTTGGGCTGTGTCGGTCACTCTGGTTCTACTGCGGATATCCCACTGCTGGCCGTATGATTTTTTTAATATTCCTGAATAAATATTTAATAAAATAAGAGAAAATAAAACTACGATCTCACAGTAACTTATTTAGTACTAGTTACTTATGTTGTATTAGTAATAACACTTTTAAAAATAAACTAAAAATTTTCACTTTGTAATATCAAATTAAAATACTTCGGTACGAATTAACAAATAGTCATAGATATATCACTTTCATTTACGTCGTCGCTAACATAATTCAAATTCTCAAGCATTGGTTAAGAACTAAAGCTATTTTCTACAAAGCTTGTTACGTCGACGCTATTACCGACTATTATTATAGTGATTAGAATGGTCGAAATGTTTGGCAAGGCGTCAGACTTGGTGCATAGAGAAGCGCGCACGATGCCGCGGGATCGTGACCAAAACTGACTGACGGTTGGCCTCGGGCCGCTTGCAACACCCCCGTGGAAACAATGCAATGAAGCCACGCACTAAATTTGCGATTAAGACATATCTTGTAGTACCATAGAACAATTAATGTTAGAATGTTTTTACTTATGCAGTTTAAAGTAAATAAGAATTGCACTGTTATAACAAGAAATTGTTGGTTAAGTGGTACTTGAAAATACCACACAATTATTAACAACTGGCTATGGAAAAGAGACTTAAGTAGTAATTTATATTGACTCTAAGTATTTTGAAAAACAGTGATGTATTATATTTCACATACGTAATAATTAATTTATAACTGATCATTTCCACTAAGCAAAACGTCAAATATTTGTTCTACAAATAATTGCAAAACGTGAAGGTAAATCTGAAATGTGAAGCAAACATTCATATAATGCCAAACCTCAAGATTATTCAATCGACCTGAGTAATCAATTTTATACTAAACCGAAGACGGTAATTTAACTACAGCCTTCACAGTGCACGATTACATCGTAACTATATCGTTTTATTACTGACAAAACATGACTGCTCACTAAATTAATAGCTAATCACTTATGTTAGCCGACATAAAAGATGGTATACCAAGATTATATATGTAAATGTAACGATATGCTCCATAAATAATTAATAATATGGATCCGTAGTTATCCTATAAAGGTTATTACATCAGTGCAACAGAAGATAAACCTGTCAAGGTCAATATCATACTTAGCTCCTCACTATTATGCGGTTAACGACAACCAATTAGTTTCCGGGTTATGTTAGTCGTGTAAACTCACGCTAAAGCAATTAAAGCCGTTTAAGAGTTATACCATTAACTCACCTTATTTACGTCATTCATTATATTATTATAAGATGATCACTTAGCTTAAATCATCGATGTGTTTAAATTAATATAATGAAATCCTTTTATTTTCTCGAGTGCTAGAATCACTGCCTCTCTATACGGACATAGACATGGGCCCTATAAACTTGAAAAGATGTGCATAAACATACGTTCTTTGAATGTTTGCTTTATTAATAAATATTTTAAAAGAAGTCCTCAACCGCATCCATAAAAATTTCAGTCATCTCTTCGGAACATTTCTCCTTATCCACATGAACGAATATAGCTTGATGAGCGGTAAAAGTTACTTTCTTTTAGTACACTTTTATTATTAAGGAATATAAAGAATACAAACAGTTCTAAGTAAAGATCTATAAAAAAGAGTTCTCATTAGTTAGCGCTTTGGCGCCGAGTGTGCGAACGTTATTAAGCTGCAATGTATAAAAGTACGTTTCGTCGAATTTTGTACAACAGCTGTAAAATCATCTGGTAAGCATTCGCCAAGGAGCCGTGACGAGATCGTTTTGAATTAAGATATCATGTCACGGCATCTTTCCAAACACACTTGCGGGTCTGTGAAATTATGACACAACGAACGTTAAACCCTTCCCCCCACGGTCAGAGACGTCAGTGTAGTTCTGAATATGAATCTCTTACACACTTTTTATCCGATTCAATCCAGATCCTCTTCATATGTGATTCGTCTCTTTTTAATTATTGACTTGTCTCTGCTATCATGTTTTCATTAATAGCAACCAGGGCCTGGTTTACCCACAGGCTAACCAGGCTGGAGCCTAGAGCACAAGGTTCGAGGGGGTGCTGATCTTGCCTTTGCAAGAACACTTTTGTACACAATAAAATAATGAGATGCTGCATCCCATTGCATTTTCTATCGTATTGCCACGGGGAGTACTTCGACAAATTGTTTGGATTAATTTCAGCCGCCAAATTCCACCAACTCACATCGGGCCAAAACTCACCACCCACATAATTTGGACGTTTAGCGGTACACCCTGACTGTGCGATTTACTAGTTTTCTTCTTCGCAAGACTTCTTTGTGGAATCATCTACCACCGGCGATTTTTCCGGATCGATACTACTTCGAGACCTTAAAGAATCGAGCTTACTCCTTTTAAAATGGCTGGTAACTCGCAATTTCCCTGGTGTTTCGTTTTTTCATGGGCAATGGGCGACACTTACTACCAGGTAAATTTGATTTAATGTGGGATAAACCGTGGCGTGGAAAGCTAGTAAAATATAAAAATCTCGTTAATATATTTGTGGGCTGGGCAGGCACAGACAGAACAGGCCAGTGGTGGGCGAATATTTATAGTTAACCTAGGGCTGTCGCAACTCTAAATCAGGCACTGATAGCAACCGTCATAGAACATTAATTATAGTCGTAATATATGACCGAGAGATGATATTATTCCTGCGATTAGATATTATTTTAGTTCCATTGAGATATTGAAGTAAGGTCGATTGTAAATCTTGTCAGATAATAATCATAGATGTTCAAAGTAATCGTACAGAGTGAAGAAATGTAAAATGTGAAAAGAATGTCTTAACGTCCGTGGCACATGACTTGTGACATATTCAACTGTTACCGTCGAGTATAAATTAGGTCGAACTCGTCTCCGAGACACGTCAGTAACACGCATACGGTTGCACAATAATGCAACATTCGATGGCGCCACTATGCCCGGACACACTGGAATTCACAAGTTAATGTGACCGACACCTCACCAAGGTTTAATTATGTGCGAAATATTTTATTCGATTATCTTTTCAGTTGACATATTTGCGTGACACTTACCTGGTAGTTCTTTTAGAATACGAATAGTAACTAATTAGCATTGTAATAGTAAAAACTTTATTATCAATTAGTAGTTAAACGTTGATTAGTAGTTAAACATAATGAATACGTAAATTTATTTTACAATTAATGATAATCACGAATGACAAGTTATCTGTAATTTTTTAAGACTCGTGCGAGGTCTGAGCGCAGATTTGGTTAGATTTAAAAGTGATAGGCTCTAAACTCGGAATAATGCCTATAAACAATCATTATGACATTTTGTTTATTATTAGTGGCTACCCTATTAATAAACAACCAGACTACGTTTTATGGACAAAAGAAAATAAAGTATTGTCGTGGAAAACTGTGTGTTGGCACACACAGTTTTCCACGACTAAAGATCGTAGATCGAGTAGATCCCCTTCGATTCTATAATACTTTATAGCGAAAAAAATTAAGTTTAATATAAAAAAAAGACTTTAAGAACTTAAATAATTTCACATTCTGAAGTCGGTGCTAAGAAATAGGGCGATTGAGGAATTAAAATTCCGACTTAATTAACTTAAACTTTGAAATGATTTTATAGTTGTTTGAGGACGGATTTTTCTTTTAATTTCAGAATAAAAATTTTAATAACCGTTATGAGTGGTTAAGAAATGTTATCTAAATAGTTTGATTAAAAATTTCGTTCCCTATTTTGCCAACTTTTTAGGGTTCCGTAGCCAAATGGCAAAAAAGGGATTAGGGATATTATGGATTTGTTATGTCTGTCTGTCTATCCGTCCGTATGTCACAGCCACTTTTTTCCGAAACTATAAGAACTATGCTCTTGAAACTTGGTAAGTAGATGTATTCTGTGAACCGCATTAAGATTTTTCCACAAAAATAGAAAAAAAAACAATAAAGATTTGGGGGTTCCCCATACTTAGAACGGAAACTCAAAAACTTTTATTCCATCAAAGCCATACATGTGAGGTATATATGGATAGGTTTTCAGAAATGATATTGAGGTTTCTTATACCATTTTTTTCTAAACTGAATAGTTTGCGCGAGAGACACTTCCAAAGTGGTAAAAGGTGTGTCCCCCACCCCTGTAACTTCTAAAATAAGAGAATGATAAAACTAAAAAAAATATATGATAATGTATGTAAACTTCCATGTAAACTTCCACCGAAAATTGGTTTGAACGAGATCTAGTAAGTAGTTTTTCTTTAAACGTCATAAATCGTAAATTATGTTACTTGCTGCTACGGAACCCTTCACGGGCGAGTCCGACTCGCACTTAGCCGCTTTTTATTTTGAGTATTTTTTCCAAATTCCTACCCCTAAAAATAACCTTTTTTTAAAAAAAAAAAGAATCATCCAAATCGGTTAACAATTGGCGAAGATATTGCGTAACATACATAAAGTGATAAGATTAAAAATGTACAACCGACTTTAACACTTTCACTGTCCGGTTTCCAGACACAATAGTAAGACAATAGCAGTGCCCTATATATAGTGCACGGGACAGCGAAGGGTTAATATAAATAAAATGAGAACATCAAACAATAATAATAACTCAAAAACTGATCTGATCTTAATCAAATTTATATGGGACCACATGGAAAGCACCAGCTTTTAAATAATAAAAACGAATCATCAAAATCGGTTCTCATAACAAAAATTATGAGTTAACACACAAAAAAAATACAGTCGAATTGAGAACCTCCTCCTTTTTTGAAGTCGGCTAATAATACTTTATTTATCTCGTCCATAGCCTTTATTTTTTTATTACTATAAGTTTCATGTTCTATTGACGACCTCAGATTCATTTTTTTAATCATAAAATCATTCTATTATAGATGCAGACGTGGGTGTTGGTGGTATGCACAGCTGCACTGGCGGCGCTAGCTACCGCGCAAAAACCTGGACGTTTCTTGTCTCTGCCTGTACCGCAAAAGTGTGCAAACAGTGAGTTTACTTTTAAAATATCTTGGATGTAAAACAAATATAATCTCTCCTCTCAATCTCACTCAAAATCTCAGGTGCCCCGGAAACGATGCTGCCACACTCGGTCTTCAACTTTGACAGTCAGCTCTTTCTCGCAGACAGATCTCTGGCAAAGATTTTGAAGCCTTGGTTCCGCTCGATCGCTTCTTCAATACAAGCTGTATTGAAGTTGCGTAAGTCCTGCCGCATGCATTTGGAGATCTGTCTATTCAGTTGCCTGTATGCTGTCAAATCTGTTGGAGACTACAGCCTCATTTCCCGTCTAACAGCCATGAGATTAAGAGTGTGATCGAAGAGTTTTTGTGTTTTTCTGCGGCGGGTCTTGCAGAACTTAGCTACGACCGCATGGACAGTCTTCAAGAGCTTGTCATTCATATCGTCTACAGCATCGCAGTCTTCTAGGCACTGAAAAGGGTTTTGTAATTCGAGCTGAAAGGTTTCGGAACTTTGGATTAGAGCACGAGAAGGACGGAGCGTTGACTTCATGAGACGAGACCTCTCCAACTTAACATTTAAATTCAGTGTGCCTCTAACCATTCAGTGATCGCTACCAGTTTTAACCCTCGCGATCACATAGACATCACTGAACAGTTGTCGTCATAATGAAGTCCATCTCATTTTTTGTCGAACCGTCGGGGCTCGACCAGGTCCACTTCATGTGAGGTCGCTTCTGGAAAAAAGAGTTCATCATAAAGAGTCCCTCCCATTAAATCGACCAGCTGTTGGCCCCTTGGGTTCCGTGGTCCTACTCCAAATTTCCCTACTTTCAGCTGACCGTTTTCTCTTGTGGCTAGTTTTGCTTTGAAGTCTCCCATTAACACCGTGGTAGTGGGTTTTGGAGGAATGCATGGCTTTACTTAAAAGTATAATAAATTTAAAATATCCGAAGAAGTATATAAAAACTCTAATTTTATTTTTCTTGCGACTTTACCTTCATAATATTATATTAAAATGGTGTTATTTAAGTTCGTTACACCTTTAATTAGCTCGTTTCTATTTCTTGTTTAGCAGTAACTGGTTTCATATTTTAATAGATAAGCAAATTAATAATATGTGGAAAATACTGGTTCTGCCGTAGGTTGTTTATGAGAACGTTTATTTCTAAAGTTAATAGTTAAGGAATTTTTTTCATAATACTATTATACAAAAAATAATTGTTACAATATTTATTTTTAATCTTTGACACGGTAGATTTAGACTTTTTATTTGGGCTTTTATTCTATTGTACTTGCAAAATCCCTTGGGCTAATATACCTAGTCAGGTCATAAATTCTGTCACATGTTTAATATAAAATAATTGAAACAAGTTTATTCATTATGTAACCATTTATATACCAAAATGAACTTAACAAAACTTTGATTCTTATGACACTAAAGTTTATTCAAAATGACCTCCGTGATTTTGAATACAGGCCTTCAATCTGCGCGGCCAGTCGTCTATCGCAGCACGAACGAGGTCCATGTCAATATCGGCGGCTGCCTTAATCAAGGATGTCTTCAGTGACTCCACATTGGGATGAGGCTTTGAGCACGCCTTTTCCTCCAAGTGTTGCCATATCTTGTAATCTAACGGATTCAAATCTGGACTAGAGGAGGGCCAGTCTTCGTGCCGGATGAAGTCGATTTCACGCGCCGCCAGCCAGTCTTGTGTGCTCTTCGCTCTATGAGCTGGCGCCGAATCTTGTTGGAATACCCAGTGCCTGTTATTGAACATGGTATGAGAAACAGGTTCCACAAGGTTCGTCAGGACGGTATTTTGATACACAACTGCATTCGTTTTTACACCTTTCTCACAAAAATGTACCTCTGTTAAGCCCCAATAAGAAACTCCCAACCATAACATGAGCGAGGATGGAAAATGACCTCGTTGGACACGCGGAATACGGTTGCTCGCTTCTTCACTACTGTGTGCGTACATCTTATCATTTTGTTTCTTGTAGCTCTCTTCTACGGTAAAAATTTTTTAATCCGAAAAAAGAATTTCCCGATATTTTTTTCCCGCGTACCGCTTAAACAAAGCGTGGCATCTCTTCAGTCTCAGGTCCATTAGACGAGCATTCAAACGATGTCCTGTTTTTCTTGGACATGCCCGAAGCCCTAAGTCTTCATTTAACACCCTTTTCACCGTGGTTCTGCTTAACCCCATCTGAAGGGCCAACAGTTTCTGCTTACGTTTGGGCTTTCTTTGAATTCGCGCCTTCACAGCTTTTATCACTGCTGGAGTCCTAACAGACCGAGGGCGACCACTTCTTGACCTGTCATCTATACTAGAGTCTTCATTGTATCGTTTGATGGTACGATAAACGAATCTTTTGGTTATATTCAAATTTTTCAGTATGTCAAAAATTTGAATTGGCGCGTAACCGCAACGATGCAACGCAATAACTGCACCACGGTCTTCTTTAAGCGTCCACTCCATATTTAAAAATGAGTAAAATTCTAAAAAGTATACAGTTTTATTTTCATGACCAATTCGAAATTCGAATTCAATAAACTTTTTGTGGCCAGCATTCTAAAAGAAAAGTTTTTACTGTGTGACAATACTTATGACCTGACTGTGTATATTTAAACTCGACTACGACAAATACCTTGTAACCTGTATATTTACAAAAGCGGGACCACATTCATGAATGATTTTGATACAAAAATAGTATGTTGCAAAGCTTTCGTTTCAGTAATAAACGGTCTTCATTGCAGTGCACAATGAGGAAGCACCTTTAATTTAAAAAAAAATAATTAAATTAAATTAAATTTTATACCCTAACGTGATCTTAACCTTATGGTCATTTACAGGTGACCTTGAACTGACTCAGTCAAGACTAATCTTGCATTAGGTAGAATGTAGTTTAGCAATCTCCTGTGTTTCGAGAATATTATGATCATAAAATGAGTCTCGATGAATTCTTATCAGTATTTTAATATGTAATTTCGAATTTGATTTAGGGCCGGATTTAAACAGTTAGGTAACAAAGATCTTAAATTATACGTAGTAAAATATGATGTAGGTCATATTATTGACTGCAATAATATTTGTTCGATAATATGTTTTCAATTTAATCGGTTCATTTTCTTTACTATAAGCGAACTTGAGATTTGATTTTCTTTAATACATTATCAGTTAGTAGGTATTGACGATTACAACACCAGACGCATCTATTTAAAGCTTATACTAAACCACCGATAATATTTTTACAGTATGTCTATTCATATGTGTACACTAGACACCGTACAGTATACGACATGAGTCCGAAATTACAAAAGTTTTCATTTAACTTATCTTATAATTGCTTTTTACTGTTCACCAGTTATATCAACAACTAACTTAGGTACTCCAACAAAATGTTACATTATTTTCGGAAGCAATGACATTTATTTTAATACTATTATTATTGAATATACGAACTACGACTTTAAATTTGTGTTTAGCCCGTTTCATGGAAAGTAAAAGCTTTCGCAGGTCGTTATACAGCAAGGTCATGGACGTACCGAGGACACCGCCCTTTCATTCCCTCGTCCGGGTGCTTTCAATCAACACGTGCCGCGCCCGGGAAAGGGCTTTTCCGAGCCTTATTTAAGCTTCCAACTTCCTTACACAATCAATTATCGAAATTTCAACATACATAAGGTATATACAACGTATGTATGTCAGTCGTGTTTATTCTGTGTGGGTTACGTAAGAGAACTAGGTTGAAAACTAATTCACGCTTAATTGAAATAAATAAGGTTTTATAAAACCACTTTATTTTTCGTAAAATATAAAATTAAAATAGAATTCCTGACATTATTGCGTCTTCAATACATTTACTTAGATATATAGTTTTATCGATTCATAAATTGTGTGATGCCAACACATTCTGTATGCGCGGCGATGAATCTGACCCTATACATCGGGTGCGATAAATCTGAAGCATTAATTCCACTAAAACAAACAGACATGCAAGAAATTAACAGCTAGTAGCAGTAGTGCGTAGGATTTGCTTTCTGCAAAGCTTTTAATAGCGGAATATATTATATGGTTTTTATCTTGCATCACACAAATGTATTAATTAACTGAGGAATGTCGAATGAGAGAATCGACGTTATTTTATCTTATTTTTATATATAATTAATTAATCATAGCGTATTAATATTCATTAAATGTATCTAAATTTTTAAATGAATATTTATCTTACTATTTTGTAATTAAAGAGTATCAAAGATCACGTTCAATGACACAGGGCGGCGGAAAACTTGATTATGCTGGAAAGATAAAACAGAGCGTTTAATGGATTAAAGTGATTGTGCAAGTGTTATGCGGGTCGGAGAAATTGAATGAATTATGTAACTAACCGAGTGTGCTTCACCAAAAACCGGTTATCATGTTAAGGTTGGCCAAGTGCAAAGCACACCATAATAAGAAAATTCATGTCATATCAACGAAAATCAATTTTACATTTTAAGCAATTATTTTGATAACATACTTGCCTAATCTGATCACTGTTTACAAACAGCGGTAAATTCTTAAAAAAACTTATTACTAAAATTTTAAGAATCATTTCGGAATCTAAGAATTTTAAAACTAGAAAAAGTAACAGAAAGCTAAATAACTTTATGTAACAATTTCTCAATTAAATACCTATTTTAATGGACGACCTAGCTTTACTCGGCGTTAGAAAGAATATACAATTTTCTCAGGGATGATAGTGACACCCGTCGAGATAAAATTGCAACATAAAATAATATCTACATACAAAATTTCTTCCAAATCTTATATAAATATTACTTATATCTTTTACTTATATAAATATTAAATACAAAGTTGCTAGCTATTATTATAAAATATATAAAAGTAATCGCATAATACTTTTCTGTGATAATCGGTTAATATGTTTACCCACATCGTGTTTAAAATCCAAAACTAACATACAATTAGAATCCAAATACTTATCAAATTAGATGGAATGCCACATTTCCAGTAAAAAGGGTCTCCGGTTCCCTATACTAACTATATGAAACACAGCAACGTTAAGCTGTTATTATACGTACGTACTGTTACTGTTTCCCAATGCTAGGGAACACTCTTAATCATCAATAATGATTGATAACATAGATTTCCTCTAATTGTCTTGTCATCATTTAAAGGCAGCATTGCCTGCAGCACCCGTTTTTTTATAGGATAAGGGTGACAAACGAGCACACAGTCTACTGATGGTAAGTGGTTGCTGTGGCCCATAGACATCTACATCTATCCTGTATTACAAATCAAAATGCAGATGCGTTTTCACCCGTGAGGACTAGGATGGAATGCCTCATTTCCAATAAAAGGAGCCTCCGGCCACCTGCACTCACCAAGCGAAACGCAGAGGTAAACCTTCACGCTGGTATTCTGTGAGGTCTTGGTACCACCCCGGATCGAGCCGGCCCATCCATGCGACAACAAAAGATGCCGCGTGGCTCTACCACTGTTAAAACCGTGGCGCGAAAGTCTTTTTCCGATCGCTGAACCTGTACCATCTCCGTATTATCGTGTCTGCCAGTTTCGTCTCAGGGTCAACAAAAAATTGTAACATGCCAAACTACAAAAAAAAACTATTTCTTTCATGTATTAAAAATGATTTTTTAAACCTTGTTTACGGGACCCCTTTAACAGAACGTTGCGTATTGTTTTATGGATTTATTTTTGCTTCTTCATATTATGCCAGACCTAAGATTTATTACTACTACCGTCCTTAATTTTACATACCTCACACATTAATAAAATATTAACGTACTATGTCTTCTCTTAGCAATAAACAACTTCATGATATGTTATTAAGTATTTCCCTCTTACAAAACACTACACAACTTTGAAATAAATATTTGTAAACACGAGTTTTAGGGTTCTAAGAACATTATTTTGTTTTCTCCTTATGCAATAGTCGCAGCAATTACATATCGAGGCATGTTTAGCATGCTTCGATATGTAATTCAGCAGTTAAGAACTTTGTGATGAATAAACGTGATCCTCCCAGTTTGAATCCAGGGACGCCCGCTGCGTCGATCACGAGACTCACTTAATGGCTCTTCGTATACTACACACCGTAATTTATTTTGTAGCAAATAGGAAACATAAACTCCATAATGTAGGTATTTTATCAAAATTATGTTATGTTAATCGGGCAGCCTGTATGATTTTTTTAATCGATTCAACATAGAAACTACTTACCAATTAAAAAATATTAGTCAATTAAAAAGTCAGGAAACAACGTACAACCATTTAATGTAAATCATTTTATGCGTTTATTTAGAAATCTTGTTCTATGGAGTATTTTAAGTAAGACTGACGCATCCAATGACCTGATGTTATAATAGTAAACGCAATTTACCTTCAGCTTAATTATTAATTTTAAATTGAAAATAGTGAGTAATTTCGTCCAGTCGGTCTTCAGTTATTTTAAAAACATACTATTTTTTAACACACACAAACGGACGGTGATGATAAAAATTTCCATTGGTCTTTTTTCATAATAATACGTACCTATTACAAAAATTAAATAAAAGTAAATCAGTATTATTTATTAGTCTTTCTTCTTAATATTAATGTGCTTTTCTTCACATAATAGTGCGAGTTATAAATAATATACTGAATTTAATAAAAGCGGGCAGGATGATCTCAAGTCGATAGGCTTTAGCCCGACCTCTCGTTTCGTGCAAAAATACAAGGACATGTAAAGTATGCCAATACCCTTACGCATTAGGGTAAGCGCTAAAACCCCGTAGAAATTTATAAGGTAGCCTGTGTATAGCATTGTTACTATGCTTTATTTTACTATCACTTTAATTATACTTTTTTTTTATAGGATTAGGGTGACAAACGAGCACACAGTCCACCTGATGGTAACTGCGGCCCATAGACATCTACATCTATCCTCGCTTGCGAATTAAAATGCAGATGCGTTGTCACCAGTGAGGACTAAGATGGAATGCCTCATTTCCAGTAAAAAGGGCCTCCGGCCACCTGCACTCACCAAACGAAACACAGAGGTAAACCTCTACTTCACGCTGGTATTCTGTGAGGTCGTGATACCACCCCGGTTCGAGCCGGCCCATCCGTGCGACACCAAAAGCTGCCGCGTGGCTCTACCACTGTTACCTATACCTATACTTTGATATATAGTCTAAATATTATCAGAAAGAAAGTAATTAGTCATGTTTATGGGCAATTTAAAAATTTCTAAGATTATATACATTTGCATATTTGGTTTAATCAGATCATGCTAGTTGTACCAGTTAAACATCTTAATTTAATTGAAAAGCAACGTTAGGTTTCGTTTTATTATATTTTTTTTAAGTTTAGCTCTGTTTCATTTTAAAGTATTCTTTAAAAATTCATCTAACGTTTATAATATCAGTATTAAAAGCCCGTTTATTCGCCTTTGGTGTACAAAGGCTATATTTTTACGAAATGCTTTTTTTTCTGCGAGCAGCTTATATAGGTCTTGGTAAATATATGACCATATTGGTCTTACCTGGGACCGCTTAGATCTATTGGAGAATAAAAAATAGTGAAACGGGCAAGGTCAAACCGCGCAACTCGGATTTTCAATTGAATATTAACAATAATTTAACGCGATCTGATCAAGAAGTTGTTATGGCTTTTGAGAAACATTTTACTGATGTTCCTTTTTTGACAACAAAATCATAAAATTCTTCTCCTACTGTCGCCGAATCATTGCTCAAACAAAATGTAAAGGCTTGTTCTAATACTTTTAAATTCCATAGAGTACTGCCAAAAGATATCGTTAAATATTTTAAAGCTATTGATGTTAAGAAAACGGCAGATTTATGGGGGATTTCCGTTAAAGTTATTTTATCTATAATAGATATATTAGCACCTTATCTAGCCACTATATTTAATATAAGCGTCGAATCTGGTGTGTTTCCTGATTTAATGAAACATAGTAAAGTCATACCTATATTTAAATCTGGTAGTACAATAGACCCCGCCAATTTTAGACCAATTTCTGTACTACCAACATTAAGTAAAATTTTTGAAAAAATTATTTTAGATCAGATGTTGTTTCTTTAATATTAATAAATTGCTACATCAAAATCAATTCGGTTTTACAAGGGGTCGCTCGACAACTGACGCTGGAGTTGAGCTTATTAAACATATTTTTGTGCATGGGAGAATTCAGAGGATGCTTTGGGTATATTTTGTGACCTTTCCAAGGCCTTCGACTGTGTTCACCATGAGACATTAATCAGGAAGCTACAGTACTATGGTGTCAAGAATACAGCGCTTAAACTTATTATTTCATATTTAAGTAATAGAAAGCAGAAGGTTATTATCAATGGTAAAAGTTCTTCCGGGTCACCTGTACTAATGGGTGTTCCTCAGGGCTCGATTCTCGGCCCATTCCTGTTTCTGGTGTATATTAATGACTTACCTCACCTTGTAGGGGATAGTCATGATATAGTATTATTTGCTGATGATACTTCCTTGGTTTTTAAACTTAAACGTCAATCATTTAAATGTGACGAAGTGAATAATGCTATATCAAAATTGGTGCATTGGTTTAACGTTAATAATCTGCATTTGAACGGAAATAAAACTAATTGTGTTAAATTTACAACAACGAATGTTAAAAATCTGAATACCAATGTGTTTTTAAATGGGGAGGAATTGAGCCCTGTTGTATCCACTGTTTTTCTTGGCATCACTCTTGACGCAAAGCTTCAGTGGGGCCCCCATATATCCAAATTAGCAAGCAGACTAAGTTCTGCAGCCTATGCTGTAAAAAAGATTAGAGGTCTCACTAGCGTCGAGACAGCTAGATTAGTTTATTTTAGTTATTTCCATAGCATAATGTCTTATGGGATTTTGCTATGGGGAAATGCGGCTGATTCAGAAACTATTTTTGTTTTACAGAAGAGAGCCATTGGAGCTATTTACAATCTAAAACCGAGAGAGTCTCTTAGAGATAAATTTAAAGAAATTAATATATTAACTTTGGCCTCTCAGTATATTTACGAAAATTTAATGTATGTTCACAAAAACAAAGATAGTTTTAGTAAAAAAAGTGATATACATTCTGTAAACACTAGGAACAAACACAAGCTAGTGATGCCAGTTTCTCGACTCCACAGAGTCAGTAATTCATTCTTGGGGCAATGTATACGCTATTACAACAAGGTCCCGGAAAGTGTACAGGTTCTCTCTATTACCAAGTTTAAATGTTTTATTAAGCTGAAACTGTATAAAAAGGGTTATTATAGTATAAATGAATACATGGTTGATAATAACCCCTGGGAATGAGGTGGTCGCTTCCAAGCAGTTTCTAAAATAAATTTTGTAAATAGTTAGTAATCATTTATATTGTAAAATTTATTTTTAAAAAAATGTCCCGCTGGGTTTCTTGCTGGTTCTTCCCAGGACAGAGGGTATTTTTTCGAACCAGTGGTAAAGTAAAAAATGACTTTCAATAAGAATTACACATGTAATGTATATTGAATAAAAATTATTCTATTCTATTCTATTCTATTGTATTATCTTCAATGAATTAAGGGAGTTGCTTAGCTATGAGCAATTTCGTTTCTTCTGGGCTAAGTACGTAGTTTACGACATGCTTACAAGAAGGAATATACTTAGCCAAAGACACTATACCTAAATACTTTTTAAGTGCTAGAGTTTTTTTTCTTAATACTAGTAATGCTATTAAACATTACTAATATTCCCTTTAACCACTCCTGGTAAGCTTAAATGCTTGTGTTAGAAGTGGCTCATGACAGTAGTCGAATGGCGGATTCGAACCCCCGACCTTTTGAGTTCGCGGTCCGCGCCCTGACATTAGGCTACTGACGCTTCAAGTTAGAGTTACGCTGCAGTTTATTATAGTTGTAGCATAACAGGATCGGCTCGACCGGGGAAGGACTATGCTTGCACATAATAGCAGTAAGAAATAACAGTAAATTGCTACTGGGTACGGAGACCCTTTTTATTGGTAGTGGTATTTCACATTACTTCTCAGGTGTGACAACGCATCCGTATTCCGATTCTCAGTTGAGGATACCATTAGGTACACTGTACGTTCGATTAACATTTATACTTCTATAAAAAAATAACTACTACAACGTGGGTTGAAATAGTTTATTCAGAGCGTTACATCGCTCGACATTTTGATGAAGAAAATTCAAAACTTAAGGTATTGTGTTAATACCAACAAGAAACCTTAAATGCAGGATCATTATTGGCCGGTATTATTGACTTAGTCGTTTCATAAGGAATAAAGGTTAGTGAATATCAATAGTTTGTTAACCAATAAAAGCTTTCAACACCACGATACTGCTAGCGGCTAAAGTTTGTTAGAAACTGACGGCTCAGTTTGACGGCATCTCAATTTGGATAATCTTTTGTTTCAAAAGTTCAACATGTTCATAAGCGAAACTCCAAATCATAATATCAAAAAGTAATAATTACCAATTGTGAATGATTGATGAACTTATCATTGGCTTAGGCCAGCGGGCTTAAATTAAAGATTGTCATTGTTATTTTAATAACGTTTCTAAATCATAGATATCCGAATATAAAGGTCTCTTCTTCTTCATCTTATTAATTTCTTCGTTCATTACTCAATCAAAACTGATAAGCTCACCCCCCCCCCCCCCCCTCACAATACTAATAAATTTTATACGTGGTATAGCTATGCTGCAGCTTTATGATGGGAGTATCACGAATGTGTCGGCTCGACTAGGAACGGACCACGCTCTCACAGAATACCAGCGTAAAATAACAGCTTAATGCTGCTGCGTATCGTACGGTGAGTGTAGAGAACCGGAGAACCTTTTTACTGGAAACGAGACATTCCATCTCAGTCCTCAGGGGTGACAACCCCTGTACTGTTGACAATTTTGTTATTTAAATATATATTCCACTTAGAGTTAGAACATGCAGTTTCACTCAAGTAGCGCATTTCCACGCTATTTTTCTGTCTCAGTTTAGAGTGTAAGTATATTATCACATCACATACTTGTATATCATCTATCTATATTTATATACTATAATAAACTCTAATACAACGTCTGTCTGAACACGCATCACTCAAAAACGTGTGAACCTATTTGGATGGGACTTTCACTGGCAGATAGCTGATGTTTTAAGTAGTAACTTAGGCTACTTTTATTTTAGGAATAGAATTAGGCTTCCGCGCAATAAATTACAACCCATGAAATCCAATCGCAAGAAATTCCAAGCAGGCGAAGTCGCGGGGAACAGCTAGTGTATAATATGAGTCAATTGTACAAACTAAACCGTCACAGCTTTTCCATATTCATTGAATCATATTATGTTATCTATGATAATTTACATAGGATAATGTAATAGCGATTTTATTGATATACGAGTATGACATTATATGAATAACCTTTCTAGAAGCATTGAAAATTACATTTACTTAACTTAGCACGTTCATGAACTACAAAAAATAGTTAAGTATCAGTAATGAAGCAATTTCGCAATACAGCCTTCGTCAAAGTTGTAGCCTTTCAATATAAGTTCCAAGTTATATCGATGATATTACAGCTCGATCGTTAAACTTTAATGTTGTAAATTATTAGCTAATCCCGATAAAAAGTAAACGTAATAATTTTAATATTTTATTAGCCTTTCTACTTTAACAAAGGATTACATTTTTTATAGAAGTACCTTTCGCATTACATCCTACCAAAAGTTCAGAAAATATTTCCTAGTTGTTACGATTGGCAAACGGTTTGGCGTAGCACAAAATGTCTCGTTATCAGTAAAACGGTGGTTAGAGAACCTCACTAGAGTGTGTAGACCTGTTTGAAGGCTCCGTGGCGCAGTGTCTTAGCAATGAGTTGCTGCGCTGGGGGGCGCGGGTTCGAATCCCGCACGGAACGAGTATTTGTATGGCCTACAAATAATTGTTCCGGGTCTGGATGTTTGTCCTTGTGCAATTTGTGTTTGTAAACTGCCTCCACGATACAGGAGAAAATCCTAGTGTGGAGGTAACGTCAAAAATAAGAAATAAAAAAGACCATCATCATACAAAACGACATTGTTGTGCTGCTATTTCACGTTGGTATTTCGTGCGAGCGTGGTCCTTACACGTGGTGGTAAAGTAAAAAATGACTTTCAATAAGAATTACTTGTAATCAATATTGAATAAAAAATTATTCTATTCTATTCTTCTCCGGTCAAACCAACTTATTCCGGCTGTTTCCATAATACGTTTAATAATCAACCAGTGGTAGAGCCACGCGGCGGCTTTTGCTGTCGCACCGATGGGCCGGCTCGAACCGGGGAGGTACCACGACCTCACAGAAAACCAGCGTGAAGTAGAGGTTTACCTCTGCGTTTCGCTTGGTGAATGCAGGTGGCCGGAGGCCCTGTTTACTGGAAATGAGGCATTCCATCTTAGTCCTCAAGGGTGACAACGCATCTACATTTTGATTTGTAATAGAGGATAGATGTAGATGTCTATGGGCCGCAGCAACCACTTACCATCAGGTGGACTGTTTTGTCACCCTTATCCTATAAAAAAAAATACGCTGCAGCGGAGCTCAAGCATTTAATAAATTAACATTTTCAATGTAACTGTTAATGAAATGTATTTCGATAAAATTTAACTATTGAAGTTGTCGGTTCCGGAACACCTATCACCTGAATACATTGCGAAGCTAGGCCGCGGGCGATAGCAAGTTAATAATATAATATAAATTAATAATGTCCTCCAGACCGAATTTCGGCCAAGCGGCCAGTCTCAACGTAGACAACGTAATATGCGAAAGCAGGATTCAAGTGCACAAGTAAGTATATGTGCAAGAACAGGTGCACTATCTATTCCTTCACTTTTATAGTTCGATGGGAGGGCTATCCGACACGACCGGAGAGATCAGTCGCAGGACTAACGGTTTGTGCTTTACATAACACGGGGTTGGAACACCGTTAGCTTCCTGACTCCGGGCTGCTATTGTAAACTTCTTGACATAAAGACCCAATAACTAGTTTTGGCCTGACCCGAGATTCGAACCCGGAATCACATGATCAGCTGTCGTGCTAACGATCACCAAGGTTGTCATTATAAAATATGAGTATTATAAAATAATTAGCCTTCTCAAAACAATGCCTCGAACTGAGAAGCATGAAAAAATATGGTAACTACTTATATGAGAAAAAGTTTATAATAAGCCATTTGCAAACTTTTGTTATTTTTAGCTGTAATTGGTATTTAAAGATTTTACATCCGTCGATTAAAATGTTAATCTGATTGTATAAAACATTTTATGATAATAGGCTATTATTTGAACATTACATAGGTATGAGAATACTTAAGATTCGCGAGAATTGTTTCTATTGTCGGCATAGCGTGTGCGATTGACGGTAAACAATCGCACATCCGTCTGTCTGTCACCGCTCACCGCGCAAGGTTCCATTCGAAATACGTAATTGTCCGCCGTGCGAATCCTAGCACACTCACAAAGCAATCGCGCCTCTTTATTGATATTTTACGCAATGAATAGTAATTGTTCCACTTAAGTTTGAAGTGGTATTATAATAAATTACGACCGCTCCATTCAGTTACTACTTAACTATATAAGTACATGAATAAAAAAATTGTTACTTTCGTTCGTAGATATATATATATATATATATATATATATACATATACATAAACACTCACGCCTGTCACCCAGAGGGGTAGGCAGAGACTATGGAATTCCATTTGGCACGATCCTGACACACCTCTCTCGCTTCCTCCACATCCATATACCTACGCATACACGCTCGTCGGTTAAAGGTACTCTTAATTTGGCCCATTTTCAATATATCGCCTATTTGGTCGATAAACTTTCGCCTAGGGCGACCCTTCCCGACTCTGCCATGTGTGTGGTGGATATATATATATATATATATATATTCTTTATATAACCTATAAAGCGTAGTAAACCTGAAGCTGACTCGTTTTGACGAATTTCATCAAACAGGCAAAAAGAAAAAGCTATTTCTTTAAGCCTCTGTGTGTGTCCATTTCGTTGGCCGCCTAGCTTAGGCAGGTTAGGTGTTTGCAAAAAACACATTTTTTATATTAATATATCATAAATATATAAAACTCTCGCGGCCGTCACTCAGAGGTAGGCAGAGAATGTGGACTTCCATTTGGCTGATGGTATGATGGCTATTGCCATACGAAAAGGGAATAAAGGTTCTCGAAAAGCACCCTGGTACTGGCAGGCGAAGTGTAGGACCCCCACTAGATGGAGTGACAATCTGGTAAGACATGCAAGAAGTCAATGGATGCAGTTGGCTCAGGACAATGCTTTGTGACATTCCTTGGGGAAGGCCTACGTTCAGCAGTGGACTTGTGAAGGGCTGTAAGGATGATGATGATTGCCATACGTGCCTTTTTACCCCACAAGTACGGCAAAGAATATATATATATATAATTGACTAAAGTTTTCAAAATATATAGTTAATTTTTATGTTTATAAAATATAATAATTGACTTCTCATTTAGAGGCTGATGTTGTGTCCGATTTTCGGGAGTGCAAATAATAGCATGACATCTTATTCTTATGTTAGTTGAGTGTGTTAATCAGTGTTTGTGATGATTGAGACAGAATCAATTTCATTGGATGCGGAATTTCATAATGAATACCTGATTAAGTGAAGGTACACCCACTTTTTATACTTATGTCTTACTTTGGTTTCATCGTGCAATTTAAGATTTGGCGGCGTCAAGAGACTATTTTGCGTTAAACTTACAATAAGTGCTTTGTTAAAATGAATATAAAAAAACGCATCCGGTAGAATGTCCTTGGCCAAATTGGCCCAGCGTGATAAAAGCACTGTTTTCAAATGGCAATCGTTGCTGCACGACAAATGGTAATTTTATGTAATATTTTTTACTTATTACCGGCTAGTAAATCAACTTGATTAAAGGGGCTGTTGTTTCCATTACCAAAAACAATTTACTTTAACGATTTTTTTCTGATCTTCACAACTATAACTTAATAACTTGGCCAACAAATTGACGAAAAATATCGTGAGGATAATTAGATTTCTCATTAAATAAATTGCGCACTCCTGAAGCACACCATAGCCCATAATTAGGTTGGTGAAACCTTCCCGACTCCTTTTGGATTTTGGACCTTCCAAAATGAGGGTGACCCAAGCCCAGCAGGAAGATTAACAGGTTTTATTTAAATCAGTTTAAAATTTCATATCGTATCATAGCTGTATATAGTTTCGTATATTAAACTGATGGTTAGAAGCAATTTTCAAGCTCTGTCTAATAGAGTCAATTTTGTTGAGAAACTTTTTAAAACTATCATCATTATCATCATCATTACAGCCCTTCACAAGTCCACTGCTGAACATAGACCTCCCCCACGGAATGTTACGAAGCACGGTCTCGGGCCACCTGCATCCATTGAGTTCCTTCATGTTTTAAAAGGTCGTCACTCCATCTAGTGGGGGGACGCCCTACATTTCGCCTGCCGGTACGGGGCTGCCGCTCGAGAACCTTTCTTACCCATCGGTTGTCGGTTCTTCGAGCTATATGGCCGGCCCATTGCCACTTCAGCATACTAATTCTTTGGGCTATGTCGGTTACTCTGGTTCTACTGCGGATATCCTCATTTTTAAGTCTATCATAAGCTATCATATTACGCACTATTTCTACTCATTCCTTTAATATAATAAAACTATTTTTTTCGTCACAATAAGGTCAGACACAAAAAAGCGGCCGACTATATTCGCCTTGTCGCATCAAAACATAACCGCGCAGTTTGGTGTCCACTTTTTTACGTAATACGTAAAGTTTGTAAGCCGGGGTTATGTAAAAGTATGTTTGGGTATGTTCTTACAACACTGACCAAAATTAACACGACTATTCATATCACCTAGGAATCTTCAATGTCACGACCATGATTGAGATATTCGATGGGCACATGACTACTTACGAGGGTCGGAGTCTATTAACGCAGCACTAAACGTCCGCGTGTGTAAATAATTATTAAACTGTTATTTTATTCGTGCCGCGCGTCGAGACTGTTACGTGAGGTCACTATCTAGCCTTGTGACGTTGGGCTGTTTGTAGCCAACAGTTGTCAATTGTACATCTTATTTTGATGTAACGTAATAATAAGTTGACTAAGACTTTAATATTGATTAATTATTCTCGATATTCCCTAATAAGAATTTATAAAGAAATGGTCACCTAATCACATGAAATAAAATACCTAAAAAAGGTTTAACTTATTTTTAAAATCAGGATGCTTAGTAGTTGGGTAAAGTAAAGGGTCCTACGTACATAGTACTTGGCATAACATGTACATACATGTACTCCACATAAAGTGATAGGTACCTAAGGGTAATCTCTGTTGTTATTGTAAACGCAGAAAAATATATGAAATACTTGGTAATGTCTGTATGACTGAAAACTTGTCACAATGATTAAAAACCCGTGTTGTTTGTACTTCTCTAAAATAAGTTATTCTTTTCAGGACCAAAGGAATTCTTTTACCAGGGCCACCACTACTTCTACACGGGACATGTTCCCGCGCTGGCCAACAAGAAGTTTGATTGGCTGGACGGACGCAACGTCTGCCGTGAATACTGTATGGATCTTGTTTCTATGGAAACTCAGGAAGAAAACAATCTGATATTCAAGCTTATCCAGCAGAGTAAGTAGCTTATTTTTAAACCTTCCTTAGAATAAAAATGGTTGCTTATTATGTGAATATAATAGAGATGAAAATGCTCACTTATGTACGTCTGCCCTTCAAAGTGAATAAAGATTAAACTTTTCGGGTATACATTAGGTAACCATTTGTTAGTGTATTCTTAAAAATACTGAAAGTCGAATTGTGCAAGTTAAGAAGGCGAAATGTTGTTACTTGGTTTTTTCGAAGCTCCCTTCCTATGGGCTTCCTGAGAAATTGTGCAATTGGGTCACCAGCTTCCTTGCAGATCGGAGCATCAAGGTCGTTGTAGACGGTGTATGCTCCGACTACAAGCCTATTAACGCTGGTGTTCCAGAAGGCTGTGTGCTATCACCAACGCTGTTTCTTCTGCATATCAATGATATGTTGCTAACTGGTAACATTCATTGCTATGCGGATGACAGCACTGGTGACGCTCTATACACCGGCCGTGCCAATATTTCTCGGGAAAACGTCGCCGAGTACCGGAACAAACTTGTGTCTGAAGTCGAGTATATGCTGAACAAATTCTCGGATTGGGGGCGACTAAATCTAGTCCAGTTTAATCCTCAGAAGACACAAGTTTGCGCGTTTACCGCAAAACAGAACCCCTTTGTCGTATCTCCTCAGTTTCAAGGCACTCCCCTTGCTGCCTCAGCCAGTATCGGAATCCTTGGCGTCGACATATCGAATAGTGTGCAGTTTCGTGGTCACTTGGAGGGGAAGGCCAAATTGGCCTTGAGAGGTTCTATGGGCAGCTGTACACATCATCGTTGGAGCCACACGTGAGTAACGATTCAAGAGCGAGTCTTATCCGACACTATTCCGAAGATATCCCGAACGTCAGTCTGAGCGAGATTAGAATGGCTCTCCAGCACCTTAAAAACGGCAAGGCCCCAAGGCAAGGATGAAATTACAGCAGAGCTTATGAAAGCGGGTGTAAAACCGGTACTTGAAGTCCTTCAGAAGCTCTTTAACTCCGTCCTCCATGGTGGCACTACACCGGAGGCGTGGAGCAGAAGTGCGGTGGTCTTATTCTTCAAGAAAGGTGACAACGCTCTCTTGAAGGATTACAGACCGATTTCCCTTCTGAGCCGCGTCTACGTGCTGTTTTCGAGAGTCATTACGAATCGCCTCGCGCGTAGACTTGATGACGACTTCCAGCCTCCCGAACAAGCCGGTTTCCGAAAAGGCTTTAGCACCATAGACCACATACATACCCTTCGGCAAATTGTACAGAAGTCCGAGGAGTACAATTTGCCACTATATCTGGCGTATGTGGACTATGAGAAAGCCTTTGATTCCGTCGAAATTTGGGCGGTGCTGCAGTCCCTTCAGCGATGCCAAGTTGACTGTCGGTATATCGAAGTACTGAAGTGCTTGTACAGTAGAGCTACGATGGATATCCGAGTACAGAACCAGAGTACAAAACCTATCTAATTGCAGAGAGGTGTAAGACAGGGTGACGTTATATCCCAGAAACTCTTCACCGCTGCATTGGAAGACGTTTTCAAGCTTCTGGACTGGAAAGGATACGGTATTAACATCAATGGCGAGTACATCACTCACCTTCGATTTGCCGACGATATAGTCCTTATGGCAGAATCGCTGGAGGACCTAAGCACTATGCTCAATGACCTCAAAAGTGTCTCCCAACAGATAGGTCTTAAGATGAACATGGACAAAACAAAGATCATGTTTGATGTCCATGTCACACCTATGCCGGTAGTTGTTGGAAGCACGGACAAATAGTCCGACTAGGTAAGTACAACTTCGACCGAGAGGTCAATCGACGGATTCAACTCAGATCGGCAGCGTTCGGGAAATTACGGCACATCTTCTCGTCAGGTGTACCTCAAAACTTGAAAACAAGACTGTACAACCAGTGCGTGTTGCCAGCCTACACTGCTGGCCGGATGAGGAAGCTCAAGGTCGCTCAGCGAGCTATGGAGAGGGCTATGCTCGGAGTTTCTCTGCGTGATAAACTTAGAAATGAGGATATCCGCAGTAGAACCAGGGTCACCGAGATAGCCCAACGGATTAGTAAGCTGAAGTGGCAATGGGCCGGCCATATAGCTCGAAGAACCGACAGCCGATGGGGAAAAAAGGTTCTCGAGTGGCGGCCTCGTACCGGCGGACGAAGTGTAGGGCGTCCCCCCACTAGATGGAGTGACGACCTGTTAAGATATGCAGGAAGTCGATGGATGCAGGTGGCTTAGGACCGTGCTTTGTGGCATTCCTTGGGAGAGGCCTATGTTCAGCAGTGGACTTGTGAAGGGCTGTAATGAATTGAACGAATGATGAGCCGCAAGCTCGTTTCCCCACTCTCCTATAAAAAAAAAACTTAAATCTATTAGGTACCCTTTATTCATTATCGATCATCATCATTACATACATAATATCATTATCTATAAAAGTCAACTGTTGAAAACAGGCCTTCTCGTCGATTGCCTCTTATTTATTTTTATTTCCCATATTTGCCAATCTGCCGTACTTAGCAGGCGAGTTTGCACCCGCAGTTTTTTTTTTCATTATTGAGCTGTCATTAAGAATATGCTGCTGCCTATGTCCTATTTCAGTTTTCATCTGTCGCCTCTTCCTTGATATCGGGTAGTGGATGCTCTTACGCCCGCACTACACGGCACTTATAATAACAATACTACTATTAATATTACACAGGTCTTACGATAGTGGGTGCTTACAGACTACCATAGATTACTGTACATATACTAGCAGACTACTGAATGATAATCCGATGTGTGTTACAAAAGTGTAGCTACTTACAGCGTTATTTTCAGAGTAGTCAAATTTTAAACTTAAGTTCAAATATATAGATAATGATATACCGTTATTACAGTGTTTGAAAATACGAGTAAATAAGGCTTCTACTTTTATTTGAAATTATCCCAAACAGATTGACCCTTACAAATGTTTGCGTGCGCAGTAAATTCAGTTAAAATAATGCATTATCACGCATTTTGAAGTTAAAGGATAAAAAGGACAGAGTGTTTGAGATTTTTTTAATGTTTATTACTTTACCATTTGCCTATATTACTTATTCTGAACCTTCTCTGCAAATTTGACTGGTTATTGCAAAATAACCCTGTATAATTCCTGCCTTCTTTTAATAAAATATGCATAAAGATAAAAAAACGGCATTAAAATTAAGATGCAAATAGACGAATGTGACCACCACAATCTCGACAAGTATAAAAATTGTAAGGTAAGTACATACAAAAAAAATACAAAATGATAATATCAGAAGATTGCGCGTCCAAATCACGTCGTCTGAGTCACTAATTAGCCTTATTGTGCAGGTTGTTGCCAAAATGATGCAAAGTAAATATATTACCTTTTATTCATTATTGCTACACAGATCTTGCTAGTGGATGCTTACAGACTACTGAAAGTTAATCTGCTATACTCCTATATTATAAATATTTCTAGCATTAAGGAAGTCTAACAAGAACTTAGTAAAAATTTAATATCTTAATTTTTTTATTCTATCAATTACTCCAACAGTTAAAACATATTATCTAATTGGAAGTTTGAAATATTTTATTAGGAAATGCTACGCTTCTCAGACGAATTTTAACGTTAGCAGTTTCTGACTCGTCACATCTATTAAACGTTTCCTCATCACCTGTTAAAGATGTTTTCTTCCATTATCAATTAGTACACAATAGTTATTACATGAACAGTTCTTTGCGTTTTCTACCGACTTCAAAAAGGAGGAGGTACTCAATTCGACTGTAAGTTTTTTTTTGTGTGTAACTTTTTTCTTTTACCAACCAATAATTTTTGAGTTATTCTTAATCATTTTTATTGAATTCTGTTGTACAAAATTTTAAATTATTGTTTCTTTTAATAATAGGTTATATGGGACCACATGAGAAGCACCAGCTATCAAATAAAAATAGAATCATCGAAACCGGTTAATTGTCGAATTGAGTACCTCCTCCTTTTTGAAGTCGGTAGAAAAGGACATTGCAACTACACTAGGAATTTCTGCTGTATCGCGGAGTTTTACATTCATAATTAGCACATATAGATAAAAATTATAATTATTTACAGGCCATAGAAAATATTCGTTGTATGCAATTGTTTTTCTAAATTGTTTTTCTCGTTCAATTAAGCCTCTAAAAAAGTATTAGCGTGCTGCCAAATTCATACGAATAATCAACAAAATTGAATGTTTATAGAGAAACTTTCACATTTTGAGTTTTTTCCTCTAATAGTGAACTTAGTTTATGATCTATCCTACTCTATTCTTTGTGATTACGTATCCGAGCCTATTAAGCATAGGTACCTGAGATCCTAACGTATAGGCGTCATATCAGGCACCGATAGGTGAAGATGATAGAGCGTCACTGTTTGCACGAGCCCCCACGCGCAAATAACTGGCTGTCCTGACGTCACATACACGGAAGCGTTGCTTGCGGTAGTTACTGCGGACTTAGCCAAGGTGACTTTCTATAATCATAAACGCTAATAGAAAACAAATAACAGTAGCGGCGCTGCAGACAACAGGAGGTCGAAAAATTGTGAACATCCACTTCAACGTTCGCTATATTTTCCGCCCTTGCAGTGCTAACACATTTTTATTAAAAGTCCACATAGTCTAATTATAATAAGGTATAAATATTTAAAAAGAATAACTAACAATCAACCACTTAATCAAATGAGCTCGAACCTCAACCTGACAAAAATATTGATATCATAATCAATAATTTATTTTAGTTGTCATAAAAGGCAACGATGACAATGAAAGAGGTTTGCATCATCCTGAAAACAACACAAAATAACAGACTGCGGTAGTCTTTAGGTGGCAACTATGGCAAATATTCCACCTATGAGACAATCTATCGGGGCAATATATCTCTATCTAAAATATATAGAATAAATGGACTTTTTAATGAATAAAAAATATATATTTTAGTCCAATAATAATATTAAATTTTTCTGCGTCACAGATGATGTTCCCTACATTTGGACTTCGGGACGCCTTTGCGATTTCAAAGGATGCGAATCCCGGAAAGATCTTGAACCCAAGAACATCTTAGGATGGTTCTGGTCTGCAAACAGGGAAAAGATGTCACCAACTAACCAGGTTTGTAAAAGTTTTCTTGACGCATTTAATAAACTTTTGTTTGTATTTATTCTTTCTCTTTACGAATAGTTACTTACAAATTTGTTTAGGAATAGGTTTGCGAATAGGTAGGTACTATTCATCATTTTCATATTTTTTTATGTTTTCTTATTTACCAATATGAAAATTATACTTCAGATCCCTAACGGTTGGGGGTACAACCCATGGTCGCAGACCGGTCACAAGAAACAACGCCAGCCTGACAACGCCGAATTCGATATCAACGGCACTACAGAATCCTGCATGAGCGTCCTCAACAACGTTTACAACGACGGCATCGCGTGGCACGATGTCGCATGCTACCATGAAAAGCCAGTCGTATGCGAGGACTCCGAGGAACTTCTCAATTACGTCGCAAGCACAAACCCCGGACTCCGTCTGTGATCATTCCAAACCCGCTACTTATAAGTTTTATCAGAATTGAGTAGGCAATATTCAAATTATTTTAAATTCAACGAAGGTACCATTTGGCGTCATTACACTTTGAGAATCATGGATTTGGTAATTTGACCAGCGGACATATTATAAAGATTATATACATTATTGTAAAGTACTGTCTCGAATGTAACAATTTAATACAGCTGATAAGCTACAACATCGTAATTCGTCGCGTATTTTTCTTTGTGCTGTTGTAGGAACTTTTCTTAAAATTATTGTTTTGAGTTTGAGATCTCTTCCAAACGCACTGCCCGAATTCCGTCGTACATACATACATACTATAGCATAATATTATTAATTTAAGAATAATGTAAGTATATTTACTTAAGGGAATAATTTCTATTTGTATATAAAATAAAATTTGAAAAAAAAAACGAAATCTTACTTTTATTTGCAGTAAAAAAAAAAGTCGAAAACAACACAACAAAAATATTTTATTAAACAAGTTTGTGGGTATTAATACTAATAGTTGTTTTACAGCAAACACAGTGGGTTGCTACTACCTACAATATAAATATTTATGGAAATTTGAATAAGAATTCTATTAAACTAGTTTTAGTCTGAATTTGTTTTTATTTTTATTTTTGCTGAACTTATGAAATGATTTTATAAAAAAATACTTATAGTTCTCCAATGAAATATCTAATTTAACACTGGTACATAAAAATCTTAAAACAATAAATCAACATCAACAATAATATTTAAACGTAATAATGTGGGGAAAATAATGGCCAAAAATTCTGAAAAACCTATTCATTAATTCTAATTAGATCTCCTCTGTGTTATACCACATCCAACAGATTTTAAATCATGATCTTTGTAACGTTCGCACATATTTAGGTCACGAATTTTATTTAGTAGCACATTTAATACATTATATTCACGTCCACGCACTGAGACATGCATGTTTGCATATTTTTCGATTTCGCCGTGGGTCAACTTGAAAGCCTTTTTTTCTTTTATAAAGTTACATTTTACATCTAGTACCGTGCTGCCATCTTCCGAACTAGAATCACATAGCATTTTCTTGATTTGTTGCGGGCTTGTAGCACAGATGGCGCTATATTCATCTAAAGATGTTTCTAAAGTTATAACAGGTAACTTTGAATCTGCAATGTCTGGCTTTAATATACAAGCGCGGTGTTTTCTTCGACTTACATAAAAAGAAGATAGATCTGAAATATCACAATAAATGTTATTACAGTAAAACTATTTGAATATATTAAGGAAATATTTCTATAATCTGAGACTTCTAAAAACAAAATATTTTTAATCAAATAACTTTTAATATATGCTTCTTTATTTTTCTCCAAAAAAACAGGCCAAGTTTCTAATTCATCAATTAAGTTAACAATATGGTTATCAGGCATCTCAAGATATAAGTCTCCAAGTACCTGAAAATGAATAGTTATTTATTAAACATAGAAAAAATGTACTTCTATGTGTTCTAAATTTGTCCTAATAACCTCAAAAATAGTATTATAATGCTCTTGAAATTATAAAACACCAAGAAAGAAGCAAGCACAGTGAGGCAATTTGAAGCAAGTCATAATTAATGACTTACACAATCAACATAATATTATCTGTTACTAGAGAACCGCGCCGGCTTCGCACATTTGATTTCTGGATTTCGACAACAGCACCACCTACCGGGTCTATTTATGAATCTAAACCATTCTCTAATTAACTTAATCACACACACAAAATTTCATCAAAATCGGTCCAGCTATTTAAGAGGAGTTACACACAGACAGAAGAATTATATAATATGTATGTATTGTACATAATATATTCCATGCATATTATATCTTCCTCTTGAATCATACTGTCTATTGATGACCACATCAAAATCTGTTGCATAGTTTAAGAGATCTAAGCGTACAGATGGCGGGAAGCGACTTTGTTTTATAGTATGTAGGGAATCAGTCTAATAGCATATTAATTATTAAAAATTATATGTAATTATACCTATGATGAGAAAAAAAGAAATGCTATAATTTCTTAGTTTTACTAACATGATATAATACTGTTACTGGCCATCACACAAATCACCATATATAAGGTAGGTATCATAGTACTTTGTGTTGTTCTGTGTGAATTGTAATGGTGCTATCAAAAACAATATTATTAAATATAATAATTAAGTTTGAAGGTGTTTAGTATTTAATACTAAAATTACCTATGCACCTTTATAATATGTATTGGGTCAGTGTCAATAACAGCAAAAATTTGTGGATTGTAGATTTAAAAGCTTCCTGCGCTTGTCTACTCATTCATGCATTACGTGAAAATGGCAGGGTGACATAATATCATTTGTTTACTGTTTAATAATATCAATTAAACACATCACCACAACTTTATCTGCAGCTATTAAACTATATAAAGAGGGCATGATTTTGTTGTTACTGAATAATACAATTAAACATCAACTATAAGTTAATGTAATACCGTATAGTGGCGGTGTAATAATATCCACTACCCCATATCGCCACGTGGGTGTCGTGAGAGGAGACAGAGGGAACAGACCAAGAGATGGGCAACAGCATACTCCTAATAATGTGACTAAAAATAAAAAACTGTGGTTGGCAACCCGCTTGCCAAGCATGGTTACTATGGCAAATATTCCCCTTATGAGGCATTCTATGGGGGAAGCTTATGATTAACAGTGGACTTTAATAGGCTGTAATGGTAACAAGTTAAAATTACCTACAAGTCAAGTTGGGGTCTTTCACTAGTAGAAAATTTAAGGAAATATAACTTTATATCACACAAATATTTTAACATAGTGCTTAAACAATTCAAACAATTTTTTCGTCTTAAAAGAAAAAGGCTAAAAATTCATAGAAATTTGTTTAAAAAAATAGTAGGTATTTATTGATGTTTCCTTTTCTTCTCAATATAACGCCATCTGGAGATGGACCCAAATTACTTGCTTGTAAATTGCTATTGGTCTTACATTATAGAAATGTCAACATCAGTTTACCAGCAGATGGCGCTGATTACATATATTAGGCTGTCCAATGTCCATTTACCAAATAATTTAGAGTACAAATTAATAATAAAATGTACTAACAACATCATTGTGTTTTGAGGATAATAAGGCAATAGGTACAAAGTGTGTTCGTTTGGCTGTATTCATCAATAATTCAGCTTTTTCAGTGACTCCTTGATTCCACACTGTTGTAATGTTATTTTTGATTTGACAGTCTTGAGTAATAATCTGTATGACAAAAAAGTTATCAATTGAAAATATTTTACAATTGAATAATTATTATACATATTAATTATATATCCCGCAATCCAACTCCAGATTTGAAATTCATTTGGTTTAAGGACCACTTAACATAAGACAGTTAATCATACAAGTATTATATGCACATATAGCTACAAATTACACTTTTTAAATTAAGGAGTATTATTGGAATTATGTCATTATAATAAATTATCCTCTTTTCCATTAGAGGTATTTGATTTCTTGTTTAATTTTTGTATTTATTATTTATTTACTTAAATATATTTTTATTGTGTATAAATGTGAATATATATTTATTAATATATGTTCATTATATAGTATATTAATATATAAGTATTATAATATACACATTTATATAAATGTTATAAAATAAAAAATAAATTAGTAAGTTAAATATAACTTACAAATATAACATAAAGATGATAATTTGACCATAGATTCTTATAGTCATACAATTTCTTGTTTGATTGACTAGGTAGTATTAATTGCTCAATTGTCTGTAAGTTCAACTACTTATCTTATTGCATTCAAACAAAAAAAATACTTGACTTGATTTCTAAATTTAATACTAACTTAATTTTTTTTAGTACTTTATATTGAATGAGCTTAAATAAAAATTTGTAAATACAATAATACCTATTATTCATGTATTATTTACCTTATCCACAGGAGTAACACCATGTACACTAGCTTCAAAAACTTTACTTGGATATTTTCTATATTCAAGAGGTAAATTGACATAGACAGTATCAATGTCTGGGCGCAAGAAAATGCCATAGTCAATAAGCCAAATTAAAAACTGACTTTCCATAGATACAACACCACGGGTCCATTTATTCTTCCACATCACAGCAATATACTATAAAAATTAACTTATTAGTTAAAAACTATGAAACAAATTCACATACAATCACACATTAAATTCTGGGTACTGTTCCTTATCCATTGTTTTATTTATTTCCTAACTTTTTTATAACCTTTTATAACATTAGAGTGAATGTGCAGGCCTGCCAGCGGATTTAAGTTTCCCTGCAGCCCATGGATAGCCATGGATACCAGCAAGTGAGCAACTACTATATTCAAACATTCAAGGCTGCAAATGCGTGCTCATTCCTGATGACAGTGATGGAATACTTCATTGCTAGTTTTAACATCCAAAGAAATAAATTTAATGGATTTCTCTACATAAAAATAATAATAAAAATTCTTACTTGTCCATGATTAAAATCAGATACTTCAAATTTTGATCGAACTAACTTGTTGTCTACTGAGCTATCTGCTAAGTACACGGTTTCCATTTCCATGCCTCCACTTTTAGGTACACAATAAAAAGAAAAAGGATTTTTAAAAGTTGTCACAACTACATCCATTATATAGGTCAGTTTTATTACGACTTCTAAAGATACCTACATCAATTTTAGCTAAAAGATGCTTTTAGATTTTTCAATTAAAATAGGGTAGAATAATATTGAATTTGAACCACAAAACTAACTTCCTTAAATTTTCGTAGAGCAAATGTAATAAATTACACTCACTTTGTATTATAATACTGGCATAATATTATCATGCTCAATACTCACTATAAGATGAAAACAATTTAGGAATTCCAATTTCCAATTTTTGCCGAAGAACTGAATTTTAAAATTTGAATTTCCCTTTGAAAACAGTCAGAAACACGCGCGAAAATTGTTTTTTATATTTAATGTGGTATTGTTGGCTACAAGGCCTTCAGCCAAAAAGAATATGTACACCATTTTGAGTTTTGCAATATTTTAGTTAATATATTTTAGATCCTAATGTTTTAATTTTTTGTAATAGCAACGCCCACTTCTTACCACTCCAAGGATTGACTGGTAAAGAATGACTAGACTCTTATTATCCTTTCATAAAAGCATGCAATAAAATATAAATAAATTAATAAATACATCGTATGTACAAACGCTGTAATACATTACTTAATTTCAAAGATGTCAATACATTTTTACACAATATGTTGATTTGTCACATTGCGTAGTTTTTGAGAGATTGAAGAAGAACTTGAGGTGTATTACACAATATCACACTTTTACCTCTCAAAATCTACTACAAATCATTACTTAAGCGACAATAAAGCTGAGAACAAATTATCGGACGCGTCCGTCAGCCGCGGCTGACAGACGCGGCTTATTAAAATCTAGCCAGTACATTTAATACCACACTGTGCAAACTATCGGTCGTAAGACGCGGACGTGCCCTTGGATCGTCCTTGAGCGTGCAGACGTCCGAATAGAATCTAGCCGGCTGGATATTTGTGCGTCCGCGGACGTTTCGAGTGTCACAAACGAACCGACCGCGCTCGAGACATGTCAGACGAAGAAAATTTAATTGAATGTGTTCGTGGCCACGAATGCCTATATAACCACAAACTGCAGCACTTTAAAAATGCTACATTAAAACAGGAAGTGTGGGAGCAAATTGCTCCTGAATTAAACATCGAAACTGTGTCATTTGTTTTTCGATATCATTTTCAATCAGACTAAGCAGAAAATTAAATTGATCTTCATTCATTCTTATGTACATTTTGTAATGTTTATCATCATTTTGTTAGTCTGGATACAATGTCATATCACATTAATATCATGGACCCAAACACTCCTTTTCACTTTTTTCTTAGAGGACAACATAATGCAGCTGCCGCTAACTATAAATTCATCCTCGCTATCGCTGCTTGTCATGTTTCTCGATTGACAAACCTTTATGAAATGACTGAAATGAGGCGTCCGAAAACGCCGTCACGACTACCGTGCACACCGCTAAGCCGCGTCTGTCAGCCACGGCTGACGGACACGTCCGATAATTTGTTCTCAGCTTAAGGCTTGACACCAGTGTTGCCAGACATTTTGAATGAGCGATCATACGATGGGAAAATAAAAAGTCGTATTCCCTAAGAAGGTCATTAAATAAAAATAGTACGTTTTTTTATACATTGTTTTATTAAATTATACAAAAATTAAGAATTAAAAACACAAAGTTATTAGTCTTTATCTCCATATAAAATCTTACTGTTCATATTATTTAACATTTCTTTTGATGGGGAAAAAGCAACACAACAACCAAAGCGTTTTATATGTTGTTTGACTAATAGCGTGCAATTCACAGTCCCAATACTGAGCCTACATCGGATTTTCGTTTTGATGAGATTTACTGAACTGAAGCACCGTACACAATCCGCATTAGAGTGAGGAAGGCATCGCAAATTGAGAGCAAACTTATACTATTATAACTATATTCTGAAAGTCATCTAACGCACACATTTCTGCCCAAAATTCGTCTGGCGGGAGAGTCATATCAACTTAATAAAGAGCATGGGTAATCTTCTCCACTCGTCGTCCACATTTTGCATTATTTCTTCACTTACAATACCGAGGCACAATTTATAAGAGAACAAAATATTTATTTTGTTTCTATATGATTCTGATAAAACTGGTAGAAAATGTGAAAAATCGTATGAATTGCGTATGATTTTTATGTTTTCGAGAGTCATTACGAATCGTCTCGCGCGCAGACTTGACGACTTCCAGCCTCCCGAACAAGCCGGTTTCCGAAAAGGCTTTAGCACCATAGACCACATACATACCCTTCGGCAAATTGTACAGAAGTCCGAGGAGTACGATTTGACACTATGTCTGGCGTATGTGGACTATGATAAAGCCTTTGATTCCGTCGAAATTTGGGCGGTGTTGCAGTCCCTTCAGCGATGCCAAGTTGACTGTCGGTATATCGAAGTGCTGAAGTCTTTGTACAGTAGAGCTACGATGGCTATCCAAGTACAGAACCAGAGTACGAAACCTATCCAATTGCAGAGAGGTGTAAGACAGGGTGACGTGATATTCCCGAAACTCTTCACCGTTGCATTGGAAGACGTTTTCAAGCTTCTGGACTGGAAAGGCTACGGTATTAACATTAATGGCGAGTACATCACTCACCTTCGATTTGCCGACGATATAGTCCTTATGGCAGAATCGCTGGAGGACCTAAGCAATATGCTCAATGACCTCAATAGTGTTTCCCAACGGATTGGTCTTAAGATGAACATGGACAAAACAAAGATCATGTTTAATGTCCATGTCACACCTATGCCGGTAGATGTTGGGGACACTAAGCTCGAAGTTGTTAACGAGTATGTTTACCTGGGATAAATAGTCCGACTAGGTAAGTCCAGCTTCGACCGAGAGGTCAATCGATGGATTCAACTCGGCTGGGCAGCATTCGGGAAACTACGACACATCTTCTGGTTAGATATAACCTCAAAACCTTAAAACGAAATTGTACAACTAGTGCGTGTTGCCAGTGATGACCTATGGTACTGAGACGTGGTCCTTCACTGCTGGCCGGATGAGGAAGCTCAAGGTCGCTCAGCGAGCTATGGAGAAGGCTATGCTCGGAGTTTCTCTGCGTGATAAACTTAGAAATGAAGATATCCGCAGTAGAACCAGAGTGACCGACATAGCCCAACGGATTAGTACGCTGAAGTGGCAATGGGTCGGCCATATAGCTCGAAGAACCGACAACCGTTGGGGAAAAAAGGTTCTCGAGTGGCGGCCTCGTACCGGCGGACGAAGTGTAGGGCGTCCCCCCACTTGATGGAGTGACGACCTGGTAAGATATGCAGGAAGTTGATGGATGCAGGTGGCTCAGGACCGTGCTTTGTGGCATTCTTCCGAAGTCGCAAGTGACGTAAATGCTTTTTTTTGTTAAGTTTTCTTTTGTCCTACTCAGCGAACTCCTACTTAATATAACAAAAATCATAGGAAGTTTTTAAAAGAATGTTTTTAATTTATTTAAAGTATGTAATACCCGGATAAAAAATATCCGGATGTTCCTAACGTCACTGTTATGCCGCCTCTACACGTTGGCCAACACAGTGGCGAATGTGTTGGCAGAGATATTGGCCAAGAAATTGTGATCGCGTCCACACGTTGGAAGGTCGTTCAGTTTGCTTCGGTTCAGGCCAATGTGCGGACGAATTTATTAAAATGATTATTGAAGCGCTAACGGCTGCTGCGGTTTATTTTTTCACAGCATACCACTATTTTTTTATTTAATTTTCACTATTTTTAATATTTAATATTTTTAATATAAATTTTTAATATTTCTTTATTATACACTAACGTTATACAGATAAGTAAAGTATATAAACATTAACACACCTAGGCATAGGTATAATTAACACTTTTACAACTAAGGCCTGGAAAATATTCGAAGCCTGTCTATAAAACTGTTGTAAAATTTTATTAAACAAAGCCTTTTTAAAAAGGGTTATTCTTATTATATAATTATAGAATAAAACTAAATAATAATAATAATAAATAATTTATTTTGTCAAACATTAAAGTTACATTATACGATCAGTGATCGAGGTCACCTAGTAAGCAAAATAATGCCTGTAACAGGTGGCTTCGCTCTTCCATAGCTAAAAATTAAAGTATTATTAACGAAATAAAGAAACTAATAGGGAATAATAAAGACAGTAAAAACATGATTTTAGTATCCTACTTTTTAATTTGATTTTAGTATGCTACCTATAATATAGCATTAATACATCAATAAATAAATGAATACATCAATCACTACAACGTGAATGTGTATAAGATAAGGGTGATCAAAAAGAAATGGAAAAAAGAAATTTTATTTCTTGACGGCTCCGTGGCGTAGTGGCTTAGCAATAAGTTGCTGCCCTGGGGGCCGCGGGTTCAAATCCCGCACTGAACAAGTATTTGTAGAGCCTGCACATAATTTCTCCGGGTCTGAATGTTTGTCCTTATGCAATTTATGTTTCTAAACTGCCTTCACGATACAGGAGAAAATCCTGTGTATAATAACATTTTTTTTTAAATAGACTTGTGTTTTACAAACAATTTTCAGCTTGGTAGGGCTCTATAAAGCGAAAAGTTTATTCATTGGTCATTGTTACTGCCGTTATGTAGACACTAGTTACGATGCGTGCATATAAAATTTAAGCGTGCGTGCGTGCGATCACTCTGAGAGCTCGTAGCAAACTAAACGTGCGCCCAACGTGTGGATGCGGCGGCCAATACTCTGCCACTACCCTTTGATCTTTTGTAAAAAACCGACACCAGACGGATCTCGCGCCAACTTGTGGGCCATCGTCCCAATACGTACCAACGTAGCTTAAACACCCGCTCCACACGATGGCCATCGTTGTTGGCCAACACATTCGCCAGCGTGTTGGCCAACGTGTAGAGGCGGCTTTATGTGATAACGCTTGTTGATCGATCTTGGTTTTCGGTGCGGTTCGACTTACTCCTAATTGTATTTGAATTTGATTCGGTTTTTGATTCGAACTCACTTTGTTGCAATTCTTTTACTACCGGTGCGGAGAATGGGATTGAAAATGGCGTCGCCTCTATCCACCTCTCACTCGCTACATATACTCACCCGCCGGTAAAGACCGCAAAAAATACGTTGCGATATGCGTTTTTCGTACGTTTTATAACTTCAGTTCAACTTGTCATTGGAATCAATGATAAAAAAAAGTTCAATCCGGATTCGCTTAATTGTGAGCTACGACAAGAGAAATGACTGAACTGATTATAATTTCAAATAAAAATACAATCATCGAAATCGGTTCAACCAGAAAAAAGTTATGAGGACACACACTCATAAAAAATAGAAAAACATACAGTCGAATTGAGTACCTCCTCCTTTTTGAAGTCGGTAGAAAACTTCATGAACAAATCGAATGTAATACCAGGAGTGATTTAGAAAAAATCGAATCCGAAAATTTAGACTTTATTAAAATAGAAATATTGATAAGATAAAATAAATGGTCTTTAATCATTATCTTAAATCTAAATAACGCCACATCTAGATAGATCTCACCCAGGCGAAGCCAGAGCGGGTCGCTAGTTATAAATGTTACTTTATAATTAATGTACCTACTTGCGTCTACAACTCTTTTCAAATATTTTCCCATTATTAGAAAATTTTCTAACCGAATATATTGTTATAACAATATATCGTTATTAGCGAGTATTCGCTATGGGTACCTAATTTGCATGTTGACGGTACGGGCTCGATGAGTCGCCATTTCTAATCCTATTCTTTATTTTTTTGTGCCTAGAAGCAATGGAAAGCCGTACCCTCAGGGAAGCGAGGAAGGGAGGTGGTGAATGCTCTAGGCATACCACGACAGCCAGCTGCGTGGTTATGTGGGACTCACTGCGAAACCTAGGTGTCTACCCACTAAACATCACCTGTAAGACCGGCATTGACTTATGTGGCCTTTCTGCCAAATCGGAAGCGACCCCCTTTAGGGAAAAGGGGGTGCAAGCGGCGAAGAGTCGCGGAGAGGTGAACCCACTAAGGCAACTTAAGGACGGGGAGAAGAGTCGGCTTGAGCCGCCAGAAGGCAGTTTAGGTCGGCCGAAAGCTTGTTTGGGGTGTCCGAGAGAGAGAGAGAGAGAGAGTTTCTTGGCCTGCAAACTCCATAACACGAGGGGAGTGGAGCTGCATAGGAAGCTGCCTCACGAATTAAATGATTAAAGTGAGACTCTGAGGCTTTGAAGAAAGAGAGAGAGAGAGTGTCTGTTTTTAGAAATTGCTGGACTGTGGGGAGCTCTCTAGGACGGAGGGACATTTTACTGTGTCGGCTCAGCATACTGTTGAGCTTACTCAGATAGAAGCGCGCGTTGTGAGTTACTCTCTTGACATGGGGCCCGAAGGTGAGCCTCGTGTCAAGGGTGACACGTAAAAGGGCGTGCCTTCATGTCTAAATTGAAAAGTACGATCCTTCAGGTAGGAGGCCACGAAACGAACAAAACGATCAGGGAGACCTATTGTATAGAGTTTATGTATAAGGCCTTCGTGCCAGACTCTATCGAATGCCTTTGCTATGTCGAAAAAGACCGCGATGGTCTTATGACGACGAGGATAGAAACCGCTGAGGATATATTCCACAATACGGTGAACTTGTTGGGGACAAGAATGTTTCGCTCGGAAACCAAATTGGTGGGGGATGACAAGAGGGTCACCGTCTGTGGGAAACAGATGGAGCCTCATGCGAGTGAGTATGACTCTTTCAAAGAGTTTGCCCATGGCTTTAAGAAGGCTGATGGGACAATGAATGGAGGGGAGGTTGAGAGGCTTTCCTGGCGTGGGGATACCAATGACAGTTGTCTCTTTCCACGTAGTGGGAAAATAACTAAGATTGAAGCAGGCGTTGAAGATAATAGCCAAAAGGGTTAACACCTGCTCAGGAAAATGTTTAAGGGCTTGGTTGGAGATGCGATCAGCCCCCGGGGCCTTTTTGGGCTTCAGTCTTTTAATGAGGGATGAGATCTCATAATTGGACACAGTGATAGGGTCAGAGGCTGTGTGGGATGAGTTCCGGCGGCGGACCTCATCCTCCACTGTCTGGATGTGGGAAGGGTCGATGGGTTGAGAACTAGGAGAGCATTGTGCGGCAATGCTGTCTGCAAAGCACTCAGCATTTTTAGTCCATTTAGTCAGCACATTTAGTTCTCGAAGGCAACCGTACCGTCGGGACGAGAGAGAGGGGGATTGTGGGTGATAGCGTCTATGCGGAGGGCTCTCGCCATCTGATAGTACGCTGTATGAGAGGGAGAGATATTCTCCATGAGCTTATTCTTTTCGAGGTCTTGAAGTTCGGAGAGGCGGAAACGGACTTCTCGTGGAAGACGATTGGCCGTACGCCTATAGCCTGCTCTCCGGAAACAGCTCCCATGGCTTTCATTAGGTTGCTAATATGTAGGGGAAGACCATCATTATTAGCAACCGGGACGACTCTTTCATTCTCCTTAAGGGAGGATTTTACAAGGGTGAAGAGAGAATCGACCGCGGTGTCGATTTTTTCAGGACTGTCGAAGTCCGACTAGAGGGAGATGGGAGAGTCCTGTGAGCTTTTGCTAGTGACTCCTTGAATCCCTTCCAGTTAGTGAATGTTTTCGTGGAGGGGTTTGGGGGAGGTAGCTGATTGCCAAGAATGAGAGGTTGAGGGAAACTTCTTTAACTAGCGCAAAGTCTAGCACGTCGGGAGTGTGGTCGGTGTTGTCAAAATAGTCAGTGATACCGAGGAGACTGTGGACGGTAAGGTCAAGAGACTGCGTGATATCAAGCAGTTTCTTGCCACTCTGCGAAGTAACTCCAAGCATACTGAATGGACATGATTTATGTTCTGTCTCTTCATCTTTTTTGAGGGGGAGGGTTCAACTGGGGATGTAGCTGGAGGCTATAACGATAGACTGATGTCCAGTCATGGCTAGCCTGCATACCTTGGCTTCCATTTTGTTAAGCTGCGGAGTAGGAATGTGAAAGCAATGAAGTGTTTTCTTGTAGCACTTCACCGGGAAACCGCGCCTGTGTGGGGGCCCAACCCTCACTCTCGACAGGCCGCACAATTTGCGTACCTGCCGGAAGATGGCTGTAGCCTCCGGTACGTTTGTGAGGATTACGAGAGCGAACCTCTTGCCTTTGTTGCTGTGCATTTTGTGCACAGCCTCAACTGGAAATCCTTAGGACTTAAGATCCTGAAGGATGTCTTCGTTGGAGAGTTCAAAAGGAATACCGCGGACAACGGCCCTGACTTTAAGCTCTTCCGGAAGAGCGTTATACGGAACCTCGTAAACTAGGTTTTAAAAAAAGCACTTTTATTACACAATGGAAATAGTATAATTTAGAAATAGAAATGGTTACAAATTTTAATTAGCCCGGAGTCGAAACTGGCAGACACGAGCCATAACACCTCTGTATCATACATAACTCATCCATAACACCTCTGTATCATACAGAGGTGTTATGGATTCAGCGGTCGGGCAGAGACTGACTTGTTCCCGGGAGCGGGAAGCAGAGCTGCCTTTAAATGATGACACAACTATTTAGAGGAAATCTATGTAATCACTTATTACCTATGATTAAGGGTTTTCCCTAGCATTGGGAAACCGTAACAGGCCCCCGATTTAGAGTAAACTACACCCTTAAAAGTGGAGTTTATGTTATAGTAAATGAAATATAAAATTAGCCGATTCGAAGAGAAGGTCCCGTGTTAATGTTTGAGGGGTTACTGTCATCTTATTCAATGTCCTTATTTTCAGGAGTTTTATTTTCTTTAGATTTCATCATTTTCTTGTGTATGCCAGTTTTATACATCTTATAAATAATAAAGCACATAATAAAAACTATAATTACAATTGTGATACCTGAATAATATTTTTGATATAAAACAATATGTGGTTTTTCAATTATACTGTTAAGGCTTTTCAGGATTTCAGGATCATCATAAGCTAAGGAATCTAAGTTAACATTCTTAAGATTAACTACCGGTAAATTTGATACAATATTATTATATGCTACAATATTACAACAGGAATCATTTAAAATGTTAAAATTAGTTACAATAGTTTTCAGTTGAATTTCACGATTTTCATGCGGTGTTAAACGAGTGTCTTTACAGTAGGCGACACATTCAGGAGGTAAGTACAATATACTATTTCCACTAAATTCTGTTTCAGTAACTTGGGAGTTATTACATTCAATACTTATTTTAGTTTTTTCAGACATTACAAATAACCATCTATTATAGCGTAGTGGCTGCCAGATGCTAACGTGACCATGAATAAATTTAGTTTCACAAATCGAAGGGATTGAGGTAAGTACTTTTGTAATAATTTCGCTTTCACAGGAGGGCATCGCGGAAGGGGAATACAATATTGGTGTTTGCCAAAGTAATGATCATTTTTTATTACTTTACAATTATCTAGGCTATCTAACTTACAATACATTGATCTATCTTTGCTTATACCAATATATTTGGAGGATGGAATGATGGTCGAATATGACTCTGGATTATTTTTGTCATGAGGGACCAGTGAAGGTAAGTTATGATATATGTTTAAGTGTATAGGGTTAATGAGAGGGATTATTACTGCAAACACTACTTTTTCTTTATTCAAGTAACTAGATATTTTTGATACATTTAAAATAGTATGCATGTTATCGTGATTTAAAGAAAGTGGGAGCTGTTTAGATTCGGGTAAGAATCTGTAGTTTTCGACCAATTCGAGGTAAAGTTCTTTAGGTGTTAGGATAGTAGGATATAGGATATTAGATTTGCTAAACATGATAGCATTAATTATGTCCTCAACTTTGAAGGACAAGGCTAGGAGACTACTTTCTATCCTGGAAGTTATTTCCAGCATGCGAGATCTAATACCTAATTCTTTTGAAGCGTAAGTTAGATGTAGGATGTCTTGGGACAGTCCATCAATTGCATTTTTCAGGTGGTTTTCATTTAGTCTAATTTTATGCAGAGTTTCGTTAAAAGATCTTAGCGAAGAGGTAGTGACTAGTATACTTTCCTTCATCAGGAGGGCTAATTTACTTTGGTCTATTTCTACCTCTGTAATGGCGTTGTCATATCGGATGGCATCGTCTTCATCCATTGTGCCAAACAACTTCTTTGATGCAGTGCCTACGAATCCTAGAAGTGCAGACCTTAAGGCAGACGTAAGATGAAAGATGGCTTCGTTGTCATGGGCTATATCATTATAACGGGTGTTCAACGGTTCAAAGAGATTAGTACATTCTAAACGATCAAAGACTTTGCCATCATTACATACTTGTTTGTATTTATCTAGGACTAGTCGCAGATTTAGAATATGTGGACTGATAAAAGATACATCATACGGGATAACTACACTAAGATAACTATCAAATAAACTTAAGGAACCTAAAGGGTCGAAGTAGATACCAGGACTGTTCGTCAAAGACGTAATGAATTCTTGACTCAGCGCGAAATTACTGTAATAGAATATAATTAAAATTAGTGTTATGTATATAACTAGGGTTACGTTTCAGATCTAGGAGCTAATTTGACTTCGTCATAGTGATGTGTCACATGACGTCTACTTATCAGTAATGTCAAGGTGTTTCTGCCATTGATTTTTACAACCTTATACGGTCTTTTCCAAATAGGCGAAAGGGCTTTGCGCAGACGCACATGATTTTTGAGATATACGTTATCTCCAACTTTATACTGAACGGGCCGTGACTGGATGTCGTAATACTGTTTAGATCTTTCCTTAGATCTTTGTTTGTTTTCTAAGGCTTTTTCGCGTGAAAGTTTTAAACGATGGTGTAAGGATTTGAGATATTCTGGATATGTTAGGTCCGATTGTAATTCGTAGACGGAGTCCGGGATAAAAGGCTTCTGACCGAAGAGGAGTTCGTATGGTGTGAAATTAGTAGTGGAATGAGTAGATGTGTTATATGCCAACATAGCGGTATAAACATACTTATGCCAATCAGAATGATTTTCGTTGACATAAGATTTAAGGTACTCCTTAAGTGTGAAGTGACTGCGCTCAAGTGCACCTTGCGTTTGAGGATGGTATGGAGAAGACCAGATTTGTTTAGTTTTCAGGAAGTTGCAGGTTCTTTTAAATAGGTCCGCGGTGAAGTTTGTGCCTTGATCGGTTAAAATAGACCTCGGGATGCCGAAAACAGAAATAAAGTGCACCAGACATTCACATGTCTCTTCTGCAGTCGCGTTAGCGATAGGGTAAGCGAGGGAATATTTGGTGAAGTCGTCTTGCAACGTAACAATAAATTTGAGTTTATTAAGTCTAGCTTCTGGAAGTGGTCCTACAAGGTCGAGGCTGATTCGTTCAAATGGTTTGGTGGAAGTGGTAGTTATTTGCATAGGTGATTTATTAACTTGTCTTAAGGCTTTATTACTTTGGCATTGGGAGCAATTCTTCACGTATGTTTCGATGTCTGTCCGCATGTTTTTCCAGAAATACCTCTCTTTTACTCGATTATACATTCGCGTAGATCCTAAATATCCGGCAATTGGAATGTCGTGGTTTTCGCGGAGTATTCTGGGTATCTCGGAGGGTGTAGGGTAAATTATAGCATTGTGATAAATTTGAACTGATATTTGAGTATTGTTAAAGATATAGCAGAACGTGTTGTATATTTTTGTCCAGATGTGTTTGTTGAAAAGATTTTGGAAATCTGTAATGGCTAAACTTAGGTTGAAATCAGTGGGATTACGTAATATATCGCATCGAAGATTTAGTAGGCTTTTATAAATGTCTTCATAAGAACTGTTATGGAAGTTGTATACTTTGGTGAATAGAAAATATATTGTTTTTCCTTTGTGATCGAATGAGATGAAGGAATAAAGAGTTATTTTCCTATCTAAGAGTTCTTTAGAGTTTTCGAGGTTATTTAGAATTTCTTCTACGTGAGGGTTGGAGTCATCGAGATAGATGGAGGTAGGTATGACAATGATTTTGCAGTTAGTTTTCAGGATGCTTTCGTTATGTTCTAGGATGTTAGCGTTACTATTAAAGTCTTTGTTGCTCATTGTTTTTAGAAATTTGCTATAATTATCGTCACGAGAAGGATTTGATATAGGATCTGGAGATTTGTTAGATGTAGTCGGTGTAGGAGGATCGTCGATACCTGGTAGTGAATCATAGTTTTCCAAGAGGTCTACAGAAGGTAGTTTATCGTCGAGATCTAAGGAATCAGGGGGTAGTTGGATGTCAAGATCGTCAAGAGTAAGATGGCTGAATTGAGGTGTGGAGTTATCTTCATTTTGATTAGAATTGGATGGAAGAGGATCAGAGTCTGATGGTTGAACTGGGTTTACAGGATATCGGGATAGGGCGTCAGCAGCGGCATTAAGTTTTCCTTTTTAGTATTCGATCTCATACTCATATTCCATTAGTTTTAGGCGCCATCTTTGTAACTTGCTACTGGGATCTTTATGATTAAACAACCACTTTAGTGGTCTATGGTCAGTAATGATCTTGAATTTTCGTCCACAGAGATATGGGTGAAAGGTTTTACAACCGAACAAAATAGCAAGGAGTTCTTTTTCAGTGGTATTATAGTTACATTCGCTTTTATTGAGGGTCCGAGAGGCAAAGGTTATCGGCCTATCTTTGCCAATTGGACCTTGACTGAGTACAGCACCAATGGCATAATTAGAGGCATCACATGTTAGGATGAAAGGGATGGAAAAATCTGGATAAATGTGGATGGGAGCAGAGGTAAGCTTGTGCTTGAGTTCGCCGAAGGCGACTTGTTGTTGGTTTTACCATAGAAAGGGGACATCCTTTTTTAGAAGTTGAGTTAAAGGTTTAGCAATTTTTGAGAAGTCGGCGATGAAACGGCGATAATAGGATACGTGATCGAGGAAGGATTTAATGTCTTTCGGAGATCTGGGAGTAGGAAATTGAGTTACCGCTTTTACCTTTTCGGGGTTAGGTTTTACAGCATCTTTAGTTATTTGATGGCCAAGATATGCGACTTCACGTCGGAGAAACTCGCACTTGTCAGGTTGGAGTTTTAAATTGTAGTTTCGAAGCCTTTGGAATACTGACGAAAGGTTATCAATATGAGAATTTAAATCATGAGAATATATGGCAATGTCGTCAAGGTAGACAAAACACCGTATACCTTGGAGGCCTGTGAGCGCGGTATTCATTAATCGTTGGAAAGTGGCAGGCGCGTTTTTTTAACCAAATGGCATTCTTGTAAATTGGTAGTGTTCTTGTGGTACACAAAAGGCTGTTTTGGGAGCGTCTTCCTCATTGATCAAAATCTGGTGAAATCCTGACGCAAGATCAATCTCTGTCCTAGCTGATCTAAAATTTCGGATATTTGCGGTATAGGGTAGCTGTCACCAACAGTGATGTCGTTTAATTTCCGATAGTCGATAACTATACGCCATTTTTGTTGTCCGAATGCGTCTATTTTTTTTGGGACAATCCAGATTGGTGAAGACCATGGAGACTCTGAATGTTTTATGATTCCCTGGTCGAGCATTTGGTCAATTTGTTTTTTAACTTCTTGTTTATGTACCTCTGGGAACCGATAAGATTTTACATTTATGGGATTTTGATCGCTAGTTTTTATGTTATGCTTGAGGGCATTTGTGTGGGATAGTTTGTCGTGAAGAATAAAGAATATGTCCGAGTATTCAGAGCAAATATCGTGAAGAGCGTTTGTCTCTTCAGGATTGAGGTGGGAGACTCTAAGTAGGTTTAATAGTTCTTGTGTTCGGAGGTAAGAGTTTGTGTTTTTTAAATTGCAAACTGTGTAAGTATTTACTGAATCAAAAGGTTTGGTTAATGAACTTAAGGGAATTAGTGTAATATCTAGATTTGACTGTAGGGTTATAGGAGTCTCGGTGATTACTGATAAGTTAATTCTTTTGTTTTCTTTGACTGCGACTAAGCAATTAGCGATTAGTAAATCTTCATGATAATATGGGTCTAGTACGAGTCCTTCTTTTACTTCAGGGTTGGAGACAGAGCATTCTATGACGGTTACAGATCTGGCAGGAATAACGTAAGTAGATTCATTGAAATGTAATTTTATTTCATTTCCACCTATTTTCAAAATTTCACGAGTGTAATCGATTGGGCAGCCAAAAGCGATTAGCATATCAGTGCCAACTATACCATCATAAGGTAAGTTTATTTGAGGTATTATATGGAATCTATGTGTGATACTATTTTATTATTTATTTTTATCTTAAGTGGAAAATGGCCCATTGTCGGTGAAGCTTGATCAATAGGGTCAATACCTTTCAGGAATATTACCTCTGTTGTGATGTCAACTAGGTTTTGTATAGAAGATCGTTTCAGTAGGCTAACTGTTGCACCAAAGTCTACAAGGAGAGATAAAGCAGTGTCCGATACTAAGGAATACACAAGGATATGGGGTATTTCTTGAATGGACCAATGTTAATTTCATAAATTCTGGTTTCAGGAATGGGACGAGGAACAGTGGTGTCTAAGGTAGGTTTAGCATGTATGGAATGATTGATTTTACGTTTGGTGATGCCGGTGGATACAGAGGATACAGCGGGAACAGAGGATGCAGTGGGTACAGTGGGTGTGAAGGATACAGCGGATACAGTGGATGCAGAGGATACAGTGGATGCAGGGGATACAGTGGATACAGTGTTGCGTTTGCTTCGCGATTCCCTATCATAAGGGGATACAGAGGATACAGCGGATATAGTATTTTGTTTAATTTGCGTGTCCCTATCGTTAGGGGATACAGAGGATACAGTGGATGTAGTATTGCGGTTAATTCGCGTGTCCCTATCGTTAGAGAATATAGAGGATACAGTGGATACAGTGGATGTAGTATTGCGGTTAATTCGCGTGTCCCTATCGTTAGGGGATACAGAGGATACAGTGGATGTAGTATTGGTGCCTTTGATATGGTAATGTTTTGGAATTCGATTTTTGGGTCTCACGAGACACCACCGTGAGCCCTTTATGCGTTTAAATCATCGTTTGATTTATCCTGATCTTCCGTGTAGTCACTGCATTCGTTAATGTTTACCGCGTGGATTTGAGCTTGGTTATTTTGATGGCGTCTAGGAGATAGTCTCTGATTATTTTGGTCTCTAAAGCGGTTATTATTGAATTCCCGTTTCCTACAATTATCGATAGTGTGACCCACGTTTTTACAATATCGGCACACTGGAGGACCTGAAGTAGACGGCCCTTGACTGTTGGTATTGTTTGAGTAGCCTCGCTGTGTAGGGTTTTGACTTGGTTGTGATTGGCGTTGAGGCCAGCATCCTTGATTAGGTGAACTGGTATTATTTGCCGAAAGATTACGCTTAGAAGATATCTGCAATATCTTTTCTTCGGATACAGCGAAGCCAATGGCTTCATTTAAGGTTTTAGGGTCACGGCATCTGACTACTATTGACAATCGAGGATTTAACCCACTTAAAAATGTATGCAAAGTTAAATCTTGCATTGTGGCGACACGGCTAGTCAGTTCACCTTTCTTTTTCGTGGGTATTGAGATATTAATTTCGGTTAATAGCTTTGATAGACATGTCTCTACGCGTAGTGCAAACTGGTTGACCGTTTCGCTATTAATTTGACAACAATCTTGGAGGTCCGAGAGTAGTGCAGCGTAGTGTTTTTTCTCGCCAAATTGGTTTTTGAGAAACTCCTCTAACTGTTGCCAGTTCCCGAACTCTTTAGTGGAGCACGCACTTTCGGCACGGCCTTCGAGTTGGCTTAGAATATATTTTAATATTATATCTTGTTGAGGCGGTGACGCAAGGCGTATTGCATTTCTGCAGTTATTTAAAAACGCATTAAGTTTTTCGCGGTTTCCGTCAAATTTATTAATAAATTTACTTAAAAAGTTCATGTCGATTTCTTTTGTTTCTTTAGACATGGTAATAGGCTCGTCTTTAGGCATAGCAAGTTAGTCAAAACAAAGATAACGCGTGAGGTACGGAGTTGAGATTAGAATGAAATGTTGCACTATTCTCGGAACTGAACGATAAAGAAATAATACAGTGGAACAATGAATGATTAATTAAACGTTACTAAACCTAATACTTTTAAACTTTTAATACTTTAAATTAAATTGAAATTATGCGATGGACTTTATAGTTAAATCACTGACACTTTTCACAACACGAATAGCTTCGATGTAGATAAGAATGTACTTACAGGAACACTGCAACTATGACGGCAACACGAATTATTTCGTAGCCAGGCGAGATCACCCAAGGTGAGTGATAGGTCTTCGGAGTATGCCCAACAAGGCATGTGAGGGTCTGGTAAGACCAGCAGGATACAGCGGTGTTTAATAGAGATACAGTGACACGGAGATAAGATTGGGATTTAGCACCTTTTACCGACACAATTACACGTATATATGGAATTTATTTTGTTTAATTTTCACTGAATTGAGGCGTTCCGAGGATTTATTTGTTTCTTTTAAATCCCTTAAGCTGCCACCAATGTTATACGGGATCTCGTAAACTAGGTTTTAAAAAAAGTACTTTTATTACACAATGGAAATAGTATAATTTAGAAATAGAAATGGTTACAAATTTTAATTAGCCCGGAGTCGAAACTGGCAGACACGAGATGATACAGAGGTGTTATGGATTCAGCGGTCGGGCAGAGACTGACTTGTTCCCGGGAGCGGGAAGCAGAGCTGCCTTTAAATGATGACACAACTATTTAGAGGAAATCTATGTAATCACTTATTACCTATGATTAAGGGTTTTCCCTAGCATTGGGAAACCGTAACAGTACGTGTGATAGGACACACGCTCGGCTGTGAAAAGCCTGGTAAGGCGGCGAAAGTCGTCGATCGACTGAGGGATGATCTTAATGGCCTAATCATATTTTATACCTGCGTCGTAGCAGATTTTGGAAAGGCGAGTTTTTTGGCCAGGGTAGGAGCGCAGCGCGAGGCTGGCTTGGACGGCGGGGGGATGTCTAACGACGTTAGGGGGGCCGCAGCAGCGGCGGGGGCTGCGGGGGCAGAGACGGTAGCGGGAGCTGCGGGGGTTGAGGCAGCGGTGGGGGCTGCAGGGGTGAGGGTGGCAGCGGTAGGTTCCGTTGGAGTCAGACGACTCAGACGAACCACTACTGGATGTGTTTTCAGCGGATGAGATGTGGCGGGCTCTTCCGGGAGGTCGACACCATGGACCCGGAGTCTCCATGAGCACTCCATGAAGAGTGACACGGGTGAATCGGACTGCGGGGCAGCCGGAGGGACCGGTAAGAAGGCTGCGATGGAGGCCGGGGTGCAGGGACATGCCTCAGGGGCAAGGGAGGCTTGGACTGCGGCGAGAACCGTCTCGTCCAGATTAATGCCCAGACCAAGGGAATGGTTCAGGGCGGCGATGATTGATCTAACAAGGTCTTGTGTGGACATGTTGGGGGAGAGACTACGTTCTAAGAAACAGTAAGGGCGGGGATCCCTGTTCTCTAAAGAACAGGGGCTTGTTCTGAGGAGAACAAGAGACGTTTCCAAGAAACAGTATAGACAGTAATAATATAACAATAACAATAATAGAAACAAAACAGCAATAAAAAAATAACAAAAAGTAACAGAAAAAATAACAACAAGCAAAACAATGAGCGTTCAAACTTCCCCGCCAGGAGGCAGGGGGCAAGAACGGAAAGTGAGCGACGAAAAAATCACCGAGGCGACTGAGCTGCACAGCGTGAGCAGGAGAGCGGAGGCGCGAGAGCGAGTGCGAGAGGAGCCCTAACGTACGGGGACGATAGGGGGTCTACTTGTACACGTCCGCTCGAGAGCGGCGCATGAAGCTAATACCAGGGGTATGAAAGTCCTCAGTAGCTTGCTTTTACGGTTGATACTATTGCCATCTCATAGTCAGCTAAAGTACTATTTTCCCCAATATTTTTACACATTTTATTATAAGATGGCGCCACTGCTGGTATTCATTATTTATACTATGCCTAAATCATGCTATCGAAGTTTTAAAATACAGCGGTATATATACAAAATAATTATATCAGTATAAACGAATAAATTTAAAGTATGCTCACCTAAAACAGTCTAAATAAAGAGTTGTTTAAAACAAATTAGGTAGGAATTATATTATACATTTCCTCTTAATTTTATTGAAATATGTACGAAATAATCCTGCACCTAGGTGATAGCGCCCTCTAGTGTAATTTTCAGTAATTTATGATCCCAACGCCATCTATAAGAGCGCTCAAGAGACTTCCCTCTTTTCGACACCTAATAATTTGTCAGAGTGGCTCATCTATACCCTATATAGTATATTATCTATGGCTAATACAAAGGGGAGACGGCATAAGCAACTGTGCACTATGATTCTAAGTAGGTCCTGACGTCATCATAGTGGGCGTGGCTTTAGTTAGTATACTGTCAGCATTCGTCCTGTGCGCTTATGTGTTGAAAAAATCGCAAATCGGTGTATTTTCGTAGTATTAAGAAGAAAAGGATGAAGTGTTGTGTTTTATTGTGTAAAAACTACTCAGATAGACGCTCTGATGTTATGGATGGCATTACATTTAATTTGTAAATAATTTTACACCTAATTTATTAAAATAGTTCTAGAAAAATCTCTTTGCGTCGGCTTTCAAATATAATTAAATATATTCGACACTAGATGGCGAAACTTTGTGTCATGTGAACTAAAACATATAAAGGTCCGTAGAGCTCAGTATTGGTAAAATAATCATACGAAGGTCCTGAAATTTGTTTTGCATTCAGACATAAAGAAATTTTAATCGCAAAATATTATTTTTATAGTTTATAATCATTTTGAGAACAGGCCGTATTCTCGTCAAGTAAACCTCATAAAAATAACAAAAAGACAGGGCCCTAATTAGAATTCAATTATTTTTCCCAGTAATCCAACTTTTAATATTAACACGTTCACTGTCCGGTTTCCAGACACAATAGTAAGACAATAGCAATGACCTATATGTAGTGCACGGGACAGTGAAAGGGTTAAAATGCAGGAAATTGTACTTAGGCTGATTTTTACGAAATGTTTAAGTTATATTTAAGTGACATTCTATATGCAAAGAATCACTTAAATACAATTTAATGTTCTTAGATTGGCATTCAAAAAGTGCATTCGTATGCCTAATTTGGAATAAAGTATTTATATTTTAATTGATTTGTAAATAAAATTATATTAATTTGTCTATTATTTGTTTTCCCTCAGAGCCCATACATAAATAATAGTCCAGCCGTTACTACGTGAAAAAATTCCACATACACAGTACATACTTAGTGTGGAATAAGCTCAAGGAGACAGAAAGAACACACAAAATTTCGCCTTTATAATATTAGTGAGATAAGTAGGATATTTAGTACCAAATTAAAAATCCTACTTAATATTGAACATAGAATATTTAGTTTCAAAGAGACTTTATTTTATGGATAAAATAAATATTTCTTGAAGGTTGACTTTCACGAGATGATAAACATATTTAAATTGTATTTAAGTGATTCTTTGCATATAGAATGTCACTTAAATATAACTTAAACATTTCGTAAAAATTAGCCAAGTACAATTTCCTTCATTTTAATATTGAATGTTGGGTTACTGGGAAAAAGAATTGAATTCTAAATGCGGCCCTGTCTTTTTGTTATTTTTTATGGGGTTTACTTGACGATAGATGGCGGCCTGTTCCCAAAATTATTATGAAAACTATAAAAATATTATTTTGGCGATTAAAATTTCTTCGTCTGAATGTATTTGCTTCATCAGATAGACGCTCCGATGCTATGGATGGCATCACATTTCATTTGTAAGTAAATTTACACCTAATTTATTAAAATAGTTCTAGAAAAATCTCTTTGCGTCGGCTTTCAAATATAATTAAATATATACCACACTAGATGGCGACACTTTGTGTCCTGTGAACTAAAAATATAAAGGTACGTAGAGCTCAGTAATGATAAAATAATCATACGAAGGTGCTGAAATTTGTTTTGCATTAAACATAAAGAAATTTTAATCGCCACAATATTATTTTTTAGTTTATAATATTTTGTGGACATGTCACCATCTACCGTCAAGGTAGCTAAGCTACATTGCAACATCGATATGGAAAGATTCGAGTAGTTTTACTATTTATCGGTAGATGTAGATAGTGTAAAGTGGGCGGGGCTTTGCATCCCCTCACCTCGCAAATTGTCACGCGTTGTTTCATAGTGAAAAATTACAACGTCTCCTCTTTGTATTTGCTTCATGGAGCGGCGGCACAAGCTGAATGTATTCTTTATCCGTGCGGACTGTATAAATACAGCTCAGCTCAATAGCACAGGCTTAACTACCCGCTATAGTAGTGCATAAGGAAATTATGAAAGATTTTGTTTTCTTTCGGCGTAATTCAAACCTAAAAGCCATTTAATTGCTTGGTGTTTTAAACAAAAATTCAAAAAATCGAATAAATTACTTTAGTCTTAGCTATTCTATTGTAATGAAATATACCAAAATAACAAGAAACCTACTGGAAAAATCAAGTTACAGTTATGTAGTTTTTGATTTTACATATTATTTTACATTTTATTTGACAGTGAGCAAGTTATTTCATTTTAAGGTAACAGAAAATATTGTTTTAGATTTTAAGAATATTTGAAATATTAAGAGAGCCTGTCCGTATGAACATTGTGCAGATGAAAATAAGGAAATTAAAAATCTAGTAGTAAATATATGGGTATTTAGATCTCTTCTAAGGATTTTGAATACATTTAAATTTCTTTTTTCTCTCTTTTTTCTTTTTTATTAAAACGTCACACCAACACTAGGATTTTCTCCTGTATCGTGGAGGCAGTTTACAAACACAAATTGCACAAGGACAAACATCCAGACCCGGAACAATTATATGTAGGCCATACAAATACTTGTTCCGTGCGGAATTCGAACCCGCGCCCCCCAGCGCAGCAACTCATTGCTAAGCCACTGCGCCACGGAGCCGTCAAATTTCTTTAAATAAATTTAAATTTATTTTTTCAACTAGCTGATACCTGCGACTTCGTCCGCGTTGCTTGATATACGAGTATCAAGAAAACACACATTACTGAACACGTAGTGCTTATAAAAATCGTTGTTTTTTAAAACTTTAATAATTTTATTATATTTAATGAAAATATCGCAATATGTTTTCATAAGTATAAGGGCCAGGTATCTAAGAAATAAAACTTAGAAAACCTAATTGAAATTTATCCTGTTAGTTTTTCCGTGATGCACACACAACTTGCACACAACTGCAAACCTCTACATTTTATTTAGGTATATAGAATAGATGTGGCTGTAGAGTAGATGTGCGTCGTTGTGAAATATTAATTTGTTGTCTATGACAGTATCAAGATATTTAACGTACTCTGTTTTTTAGCAAATAGTATATAATATTATAACCTCCTTGGCAAATAGGCATACATAAGTATCATATTAGTCTGTGGTAATAGGTCTTAAGTATACTTTCGTTAAGGTTAAGGTAAACGTACATTTATCAATACCGTACTCGCCGCACGCGCCGTACGCGCCACATTTACTGATGACCTCGTCGTACATTGGCACATACGCGCCGTATGTAAATCTTTAGTAACAAATTTTGAAGTTTCTTCTAACTACTGGTGTGAAACAATACAGTGACATTGAGCACTCAAAACCGTTCAATTCGCAACGGAAAAAAATGGTGGAACAAAAAAATAAAATACCAAGAAAAAAAATATTCTGAATTCATAATATTAATTTAAAAAGGCAGTTGTATGGAGTATAATATACGTTATATAAAGACTTATTAGATGATGATGAACGATTTTTCAGATTGCGTTCACCTTTAGAGAGACGAGGAAGATCGCGAGTTGATTAGAAAACAGCAATACAGGTATTCTCGGAATATGAGTGATCGTTTAGCTTTAGTAATCCAGTAAAGGTTGATATTATGTTATAATAGAAAAAGTAAAGTGTTATGTTGTCACTCCCATGACTGACTTGACATTGACAGAATTCTACGGGAAGCCATAAAGTAAAGAAGAAGAAGAAGAAGTAAAAGTGTAGTTATTCCAATATTTAAGAGCCCTCTTACATTTCGGCGTTTCGCAAATTTAGGTATTTTACGCACCGAGCGGGCGGCAAGCTACGCGACCAATACTTTCTTTCATATCTATTCACTCGCTCGCACTATAATACTGTGAGTCTGGCGATTAAACGATCTTGATCTTCCATAATCTTCCACACTACGGTAGTACCGAAACGATGCAGCGCCCGAATCAACTGACGCAGGTTCACCCTCGGCAAGCGCTCGCGCGTTAATGATCGCAGATGGCCGGCACAGTGAAATATATAGTACTTTTATTTAATTAATTAAAATATAAAGTAACGATTTAAAAAGTAAAAATAATAGCATAGTTTAAGCAAATGTTGATGATTATTTTGGTATAAATTTTACTTCTAAATGATGTAGAACTTCGGAAATATAGAGGCTTGTATCGAAGCTTTTTTGGTTGTTTTTTTAATTATGTCGATTTTTTTTCCTAGCGTGAAAAGCATATAAGGAAAATGTATTCAACTATTATTAAAGTGTAGGATATTTGGAAGATAAAAATATTTTTTTTTTATGGTCGATATTCAATAGAATCTACAAATTAGAGCTCCCAAATCATGTCTTCGGGAGTTTTTGCCTAAACATGCATCCGGAGATTGATTATTACTGATTAAATAAATAAGTTATCTAAAATCCGCTCCGAGCTTATTTGAGGAGAGAAAACGAAATATTTTTACCAAGTAATTGTTATTTCAAGCAATGAACGATAAACATAAAATTTCAACGAGGAAACCTTGTAATTTCGCATTTTTTTGTAATACGCTTCTTAAAGTAAGAATATTGTTGTGTAGCCAGTTGACTACTATATTCGGGCTTGTTTGCTGCAAAAATAATAAAGTGTCCGTTCTAAGGCTTTAATTTTCATTTAATTGCATTTACGCTAAGAAGACTCGGGCCTAGTATAATGTGATATAGTACATGAAAACTAACAGGCGACTCACCATTCACGTAAGATAACCCCGATACACTAGGTTCTCTTTCATAAATTGTCATAAAGAATATCTACGTTGAGATTTTCTAGTTTTGTTAATTAGTAAGGGCCCCGAGGCCGTTAAATGTTCTTTAAAAATAGTTAAATGTAATAAAGAAAACATTAAAATAAAACAAAACTAAATAGATAAAATTTATTTTTGTACGTTTTATCTATTTAGCTGTTTTTGTGAATTTGGCTGTCCTAAACCTATACTGAACCCCTATATAGGAAATGAGCTTGTTAGTTCGCGGCATTTAGTCAATTTGATGATATCAGTATATCAGTCATACCAGTGCCTGTGGTTACAATACGAAGCTTCTGTCGCCTGTCTTGAAGATGGGAGGTTTTTAAAGACTGTGGGACAAACGGCGATTGAAAAAGGAATATAGTGCATACATACATAAATACCCACGGCTGTCACCCAGTGGGGTAGGCAGAGACTACGGATTTCCACTCAGCACGAACCTGACACATCTCTCTCGCCTCCTTTACACTACGCATACATGCTCGTCGGTTAAGGGTACTCCTAATCTGGCCCATTTTCAATATATCGCCAATTTCGTCGATAAACTTTCGTCTAGGGTGTCCTTTTCGGACTCTGCTGATCACATCTCCAAAATAGATTTGCTTTGTCACTCTTTCCTCGTTCATTCTTTCTACATGACAAAACCACCCAAGCATACCTTTCTTAACCCTGGTCACAACATCATTCTGCAAACCGCACTTTTCTCTTATCACACAATTTTTCAACTTGTCATACAGATTCAGCCCTTACATACTCCTTAGGCTGACGACATGCACCCACTACGCGCACGCCACGTGCGTCAGCACCCGTGTCTAACTCGCTTTGAAATTTGTTGCATATAATTTAAGTCTTATGACAAATCAATAAATCTGAAATTGTATAAAACACGCGTGTGCAGGGTGAGATATTTTTATAAGTTTTATAGCCCTTCCATATACTTTATCTTATCCCACACCTCAATCGACTTTTATGTTGGAAATGATTATTGTTAATTATTGAAAGGAAGTAGAAGAAGAGATAGGAGAAGTGCTTGTAGATGTTAGGAAAGTATCTTTAATTAAGATTGCTAGCTGATATCTTGCCGACAAAGGCGGACAATTTTTTATAAAAGGGGGAAACGAGCAAGAACACTATGAGATTTGCAACTACATTGCCAACCTTTTAAAAAGATGAAGCCTTTGTTTTAAAGGTCCCTAAATCGTTTTAGTCCGGAAGACTTACCACACTTACCCTATATCAAGTCGTATCTATTTATTAAATTTAAATATCTGATATTGAATCTATATCTACATATCGGTTAGTATCTACGTTATTTTGTAACACTGTTAGGAAGTCAGTATTTAGTATCACACAGTGATACACGATTTTTTATGGATTTGGTTTGCTTCAATTTATAGACATATTGTAATATCTAAGTATTGGTTAATATCTATGATACTCTGAAACGAATATATGTTACAACGAAGTCAACGTAGATATTGTATATATCTTTTACTCAATTTCAATACCTCGCATTAAGTGCATCATATCACAGATATTTTACGTTATTATTCCTTCGAGTTCGATGTTAAATGTTTTGTGAATTGACACTGTACTGCAGCGGTATCTGAATATCTGATACATAGTTATTCTGTCGCACGATATACAGATATTGGATCGGTACTCTAGCGATATATAGATATTGTATCTATGCACGATTTGTATCCCCTACTCCTAGGTTAAAGTGGACTAGATATTGTCGTTTCCAATCCAAGACTTCAAAGACTTGACTTTAGACACATTGTTCCGGCACTCGTTGATGTTTCAGAGAAATATTGATACGGTTGCTATAAAAAGCAATACAAGTGCTGCCGCATAGCAAACAATGTAACCGGTTTGCAACATATATTGATTTGCATAGGGGTAGGTTATATCATTTACTTTCTGTGATGTTGGTGCAGTTAGCCTATACGTGTCTTACAGCTTCATCTGACACAGGGCTCGCGGTCTCAAAGGCCGCAAGTTATTTAAAAAGGTAAAGGCAATGAAGAGGAAGATGAGGATGATGTTGGTCTACGATTTGGTATTGTTACCAATCATCATGTCTCCTCTGTTGAGGTTTGTTTGAGCAATCTAACCGCTATCCGAGTGGGAGTATGTGGACCTGCCTCTGACTGTTTAGCTCCTGTCGGTCGATATTTTGGGCGGTGAGAACCGCCCAGGTATGCGGGTGTACGGTGTGTACGCGGTATGTGGTATGTGCTGCTACGCGTCATGCCCACCTACGAGTGCGACGCGCCCCATCCATTATCATACTTGTGCTTGTCCCATTTGGTGTGGGTGTAGTGTCAATGTTGAATGTGCCTGCGACATTGAGGTCGACGGGGTTGAGCGACCGTGGTTGTTCTATAAGTACGTTATGCGGTCTACGGAGAGTTCGCGCGACTTTTGGTATTTTGACGTAGTTGGCTGCGTTTTCCACTAGCGCTTTCGGCGCTATCAAAGTAGCGCTGAGACATCTTCAAGTATTCTGAGATAGTGGGAATTTGGCAATTATTGTGCAGATCCGAATTCCGTTGATACCACCTTGCTCCGGTGGCCTTTCGGATAAAAAAGTTTTAATTTCTATAGTTCATTTAGATGGGTCCTATACGTATGGGCGAAGGCTACACTTGCGAATGACATAATAGGTTTAACGCAGGTTTTGTACAGGTGGAGTTTGTGTCTTAGCAACAACTTACTCTTCCTGTTAACAAGAAGGTAGAGACGGCCAATGATTGTCTTGGCTCTGTTACGAACTACACTTATGTGTTTCGCGAAATTCATGCGGACGTCGAACGTGACTCCTAGATATTTGGCCGAATCTTATTTCTTTATTATAAGGAAATAATATCTAGCTTTGCTTTTAGTCGTTGAATATTTTTTTGCATTAAATTCCGTTGAAAGTATATTGCAACACTTTTTTCGGGATTCACTTCGATTCTCCATTGGCGGAACCATTCGTCTAAGCGATTGGTAGCTTTTTGGAGTTTCAAAGTGGGAACTATTCCTATAATCTGATACAAAGAGTGCCGTATCGTCGGCGAAGAGAGCTGTGTTTACCACTGGGTCCTTAGAGGTATCCCTCGTGAAGAGTGTGAAGGGGAGTGGAGAAAGGACAGAGCATTGTGGGACCCCGGCCTTTAGAAAACATTTCGTGGAATGGGTTCCCTCTACTCGATAGCGAAAGGAGCGATTTGTAAGGAATGCTCGGATGATGCACGAGCCAGTCCAGCACCTTTAGTTTATACAGCTTGTAAAGCAAGCCATCGTGCCGGAACTTATCAAATGCCTTTGCGATATCGAAGAAGAGGGCCCTGGTGTTTCGAGACCTTTTCTTTTTTGGTTGGTGATTAAAGCCAGACGGAAAATATTCTGATAGGTGATGAATTTGGCGAGTTTACGAGTGTTCGGCTGTAAAACGAAACTGCTCGTCGGTGAGATGTTTGTTAATTACAGTGAAGTCACGGAGGCGCTATAGAATGATGCGCTCGTATAATTTACCCAATGTGTTGAGTAGACTGTATATATGTAATGTGACCTGTAGCTGGTGGGTCGATTACGCGGTGTCCTTGGTTTTGATATCCCTATCCAAGTAGCACACGAGCAATATAAGCAGACACTGTATCGCTCTCTTCATTTATAATGCACCTGCACTCACCAAGGGAAACGCAGAGGTGTACCTCTACTTCACGCTAGTATTCTGTGAGGTCGTGGTACCACCCCGGTCCGAGCCGGCCCATCCGTGTGACAGTTAACCCCAAATAACACGCGGGCGAAGTCGCGGGGAACAGCTAGTATTTTTATATGATGCACATTTGCTCTTAATCATTATTTTATGTACCTTTCTAAGATTAACCTCCAAGTTTAAAGTTTACCAAATTTTTTTTAAATTTTAAATGGGAAATTTAGGCTAGGAAAGGAACTCAAACGGCATGTAATATCAATGACGTGTACGTGCGTTTAAAATCGCTTTCGTTCAAGAAATTATGATACCACAAATGAGCCTCGTAGCCGTCCAAAGAAGATAGTTCATAATGACGACCTGAAGGCTATAGAGGAAGCAGATTCATCTCAAACCACAATTGAGCGTCGGCTCTTGATGTAATTGTTAACTGTACCTGTTAGTATATTAGTTCTAAACGGTAAGCAACCCTTTAATGTCACGTCTAACTCTACAACAATACCATTGACTACACTGCCTATATCTCTATGTGGCACCAACCGTCTTAGCAACTTTCTAAGGAATCAAATATTTCAAGGAAATGTTACGTCCGCTACAAATGTAAAACCAGGTGTCGGGCCAATTGATCTGTAAATCTCATATATAAGGGCTATGTATGTATGTAACTTTACTTTCTCGCCGCCACATGGGCGGCTAAACACGCGCGCCGTGACATAGTACTTTATTGAATCACTCGGAACAGCTACTTGCTTTTGACCCAGTAATTCCACATCTGACATCGCTAAGTAGTCGATTATTTGATTATTGGCAGTGTGCGACGAGGCGATGTCGTGGTGAAGGAGGATCCTAAGTAAGTATGTCGAACACAGCATTTGAGTCACCTCCGTAAAATCTTTGAACCATTTCATGACACCAATCAACATGACGGAGTTTTTGGGCCTCTGCCAAATTATGAGGTATCCACCGGGCACAAAGCTTCCTGACCGCTAAATGTTCATCGAGGATTTTTTTGCACTTGACTCATACCGATGCGTATATTTGTCCGAATCTGCTGATAAGTCACTCTTTTATCAGTCTCTATCATACGCCGCACAACACTGATGTTATCTTCAGTCATCGCCGTAAAAGGCCGTCCCTCACGCAGGCCATCGGTGAGATTAGTGCGACCATGTTTAAACTCATTAAACCAGTTGTAAACAGTGGCACGAGATGGGGCTTTATCGTGAAAGGCCTATCGAAGTCTATCATACCTTTCTTGTTGACTTAAATGATATCGAAAGTAATAAAAAATCATTGTACGAAAATTTTCTTGCGTTAAATTCATGCTGACGTGACAGACAATTTTCAATTTGCCGCCAAATCGTAAACTAATGACAAATTAATAAAATACATACAAAATAATATGAGGAAAGAGTTCCATTTTCAAAATTTGAACTTATTTTTTTATTATATCGTTTACAAGTGGCCAGTTCTAAAAACTTTCAGTGTCGCCTTCGTATATAACACTATATATATATCTTGGAAATTTTAATCAGTCACTGTAGCGTCTAAGAATGTTTAGAGCCTTACTGTACAAACACTTCAGCACTTCGATATACCGACAGTCAATTTGGCACCGCTGAAGGGACTGCAGCACCGCCCAAATTTCGACGGAATCAAAGGTTTTCTCATAGTCCACATACGCAAAACAAAGTGGCAGATTGTACTCTTCGGTCTTCTGTACAATTTATCTAAGGGTATGTATGTGACCTATGGTACTAAAGCTCTTTGGGAACCGGCTTGTTCGGGAGGGTGGAAGTCGTCGAGTCTGTATGCGAGACGATTCGTAATGACCCTCGAAAACGTAGACGCGGTTCAGAAAGGAAATGTAGTTCTTCAAAAAAACATTGTCGCCTTTCTTAAAGGACAAAACCACCGTACTTCTGCTCCACGTCTCCGGTGTAGTGCCACCATGGAGGACGGAATTAAAGAGCTTCTGAAGGACTTCAAGTACCGGTTTCCCACCCGCTTTCAGAAGCTGCGCTATAATTCCATTCTCACCTGGGTCCTTGCCGTTTTTAACGTGCTGGAGAGCCATTCTAATCTCGCTCATACTGACGTCCCTCTTTCTCCATGAAGTCGGCCAGCTGCTGGCCCCTTGGGTTCCGTTTCCCTATTCCGAATTTCCCAACCTTCAGCTCACCGTTTTCTCTTGTGTCTCAGTTTTGCGTTGAAGTCTCCCATTTACACCGATAATGGATTTTGAGATATCCTCATACATTTCTTCCACCTCTTCATCGGGATGTGCCGAGGTTGGTGCGTAAACCTCTATAACCTTTCAGGAATATCGTTTGGTGATTCTGAGTATAAGGTTCTATAACCTTTCAGGAATATCGTTTGGTGATTCTGAGTATAAGGTACGCAAACCTCGGCGTCAAACTCTCAATCTTTACTAAGTTGTTCACGAGAAACCTGTGGACGATGAATCCGACACCTACTTGGGACAGATGGTCGGTGTCTCGATGACAGAACAAGTTGCCGGATTCGAGAATTATCGTGTCCTCCCCCTCTCTTTGGACCTCAGATAATCCTATAATATCCCAGCAACTTGACTATCTCTTCTCCCAGCTCCAGGGTCTTCTCGTCAGTCCTCAGGGTGTGTGTGTTGTATGTTGCTAGGTTGAGTCATCTTAGGTGGCAACCGAACCTCCACGGGAAATTATTAGCACCCCCTGCTCCGTAGTTACCATGGTCGCTACCGTAGCCAGGAATAGCGGAGGCGCTGGGGAATGGGGGCCGTCTTTTTGTAACTCTCGTCATGTGGGGTATATTGCTATAGTTGCCACGCTTGGCGAGCGGGTTGGTAGCCGTAGATTTTTTATTGTAATTTACTGTTATCAGAAAGATGCTGCTGCCCATCTTCTGACTCAATTTTCCTCTGTCGCCTCTTACGACACCCACGGGAAGATATGGGTTAGTGGATATTCTTACCCGCCACTACACAGGGGACACTTTACACTTAACACTTTTTATAATGAACATAAATTACGAACTCTTCATTTCTTTTCTGCAACTCCATCTCCCAATTGTCCTCCGTTTGTTTTAAGTCAATTTACTTTGATGTTAAGAAGATGTCCATCTCTTTAAATCCTGCCGATAACATTGATATTAATCGTAACATGATTGTCCCTCTCCTAGATGTTATCACTCCTGTTATAACTTACATATTTAATGAATGTGTCTCCTTTCCTAAATTCCTTGAAACCTGGATGTGCGCAATTATTACGAGTATAGAGTAGAAATCTAATCAATTAACTACTTGGATTTCCATCCAATCTTGATTTTACCTTTCTTGTCTAAAGTCCTTGAAGAACTCATTTCCGAACAGCTAAATCTTTTCCTCAATAGGCACAATGTGTTTAATCAATTACAATCTAGTTTAGTACGGCTACTGCTCTTATCTATGTTACTGATGACATTCTTTGGGGTTTGGACAATAAACAGCTTACAGTCATGACGTCCTTGGATTTGAGTAATGCTTCAAAAACAGTTGACTTCGTCATACTTTTGAGTCAGTTGTATTCCCTTAACTTACTACTTCATGATGTTCCGCTCCAGCGCACCGCTTCCTAAGGTTTTACTTACCGGCGCCCGGGGATAAAACGTGATTTTGATTATTATAGGTATAACCCACAAAATTATTGTACGTGGTAGAGCCATGCTGCAGCTATATTAATAGTAAAGTTGTAACATGAATGGGTCGGCTCGACCGGGGAAGGACCACTTTCTCTCAGAATACCAGCGTAAAATAGCAGCTTAACACTGCTGTGTTTCGTATTGTGAGTGTAAAGAACCGGAGACCCTTTTTAATGAAAAAGAGGCATTCAATCTTAGTCCTCACGGGTGACAACGCATCTGCATTTTGATACTTTTTTGAGGATAGATGTTGTTCGTGGAGTTTTTATATGTTTTATTTTTATTTTAATTTTTTAAATAATTATAAAGAATAAAAAAGACAGATGTCACGAATATTGGAGAAACAAGAGAATGTTTTTCTGTAAATGTATATATAGCGTTTTTCTCTTAAATTGTATCACTTCATTTAATTTTGTTATGCAAGTACGATATTATAATTTATATATTACGAAGACGAAGATTTTTATTTAAAAACTGCATCCTAACTACCACACGTTCTGCGCGTGAACATTGGTGACCCTGCGACGTGATTATCCAATGAAGAAGTAATATGAAGAAGTAAGCTTTGTACAAGCCAACACAAATTGTAATTGCTGAGAGAACCTGCAACGAGAGCCAGCTGCACAGCAACAAAATCAGGGAAGTGTCCACTCCTATAACACTTTTATAACCTACTTATCCTGTGCGTCCTTCTCACAACTTGACTTTAGGTTGCCGGCCGGCCATTTCTTTATATATCGCAGTGAACCTAATTTTCATGTCTTATTTATCTAAGGCTCTTCATTGCATAAATAAAAGTTTCATCGGTAAATTACAACAAAATTGTTCAAGGCCAATTAATTTTACTTACTACAATTAATAAGCTAAAACCTTCGAATAATAACACCTAGAACGATAGTTCCCTACAAAGCGGACGTTCAAAAGTGGGGCAAGAACAAAATCTATGTGTGCGTTATCAACTTGTATTTACGCTAGACGAAACACAAACAAGTGAAGAAATAATGTGGCCAATAAATTAAATTTTCCCGAAAAGTAAGGAAGTTGAAACTATATTGGACTAATAGTTACAACGTAACGTATGACACACAAATGTGAAAATAAGTTTGTTTGAATTCTATTATCGAAGTGTAGCCCGCTAAATTCAAAATATTTCTGAATAGGATATTTGCCTATCTAGCCAAGTGAGATACTTTTATGAACCATATAAATGTGATTGCATCATATTTTTCTTTGTAACTGTATAGAGACGTTTAATTATATGACTAATGCAAGTTCGATACACACCCGCCCGATGCCTGACACACGACTGTTCGATGAACGATTGACCGTATTCAGTATCTATTATTCAGTTTGTTTTTAACAATTTTTTTTACCTCACTGCATGCACAATGTAAGCTACAATACAAAAAAACACAAGAAAATTTTAATTTTGGTAGGTTTTACACAGTCCTCACGGATGACAACGCATCTCTTTATTGAGGATAGTTGTACATGTATAGGGTCACAGCATCACTCCATCAGGTGGACCGTGTGTTCGTATGTCACCGTATCCTATAAAAAATGTAAAGAACAAATTTTTGTATTTTATTGGGCTTCCAACTGCTTTCATTTCAATTGTGTCTGATGTTTACTGTCTCACAAGCTGCAATGATCGGATCAGAAAGAAACATAAAACGAAAACCAAACATGCATTTATTATCAGACCATATAAAAAGTTTCCTTAAAATTCATCAACCATATTTTTTAATTTTTTTTAAAAACGTTTCCCCCACACTGGGATTTTCTCCTGTATCGTGGAGGCAGCTTACAAACATAAATTGCACGAGGACAAACATCCAGATCCGGAACAATGATTTGTAGGACATATAAATACTTGTTCCGTGCGGGATTCTAACCTACGGCTCCCAGCGCAACAACTCATTGCTAAGCCACTGCGCCACGGAGCCGTCGATAAATAAAAACAATGCGTTGCATTTTTTCAATGTTGGCAGCCCCCGTAGTAATACGTTGTCAAGTTGCGTTACGCACTCTATTTAATGAGGGCTAATAATCTTCCACTCACCAGATGTCGCTAGTTGTGACTGAGGTAAAGTTTTATGTAACATAGTGTCAGTTTATTGAGAAATTCGTTTTAAATGATAGTTTATCATTATCTAGAATATTATATTATTACACAACATAATGTGTCAGAGGTTTGATTTTTTAATTTTTTGCTCTTTTTAACTCTTTTTTAAAAAAATCGGCTTTTAGTTATATTTTATAATTTGGTTTATTCATTTCTAATGTAATTAATATAAAATATAACTAATAATACAGAAAGAAACCTTAAATATTACATTTTCTTAAGAAATTGTCATCCCCGCTATGAAATCTCTCAAATATTTTATTACCTCACTGTAAAGTGGCGCCGCCCTGGTGGCAGAAAAAGTCATGGATGCCCTCATTCCTTTTGACGTGTTTTAGTATTAATTAAAAAAGGTGGGAGAATTTTTCTTTCACTTTGGCAACATTTCCATATAATGTAATATGTCAGTTTTTAAAAATTCATATTTATTTTTGATGAATGTTTTACGTAAAAATATAAGTTTAAAAGCATTAGTTACTCGTGAAATGTAATGTTATTATGTTTCTTGTGTTTCTCTGATGTATTGACATCCGTTCACTGCATAAAACGTCATTTTTAATTAAAATTTCGGGAGCTGTTGCCAACACGATACGACTTTGAGCACTAACGGACCGAGTGTTGAACTAAGCCATACTGGCTTAGTTTGAGTTGCCTCACAATACGGACGCGGATTCGGCTTCTAGGTGTTATTATTCTAAGGCTAAAACTAAATCTACCAAAACTTTCTTTACGCACACATGGCGTACCTTGCAAAGAATTGTAAATCACCATCAAATTTGGTTAAGTTATACTAATATTTCATAAGATAATATATTATTTTATATATCAATTTGAATTTTAGGCTCAAAATACTTTTTCCATACTAAGCTACTTAAAACTAAGCCTAATAACTTCTTAAGCTACTACTACTACTCACCTGTTGCTGCAGGGGACTGTCTCCTGCTGCTACACTCCTCTTCTCTTCACATCCTCCGACCGTGGACCGCTGCTGCGCCGCGCTTTAGTCGCAAGTTACGGTTATTTTATGCCTTTAATTTGCAAGTCATCTTAGCAAATTCTTAGGAATTTCAACTTTTCATACTCACTTACTAATATTCAAGTAATTTTACGGATTAAGCATTTACCTATCTTGATTTTTAATTTGTTTCCTTCATTTTTCTTCACAATGCCTAAAAAGGGTACAAATATGGATGAGCTCATAACTAAACGGGATAACGTTGAGCAAAGAGTAAAGTTATTTAAACATTTTGTAAATGATTTAATTGAAGTTAAGAATCCTACACAAAGTCAAATTACTGAGCTCTTTGTACGGTTAGAAAAATTTGAAAGTTTATTTAAATATTTTAACGACTTGCAGACGGAAATTGAGGTTCGTGATACCTACCAGTTTGAAGTAAGGGAGGAATTGGAACGTATCTTTTATACGCCTATGATATTGGCTAAGGATTTATTATCATCATTTAAAAAAGATAGATATCATTCTTTCTCTCAGGCCACCCTAATCTTAAGATTCAGCCAGGGCTTCGCTTACCAGAAATTAAAATTGCCCATTTTGATGGCAGCTATTATAAATGGCTTGAATTTAAGGAAATGTATGTCTCCTTAATACATGATAATGAAACTACAAATTTTATACATAAATTTCACAATCTTTCATCTTACCTGCAAGATGAGGCAGTCCAAGTTATTAGTAATTTGGAAGTAACTGAATGTAACTACAATGTGGCTTGGGCCCTCCTCTGCGAGAGATATGACAATAAAAAACAGCTGGTCTCCACAACACATGAATGCACTATTTAATATGCCTCCTATTTGTCAGACAGCTAAGTCTTTGCGTAACACTGTGGGTCATGTTTCAAAAAATCTTAGAGCCCTTAACACTTTAGGTGTTCCCACTACTAATTGGGATCCAATAATCATTCATATGATTGTCCCTAAACTTGATAGCAATTCTAGACTAAAATGGGAAGAATATAAATCTTCATTAAATTGTGATTTACCTTCGTTAGATAATTTCTTTAAATTTTTGAAGGCTCGAGCTGATATTCTCGAAAGTGTAAATAATATTAAACTGGAAAAAGTAGGAGCATTCAACAATTTTAAGCAACAGAAATTACCCGTAAAATCTCTTGCAATTTCAATGGAACCCAGCTCGTCTATGTGTGGTATCTCGTCATCTACTGCGAGCGCTGCCAGTGGATCGGCGGGTGCGGCGGCGTCGTGCGTATACAGCGGCAGGTCGCACCGCGTCTACGGCTGCTCTCCTTTTTTGTCCAAATCTATCGAGGATCGTATCACCGAGGCGGCCAGGTTGAAATTATGCTTAAATTGCCTACGTAAGGGACACCCTACGCGGCTATGCAGCTTAGGCCCTTGTTTTACTTGTAAGCGGCGACACAATACGCTTTTACACCGCGAGGTTCCTCAGGCAAGCAATGCATCCGTAAATATGACTGCAAAAAAGACTGAGCCAGCAAATGAAACCCCTGAGGTCATTGATACTACAGTCAATGTTTCGGTACAGTCCGTTTCTAGTAACAACCACGTCTTGCTATCCCCTGCCCTTGTAGATGTGTACAATGCCATTACTAACAAGTATGAGACGGCGCGCGCCTTATTAGACAGTGGCAGTCAGGCTTCCATACTAACTGAAAATTTGAAACGGAAACTTTGCTTGCCCACTGAACAAACAAACACAAATATAGTAGGCGTAGGTGACAAACAACTTACCTCAGGCGTCAAGCGTTGCTCCATCCGAATAAAAAAAAATAATTTTAATTTTGTAATGGATCTGTGTTGTCTGTATCAAATAAATTATTATTATTATCGGAAAAGCTTAAATTTGCTCAACCTTTTTGAAAAAGTTGGTAATAATTGTATTCACGGGCCTTTAGCCAAGTAAATAACAGTGTGTGGTGTGTGTTTGTTGTAGATGTAGGGATTGTTGGACTTTAAACTATTTCATTTTCCTCCAACTGCAGGAACTTTCTCACTATCCTGCAAGTATTTAAAATTGCGGCTTTTTGTAGGGTTATATATGTGTTTTCTGTTAATTCTATAAGTTTTAGGTTATTGAAAATGTTATTTGGGACGACTCCAGTGGTTGAGATGACTATGGGCACGATATATGCTTTTTCTTGCTTCCATATTCTTCCAATTTCTTCTTTTAAGTCAGCATATTTACAAATTTTCTCAGCTATTGTTTTTTGAATGTTATGCGTATTGGGTACCGCAATATCTATTAAGTACGTGGTTTTGTTATTTTTATCTTGTAGAGTAATGTCTGGTCTATTGTAATGAATGGTTTTGTCAGTAAGTATAGCTCGGTCGTAGTAAAGTTTATGTGAGGCATTTTCTAAAACTGTTTGTGGTGTGTATTTGTAGTACGGGATGTTTGTGTTTTGAATAAGTTTATGTTTGAGTGCCAATTTTTGATGTATGATGTTTGCGAGCTGATTATGTCTGTGAGTGTAATCTGTCTGTGTGAGGCTTGTACATGCTCCGGTTATGTGTTGTATTGTTTCCGGTTGACTGTTGCACTTGCGGCATTTATCGTTTGTGACTGTGGGATCTTTGATAATGTATTTTTTATAGTTTTTTGTGTTAATTACCTGGTCCTGTATTGCTATTAAAAATCCTTCTGTTTCTGGGAACAGGCTACCTTTTTTAAGCCACATGTTGGACGCTTTTGTGTTTATGTGGGGTTGGCTTATGTCGTGTGGGTGTCGCCCGTGTAGTACTTTTTTCTTCCAATTTTCTATTTTCTTTTTCTGCGGATCACTATTGTTTGGGTTTAATAGGCCTGTTTGTTCGTCAAGGTTTAGTGGTGTGTAGTTTTTGTCGTTGTGGGTTATAGCTTTGTGTATTTCACTTGTTTGCGATTTGTTATGAAAGAATGTTTTCAAGCCGTACATCTGCTTCTGCCATAGGTGATGAATATCTATTAAACCTCTACCTCCATCTTGTCTCTTGATTGTGAGCCGTTCTATTGCAGACTTTGGGTGTAGGTTGTTGTGTTTTGTCAGTGTGGTACGTGTCATTCGTTCTATATGTTCTATATCCGTTTGGCTCCATTTTATGATTCCAAATGAATATGTTAGAATAGGGATCGCATAAGTGTTAAGAGCTTTTATTTGGTTTTTTCCTGAGAGCTGGGTTTTACATATGGCGTTAATTCTCTTTTTATATTCTAGAGTAATTGTGTTCTTTATAGATGTATGGTCTAGTCCTTTAAGTTGTTGGAATCCCAAGTATTTGTATAAATCGGTTGGCTCCATCGCTGTTATTTTATCTATGTCATCAACTGCATAGTCACCAGGCTGGATCTTGCCCTTTACTAAATGAATAGTTTTACATTTATCCAGTCCACATTGCATATTTATGTCCTTGCTAAATTCTGTGGTGATTTTTATTAAAGTTTTCATTTCTTTTTCTGTCCGTGCATATAGTTTAATATCGTCCATATATATAAGATGCGAAATTATTGATTCACCGCTATTGTGTTTAAGTCTGTACCCAGCCTGTTTACCATGCAGCTGGTAAGATAGTGGATTCAGTGCGAGGCAGAACCACAGGGGGCTCAAGGAGTCACCTTGATAGATACCTTTCTTGATGGCTATTTGTCTTGTTTTGATGCAGTTATTTCGGGTGCTTAGTTGCAGTGTGGTTTTCCAGTGTGTCATGATGTTACGTAAAAAGTCTATTATTGCAGGGTTAATCTTGTATATTTCCAGTATTCGTATCAGCCAAGAATGTGGGATGCTGTCAAAAGCTTTTTTATAGTCTATGTATGTACATTGTAAATTTCTGTTTCTTGCAGTAGCTTGTTTTAGGATGGTTGAATCTATAATGAGTTGCTCCTTACATCCCATGTGGCCCCGTCTGCACCCTTTCTGCTCTTCGGCAAGTATGTTGTGTCGTTCTATATGTAGGTTAATTTTCCTCGCAATTGCTGCTGTCAAAATTTTGTAGATAGTTGGTAAGCATGTGATTGGTCGATATTGGGCCGGTTGTGTGGAATAATTACCCTTTGGTAGCATGTATGTTATACCTGTAGCAATGAATTCGGATATGTTCTGTTTTGAAAAAATGATGTCTGATAGGTTTTTGGCTATAGTCTTATGTAGGCATGTTAATTTTTTAAACCAGTAGTTATGCACTTTATCGATACCCGGAGATTTCCAGTTATGTAATCTTTCTGTAATATTTCGGATCTCATCTTCTGTTATCTCAGTAAACTCCATTTCTTCTATTGTACTCCATCTCTGTTCTTCTTCAGTTATCCAGATGGCATTCTCATTATGTCGTACCTGTTGTTCCCATATACCAGACCAAAATTCGTCTAACTGTTCTGCTGTTGGAGTATCTACATTCCTGATTTCTGCGTCAGTCTGTGGATTCCCTAAGTTTCTATAAAACAGTTTTTCATTAGTGGCAAATATGATATTATCGTTCTTCCGTTGTTGTGCTCTTTTGTATCGTTTGAGTCTGTGAGCTTTGAGTGCTAACTTCTGTTTTAATGTGTCCAAGAACTCTTCAGGTTTACTGTTAGTATTTTCGTGTCTTGTATGTATGGTTGTGTTTCTAAATATAATTTCAACTCTGTCAACTACTTTCTTAGATCTATTGTTGTTGATGTACTGAGTAAGTTTTCCTATATCTTCTCTCAATTTTGTAATATCTTTTTCTAATCTTTGTTGCCATGGTGGTCGATTTTCTTTCTTACGTCTTGTGTTTTCCGTGATTTTGTATTTTAATTCCTCCGAGATGACAATCGCAGTGCAATGTATTAAGGTGTGTATATCTTTTAGTTGTGTGTCTGGTGAGATGTATTCTTTAAGAATATCACGATTAAATAGGTATATAAGTTCATTAAGCTTGGGGCAATATTTCAGTTTGGGTAATTTTGGCCTAGCTGTTGGGTCCATTCCTGAGTACAGTGTTAAAGTTGTTCTGAATTTGTCTTTTATTTGTTGGACATGTGTTTTGGAGGCATTATTGGTGTTAACGAATGTCTCAAGGTCGTTTTCTATTAATAGGGTTATTGATTCTGTTTGTGTCGATGTATGTGTGGTCTGTGAATGTTGGTTAGTTGAAATGAATGGTTGTGTTTGTGAGGGTAACATTGATTGGATGGTTGAAGGTGTGAGTTCAACTGTGGCTTGTCCTTCGTTGGTGTTGTAAACTTCTTCTTCCTCTTGTAGTTGTTTTCGTACTTGTTCTTTTAGTCGTTCAAGGACATCTTGAGATAAAAGCTTATTCCGTTCTATTACTCTTTTCTGGTCAGAAATTCTTTGTAATGACACATTCACATCAGGATATTTTAGTAAGAAACGTTCGTGCAGTTTTTTCCTATATATGGTTAGATCGGTCTCTAGTTTTGTTACATAGTAGTAGGTGCGCATGATAAATAGGTTTACTTCGTTGCTCCATTTCATCCGCACCCTAGTTTTACCGGCCTTGGTGGACGCAGGTAAAAAGGCATTTGCCTCCCGCGCATCATCCAGGGCTGGCTGACTGTACCGAGGGACTGTATGATACGGTACTCGGGCTAAAAGGTTCATATGGGCTATTGCTTCTACTGTCCGTGTTTCTGTCCAGTCCGGCGTTGTCGGCTGTAGCATTTTCGGGTTGTGAATCCCCGGTGGGAACCCACCTGCTCAACTCCTCACCGCTGACGGATCGTCTACTGAAACACCCAGCGTTAGCTCCAGGTGTGCCCCGGCGATTGCCCCCGGGAAGCGGCCCTCTCAGTTTACTTTTTGATCTGGTCTCCATTTTTAATGGGTTACCAGGGCCACGTTAGCCACGCCTGTAATTTCTCATCGTGTGTCCGCCCCCCACGTGATCTGATGGTCGATCTGGACGTGTGGTTGGATTTTAGGGGGCTTATTATTATTATTTAGTCTAAATCTAATAACTACACATTTACTTTATCTTGCTTAGTGCTACCTAAAATATCTGGCGATCTACCTCATGTCCAACTTGATATATCTCAATTAAACTTACCTATGAATCAGGGGCGTTGCTACCGCCGTATCAGTCGTATCAATGATACGGGGCCCCCGGGCTACAGGGGCCCCGAACCAGTGCCGGCCTGAGGCAAGTTTTAGGATGGAGCGAGACCCAATTATGGCGCCCTCTTTGCTTACCCCTAATATATACCAGTTGTACGTACACATGCAAGCATGAAACTGGGAAGATCTCGACAACATCTTAAGTAAAATGAATACCGTCGTGGCAGCAACGTGGCACAAGCGGCACGCAACATCAACGATGTTTACGGAGCGAATACTACAAACTAACATACCGCCTGTTATTGGTTTGCCCGCTTCCGTTCTGGAAATATCGACCTGAAAAATTAACTCATGGATCGTCGGAAAACTTTGGTTGAATTAAAATGACGAATTAAAGGCGATTCTGGAAGTTGATGATACTCAATATACGGTTGAATTAGCAGCGGCTTTCCACGTTAGCATCAAAACAATATTGGTCCATTTGCGTCAAATTGGCAAGGTAAAAAAGCTTAACATATGGACGCCCCACGAACTTAATCATCGCCATCGCGAAGTACGCATCGAGACGTGCTTTGCACTGCTTAACAGGCACACAAACGAAGGAATTATCAACCGCATTGTTATATGCAACGAAAAATGGATTCTGTTTGACAATCGTTAGTACTCAGCAAGTTGGTTGGATCTCCTCCCCCCCGGACTTTTGTGACGAATAGACGTGTTTTTGTAATCCTTTTTATTAAAATTACAAATAAATTAAAAAATAATTTAAAGTAAATAATAGGAAATCAGCACTAGTAAGAGATTAATTTGTTTCGCTGCTGTTGGTGAAACATAATATACACGAAGGAATATTAGTACTATAAACGGAGTACAGTTGCGAGGGGTCAACATAAAGTGGTGACCATAGTATTTGTACTGAATCGTCGATCGTCGTCAAAAAAGTAAGACCTCTGAACGTGATATTGATCTGTCGTCTTAATTCAAGTAAGTACGCATTTCTGTTGTCCTAGTACTTTGTCAAAGGTAATAAATATGCCGCTTAAACGTACTCCACCGCACTTGCCTTCGTCCCGCGAAAAGTCAGAAACTGCGGATAAACAGACTAATGATGATGCAGAAAGATCTTTATTTCATAGTAGCTCGGAATTAAGAGTATTGGATACGATGCTACACTATGATTCCGAGCCTGACCTGCGCCTACCACAGAATGCTGCAGAGAGAAAGAAAAGAAAGCGTGATGAAGATGATAACACAGTTATGTCCACGTTAAAGCAAATGTTTGACTCGCTTTTAAAAGAACAAAATAAGCGTTTCCATGATCTTCATATCTCTGTGAATTGCATAAAAGATCAAAATGCCGAGCTTTCAAAATCGGTTGAAGTGATGTCAAGTAAATATGACGAGTTTTTAACTAGAATTGAAAACCTAGAGGCCGAAAGAAAGAAAGATAAGAAGTACGTTAACCTTTTGGAGGAAAAAATTGACATGTTGGAACGCAAAAATCGGGCAGCTGGTATTGAGATACGTAATATTCCAAATAAAAATACAGGGAAGACCGAATCTAAGGATGAGCTCGGCAACCTAGTTAAACAAATGGGAAAATCTTTGTGCATTGACATCAAAGACTCAGATATTAAGGACATATATAGAATAACTGCTAAGGACTCATCAAAACCCATTATCACTGAATTCACTTCTGTAATTATGAAAGAAAAGGTTCTCAAGGCAGTGAAATTATTTAATAAGAATAAAGAGAAAGGCGAAAAATTAAACACTGGACATTTTAACATAGACACCCCTATTAAACCTGTATTCGTTGCTGAAACGTTGACACCATTTTTTTTTTAACAGTGGTTTGACACATTTTTAACAGTGGTAGAGCCACGCGGCAGCTTTTGCTGTCGCACGGATGGGCCGGCTCGAACCGGGGTGGTACCACGACCTCACAGAAAACCAGCGTGAAGTAGAGGTTTACCTCTGCGTTTCGCTTGGTGAGTGCAGGTGGCCGGAGGCCCTTTCTACTAGAAATGAGGCATTCCATCTTAGTCCTCACGGGTGACAACGCATCTACATTTTGAATTGTAATAGAGGATAGATGTAATGTCTATGGGCCGCAGCAACCACTTACCATCAGGTGGACTGTGTGCTCGTTTGTCACCCTTATCCTATAAAAAAAAAAAAACCAAAGGCACAGAGAATATTCTTCTTGGCTCGAGCGTTTCAAACGGAACACATGTTTGCTTTTTGTTGGACATCGCGTGGTGTGGTTTATCTTCGTAAAAACGTAAACTCTCCTTTGGTGAAAGTAGAAAGTGAATCAGATCTTGAAAAATTTAAAATAACTCAATGACTAGTAGCTGTAAGTTTAACTTTCATTGTATTTTCTCCTCATAATTTTATTTTTTTACTTTTTAATCTCAATTTTTTGTACACTAAGCACACTTTCACACGACTACCCTTCATTACTTTTAGTTTTGAATACCTTGTATATTTTTATTTCTTCAAAAAATGTGTTACTTATTTTACTGTTACAAAATTTCTTTTCCTACACCGTGTAATTCTGTTGACGTATACAGATAATTTTGCCTCGTTTTCGATAATTTAAAAGATATATCTGATGATCTGGACAAATTATTTGTCACAAATGCTTTTGAGTGTGATTTGGAGGACTGCAGTAGATGTTTACCAGCTTCACAAACTTCCCTCTCAATCCTTACACAAAACATCCGCAGCATTAACTTAAACATTACTGGTTTTGAAGTTCTACTTGCAAGATTAAAAGTTAATGTGGATATTCTTATCTTGACAGAGTGTTGGCTATCGTGTACGGTTGTTATACCATCTTTAGCAGGTTATCATGTATTTTCAACTAAACATAATCCCATTCAAAATGATGGAGTGGTAGTTTATATTAAAAATGATCTAATGTCTACTGTTGAAGAGCCTCCATTTATTGATGCAAACTCGCTTCTTATAAAAGTTGGCATTGACACCGCCATCCTAGCGGTTTACCGTTCTCCCTCATACTCTTGCTTAGATCACTTTTTGGGTTCCTTGAATGACAATTTGCAAACAATAAAGGGCTTCAGCAATATTATTCTAATGGGAGATATGAATATATCTATTAATGATGATAAACCTCATAAATTTTCTGATCAATACCTAAATCTTGCTGCTTACCATTCATTGTTACCTGCGCATACTTTCATTACTCGCGAATCTAGTGGTACTTGTATTGATCATGCTCTGATAAAAACAAAATATCCAACAACCGCGATTGTACTGCAGTCGAATCTTACTGATCATAAACCGGTTATGTTATGTTTACATAAGAAACAAGTTCGTAGTTACTCTAATCACTCAATAACAAAGATAAATTATAATCAACTTGAAATAGATATCTCGAATATAGATTTTTCTCCTGTTTACGAATCACTTGATCCTGATTTTGCTCTAACCTATTTCCTGGAAACAATGATATCCACTCTAAATAAAAATTCTCAAACTGTTTCTTTAGCAAGACGTAAGAAAATTATAAAGCCTTGGATCACACCAGGTCTTTTACGCTGCATGAAAAATAGAGACAAACTGCATTATAAAGTAAGAAAATATCCAAATAATGAAATAATTAAAATTACTTATACTCGCTATAGAAATTTTTGTAACACATTGCTAAAAAAGGTAAAAAGAGCTTATGAAAAGGATCAAATAAAAGAAGCTGGAAATAACAATAAAAAAATATGGCATATAATTAAAAATATAACACACACAGCTAAAACAAAAAAATCTTTATTGAATTTATTGAAGGATGAGTCTTGTCCGTATAAGTCCGTCAATAAAATAAATGAGTATTTTATTAGTGTTGGCGTAACTTTAGCAGAAACTATAGCGAAAAATCCAAACCATAATTTTTCTAGCGCTTCTAAAGGTCCTGCTTCCGGCTCCATTAATTCTTTTGTTTTATTAGAGACTGACATTGCTGAAGTTAGTAGTTTAATTCTGAATCTTAAAGATAATTGTGCAGCTGGTTGGGATAATATTTCAAACATATTCCTAAAAAAATTCAGAAATTACTTAGTCCCGCCTCTTACATTTATTTTTAATCTTTGTTTACAAGTTGGGGTCTTTCCTAATTATTTAAAAAAGTCCATAGTTATTCCGATACATAAAGGTGGTGATGAAGATCTTATCACAAATTATAGGCCTATATCATTACTTCCTGCTATATCTAAGATCTTGGAAAAACTCATTAATATCAGACTGGTGAGATATGTGGAAAATCGTAAGTTACTTTCTGATAACCAATTTGGTTTTCGTCAGGCAAAGTCTACTTCAGATGCAGTTCATGCAGTGACTAATTTTATTGCTACGAATTTAGATAAACATAATAAATGCTTAGCCATATTTCTAGACATTGCAAAGGCGTTTGATACAGTATCGATTCCTATTTTACTAAATAAGCTTGAGTCTATAGGCATAAGAGATAATCAGTTGAATTTTTTTAAGAGTTACCTTAGCAGAGAGTTACTTAGAGTTACCTTGCAAATCGTGTTCAAGCTACAGCAATTGGAGAATATATTAGCACATATGCACCTATATCTTATGGAGTTCCACAGGGCAGCGTTCTTGGACCAACTCTATTCCTGATTTACATTAATGAACTATGTTCATTTAAACCTTTAAATGGTAATCTGATCTCCTATGCTGATGATACAGTTCTATTAATTTCAGCCATTTCCTGGCCGAAAGTTTTTGATGCTGCGCAGGATGCTTGTGACAGTGTCTCTAGATGGCTGGGGGAAAATCTTTTGACACTAAATCCTAGTAAAACAAAATACATTCCTTTTTCTATTCGGAAATTGAAAGGACTTGGAGATAAATTGCATCTTGTGGCTCACAGTTGCAATTTTGTAGATAAACATAAATGTTCCTGTCCTAAATTAGAGCGTACTAATGAAATAAAATACTTGGGGGTAATCTTAGATTGTCACTTAAATTTTAAAACGCATATTGAATTATTGAGCAAAAGAGTGCGGAAATTAATAATAATATTTAAAACACTTAGACATACTGCAGATTATAAACTCATAAAACAAATTTACTTTGCACTCTGCCAATCACTGATATCGTACTGCATTACTTCTTGGGGAGGAGCGCCAGCTTCTACTATTAAGTGTTTAGAAATTGCCCAGCGTGCAGTACTCAAAGTAAGCACTTTTCGACCTTTCTTATTCCCAACCAAACTCCTATTTGAAAATTGTGAAGTCCTTACCGTCAGACAACTGTTTATTTTAGGTATAATCTTGAAACAACACAGTGAAGTGATTTTTGATCCTCAAAAATGTATAAACTGCAGAATAGTCAGACCTTGTGAACTAAAACAGTTTCATACTTCATTTGTTCGGAGATTTTACTGTGCTTTAGGTCCATTTGTGTATAACAAAGTTAATAAAATTATTCCAGTTTACTCCCTACATATAAAGCAATGCAAAAAGAAAATAACAGCTTGGTTACTGACTCTAGGATATGATGAAACGGAAGATCTTTTGACAGTGCAGCGCTAAGTTATTATGGACAGTGCTCGAATTTCTATTGTTAGGTAACTTAAGGTATTCATTAAACTGTACTCTTCACCTTGTACACACCCTCTTACACGCGCACACACACTCATACTCACACACACACACACACACACACACACACACACACACACACACACACACACACACACACACACACATACACACACACACACACACACACACACACACACACACAGGCACGTATACTAGCACCATATACAAAAGAGGTACATTTTACACACACACACACATATATATATATATATATATATATATATATATATATATATATATATATATATATATATATATATATATATATATATATTTTAATTTCAATTTCACATTTTGTTTTATACCACATCTGTAATATAAAGAACAAAGTTTTGTAAATTTTCCATAATTTAAATAAATAATTTATGTTTATTATGTCTGGGGAGTGGCGCCATATGCTGAAATACAGGTTTTGGCCTAGTTCGGCAATGGATGCTATTTTTCATGTTATAAGATGTAATATTCCTATGTACTTTATAAATAGACATATTGTTAATTGATATATATATATGGAAATAAAGATTATTATTATTATTATTATTATCCTGATTCAGCACCTAAATAATGCCCTAAGCGAAAACTTACCCCTAGAAAAGTGTTGGTCACTGTTTGCTGGTCTAGCGCTGGTGTGATTTATCACAGCTTCTTACCAAACAGGATGAGCATTACTGAAGATGTGTACTGTGAATAACTGAACACAATGATGGAGAAGCTCACACGTCTCTAGCCAGCTTTGGTCAATCGCTCGTCTTCGCTGCTTCTGTACGGCAACGCGCGACTTCATACTGCACAACAGATGGTCTCCAAGTTACAAGAGCTGGGTTAGAAGTTCCCGTCATCCGCCGTACTCACCAGATCTTGCGCCTACAGACTTCAACTTTTTGCAGAATTTAAATAACTTTTTGGCGGGAATAAAATCAATACCCGAGAGGCAGTACAAAATATCTTTGAAGAATTTGTTGCCTCCCACGTCCAGCTGATTTTTTCAAGAAGGGCATCAATAAACTGCTACTGCATTAGCAAAGATGCATCGATTGCATGGGTGATTACTTTGATTAATAGAAATAAAAAATATAGAAAAATACTTATGCTAACTGATTTCGTAAAAAACGGCAATTTCATAGGTAAATACCTAATATTAGAGGACTGCTTTCGGGTGACCTTTATCGATATATAAAAACTTTTTCAAACACATCCTTTCTCTTGAAAGCTCCAATAGCGGTTAAGATCATGCGTTTATTATTCCTCCAACTTTGAGCATACTTTATTAAAATTTTCATCGGTTTTATTCAAATCATAGAGGAAACTATACCATTCTATTCAATAAATGCCAAGTCTCATTAATTGTAAAAAATCGTGTAAAGCATGACTCTATTTAAGTTGATGGCGGTGTCTAACATTGGATAGAAAACGTTTGTTCTGAATAACATTTCTTGATCAGGAATATATTTATATTTTTTTTCTTTATATATTTAGAGTCTAAAGTTTCCAAATTTAGGATCTTTCAAACCTTTAAAATTTCATAACTCCGAAAATTTTAACTTTATCGTAAAAAGTCATGGGACTTTTTTATTGCAATTGAAAAAAACTCGGTTTAAACAAAATGGCATGGCATTTGAGCATGGCATGGCATAATATGCTGGCATATTATCATCAGCAGGACAACTTGAAGAGAATCGCATGAAAAAACTGAGGTGGAATAGTATTGGTACTCATGCGCCGATTTCTCCTGGTCTATAAGAATATTTTCTTCTTTTTTCGTTCGCGTATTCTTTCAAATTCAGAGTTTATTTCAGCTTTTTTGGCTGTATCTTAGCTTTGTTAATCCTTCGTCTCTAGGTATACTCTATTTTGAGCATCAGTTTTGTAGCATCTGATAAATCTATGCGCTCTGCTTGCATGCATGTGCTGACAAGATTAACGTGGAATAAAACGACGTACCAAATAACTAAAGACAGCAAAAACTCGAACTTCTTAAAATTGGCTGCAAGTGATTTAGCTTCCAAACTTGCCACGGGACCAATTGTGTTGACTCTTCTTCCAAGGCACTTTTTACTTCGGCGTACTGATACCGCACCGCTTGCAAGCTGTTGACTCTACTTTCGCATCTTGTTTGACATACCTTCTTTAAAGTTAAGCTCTTCACATGTTTAGAAATAACTTCCCATCTTTTTGTTGAGTTTGTAAAAAATACAAATAAGCGCTGAAGAATGCCGCGCTCGTCTCAACAAATAAGGACATACGCACATATGTCAACTAGCCACATGTTCGAAACCAAAATATTGAAAAGCGAGAAAATTTTCAACAATAAAGTCAGGCACATGAGCAATGAAACGGAATAGAAAGTAAGCTTCTAAGGAGCGTGCAAAATTGTTACCTAAATAAGCTAAAAGATTGTATTTTACTATTATGTACGTAGCTATGCTATTATAAAAGTTTGACAAAGGCGCCTTCTGGGACTTGGCGCCTGGAGCGGCCGCTCCGTTCGCCCTATGCTAGGGTCGGCTCTGCCCCGAACGTGTGTAACCAAAAATTCCAAGGACTTCTACGGAACAGGAAAGGCTATCACTATTATTTATAGAAGCAAAGAATTAAAAAAAAGACTGAAACGTCTTCAGCTATGAATCCCGCCGAATTGTCTTCAGTTATGTTAGTATTGTTTGGCTAGCTTAGTTCCTAGGAGTATTAATTGTAAGTAATAAATTATAATCAATATATAATGTTACGGCCAGCAGCTGCTTATCCCAGGAGTAGGGTCCCCCGCGGGCCCATAGACGGAGAACCTACAAGCAGATGCTGGTCGGGCCTGCTACAGGCCAAAGGTGAAAAGTTTCTAATTACAATAAACAATTAGGGGGGAGCATTACATTCTAATAAAGGGAGCTTACGTACCTCTATCCAAGGCGACTGGTCCCTCAGGATTCGGTCAGGTCGCGTGTGGATGTATAGTGCTAGGAAAGTAAGGGTCAGTAATGTGTATCTGGGTATGGCTGGTAGTGTTATTGACCTTATTAGAACGTTACCCTCTGCAGCAGTTCGGCCCTCAGCACCTCTCCAAACTACGGTCTCCTTCCGCAGTCACTTTCTTCGCTTTCTACGACAGTTTACACAGTTACAGTTCCTTAACTCTGTCGTATGATTAACTACCTTACAGAAGCCACTAACTCTCGTTTGTTATAAGCTTAACACGCGCGACCGGATCAAAGGCCACTACCGTTCCACGTGGCAACAGTTATTTCTAGAACATCAAATGCCGCACTAGCTATTATTGTCGAATGCACTTATACAGATTCTGAGTTAGATACAATGAGTCCCGGGTGAAGCTAACAAGAAGGAATGCACGTTACGTATTCTAAAACCGTATATTTCCTAGATGCGCGTGTCGTATTCCGCTTCCGAATTCCCGACAAAAATACAGCGTGCCGCCGATCGCAGCTCTGAATTTGGACTCTTAATTTTTCTAGGGCGTTCTCGACACCTACCATTCAACACACTCGGACGTTCAATACGCACGAACTTCATCCCGTATCGCGCCGAGCCGAGTGCCATCTAACGTCGATGCTTGACATTAGCGCTTTTGCGCGAACAAACCCCCGTCCTGGACATAAGGATTTAGGTCCGCGAGCAAGCCGGTCAGCGGAACAGGGTCGCGACGGCAAGTTGCAAGAACAAATCTACAACCAAACTAGGCCACCTTACGCACCCCATCACATCTTGCAACCCTAACCAACGCCTCAAAATTACAGCCCCAACGTGGGCTAGCCGGAGGGTTGAACTGGATGCCCTTCCTGGACATTGCAGCACATAAATAAGTCCTATCCCTAGACAGAAGTCCGAGGAACCTCCTTCAAACACCAATCTGCGCTCCTATGATTAGTTCCGCAATGCGACCGGATCAGGTCTGTAAACAGCGACGCGACACGAAGCGGCCCAGAGGGACCTCCTAAGCTTCAGTGCAGAGCGCACCCCCAAATTCCCCATGAACGTCGTCTGTGGAGTGCCGAACGAAACGCACAGATAGTCCCTAGTATGAATTTTCAAACAAGTAGGCATAACCAAGCCATCCACCTATAATCATTTACCAAATGGTGCGACAGCTGATTTCCATCTGATAATCTACAAACCAGATAGCCCTTTAGGCAGGTAGTCCTATGCTCATATCTCAACAAATTTTTCAGAAGCATCAATGTTCAACTACAGAATTAATTAAGACAAAGTAATCACTGATGTACATGGTCAACTTGACAAAGTAAACAAACAATAAACGTAAGAGACCAATAAACGTAAGAGTCCTATTTCTCATTTCAAATAAATATCTTAGACAGTGCCAACAAGTGTAAACCAAAAGAGAATTGACTCTTATTCTCTTCGGCACAAATAGGGTTATATAAACACTATCACAAAACATATACATAATTTTCAAAACAGCGCGTCATTCAATTTCAATTGAATTCAAACTTTCCTTTCAGCAAACAGACGCAACAATCAAATACAATTACAAAGCATATGCACAAGCATTCAAAAGACAATTTATTCTCAATTTTCCGTGCAACAACAAACGCAGTGATCAAATAAATATATTTACAAAATATATGCAGCAGCATTTAAAGGAGTATTTTAAATTCAATTCTTTTAATCACAACCGCTACAATATGAATTTCGCGGTAACCCAAAAGCATTTTTAACTTTAATTTAAAGAATTTTTAACTAAGTGCTCGACCAAACCAAATCTAATACTCCTTGAGAGCGTGATTCAACGCTCCAGGGGGCCCTAATCTTCCCACCATCAAGTGGAGGCCACACCGCGTGAACCCGAGACTAATAGAGCGCAAACTGCCACCAGTCTCCACTCGGGTTGTACGCCCTCACTGAGGCCGGCGACAACAGAACAGCTGGACAAGTGGACTGTTGACCGCTTAAGGCTCAGTGGAGGCGGCCGTGGTGGGAGCTAAGGCGGCAGCTAGCTAGGGCCGCCTCCATCAAATGGGGTACAGTGGTACACCAGTCGCGGCCACTCAGCTAACGGGAGTGAGAAGGGTCCAGCGGACTGATGAGTGGCCGTGAAGTTCCTCTCCGCACGCTGAGGGTGGTGAGGACACCCCCGCCCCTGGGGGAATTACCCCCCGACTGATCGGGGGAGGGACCCCTTTCAAACCTAAGGGCCTGGTGGCTAGCCGGCGGGCGCCGAGCATCGCCCGTCAGAGGGCGTGGCGGACCGCCCCCGCCCGTGGGTGTCGAGGGCCTGGCAGCGCCCCGAGAGGAGACGCCGTTCGCACCCAGGCACAATACGGCATGGTGATTGCCCTGGCAATGCAGACAGGGCCGCCGGTGCGGACAGTCTCGCTGGAGGTGCCCTTCCACACATGAGTAGCATCAGCGGCGCTCCTTGGCGATAGTTCGCCTCGCCGGAACCGGCTTACTTAATAATTTCGGGCAAGACGTTACCCGGTGATCAGATGCTCGACAATAAGAGCAGGGGGGGGGGAGTTGACGACAACTTGCCCGGCGGATTCCGCCTCTCACTGGGCACGGCTCGTAAGTCGTCAACGGTGCCCGCCGCGTTCTCAATCTGCCGGCACTGCTCCTCCAAAAACCGCAGCAGGTTATAAAAGGGCGGAATATAGGAGGCCTCGTCCCCGCCGTACCTCTCCTCAAAAAGTATTCTAAGGTCGAAAGGTAGGCAGGACAGCACGATGCGGAGCAACAAGAAGGCCCATTCGCCCACTGGTAAATCCAGCCGCCTCAACGTATTACAGGTCACCAAGACTGGATGCAACAGGTCCGGACGTAGTCTGGCCCGGTCACTAAGCAGCGAAAGGCTTAGAAGCTGCTTAACATGTTCGTTCGCAATTCGCCGGACGTTGGCGTATCTTCTGGCTAGGAGGTCCCGAGCAGTCTGGTAGGCGTCGTCCGACAAGCTCAAATGGCTGACAACGCCCAGGGCCTCCCCCTCCAGTGAGGCCATGAGGTACGCCATCTTCTGGCTCGGGGTCAAGTCACTCCGGGTGTCCATTAGGCCGTCGAAAAGACCAACGAAGGTCAGCCATTCGGAAAGGACCCCGGAGAACCTTGGCAAGTCCAGAGTTGGGAGTCGTCCCAACAGCTCCAGCTGAGGCTGCTCCGAAAGGACTCGGGCAGGCCACTCGTCCAAGCTTCACGCGCCTCCTCGGCATACCTGCCTTCAGCCTCGATCAACTCGTCCGTGAGCGAAAAGAACTGCTCGTAGTCTGCGAAGCAGAAGTCCAGGACTCCCTTTTCCACATTCGAATCCTCGAGCTCAGCGTAAGCCTCCTCCACTGCAGCCCTTCGAGCATCGACCTGCTCGAACCGCTTCATCAAGTTATGGACCCTATCCGGTCGACCTATCAAAGCATGGGCGCTGGTGGCCCAGCGTAACTCAGTCCGCAGGCAACGGATTAGGATCTTGGGCGAGGACATCACTACTAAATACAAATTACGACGCGGCTCGAGCACAATTACAAAAATAACAAATAACAAATACAAAAAAAACCAACAGCTAACAAATGCAGTTCCTATCAAATCGAGTTGAATAGAAATTACACAAATAAGAACCGCTACTTATCAAACCAAATACAAGTTAGTACAAAAGAAAAGACACAAATCAAATTGACAAATAACAAATACCAGTGCGATCAAATCAAGTTAAATTCAAATTACTACTCTTTAGTTCAAATACAAATTACAGTACGAAAGATACATAAACGAAGATACACATCAACAAAAAATGATCAACAAAAAATGCCTAGCTCGGAAATCGACCCTTCGATAAGTAATCCACTACAACTATCCGACAACGATAATTAACCGATTACGTAAAAATAACCATCTACCTACATGACGCAAACTCCCGCTTGCGCACTAACCGGGCGCGGCTTTTCAAATTTACCCGCTAACAACAAAAAAGCAAGCCACCAAAGAAAGGAATTTTATTATTACGCATATAATTAAAAAAATATATTTTTACGTATTACGGACGGGCGTGATTGTAGAAACAAAATTAAACCAATCAACCCAACGCTCCCTGCCACCAAAATTATTTAATTTTTAGCAAACACTATGGTCGGTGGATCGACCGAGAATCGATCCCAGAACCACGCTCTGCTACCAAATGTTACGGCCAGCAGCTGCTTATTCCAGGAGTAGGGTCCCCCGCGGGAACATAGACGGAGAACCTACAAGCAGATGCTGGTCGGGCCTGCTACAGGCCAAAGGTGAAAAGTTTCTAATTACAATAAACAATTAGGGGGGAGCATTACATTCTAATAAAGGGAGCTTACGTACCTCTATCCAAGGCGACTGGTCCCTCAGGATTCGGTCAGGTCGCGTCTGGATGTATAGTGCTAGGAAAGTAAGGGTCAGTGATGTGTATCTGGGTGTGGCTGGTAGTGTTATTGACCTTATTAGACCGTTACCCTCTGCAACAGTTCGGCCCTCAGCACCTCTCCAAACTACGGTCTCCTTCCGCAGTCACTTTCTTCGCTTTCTGCGATGACAGTTCCTTAACTCTGTCATACGATTAACTACCTTACAGAAGCCCCTAACTCTCGTTTGTTATAAGCTTAACACGCGCGACCGGATCAAAGGTCACTACCGCTCCGCATGGCAACAGTTATTTCTAGAACATCAAATGCCGCACTAGCTATTATTGTCGAATGCACTTATACAGATTCTGAGTTAGATACAATGAGTCCCGGATGAAGCTAACAAGAAAGAATGCGCGTTACGTATTCTAAAACCGTATATTTCCTAGATGCGCGTGTCGTATTCCGCTTCCAACTTCCCGACAAAAATACAGCGTGCCGCCGATCGCAGCTCTGAATTTGGACTCTTAATTTTTCTAGGGCGTTCTCGACACCCACCGTTCAACACGCTCGGACGTTCAACACGCACGAACTTCATCCCGTATCGCGCCGAGCCGAGTGCCATCTAACGTCGTGCTTGACATTAGTGCTTTTGCGCGAACATATAATAATTTTAATTCAAGTGCTTTTGTTCCTTTTTATGAAATCTTTAGTCTTCATTGGAGCCCCCTAACAAATTTTGATACAGGGCCCATCTAAGGCACGCTACGCCACTTCTATGAATATTAACTTTGCCGATCCGAACTTCTTTCAGCCTGCTCCTACTTATTGGAGCTGATGTATTTTGGCAATTAATATTAGGCCAACAGATCACTCTAGGCTGTAACAAACCTATAGTCACAGATACAAGGTTTGGTTGGATATTATCTGGCCCAATTTCTTCAAAGTCTGTTAGCAAGACTAATGTTCATGGCGTTTTATGTACTCACTTGTCCCTTGAAGAGCAAATTACTAAATTTTGGCAATTTGACGATATTCTCAAATTGAAAGTCAATGTTACTACTTTAAACCATGATAGACAAGATTTAATAGATTCCGATTCTTACTCATCTCTTACTAAACTACAACGCATTTTCGCTAATGTCTTACGTTTCATAACCTGTTGTAAAAATAGAATTAAACTTACCGATATGGTGCAGACTGAGGAACTTACTCGATCATTTGAAAAACTAGCATACCTCTCTCAGCGCGAATCTTTTCCTGACGAATTAAAATTATTACAAAATAATAAGCCGTTACACTCTAAAAATAGTATTTTACCTTTAAGTCCGTTTCTACGCGATGATTTAATCCGTGTGGGGGGCCGCCTCGATGAATCCTCCTACTCGTTCGAAAAACGACATCCTATCTTAGTCCACGGCAAGCATCGCTTCACTCGGCTGTTGTTCGATCGTGAGCACCAGCGCCTGCTGCATGCCGCGCCGCTGCTGCTGCTGTCGTCCGTCCGTCGCACTGTGTGGCCCGTCGCTGGCAGAGATGTCGCTCGTTCTGTCTATCATCAATGTGTCAGATGTCGTAGATTTGCTGCTAAACCAGTAAACCCTAAAATGGGAAACTTACCTTCCGTTCGCGTAGACGCTGGATTTCCTTTTATTAGTACTGGCGTAGACTTTGCGGGACCATTTTCAATGGTTAATCGTAAAGGTAGAGGCTGTAAAATCGTAACTAAATGCTACTTATGTTTATTTATTTGTATGAAATATAAATGCCTTCACTTAGAAGCGGTGAGTGATCTCAGCAAAGATGAGTTTGTACTAGCTTTACGTCGGTTTATATCTCGCAGAGGAAAGTCGTCAGATATCTATTGTGACAACGGCACGAATTTTGTGGCAGCCTCGAAAGAACTAGGCAATTTTTTAAACACGAATTCGCGTTCCATTTCAGATTTTGCTTCGAACGAAGGCATAAAATTTCATTTCTCCCCGGCTTATGCACCGCACTTTGGCGGTCTATGGGAGGCGGGCGTAAAATCCGCTAAATTTCACATTAAACGAACCCTTGGTTCTACACATTTAACTTTTGAAGAGCTGGCAACTTTATTTAGTCAAGTCGAATCCATCCTGAACAGTCGCCCTTTATATCCTATGTCGTCCTCTCCTAATGATTTCCATTCACTCACTCCCGGTCATTTCCTCATTGGACGTGCTCTAGATACGATACCATCACCTGATCATACTTCAACGAGTTTCAACCGGCTTAACAGATTTAAACAACTACAAAAATACCGTCAGCATTTTTGGAATAAATGGAAGCTGGATTATATATCTGAATTGCAACAGCGACATAAATGGCGAGTACCAGATCGAGAATTACGGATTGGAGAATTGGTTTTACTCAAGGATTACAACGCTCCTCCACTACAGTGGAAACTCGGACGTATCATAACTGTTTTACCCCGGACCAGATGGAATAAACCGTGTGGCAGACGTTCTGACGTCCACCGGAGTTCTCAAACGTGGTATTAAATACCTGTGTCCTCTACTGGATCCCCAATACGAAGACTGAAAGCTGAAGCTTCCAGGGGGGCGGAGTATGTTCGTGGAGTTTTTATATGTTTTATTTTTATTTTTTTAAATAATTGTAAAGAGTAAAAAAGACAGATGTCACGAATATTGGAGAAACAAGAGAATGTTTTTCTATAAATGTATATATAGCGTTTTTCTCTTAAATTGTATTACTTCATTTAATTTTGTTATCCAAGTACGATATTATAATTTATATATTACGAAGACTTTTATTTAAAAACTGCATCCTAACTACCACGCGTTCTGCGCGTGAACAGATGTGGATGTCTATGGGTCATATCAACCACTTACCATCAGGTGGACTGTGTGCTCGTTTGTCACCCTATCCTATAAAAAAAATCACCACGCCGCGCCGCGCCTATTTTCTTAAATATTTAAATTGTAATTTTTCAAGGTATTGACTTTTTACCATTGTTTTTACTTTTTTCTATAATAGTCTTGTAAATTACTCTCATACTTGTGCAACCCGTACACCGTTATTAAAAAAATATACCCTACCAGCTGGTACCCGGCTTAGAACCGAGTCCGTGTCCGTAATGTGAGGCAACTCAAACTAAGCCAGAATGGCTTAGTTCAATACTCGGGCTGTTAGTGCTCAAAGTCGTGTCGTGTTGACAACAGCTCCCGAAATTTTAATTAAAAATGACGTTTTATGCAGTGAACGGATGTCAGTACATCAGAGAAACACAAGAAACATAGTAACATTACATTTCACGAGTAACTAATGCTTTTGAACTTATATTTTTACGTAAAACATTTATCAAAAATAAATATGAATTTTAAAAACTGATATATAACATTATATGGAAATGTTGCCAAAGTGAAAGAAAAATTCTCCCACCTTTTTTAATTAAAACTAAAACACGTCCGTAGGAATAAGGGCATCCACGACTTTTTCTACTACCACGGTGGCGCCACTTTACAGTGAGGTAAAATATTTGACAGATTTCATAGCGGGGATAATAATTTCTTAAGAAAATGTAGTGCTTAAGGTTTCTTTCTGTATTATTAGTTATATTTTATATTAATTACATTAGAAATGAATAAACCAAACTATAAAATATAACTAAAAGCCGTTTTTTTAAAAGAGTTATAAAGTGCAAAAAATTTAAAAATCGAACCTCTGACGCATTGTGTTGTGTAATAATATAATATTCTAGATAATGATAAACTATTATTTAAAACTAATTTCTCAATTACCTCACACTATGTTACAAAAAACTTTACCTCAGTCACAACTAGCGACATCTGGTGAGTGGAAGATTATTAGCCATCATTAAATAGAGTGCGCAACGCAACTTGACAACTTATTACTACGAGGGCTGCCAACATTGAAAAAATGCACCGCAAGGTTTTTATTTATCGACGGCTCCGTAGCGCAGTGGCTTAGCAATGAGTTGTTGTGCTGGGGGCCGCGGGTTCGAATCCTGCATGCAACGAATATTTGTATGCCTTACAAATCATTCTTCCGGGTCTGGATGTTTGTTCTCGTGCAAATTATGTTTGTAAGCTGCCTCCACGATACAGGAGAAAATCCTAGTGTGGAGGTAACGTTATAAAAAAAAATCAAAAAATATGGATGATGAATTTTAAGGAAACTTTTTATATGGTCTGATAATAAATGCATGCAATTGGTTTTCGTTTTATGTTTCTTTCTGATCCGATCATTGCGGCTTGTGAGACAGAAAACATCAGACACATTCGAAATGAAAGCAGTTGGAAGCCCACTAAAGTACAAAAATTTGTTCTTTACATTTTTTATAGGATACGGTGACATACGAACACACGGTCCACCTGATGGTAAGTGGATGCTGTGACCCATATACATCTCCAACTATCCTCAAATCAAATCAAATCAAATCATTTATTTGCAATCTCAGTGTACATAATTGGTATTAAATTAAAAATGTGCTTACAACTTAAACGCCCTTTTCAGGCACTGCAAATTTGACAAGGGCACTGCTTATATACTATTAACATACATAAAATAAAATTAAATTAAAAGCTATAAAAAGATATAAAAATACATAATAGTGTCACTTCCTATCTAAATACTCTTCCACTGAGTAGAAGGGGTTTTGTTTTAAATATCTACCGAGTCCCGATCTAAATTTGGTTAATTCCGATATATCTTTTACTTCTTGTGGCAATTTATTATACACTCTTATTGCCATATAGTAGGGGCTTGTATTCAACATTTTTGTTCGCGACTGTGGTAGATATAATTTATTTTTGTTACGTGTATTTAAGTTATGCGTATCTTAAATTTTCAATCTCAATAAAGAAATGCGTTGTCATCCGTGAGGACTGTGTAAAACCTACCAAAATTAAAATTTTCTTGTGTTTTTCGTATTTTAGCTTACATTATGCATGCAGTGAGGTGCGGTATACCATTACTCGACGATTATTAAAAAAAATTGTTAAAAAGAAACTGAATAATAGATACTGAATACGATCCATCGTTCGTTGAACTGTTGTGTGTCAGGCATCGGGTGGGTGCATTAGAACTTATGCGAACTTGCATTAGTCATATAATTATAACGTCTCTATACAGTTACAAAGAAACATATGATACAATCACATTTATATGGTTCATAAAAGTATCTCACTTGGCTAGATAGGCAAATATCCTTTTTGAATTTAGCGGGCTACACTTCGATAATAGAATTCAAACAAACTTATTTTCACATTTGTGTGAGTCATACGTTACGTTGTAACTATTAGTCCAATATAGTTTCAACTTCCCTACTTTTCGGGAAAATTTAATGTGATTGCCACATTATTTCTTCACTTGTGTGTGTTTCGTCTAGCGTAAACACAAGTTGATAACGCATACATAGATTTTGTTCTTGCCCCACTTTTGAACGTCCGCTTTGTAGGGAACTATCATTCTAGGTGTTATTATTCTAAGGTACCCGGTGTGTTGTTGCCGCAGAAGAAAAGCATTTTAAATTTGGAAGAGTTATATTATTCAAACATGAATGATAAAATGATGATGATATAAAACTTTCAAATAAATTTGTCGGTACGATACGTGCGCCACCTACTGTAAGTTAATTGTACTATGCCTATAACCTTCACGCAAGTGCAAGCAATAAGTTGACAAAGTCTTAACGCTCTGATGAACGGTATGGCATTATTATATTACATTATTATTTTAAATTAAATTAAATTCTCAAAAAATATTCTGGAACAGTTGTATTTAATAAGTACGTGGGCCAAAATACGAGGTTGATCAATAAGATTTCGGCATAGAACACTTATCAATGAGTTATAGAAATTAGAAATGCGTTCTATTTTTTCGAATCCTAAATTCGTTAGTAACCAAGGCCAAAAAAACTAAATTAAACCCAAGTTTTTTTCAAACTTCACATTTGATGGAAATTTGATTCGTATGCAAAATGATGAAACTTGAACTTCGTACGATTATTAAATATTTCTGCCTGAAAAATTTTTCTACAAAAAGTGTTTATGAAGAACTGCAGTCTACTTTGACAGACAATGCTCCGTCTTATTCTACAGTGGCATTCTGGTGCGCTGAATTTAAACGGGGCAGAATTGCCTATAATGACGACCCTCGCTCCAGGCGGCTAACAATGGCAGCTACACAAGAAAACGTTAATAAAATCGAAGAAATTGTTAAGATAGATCGACTTGTGACCATTCGTTTCAGATAATTCAGTTTATTTTAACTCGTATCTTAAAATTCAAAATCAAATGGTACCCGAATGTTAACAGACGCCCAAAAGAAAGCAAGAGTTGACATTTCAAAGCTAAATTTAACAATGATTGAAGAAAATCCAAATTCCTTTTGGGCTAGTTTCGTAACCGTAGATGAAACGTGGGTACACCTTTTTGACCCGGAGATGAAAAACCAAATCAAGGTGTGGAAGTCCGTCAAGAGATTCAAGGTGTTTTGCGTCCGCTGGAAAAATAATTGCCTCTGTCTTCTGGGATGCGGAAGGTATAGAAATAATGGTCGACTATTTAAGTAAACACAAAACTACGCTAATAACCAAAAAATTAATAATAAACGTAGAAGAAAATGGAGTGCTTTTTCACCATGATAATGTCCTTACCCATCCATCTGATGTTGCAGGTGCTGCCATCTGAACTGCTTGGCTTTAGTTGATGCACCTACCATATTGTTCGGACCTCGCTCCGAGTGGTTTTTATCTTATTACTCACCTGAAAAAGTACTTGCGTGGTACAAAATTCGACGTCAATGATGAGGTTATGTGTGCTGTAGAGGCCTTTTTCGAGCCCCAGGTTTAAGCCTTTTTTCCAAGGGAATTAACCAACTTGCAAAACTTAAATGGCGATTATGTTGAAAAATAAATACAATTTACATTTACTTTTCATTGCGTTTCATTGCTTTTCCAAAAACTTATTAACCTAGGTAGTACTACTATTATGTGGAAGGTATTTATTATAAAACATAAATCTTATTTTGTTAATATCTGCGGAACTATTGCTCCAAACTTAAAAATACAAATTATTGTATAATAACTTAACGTACAGAACCACCATAAAAAATTTGAACCGAATCGAAGGAGTTCGAATTTTTTGATCGTACACGATAGAGATATTGCAACAAGGAGGCTGATTTCGACTGGCCTAAAGTAGTCTATGTAAAAGTCCCGGACGGATATGTAGTTATCTCTGAAACAATAACATACCGCCTTGTGGCGTACCGCAAGGCGGTATACTCTCTCCTATCAACTTCTCAGTTTTTACTTGTACTTATAAACTTAATCACTCATAATCTTGATTGCTCGTATCATCTGTACGACGACGATCTGCAGCTATATGTGGATTGTGGCGTTGAAGAACTCCATAATGGAATTCACAAATTAAACCAGAATTTAAACACACTTAAAGATTGGTCCTCGCGCTATGGAAACTATGTGAATCCAGTAAAATGCCAAGCGATTTTAGTGGGAAGTAAATAATGCTGGGACGGTCCCGTGAACCATTGATCGCTTTATCCCTTGCTCACGAAGTTCATGCACGTCGCTTGGTCTGCTATATTCTGTGCAGTCCGGATCCATCTCCATTGTAGATTGTAACAAATATCGTGCCGTATCCATTGGAGCGCCGTAGTAGATTCCGTCCAACATATGACCCTATCCTCTTTCACTCTGTGTTCATCCTGTATGAATTCCGTGAGTCACGCGTCTATTAAGTTCGCCTGTAAACCCGCGATGAAAGAATCCACTCGTTTATACGGATTCACAGACACGGAAAATATGGCAAGGTTGAGAAACTGTTTACGTGATTAGGCTAGGGAAGCAGTATCGGCACTGTTGTTTACCTCAAAGGATCCAGCAGATAATATGCGAACACTGGAGCAGTGTTTCGGCCGCCCGGAATTTATTATAGATCGTGCGTTAGGAGACTTGAAACGCCTTCCGCGCCCGGGTCAAACCGCTCAGGAATTAAACGCGTTTGCAATGAGGTTACAGAATATCGTCTGTATTATGAAGAACTTCGACGATAAAGGATATTTACCAAATCCGATGCTCACTAGTAAACTTAGCCCTCATTTACGGTCGCGTTGGTGCGATTACGCGGAGCACTACGGTAGTGCTGACGAACCGGTTATCGTCACACTATCACGGTTTATGATGAGAGAGGCTGACCGCGCGTTAATTCACGCCTATACTTTCGCAGCGCCAACTAGGGAAGCGCCCGTAAAGAGAGAAGCGCCTCCGTCGAAAAAGGTTATAGTCAAACGCCGCGTAAGGATAGGCCCCGCGACGTAAGGACGTTCACCACCCAAGAGGATAACGAAAATGTCCAGTGTTTGTGTTGTGGGTGTGAACACCTAATCAGTAAATGTAGGAAACTGGTACAAATGGATGTGGATGATCGGTGTAAGCAGGAAGCATCGACGCCTGAGGTGTAAAGCCAAGAAGTGCGGTATTGACAGCTGCAACGCCCCTCATCACGCGTTACTTCACGCCCACAAGACTCATACACCGGAAGCATCTGCAAAACCAGACGAAACAGTGCTCATCGCGTCGAATACGGCTAATAGTGCGTCAGTGCTATTAAAAGTGTGCCCCATTATCGTGCGCGGACCACGTGGTAAGAAGATCGAACCCTACGCACTCCTGGACGAAGGGTCCACGATATCGTTGATCGACGACGAATTAGCTCGCGAGTTAGGTGCGGAACATCCAATGAACCCACTAAATATCCGAGGCGTATCGAATAACCAACGTGAGACTAATAGTCGAGTAGTCAAAATAGGGATACGCGGAAAAACAAAGAACGAAACATACACTGTAAGTGCGCGAACGATAAATAATCTGACAGTAGGATCGCAGTCTGTCGGTAAATAGTGTCTACGCTTAAAACACTTACGCGATTTACCGAGCGAGATATGTTATAGCGATGCGAAACCGAAGGTATTAATAGGGTCAGATAATTGTCATTTGATTATCACGCGCAACTTACGAATAGGACGTCGTAAGTAACCTATTGCCGCTAGGACGTAACTAGAATGGATAATAAAAGGGACCGCGCCGCCTGTAATATGTAAACAAGACGGTGAAACAGTATTACACATATCAAAAGTTAACGGGAGGTTAGATAGAGACGTCAAGACGCTCGCCAGTCTGGATGAGGAGTTGACGGATCTCTTCAAGAGGCAGTACGAGTTCGACTCTATAGGTATGTCGCTCAAGAGCAGACCAAGGCGGGAAGAGGAGCGCGCTGTTGACATCTTCCAGCGCACCATCAAGACGGTTGGCGAGCAATACCAAGTCGGACTGCCGTGGAGGGATGAGGACGTCAGGATACCACCTAGCTACGAGATGGCAGCTCGAAGACTCCGAACCACCGAACGGAGGATGGACCAGTCGCCGGAGTTCTGAGATCCATACACGACACATGAAAAACCTCCTACAGAAGGGCTAAGCTAGTGAAGCCTACGGGACAGAAAAGGAAGATCCCAAGAGTTGGCACCTGCCACACTTCACCGTCAGGAACCCGAACAAGCACAGGAAGATGAGATTAGTATCTGACGCAGCAGATCGCGCATCAGGCAAATGCTTGAATGACTACATACTCGATGGCCCTGACTTGTTTATGAATCTACTCGGTATTTTTTTTATATGATAGGGTGACAAACGAGCACACAGTCCACCTGATGGTAAGTGGTTGCTGTGGCCCATAGACATCTCCATTTATCCTCGTTTTCGAATCGAAATGCAGATGCGTTGTCACCCGTGAGGACTAAGATGGAATGCTTCTTTTCCAGTAAAAAGGGTCTCCGGTTCTCTACACTTACCATACGAAACACAGCAGTGTTAAGGTGCTATTTTACGCTGGTATTCTGTGAGAGCATGGTCCTTCCCCGGTCGAGCCGACCCATTCGTGCTACAACTATACTACTAATATAGCTGCAGCATGGCTCAACCACGTAATTCACTGGTATATTGTTTAGGTTTAGGGAAAACGAAATAGCCGTGTCAGCGGACATCCGCGAGATGTTTTTGCGTATTAAGATCGATCGCCGCGACCAACCCGCGTAACTATTCTTGTGGCGAGGAAACGAACGCTCTAGTCCGCCTCGAGAGTACGTAATGACTTCGATGATTTTCGGCGCGATGAGTTCGCCTTTCGTTGCACACAGCGTTAGGGACTAGAACGCGCGTGCACACTCCGAAGCCGCGACCGCTTAACGCTATCGTAAATAAACATTATATGGACGACTACCTAGATAGTTACGTGACGGTAGAAGAGCCACTAGATACAGCGAAGCAGGTCACCGAGTTTATTTTTTATTTATAGAAGAGGGGACGAACGAGCATGCGGCTCACCTGATGATAAGTGACTACCGCCGCCCATGAACAACCGCAACACTAGGAGAGTTGCAGATGCTTTGCCGGCCTTTTAGAAAGGTGTAAGCTCTTTTCTTGAAGGTTCCTAAGTCTTATCGGTCCGGAAAAATCACTGGTGGTAATCGATTCCACAAGTTGTGCGAGGAAGAAAACTTCTTCTAAATTGGCGCGGGTGCGGGCGCGGGCGCGGGCGCGGGTGCGGGCGCGGGCGCGGGCGCGAGCCCGGACGCAAGCGCGGGCGCGAGCGCGATCACTGGCGCGGGCGCGGGCGCGGGCGTGGGCGAGGGCGCGGGCGCGGGGGCGGGTGCGGGCGCGGGCGCGGGCGCGGCGGAGGGCGTGTGTGTCAACGATAGGTAGTCTAAGGGGGACGCGGAGCTTCTTCGAATATACGCATTCCCACCGGCGTTTCGTCGTCGTTCCTAAGCTTCTGACTTCTAGTTTTACGCATGCTGTCCCACGTTGCGGCTTCCGATCGTCTTCAAAAATATGCACGTATTGGTTGTCGTTCCCGCCACAAGTGGCGTTACCAGGAGATTACAGTTTAGCACCGTTAGGGAGTAATCACCTCGCCGCGTAAACGCGCTAAGAAACAAGAAGGTGTCGTATAGACGCTTGACGTTGATGTTGACGAAGACGGACTATTGTTATAAACGTAGATTTAATTAATCGACGAACTTCTTTCTTGATCGATGATCTTCTATAATGATCTTCTCTCTTCTGTACGATTTTCTGGCTTCAATCCGGCGGCGATGGACCAAACAATTGTAGTGGACTGTATTTGTGTTAGGGTGATTACTGCTACGGACGTTATCAAAGAATAGGTGGTACACGTTACAATTATATAATAAAGTATTTACAAGAGCTGCAATTATGATTTCTATTATTTACACAAGAAGGAGTCTTCTATGAGACTTCTCTTTCTTGAGAGTCTTCTGTGCCGCTTTCGAATCGAATGCCGAAGGAGGCTTTTTTTGCGCCCAGATGCATTGGAAAGGGCTACCCTCCGGGAAGCAAGGAAGGGAGGTGGTGAATGCTCTAAGAAGAGCTGAAGAATCAGGCGACTGTCGTGGTTATGTGCGGCTCACTGCGACTAACCTAACCTAAACTAAGTGCCTAACCACTAAACACCACCAGTGAGACTGGCATTGGCTTTTGTGGCATTTCTGCCGAATCGGAAGCGACCCTCTTTAGGGAAAAGGGGGCGCAGGCGGCGAGGAGCTGCTGGGAGCCTAACTAAGGCAAATTAAGAGCGGGGAGTAGATTCGGCCTGAGCCGCCAGGAGGCGGTTTAGGTCGGCCGAAAGTTTATTTGGGAGGACCGTGAGAGAGTTTCTCGGTCTTCGGACTCGATATTTGGAATATGTAAAAAAATATTCAAAAATATTTAAAAGAGTATGTTCTACAGCCAAATCTTTGCATTTGAGGCACGAAATTAAGACGGCTTCTAATAAAATTAAAATGACATGGAGTATAATTAATAGCGAAACTGGTAAGATCAACTCTCGCAATTCAAACTACCAGTTAAGTGTTAACAACAAATTAACTGAATCAGATTAGGACGTAGCAATGGTTTTTGAGAAATATTTTACTGATATTCGATCTTAACCACTAAGTCACCGAATTCTTCTCCTGCCGTCTCCGAATCATTACTTAAACAAAATGTAAATGCGTGTACAAAGAATTTTACATTTCATGAAATATCATCAAAAGATATTGTAAAATATTTTAAAACTATGGATGTTAGGAAAACTGCGGATCTGTGGGGGATTTCCGTTAAAGTTATTGCGTTTATAATAGATACAATCGCGCCTCATTTAGCAATTATTTTTAATACTAGTATCGAATCTGGTGTGTTTCCTGATTTAATGAAGCATAGTAAAGTAATACCTTTATTTAAATCTGGTAGTACATTAGACCCTGCCAATTTTAGACCTATTTCTGTACTACCAAAACTTAGTAAGATTTTTGTAAAAAATATTTTTGATCAAATGTTAAATTTCTTTAATATAAATAATTTACTTCATAAAAATCAATTTGGTTTCACAAGGGGTCGTTCGACAACTGATGCCGGTGTTGAGCTGATTAAATATATCTTTAATGCATGGGAGAATTACCGGAGGCCCTATTCACTAGAAATGAGGCATTCCATCTTAGTCCTCACGGGTGACAACGCATCTGCATTTTGATTCGCAAACAAGGATAGATGTAGATCTCTATGGGCCGCAGCAACCACTTACCATCAGATGGACTGTGTGCTCGTTTGTCACCCTTATCCTATTAAAAAACAGGATGCTTTGGGTATATTTTGTGACCTATCCAAGGCCTTCGATTGTGTTCACCATGAAACATTAATCAGGAAACTTCAACACTACGGTGTAAGAAGTGACGCTCTTAAATTAATTATTTCATATTTAAGTAAGAGAACGCAAAAAGTTGTCATTAACAGTATGAGCTCTTCCGGGTCGATGGCACAAATTGGCGTGCCTAAAGGCTCAATTCTCGGCCCCTTTTTGTTTCTTGTATACATTAATGCATTACCTTACATAGTAGGGGATAACCATAATATAGTATTATTTGCAGATGACACTTCTTTAATTTTCAAATCAAGTCGACAATTACTAAAATATGACGAAGTAAATAATGCTATATCTAAATTAGTAAATTGGTTCAATGTTAATAATTTGCATTGAAATGGCACTAAAACAAAATGTATGAAATTCGTGACTCCAAATGTCAAAAAATTAAATACTAATGTAATTTTAAATGGGGAGAAACTGAGTCTTGTAGATACCGCCATTTTTCTTGGAATCACACTAGACGCGAAGCTTCAATGGAGCCCCCATATATCAAAACTTTGCTAGTTTTGATATATGCAGACGATGATCATGCAGACTTAGTTCTGCAGCATATGCTGTAAAAAAGATTAGAAGTATAACCAGTGTTGAAACAGCTAGACTAATTTACTTTACCTATTTCCATAGCATAATGTCGTATGGTATTTTGCTATGGGGACACGCTGACACTGAAATTATATTATAAGAGCAATTTATGATTTAAAGCCTAAAGAGTCGCTGCAACAAATATTTAAGGAAATTAATATATAAACTTTGGCCGCTCAATACATTTATGAAAATGTAATGTACGTACACAAAAATAAAAGTAGTTTTACAAAAACAACGGTGGCAGACCCACGCAGCAGTTTTTGCTGTTGCACGTATGGGCCGGCTCAAGCCGGGTTGGTACCACGACCTCACAGAATACCGGCGTGAAGTAGAAGCCCTGCTTCTGCGTTTCGTCTGGTGAGTGCAGGTGGCCGGAGGCCCAATCCCCCCCCCCCCCATCAACATGGTAGCGGAATTACACATTAGACTACCCCAGGAGGGTACCAGTACCCCTGGAGAATCCCTCGCTGAGCATCCACGACCATGTTATTCCAATCCTGAGCGTGGGTGCTCAGGCTGCCCCGCGTATTCTGGGGGGGGGGGGCAAAATTCCGCTCAAAAACATAACTGCTCGGGGCAAACTGAGCAACAATACCAAGGTGACCCCTGCCACGCTATCCGTGAATTTCTGCAACATCAGGGGACTTCACTCTAATCTAAACGCCGTCCACTACCATCTCGAGACGGCGAAGCCGGCCTTGCTCTTCCTGACCGAGACGCAGGTTTCCTCTCCGGCTGATATTTCGTATCTCTCCTACCCGGGGTACAAATTGGAGCACTCCTTTGTGCCTCGGGCTGGAGTTTGCGTGTATGTCAGAGAGGACATCTGTTCTCGACGCCCCGGCAGTCTTGAAGGTTCGGACCTGTCCATCCTTTGGCTACGCGTAGACATCGACGACCATCCGCGCGTCTACGGGTGCCTCTATAGGTCCCATAGTGGTAATACCGCAACAGACCGACTCATCGACCACGTCCAAATGGCTACAGATTCCTTGCTACAACAGGTCCCATCCGCAGAGATCGTGATCCTTGGCGATTTTAACGCCCACCATGCCGAATGGCTCGGTTCACGTTTAACCGATCATGTGGGGAGATCTATTTATGACTTTGCCTTGGCATATGGTCTGACACAACTGGTTACTTCGCCTACGCGGATTCCAGATGTGGAGGATCATACACCTTCCCTGTTGGACCTTCTGCTGACCTCTCATCCGGACGGATATCAGGTTTCCGTCGATGCCCCTCTCGGCTCTTCGGACCACTGTCTGATCCGGAGTATGGTGCCACTCACGCTCCCTTCGCGGTTGCGTTCTGCAGGTTGCCGCCGTGTTTGGCATTACAGGTCGGCGGATTGGGACGGAATGCGGTCTTTCTTTGCATCCTACCCATGGGGGCTAGTTTGCTTCTCGCCGGATGATCCCAGCGCTGTTGCTGACTCTGTCACTGATGTGGTGCTACAGGGAATGGAACTATTTATTCCATCATCTGTGGTACCCATCGGAGGCAGATCTCAGCCTTGGTTTGGTCGCTCCTGTAAAACTGCATTACGCAGTAAGCAGGAGTGTTATCAAGCCTGGGCTGCGGCTTCGGCGACTCGGGATGTAAATACCAGCATACTTAAAAAGAAGTACATTTATAACTTCGCCTCCAGGTCCTTCAAAAGAGTTATTGCCAAGGCAAAGTCAGAGCACATAGGCAGAATTGGCGAGAAACTAGTTCGCCTTCCTTCGGGAACCCGTGCATTCTGGTCTCTCGCCAAGGCTGTCCAAGGGATTTTCTGTAAGCCATCACTACCATCTCTGCACAGGGAGGACGACTCACTGGCCCATAACGCAAAAGACAAAGCCGACCTTTTAGGCTCCCTTTTTGCGTCCAACTCGACTCTTGATGACGGGGGGAAAACACCGCCGACCATCCCGCAGTGTGAGTGCTCCATGCCGGATGTGCTGTTCTCACAGCGCTCGGTTCGCAAAGCACTTCTCTCCCTGGACATCCAGAAGTCGAGTGGGCCTGACGGAATCCCCCCAATTGTGCTGAGGACGTGTGCTCCGGAGTTGGCACCGGTCTTAACGCGTCTTTTCCGGTACTCCTACTCCCAAGGCGTAGTCCCGAATTCATGGAAGACAGCTTTTGTCCACCCGATCCCTAAAAAAGGCGACCGCTCAGACCCGTCCAACTATAGGCCTATCGCGATCACCTCCTTGTTCTCCAAAATAATGGAATCCATTATTAACTGCCAGCTTATCCGGTACCATGAGGATCACCAGCTAATTAGTGACCGCCAATACGGTTTTCGTCGGGGTCGATCAGCTGGTGATCTTCTGGTCTACCTGACCCATAGATGGGCGGAGGCAATAGAGTCCAAGGGGGAGGCGTTGGCCGTTAGTCTGGACATTGCGAAGGCCTTCGATCGGGTTTGGCACAAAGCGCTTCTTTCGAAGCTCCCTTCCTATGGGCTTCCCGAGAAATTGTGCAATTGGATCACCAGCTTCCTTGCAGATCGGAGCATCAAGGTCGTTGTAGACGGTGCAAGTTCTGACTACAAGCCTATTAACGCTGGTGTTCCACAAGGCTGTGTGCTATCACCAACGATGTTTCGTCTGCATATCAATGATATGTTGCTAACTGGTAACATTCATTGCTATGCGGATGACAGCACTGGTGATGCTCTATACACCGGCCGTGCCAATATTTCTCGAGAAAACGTCTCCGAGTACCGGAACAAACTTGTGTCTGAAGTCGAGTCTTTGCTGGACAAAGTCTCGAACTGGGGGCGACTAAATCTAGTCCAGTTTAATCCTCAGAAGACAAAAGTTTACGCGTTTACCGCTAAAAAGAACCCCTTTGTCGTATCTCCTCAGTTTCAAGGCACTCCCCTGGTTGCCTCAGCCAGTATCGGAATCCTCGGCGTCGACATATCGAGTGACGTGCAGTTTCGTAGTCACTTGGAAGAGAAGGCCAAATTGGCCTCTAAAAAGCTTGGCGTGCTCAGCAGAGCGGGACAGTATTCCATGCCGGCACTCCGCCTGCAACTTTACAAGGCGCAGGTTCGGCCTCACATGGAATACTGTTCCCATCTCTGGGCAGGGGCTCCCCAGTGCCAGCTCCTTCCACTTGATCGCATCCAGCGCAGAGCGGCTCGAATCGTCGACGACCGAGTCCTTTCCGATCGGCTCGACTCATTGGCACTGCGAAGAGATGTTGCATCTCTTTGCATTTTCTTTCGCATCTACCATGGGGAGTGCTCTGAGGAATTGTTCGGATTAATCCCAGCCGCCAAATTTCACGAACGCACATCGCGGCAGAACTCCCGATACCATCCACACCATCTGGATGATTGGCGGTCCACCACTGTGCGATTTAGAAGATGTTTTCTTCCTTGCACGACTTCCTTGTGGAATCGATTACCATCAGCGATTTTTCCGGACCGATACGACTTAGGGACCTTCAAGAAAAGAGCGTACTCCTTTTTAAAAGGCCGGCAACGCATCTGCAATTCCCTCCCTGGTGTTGCAGTTGTTCATGGGCGGCTGTAGTCACTTACCATCAGATGAGCCGCATGCTCGTTTGCCACCTCTCCTATAAAAAAAAACAAAAATAAGTGATATTCATTCTGTAAATACTAGAAACCGACACAACCTAGTAGTACCAGTTACTCGAATCCATCGAGTCAGTAATTCATTCTTATTCATTCATGTATACTACATCGCCCCAAGAAGCTTTTACATCAAAATTCCAGAAAATATACAAAATTTGACCTGCTCAAAGTTAAATAACTTTATTAAACTAAGTTTTAATAAAAAGGGTTATTATAATATTAAAGAATTTATGGATGATAATAACCCCTGGAAATGAGGTGATCGCTACCAAGCTAATTGTAATTTGTTGTGTTGTTAATTTATGTAACATACATGATTGTAAGCTTATTTAAAAACAAAGTCCCGCTGGGTTTCTTGCTGGTTCTTCCCATGACAGAGGTTTTTTTTCGAACTAGTGGTAATCAAACAAAAGAGTGACATTTAATAAGTATTATTTATAATCTATATTGAATAAAAAAGTTTCTGTTTCTGTTTCTGATAGCGAGAGATATGAACAGTGGTAGATCCACGCGACAGCTTTTGCTGTCGTACGGATGGGCCGGCTCGAACCGGGGTGGTACCACGACCTCACAGAAAACCAGCGTGAAGTAGAGGTTCACCTCTGCGTTTCCCTTGGTGAGTGCAGGAGGCCGGAGGCCCTTTTTGCTGGAAATGAGGCATTCCATCTTAGTCCTCACGGGTGACAACGCATCTACATTTTGAATTGTAATAGAGGATAGATGTAGATGTCTATGGGCCGCAGCAACCTCTTACCATCAGGTGGACTGTGTACTCGTTTGTCACCCTTATCCTATAAAAAAAAAAGAGAGGGGAGTGGGGCTATATAGGAAGCTGCCTCACGAATGAAATGATTAGAGTGAGACTCTGAGGCTTTGAAAAAGTTCTCAGAGAGTGTTTTTAGAAATTGCTGGACTGTGGGGAGCTCTAAGTCTCGATGGAGGTCGGCGTAACGGACGTACCAGGGTGCGTCCGTAGCCTGACGACAAAAATTGTTTTGAACTATTTGAAGTTCATTAAGGATATTGGGGTTAGCGTGAGCAAATATGGGGCCTGCGTAAGTCATAACTAGTCGTATACAGACCTTATAAAGGGTTCGCTTGTTACGGAGGGATATTTTACTGTGTCGGCCCAGCATACTGTTGAGCCTACTCAGATAGAATCGCGCGTGTCGGGTTACTTGCTTGACATGGGGCCCGAAGGTGCGTCTTGTATCAAGGGTGACACTAGCTTGCTACATATTTATTTATCTATTGATGACACCTAAATATTTGGCGGTCGTATGCCAGGGGACAGGGGTCTCTAGCATACGGATTGGCGGAATGGTAGTAAGGCGGCGTTGTTTATGACCGCAGTGAACGGCGGAGCTCTTCTCCGGGTTCACATCGATACGCCACCAAGCTCTTTTTGGAACCAAGCTCCTAAGTCATTAACTAACTTTTGGATCTTGATCTGTATGAAAGGTAGTGAGATATCTTTACAGTAGATGGGAGTGTCGTCTGCAAAGAGGGAGAGCTGAACACCATTTGACGGAATGGGAATGTCATTGGTGAACAGGATACACAGGAGAAGGGCAAGCACTGAGCCCTGAAGGACACCTGCTTTGATAGGGCGTTGAGAGGAGTCTTTTTTTATAGGATAAGGGTGACAAACGAGCACACAGTCCACTTGATGGTAAGTGGTTGCTGCGGCCCATAGACATCTACATCTATCCTCTATTACAAATCAAAATATAGATGCGTTGTCACCCGTGAGGACTAAGATGGAATGCCTCATTTCCAGTAAAAAGGGCCTCCGGCCACCTGCACTCACCAAGCGAAACGCAGAGGTAAACCTCTACTTCACGCTGGTATTCTGTGAGGACGTGGTACCACCCCGGTTCGAGCCGGCCCATCCGTGCGACAGCAAAGAAAGCTGCCGCGTGGCTCTACCACTGTTAAAATGTAAAAATGTCTAAATTGATCCCACGATCCTTCAGGTAGGAGGCCACGAAATGAACAAGACGATCAAGGAGACCTATTGTTTAGAGTTTATATATACCTAGTCAGGTCATAAATTCTGTCACATGTTTAATATAAAATAATTGAAACAAGTTTATTCATTATGTAACCTTTTATATACCAAAATGAACTTAACAAAACATAGATTCTAATGACATTAAAGTTTATTCAAAATTACCTCCGTGATTTTGAATACAGGCCTTCAATCTGCGCGGCCAGTCGTTTATCGCAGCACGAACGAGGTCCATGTCAATATCGGCGGCTGCCTTAATCAAGGATGTCTTGAATGACTCCAAATTGGGATGAGGCTTTGAGAACGCCTTTTCCTCCAAGTATTGCCATATCTTGTAATCTAACGGATTCAAATCTGTACTGGAGGAGGGCCAGTCTTCGTGTCGGATGAAGTCGATTTCACGCGCCGCCAGCCAGTCTTGTGTGCTCTTCGCTCTACGAGCTGGCGCCGAATCTTGTTGGAATACCCCGTGCCTGTTATTGAACACGGTATGAGAAACAGGTTCTACAAGGTTCGTCAGGACTGTATTTTGATACACAACTGCATTCGTTTTTACACCTTTCTCACAAAAATGTACCTCTGTTAAGCCCCAATAAGAAACTCCCAACTATACCATGAGCGAGGATTGCTCCATACCATTGCTCGCTTCTTCACTACTGTGTGCGTACACCTTATCATTTCGTTTTTTGTAGCTCTCTTCTACGGTAAAAATTTTTTCATCCGAAAAAAGAATTTCCCGATATTTCTTTCCCGCGTACCGCTTCAACAAAGCGCGGCATCTCATCAGTCTCAGGTCCATTAGACGAGCATTCAAACGATGTCCTGTTTTTCTTCGATATGCCCGAAGCCCTAAGTCTTCATTTAACACCCTTTTCACCGTGGTTCTGCTTAACCCCATCTGAAGGGCCAACAGTTTCTGCTTACGTTTGGGATTTCTTTGAATTCGCGCCTTCACAGCTTTTATCACTGCTGGAGTCCTAACAGACCGAGGGCGACCACTTCTTGACCTGTCATCTACACTAGAGTCTTCATTGTATCGTTTGATGGTACGATAAACGAATCTTTTGGTTATATTCAAATTTTTCAGTATGTCAAAAATTTGAATTGGCGCGTAACCGCAACGATGCAACGCAATAACTGCAACACGGTCTTCTTTAAGCGTCCACTCCATATTTAAAAATGAGTAAAATTCTAAAAAGTATACAGTTTTATTTTCATGAACAATTCGAAATTCGAATTCAATAAACTTTTTTGTGGCCAGCATTCTAAAAGAAATGTTTTTACTGTGTGGCAATACTTATGACCTGACTGTGTATATGTAAGGCCTTCGTGCCAGACTCTATCGAATGCCTTTATTATGTCGAAAAAGACCGCGATGGTCTTATGACGACGAGGACAGAAACCGCTGAGGATATATTCCACAATACGGTGAACTTGTTTGGAAATCGAATTGGTGGGGGATGACAAGAGTTTCACCGTCTGTGCCTCCGTGGAGCCTCATGCGAGTACGAATGACTCGTTCGAAGAGTTTGGCCTTGAGGAGGCTGATGGGACGATGACTGGAGGCGAGGTTATGAGGCTTTCCTGGCTTGGGGATACCAGTGTATGTTGTCTCTTTACAGATGGTGGAAAAGTAACTAAGGTTGAAGCAGGCGTTGAAGATAATAGCTAGAAGGGTTAATACCTGCTCAGAAAAATTTAAGGGCTTGGTTGGAGATGGCATTTGCGCCCGGGGCCTTTTTGGACTTCAGTCCTTTGATGAGGGATGAGATCTCATCATTGGACACAGTAATAGGGTCAGAGGCTGTGCGGGGTGAGTTCCGGCGGCGGACTTCATCCTCCACTCTCTGGATGTGGGAAGGGTCGCTGGGTTATGACCTAAGAGAGCATTGAGGGGCGATGCTGTCTGCAAAGCACTCAGCCTTTTCCTCGTCCTCGGAGACAATACTACCGTCGGGACGGGAAAGAGGGGGAGTGTGGGTGATAGCGTCTATGCGGAGGGCTCTCACCATCTGATAGTACGCTGTATGAGAGGGAGAGATATTCTCCATGAGGTTACTCTTTTCGAGGTCTCGAAGTTCGGAGAGGCGTGAACGGACTTCTCGTTGAAGACGACTGGCCGTACGCCTATAGTCGGGGTCGGGATAGAGTGCTGCTCTCCGGAAAGCAGCTCTCTTGTCTTTCATTAGGTTGCTAATATGTAGGGGAAGACCGAGACGACCCTTTCATTCTCCTTAAGGAAGGATTTTCGGATGAGGCCAAAAGCCTCTTCTTTTATTCCCGCGGCGGGTGTTTAGTCTTGATCGTGTTCTCGCGCGGTGTTGCTGTGCGCTAATTGGTTGCCGACCTCACGTGATGTCCGGGCGGTGTGCGGGGTGCGCGTGGAGTAACGGGGTATGAGGGGGCGACGGGGCGGCGGCTCCCTTCGTCGTCCGTAACAGGGACGCAATAAAGATTTTAAATAAAAAATAAAAATAAATAAATAGCAATTATACAGGTCTCTGAAATGTTAAAACTTTATAATAATAGAGATAGTACTTTAAAAAGAATAATACAGAATGACGTTAAAGTCCCTCAGTGATTAGTAAAGACATAAAGGTCTTTATTTATGTGGAAGGTCTCAAATATCTAAAAGTATTAGGATGATAGAACTGGTTCTTGAAAAGGATTAAGAACTTATTGTAACCAAGACCACAGTAAACATGGATTAGTTTTTTTTTATATAGAATGGGGTGACAAACGAGCACACAGTCCACCTGATTCAGTGGCCCATAGACATCTGCATTTATCTTCGATTAAGAATCAAAATGCAAATGCGTTGTCACCCCTGAGTACTACGATGGATTGCCTCGTTTCCAGTAAAAAGGATCTCCTGTTCTCTACACTCACCATACGAAACACAGCGGCATTAAGCTGCTATTTTACGCTGGTATTCTGTGAAAGTGTGGTCCTTCCCCGATCGAACCGACCCATTTGTGGTACAACCATAATATAGCTGCAGCGTGGCTCTACCACGTAAGAGTATACCAATACCACATAGTATATCAGTATGTCTCAAGCTTATATTAGGTTTTATACAGTTCATTATAACATCTTAGTGGCGGTGGTGAACAGGTTTGTTGTAGTGATACGGCTTGTCCGTGGACATTGTACTCTCCTATCGAACGAGGTCTTAGCACATTGCGTTATGTTCCTAAGAGCTTTGTTTGTGATACGTCGCCTGTCTTCCGGATTAGTAAAGCTGGCTACTGACCTGCCTGCCGCAAGGGCAATCTAGGGAGCATAGCGATCGGAGCAGTATGGAAGGTCGCAGGGCCAACTTAAAAAATTGCCCCTGCTTGCCAACACACATCACAATTAAGGAGGCAATTAAGGGTCATCCCCACTCCTACACCCTAGATTGCCCCTGCGGCAGACAGGTCAGTAGCCACCTTAAAAGTGTGTTTGGTTTCACTTATTATTAGTGCAACGAGCAACAACAACAACACAGCAACACGTCTTAGTGCAATAAGCCTATTGATACATAGATAGCTTATCATTATGATACTATAATGCTATAAAAAATTTGCCAAAGTCAAAAGGAACTATAGGAGTGTGATGTGAGGGGGCCATACGTATGATAGCTACATTGATGGTAACTGCTAATTGCAGTATTACGTCTTATGATAGATCTGCGGTCTGCGGGGAAATGCGCCTTATTTTACGTATCTTGTAATAAACGTCGATGGAGGTATGCGGGTGAAGACGTCGAGGTTGGGATCATATAGGGGACTTTGGGGTGTGTTTGCCCGGCGATAGATGTTGCCGTTGGCTTGCATACTTTTTCTATGTTTTGGTGCTATCATGTAATTAAGTTAACCAAATTACACTAATATGTGATTATTAACGGGACGATTTACGGTGGTCGAATTGTACCTAACTGTGCTGCACAGATTTTGTAATGCAGTACGCTCTTTTTTACTGATAAGAATTAATTGAGTACGCAAGAGAGCAATCACACACTTATTATTTTTAACAATCACATGCCGTTATATAGGTACATATATATATATATATATATATATATATATATATATATATATATATATATATGTATGTATATATAGCTCGAAGAACCGACAACCGATGGGGAAAAAAGGTTCTCGAGTGACAGCCTCGTACCGGCAGACGAAGTGTAGGGCGTCCCCCCACTAGATGGAGTGACGACCTGGTAAGATATGCAGGAAGTCGATGGATGCAGGTGGCTCAGGACCGTGCTTTGTGGCATTCCTTGGGGGAGGCCTATGTTCAGCAGTGAACTTGTGAAGGGCTGTAATGATGATGATGATGATATTAGGTATACCTGTTGGTCTTAACCAAATTGTTGTTTGTTTGTTGTGTGTTGATGATTTTTTCTTTGTGTTTTTTTTAATAGTATAAGGTTGACAAACGAGCACACAGTCCACCTGATGGTAAGTGGTTGCTGTGGCCCATAGACATCTACACATATCCACGTTTGCGAATCAAAATGCAGATGCGTTGTCACCCGTGAGGACTAAAATGGAATGCCTCGTTTCCAGTAAAAGGGTCTCCGGTTCTCTACACTCATCATACGAAACACAGCGGCTTAAGTTGCTATTTTACACTGGTATTCTGTGAGAGCGTAGTCCTTCCCCGGTCGAGCCGATTCATACGTGCTACAACTATACTATGAATATAGCTAGAGCATGGCTCTACCACGTATAAAACAAAATTGAAGTGTAATAAAAATTGTTTTGTGGAAGAGTGCCTGCCTATATATCCAGAAATCAAATCGCATCCCTAAGTTTCACTCAACGGGAGGCTCACCTCACGCCGCTCATACATAACACTGGTGCGATTATCCGGGTCGGAAGTCCCACCCGATTTATTTTATACTTACATATAGCTGTACGTTTTGGGCGTAAAGTAGGGCAGTTGTGAATGATCTCAAACCGACCCAAGCATTGAAGCTCCGCATTTCATTATATTTAACATCAACTTTTGCTACGTACACGAATAGACGTCTTTTTTAATTTATAACTTTATGCATTGGTCTGACCTTCTTAAAAAAATCCTGTGTTTAAGTATTTATTTTCTTTTAATAAAATATAAAGGTTGACAGAATGACACAGGATGACAGGAATAAAATGTGGTTATTATATATCTACTCTTTGGACAGAACTTTGAAATTGGATTCTACTGTCAGAGTGACAAATGACGATGAGATGATGAGTAGTGATTGGTGGTTCCTGTAAGTCATCTCCCCATCCACCCAGGCACTTATTAACCTTCCTATTTTTCCATCTACTTCCCAGTCCTATAAGAAAACCATAATAAAGCCAAATCTATCCCAGTGCAATCTTCAGTAGGTTATGATAAAGTTTCATACTCAAATATTACAACTACCTAAGAGTACTTGTAACGTTAGTGTGAAAGTGTGTGTAAGGAACAAAACAATATAATATCTCCTAATGATAATCTTCTAGAAAATCTTGTGGCCTCGCTTATTGTTGCCAAATTCGATGATTCCCATTTACCGTTCAACGTAAAAAGCAAACTAGGTGTTCTCTTCGCCAGATTATATATTTCAATTCCTAATCCTCCTCCAGTGGAATTCACGGAGCACGAAGAAACCTAATATAACACACCTAATTAGTACTTAAAACCCTTCAATACTTGCAATATGGTAATATGGCTCTCTTGAGCCAGGGTCCACATTTAGAATCCCAGGCTTCTCCTGTTATCGTAGATATAGAATTGCCGGCTATTGTGGTGCTCAAATGTTATTAAACAGGATCATTCCTTTATCATTCATTCCTCGTCCATCTGTACAAGGCAATATACTGCAGGAGCAGTTACGGCTATGGACATCACAACTCTATTTATTTACATCCCGGCTTCCACTTATTCTTGTATCATAGATTTAATTCTATCAAGCATTTCTCCACCTTACATTGTCCTTGGATACTTGGATTCCCATAAATCTGATCCTTTTTCTTACTACTTGATGTTTTCAATGTATCATATCTTTGTCTTCTAAGTGATGGTTCTCCCACAAGAATGTCCTACCCTTCGCAGAATACTAGACCTGCTGTAGATTTATCATTGTGCTTTCCAATCCTGGATGCTAGCATATGAAAAACTCCTCCTTCTTTTTTTGTAGTGATTACTTTCCCGTCCTCTTAAATCAAATAATAGATGTGTTCCTACTAGAATACAGAATCAGTACTTCATATCGATAACCTTCGCCCAGTATCTTCAGATAACCTTCAGAGTGTCTATCCCCATATTATAACCCTTCTGAATAATATAGCAAGGAAAATTTTCCCTGTGGAGAATTCCTCTACAAATAAAATTTCTTCACTTCCGTGGTGGGATGCAGACTGCTCCACAATGATTAGAAAACTAAAATGAGCAGAAAGGCTATATTCCTTAAAGATGTCTTTTTTTATAGAAGAGGGCGCAAGCGAGCATGCGGCTCACTTGAAGGTAAGTGTCACCCATGAACAACTGCAACACCAGGGGAATCGCAGGTACGTCGCCGGCCTATTAAAAAAGAGTAGGCTCTTTCCTTGAAGGTCCCTAAGTCGTATCCAAAAATCCAAGTCAAAACAGTCCACCTAATGGTAAGTGGTTGTTGTGGTCCATAGACATTTACATCTATCCTCGATTACGAATAAAAATGCAGATGCGTTGTTACCCGTGAGGACTAAGATAGAATGCCTCGTTTCCAGTAAAAAAGGTTCTCCGGTTCTCTACATTCACCATACGAAACACAACGGCGTCAAGCTGCTATTTTACGCTGGTATTCTGCGAGAGCGTGGTCCTTCCCCTGTCGAGCCGAGCCATTCGTGCTACAACTATACTAGTGATATACTTAGCTGCAGCATGGCTCTACCACGTCGAAAACTTTACATCTACTCGTAATAGTACCACCTCGAGCTTAGCAACATTTGATTTCTCATTTATGGTGTCGGTTTTACTACATTTGCTTAACTTCTGGTAGTGAGAGGCGAAACGAGCACATCTTTCAACTCATGGTAAGCGGTAAATACCACGTCTACGGAACGAAATTCCTCTAAAATAACTTAGCAGTTACTATGTGATTCAAATAAGAATAGGCCTGATCTGACGCCATATTGTGACGTCTTAACTGCCAATTCAAACCAGTTGGGTAGGGTGAGCAAAACAGATATTTTTAAAATAATATTTATTTACAAAAGAACCATTAACGTAAAATATTAATTTGAATGATCCCAAGCCTTTGGGGGGTTAGGGGTTCAGGGACCTCATCCTGTATAAAAAAGGATACCAATAATGCAGTGCAACAAAATCTATTCGCCAGGGTGGTCCCGCCAAAAGTGGGGAGACCACCCCCAGCAGCTTAAATAATCTCTGTGGCAGCCCCACCGTATCTGGGGGGAGGGGGCAATCCACTGCATCGCGGAGACGCACAAGCGTCAACCGTGGGTCCCACAACAGCTAAGGGGCAAAGTAATAAGGAAGGAGCCGTGTCAGGTGGTACAACGGTGCCGACAGGAGAAAAGCGTGGGCGCTTTAAGCGCCCTAATACGCCGGCAAATCAGGCAATTGAAAGCGATGGAGGCGCGTCCGATTGCTCGTCCATTTCACTTAAATTGGCCCCATCGGAAGGGGGAAGAAAGCGTAAGCCTAAGTCCCCAAGTGCTGCGGTTGTGGCCGCTAAATTTGCGCCAGTGTCAGCCACAGCCTCTGAAGAAGAGGCCACCACAGGCATCGAAACAGAGGAGGATCTTTTCGACCCCTCCGTAACGCTCACGAACACCAGGGCGAAGAAAAGCCTGCCCGACCTAGAAGAGTTGGCCCGCGAAATGTCGACGCATAGAATAGAATAGAATAATTTTTTATTCAATATTGATTATTACATTATTCTTATTGAAAGTCATTTTTTATTTACCACTGGTTCGGAAAATACCTCTGCCCTGGGAAGAACCAGCAAGAAACCCAGCGGGACTTTTTTTTTCAAACATATTTCACTTAACAATAATTTCATTTATACAATTTTTAAACGATTTTTAATAGAACCAGCATGGTGGCGATCACCTTATCTTAGTGACCGTGAGCTTGGTCAACAAATTGAAATAAATCTCCAGGCCGTTGAAAAGGTAGCAGATAGATCTCGCAACCTAAAAGGCAATTTCTTGAGGGGTATAAGGCTAGCTGTGTGTAATATAAAGGCGGCGACCGAAGAACTTGAGGGAAGGACAACGACAAGCGAAAACATCAAAAGGCTTGAAAAGGAGAACGAGGAATTGCGATCACAGCTGGCCAGTCTTGCGGCTAAAACGGAAAAACTAACGAAGGAGATTTATCTTCTCCGCAAGCAGGAAACGCATAAGGCCCATCCTCCGAACATAGCACGCACGTCCAATCGGCCGGTGCTAGCACACCACAAGGCCAAGCACGGAGAGGGGGTTCTCATGGAGCGCATTGGGTCCCTAATCGAAGAGAAGCTGGCAATATTCAAGGCCAAGATGTTTCCCGACAGGGTGATACGACCTCCATTGGCAAGTGCGAGCCGAGGTGAATTATCGCTACCTCAACGGCCATCACCACCTTTGCAATCGGCTCCATCGTCACAGCCACAGAATATCAAAAGGCAAAGGTCGAAGAGGCAAAAGAAGCCTGCCTACCCACCGCTAGTCGATCTTTCCCCTGTGCCTGCAACGGTATCGAATAACCCGGTACCGCTTAATGCCACCTCGTGCGTTGAAGTGGCTAGAAAGCCCAAGCCCAAGAAAATCAAGGGCCACCGAAAATCAGATCGCCGCGATGGCATCACATTCCGGTACCCCGAAAGAGAGGCGGAAAAACAAAAAAGTATTGCGTGCCCCAACATCTGCGGCCGTAACTGTTACGGTGTCAGAAATCTCCACTGTTACTTATGCCAAAGTAATGGAGGAGGCAAAGGCCAAAATACACTTGGCAGATTTTGGCATCGTAACAGTCCGCCAGAAGCGGGCGGTAACCGGTGGACTCCTGCTGGAAATTAAGGGTCCAGATTGCGGCGCGAAGGCGGACAAGCTGGCGGCCAAAATGCGTGAGGTTCTCTCAGACCTAAACGTGCGAATCAATCGGCCAGTTAAAACAAGCGACGTTCGACTGAGGGACCTCGACGACGCCGTCAGCACTTTGGAGGTTGCGGCAGCTATGGCTGAGGCAGGAGATTGTTCGGTGGATGACATAAAAGTCGGAGAAATCCGCCAAAATCCCAGATGCATGGGGACATGCTGGGTGCGGTGCCCAGTCACGTCAGTCCGTAAGATTGCGGCTGTTGGGCGAGTGCGTGTGGGTTGGGGGTCTGCTCGAGTAGAATTACTGGAGCCCAGGCCCATGCACTGTTTTCAGTGCCTAGAAAGGGGGCACGTTGCTAGCAGGTGCTCCAGTGAAACATACAGAGGCGCACGTTGTTATGCTTGCGGAGAGCAAGGACACAGGGCGAAACAGTGTACTGTGTCGGCATTAAAATGTCCCCTGTGTTCGGATCTTGGACATTCTGCTGGCCACAGACTAGGAAAGAAGTGCATCCCACCTCCCAAAAAAAAGGGAAGGAAGAATAATGAGATATCTGCACCCACCAGCAAGGCGGCCACAACGACTTCTGTCGCTGCACCGAGTATTCGCTTGGCTACGGAGGTGGCTGAGTTAGAAATTCGCGCCCCTTAAAGTCCTCCAGGGAAACCTGAACCACTGCCGCAATGCGCAGCATCTGCTCATGCAAACCATTGCGGAGTGGCGGGTTGCCCGTGCAGTAGTAGCGGAGTCCTATGCCGTCCCCGACCATCCTCGCTGATTCGGTAATGAATCGGGGGTGGAGAGTGTGCCCCACCCTGCGCTCTATTGGGAAGAGGGCAGGGCTTTGTTGCAGTGTAATGGGGCCCTCTGGCCATAGTGGGCTGCTATGTCTCTCCTAATAGGTCCCTTGCTGACTACGAGGCGTACCTAGACGAGGTGGCGAATTGTGTTCGCGAATGTCAACCTCGTCCGTTGATCGCTCTTGGAGATTTTAACGCCCACACAAGGGCTTGGGGCAACTCCAGAGACGATCCCAAGGGAGAGACAGTGATGGTATGGGCGGCTGGGCTGGACCTCCGATTAATGAATCACGGGGTCTGTAAGCACATGTGTACGATGGCAGGGGGAGTCCATTGTGGATCTTACGTGGGCAACTCCTCCTGCAATGCAAGTGCTGTCGCGCTGGCGAGTGGCGGAGGAGATGGTCACTTTGTCTGACCACCGCCACATCGTATTCGATGTCGCAGTTCGACAGCCCGACAGTAACCCCAGTCGCCGAGATAGCAGGCCACCGCAGCGCTGGTGTCTCAAGCGGCTCGACCGAGACTACCTCGAAGCCGCCGCCATCGTCGCGTTCTGGCCAAAAAACGCCGAAGAGGTTCAGCCTGATCCTGAAGTGGAAGCGAACTGGTTTCGGGGTACGATGGCGCAAATTTGCGACCTGTCGATGCCCAGAACCAGTCGCCCCAAGCGCAAAACAGTGTACTGCTGGTCAGCAGAAATCGCACGGCTCCGTGCAATCTGCTTACGGTGTCGGCGCCAGTACCCTAGAGCCCGAAGGAGAAGACGGCGAGCTCCGCCTGAGGAGATAGCCAGACTCTACGAGGCATACCGAGCGGCTACAAAGGCGTTGCAAATCGCCATTACCAACGCCAGGTCTCGGTCCTGGAAAGAGCTTCTGGAGGGACTCAACAAAGATCCCTAAGGGGCACCCATACAGGATGGTGCTGGGTAAGCTCCGGCCCTGGTCGCCCCCTTTGACGGAGACTCTCGATCCGGATCTTCTGGGAAGGGCGATCAGCACGCTCTTTCCAGAGGACCGGTCAAGTTCCGAAGGTCACCTGCCGTCTTCATGGGAGTGGCAAGATGAGATGGGGGTGACCGTCGAGGAGCTGGACCGAGCCGTTAGCCGCATAAAAGTCCGGAACACAGCACCGGGGCCTGACGGAATCCCAGGCCGGGCCCTAGTGCTGAGTCTGGCTGCTCTGGGGAACAGGCTCAGGCAGCTGTTTACCAGCTGTCTGCAGTGTGTCAAGTTCCCCACAGCCTGGAAAAAGGCAAGGCTGGTCCTCTTGAAGAAGGAGGGCAGGGCCGCTGATTCTCCCTCTGCGTACCGCCCCATATGCCTGCTGGACGAGATTGGCAAATTGTTTGAGAGGACAGTTGCCACTCGGCTCAGCGGGCATCTGTTGCGCGTCGGTCCCGATTTCGCTGACAGCCAGTTTGGGTTCCGACGGGAGCGTTCCACAGTAGATGCGATTATGCGCGTCAGCTCCCTGTCGGAACAAACAGTATCACAGGGTGGCGTGGCGTTGGCAATAGGTCTTGATATCGTCAACACCTTTAACTCTCTACCCTGGGACGCAATCAGGAGGGCACTGGCGCATCATCAAGTGCCCCCCTGCCTGCAAGGTATTATTGGGGACTATTTGCGCGACAGATACATTCTGTACATGGGAAAAGATGGTAGAAAGATTCGGAGGAAGATCAGACGTGGGGTTCCACAGGGCTCGGTGCTGGGTCCATTACTGAGGAACCTCGCGTACGATGCGGTTCTGCGAGTCGACCTTCCCGCTTGCGTAAATATAGTGTGCTATGCCGACGACACCTTGGTGATCGCCAGCGGGATAACTTTCGAGAGGGCCAAGGAGCTCGCTGAACTTGGGGTGGAAGTCGTCATCGTCGAAATCCAAGAGTTGGGTTTAGAAATAGAGCCTCAAAAGGCCGAGGCCCTATGGTTCCATAAATTACCACCTGGATACACCTGGACACTCCACCAGGATAGTTCTTAGATAGATGTTATGGTATTAACTCGCTAGAGGGCGCTGCAATAAACATATTTGTGTAAGCGATTGTTCCCATTTATCTCCGAAATGGTTTGATCGATGTAGATATAGTTTTCTGTAAAGGGTTTGTGATTTATATCCAATGGTTCATAGGTAAGCGTTATGGTGTTTACTCACCAGGGGGCGCTACAATAAACATATTTGTGTAAACGAATGTTCCGATTTATTTCCAAAACGGTTTGACCGATTTAAATACGGTTTTCTGTAAAAGGTTCGTGCTTCATCGGCGATGGTTTATGGATAGGTCTTATGATATTAACTCATCAGGGGGCGCGGCAATTAGTGTAAACGAATGTTCCCATTTACCTCCAAAACGGTTTGACCGTTTCAGATACAGTTTTCTGTAAAGGATTTATGATTTATAGGCGATAGTTCTTAGATAGATGTTATGGTATTAACTCGCTAGAGGGCGCTGCAATAAACATATTTGTGTAAGCGATTGTTCCCATTTATCTCCGAAATGGTTTGATCGATTTAGATATAGTTTTCTGTAAAGGGTTTGTGATTTATATCCAATGGTTCATAGGTAAGCGTTATGGTGTTTACTCACCAGGGGGCGCTACAATAAACATATTTGTGTAAACGAATGTTCCGATTTATTTCCAAAACGGTTTGACCGATTTAAATACGGTTTTCTGTAAAAGGTTCGTGATTCATAGTCAATAGTTTTAGGGAGGTGTTATGGTGTTAGCTCGCTAGGGGGCGCTGCAATAAACATTTTTCGCTCGGTATAGTGAATTATTCCCCGAGACAGCTTGACCGATTTAGATATGGTTATCCATAGCACATAGCATATTTGGGTTCTTAAAGTAATCACAATGTTACCTACTACCTTAATAACAAATCTAGATCAAGCTTTGTGGCCTTTCTTCTGCTTCTTCGATTTGTGAGCACGCAAAGTGCTTCTCAATCGCTCGAACTCTTCCAACGCTATGTTATTATGTGGATTGTTGAATAGTTTTTTTTTTATTTCGATCATTTACTACTGTGCCATCTTAAGATCGTACTCTAATAAAACTCACATAAGCTTGCCCTTTGACAAACGTATTGGGTCCAAGATGTATAACCGCCTTATCGACTGTAGTGCCTTGCAATTTAAGCACTGTAACGTCCCAACCTAATATGAGTGGAATTATTACCCTTTCTATTTTGCTAGCACCTTTGTCGCCTTGAAATGATGCACTCAATGGAGCTATGCCTACCCAATCAATTTCATCATAGTAACTTCTGCCAATAAGGCAGTCATCAAATTGAAACAAGACTTTTTTGGGCAGCTCTCTAACTACTAACTGGTCTCTTCTTAAATATTCCTACTGAAAACCCCAAACTACTTCCATGCTGCCATTGGCTAATCCTTCGCTGATCCCGATGTTCATTCGTAACATCACTCGTGGGTGTGGATACACACCCAACTTTATGTGTGATACTAGGCCTCCTGTGATATTTGGGTCCGTATAGCGCAGGTGGAGATTTCGGTCAATGGTTGTTTTGTTCCTTGAACTCATCTCGTGCGTTTATCGAGTACAATGTCGTTGTTAGTTTGGTTAACATTGTCTGACTGAATGCGTTGACGAGTTGTAAGTTGGGATATATACTAACAGCTTCCCCATCGGCCAAGTTCTCCTCTGGAGGAACACGAATCCTCTTCAGAAGTAGCTGATAATGTTCCATGCTTAGTTCTCCCAGTTGTAAATTGTTGAGTAGGTAGAGAAATTTACAGATATTTAGACAGTAACGTAGGAATTCACTAAAAGTCTAAAGTAAAAAGCAAAATTAAAAATTTTGAAAAAACCCACGACGGATGTAAAAGCTGTAATCAAAAAAAGATTAAATAAAGCTTTTCAAAAAACCCTCGACTAAAAGGAAGTAAGTCACGAAAGATAAAAATAAAAAGCCTTTTAAAACGGGTTGAATTGTCGCGAGGTCAGTCATAATAAACCACAAATTATGACTTTCCTTAGTCCTTCCCACCTTTGTTGCAGCGATAAACACAGCAATAACATCAAATATAGATAGACATATTCACCTACCTATTAGGTAATATGGTTACAAACCCAAGTAAAAACTCCGTCGGAGGTCACAAAAGGACTCTTTCGGTTTAATTTTTTTTATCAAACTTGGGGCGTAAATAGTGATTCTGAAGAGAATCTATCATAAGGTAAAAAGGGTCAGCAAATAAATTGTATTTAGGGGAGACCGGGTACAAAAGTAACATTTTGTGCTTTTACCTTAGTTTCTGGTTAGTTGTAATTATTTAAATGAAATTAATATAGTCATATATGCATTCCGTTTATGTTTTTTACATTAGTATCTTGATTTACCTTATTATTTTCAATTTTATATGAATCACAAAGACTTCAAAAAAATTCGTCAGTTTGTTACTTTCGACCACGTACAGTCGTAAGTAACACGTTGTGGGTCGAAAGTAACAGAATAAAGGGGTTTGTAATAAATATAATGTGACATATTAAATCAGCAAATTATTTATTAGACCACTTTGTATTAATAACACACATAAACATTTGCATTTTAAATGCTCAAAAATTATATATTTTAGGAAAACCAAACAAATTATTCTTGCTTTAAATAAGATCAATTATTATATGATTATATTTTTTTATAATCAGACTATTCAGTATTAGTCTTTTACTCACACTCACAATTATGGCACACATCATTTTTATCATCGTTTCAGCATGTGACCACATACTACATTTGATAAATTGTATCCATTGCTCATTTGGTCGACTGTTGCTAAAAGTTTCTAAACAAACGAGATAGAAGCAATCTTCGGCGTAAAATTTTTTCCTTACTTTTAGCTGCCTTCTTTGTCTTTTTTCCTTTTCCCTTCCCTTCGTAGATATCAACTTCCTCTTGCCATTTCCAGTATCGGGTTGTAAAACCATTTCTTGGATTTATTCATTTGTTGGTATTCTTCTTCAATTACGTTTTTTATCAGATTTTGTATTATATTCGTTGAAACTCAAGGCCTGCGACAGGCTTGTTGCTTGAGTGCACCTCAAACAGAGCCTCAGGTGTCGTCCAACCAACAATCCGTCCCAAAAAATCCGTCAACCATTCCTTACCCGCCATTTGAGTATCGTGCCACTTTTCAGGAAATGTTTTTCCATTTTTTATCGCCTACTCATATGCCAGTTTACGTACTTCAGATGGAGATAACCCAAAATAAACCCCAGAGCGCTCGATCAAATAGTCCTGTAAACATTTTTCCTCGTCAATAGTAAAAACATGGTTGACGCAACGGTAGCCCACAACTGTGCTAGTATTTCCTGCTTTATTTTTTTTTATGTTTCTATATAATGTTACATGACAAACATAATAATTTTTTCCAGGGATCTAATTTTGTACCATCTTTGGAATGCTCTTCAGTCGCTTTTCGGAACACTTCCGTGTCAATAGTTCCTCGTGTGGTAGTTCTTACGCATTGTCGCAGCATTCTGTTCAAATAAATTACCCACATAACAACATTAAGTAAATAAATCAATACGGGGACAGAAGTAACATGGTACTTGTGTACCCGACCACATTATTGTTAAAACATGAAAGATAAAAATGATTTAAAGCACTGTGTAATCAATCTAATCAAGAATTAATAAGCAAATATTCAAATTGCTATTTCTTTTAAGACTACGAAAACATTAAATAAGAAAACGTTAAAAACTTACTTTTGATTTGATTTTGTACCCGGTCTCCCCTACTGACAATTTCCCTTTTCTTTTAAGCTACTATTTTGTCTGTATGCTTATCTGTCAAGGCTATGATTAACTACATATACTCTCATCAAAAATCTAAGAGGCTTGGCAGAGATCCAGAAGGCTAAGACTGCGTCAAATGTTTAACGGCAAAAATGTGTGTGAAAACGTAATGGCGGTATATACCCAGGTTTCATGTTAAAATATATTTTTTTTTTTTAATAAAAGCTTCTTTTTCTTCATCAGCCCGTATAAAATCAATAATAAACATATTTAGTTTTTATTTAAAATTCCCGTCGTTTAGTGTTTTGCAACAGAGGGACAGATGTTCAATGTCTTGTAGCCAAATATTCAAACGTTACAGACTCAATTTTAAGATGTCGTTAAGTCTCGTGGTGTCACAGTCACTTTGGCTTAAAGGGATAGAGACAGCACGATACTTAACGACATCTTACAATTGAGCAGCGTTTGAGTATTTGGGCATTGGTTGCAACCACGGAGCAAATACAAAGTTTTTATTTGCTATGCCTTTGTATTTGCTTCGTGGCTGCAACTATGACAGTTAACCCGAGTTACCTTCATCTATATAAATAGAATGATAGAGGTTTGCAGTTGTGCGTACGTCACGGGAAAACTACTGAATAGATTTCAATTAGGTTTTCTAAATTTTATTTCTTAGACACTTGGCCCATATCTAAAAAAAAAAAATATTGCGATATCTTCATTTAATATAAAGTTATTAAAGTTTTAATAAACAAAGATTTCTATAAGTACTACAACAAGCAACGCGGAGGAAGTCGCGGATTTCAGCTAGTTTTTAATAAATATATTATTGTATTCTGATCAACTCAAAACAAAAACAACACCCGAGAGATAGATAGAACACAAATCCTTAGATGACACCAGAAGGAAGAAGGATACAATGATTAATCATTAAAGTCCCGATAAGGCCCGACGTATTTAGTAGAAAAATACTTTTATGATTATTTAATTCTCTCAAACTGTTTGATAATAAAAATGTATAAAAGAATAAATAAATTACAAACTGACTTATTTTAATCACTTTTGGTTTCGTTGACACCAAAACGGAAGCCGAAATCCAGTTTACCTAAACGGCTGAAAATCTAGTTTCGGTCGTTCTTTAATGATGTCTATTTTGGACTGGAAGTTGATGATGTCATCGTGATTTAATCTTGTGAGAGGAAACAATTTATAATTGCTTGTAATAGTTAGTTTATATACTTTACGACATTAGTGTTTTTAACATTTTACATACTTAAATTTAGTGCTGTTTTGGATAACTTACGGACAAGTTATGCACTCTATTAAATGTGTTAAACATTGATTTATTAATTTTAGGGCTGATTGTTCAATCTTTATTATAATTATTCTGTACTTGTATTGTCACTGACTTCCTACTAAATGGCTGGACCGATTTGATGAAATTTTTTGGGTGGTTTGTCCCTGGATGGTTTAGTTAAGATACCCGCCGGTAGTTGGCGCTATTGTGAAGATCTAGAAATCACTCGTGCGAAGTCACAGTTGTCATACACAAGTTGTCATATAAAAGTAATCCATAACCTGACTGATTATAAAAGTAAAACCATTGATATTTGTTCCTGTTTTTTGTACATACGGTATACATTACAGGTAATATTATTATCTACATAAGAAAAATATAAAACTGGCAGCTTAACTCTATGTTCACAGTTATGATTTTCTTTAAAATACGGTCACAAATTGTTTTAGTAAACAGATGTAAACAGTAAACACTTAGTTTCACTAGTAATTTATCAGAGAATATCATGTATTGAAAGTGGTAACCGTTACAGTAGAAAGCTAATACGACAACTATTGGGCCAGTGGATCTTTGCGTTCTATGCACTGTTAATATCATATACTTTAAAAAGCTATATCTTATGTTATATTATCATTTACGATAGTCCATGCGTTAAATATACATTTATAATTCCGGACATTTCTTCCCTTAAGGTAAAATACGGGTCCATTTTATTCGTTACGGGAATACCGCGATATTGATCTTCAAAGAGGGACATCCACAATGGCTGAGCGTAGTATGGCGTTTACAAAAGTTAAAGCTTTATGGTATTTTTTTAAGAGGATCTTAACGTAATAAAGTGAGAATTAAGCCATCGATAATATTTTGGAATTGACAATTAATTGATATTACAGCCATCTCATGAACTTGTGTGTGACATTAAAATAAAGGATGTATATATACATATATAGAGGAAGACTTGGTGCCTAATTAGAATATTATTACTATTTATCTAATACGTACCTTTTTTTACAAAAATTCTCACTTTATCTAACTTTTAAATAAAACATCGTTGTATGAATAACACATAAGCGTTATCACAACAAAAATGTGTTCATAAAACAAAGTATTGAATCAGTTTGAAATATCATATTATCTAGGTGTGTGTGATTGACAATTGTGTGTTTTAGTTATTTGTATGACTTCCACTTCCATTTATATGTATTTGGAGCGTCGTTATAAACGAAAGAATAAGCTTAATTCTATCACAACACGATTCATGTTTCTGAATTTTCAGTGACTGTTATGGCATCGCCTGTTGTCGTCGCAAGTGTTACTCAGGTCGCAAGGGTCACGCAGGGGTAACGGCGACCGAGTGCGTGCGAGATATGGGTAGGCGTCAGGCGGCGTTGATGTGCTGATGTCAGTGGAAGCGACTCGGCGGCTCTCCCGACGGCGGCGGGCGCACGCACGGAATGCAGCGGGCGCGGCGCGGGGTGCGCGCGGGGGCCGCTGCTGCCGCGGCGACGCTCGCTGCTGCCCGCCTCAGTCCTCAGTTAGCCGCGCGCCACCGATACGAGTGTTGTTCGAGCTGCGCGACACCAACTCTGCCCGCTGAAAGGTATGTATCATAAACGACCTTCGTATTTCTCTCGCTCTCCTCGGGGACCGCGCCGGCGGGGGCCGCAACACGACCTAACACCGACAGGCAATTTCGACCTGATCCTGACGCTCCGTAACGGAAATAGCCGGCGGATACCACACCACCGTTGCCGTCTTCGGCACTTCGGTAGCAACCTCGTACCAATGTTGCGGGCGCGATGACCAGTCGTAAGATTGCCAAAAGAGAATCCCTAAATACTTTCCGGTCAACGTATCAGTGGTTTTATCAGTGTTACATATTTATTATTTGTCGGCGGTGCGGTGAGGTCAGCGAGCGCGCGCGGCAATGTGTGCCTTATCGCGTGCGGCATAGGGTCGCAGCGGGAGCACCTCAGCGGCAACGACGCGAGCGCGCCCGACCTCGGGCTCTGCTGTCTTTGCTCTGCTCTTGCGTCGTTCCTATTTACTACAAGTACATATAACACACATACCTACACCTACGTTCCGTCTCGTATATAACATACACGTCTCATACGCCCGACAAATTAAATCGGTACCAAACAGACCATTCTCGCTCTATTATGATTTCATCAATCACGGCTGTGCTCACGAGTTGCCAAGATTCTTTTCTGTTGACAGAAGTAGCCGTAACTATTTTACATTAGCGCTCGTTTTGATAAAATCTTCGGAGTTGTTCTTCCAATCGATAACATTTATCTACCTGCGTTTCAAATCACAGTTGTGATTTCCGTAAACCACTGTGTCACTACGAATCAAATAAAAATTACAGAATTAAAATATTATAAATCGATCAAATAATTAACAGAATAAATATATCATCGCTAACAGTGAGAATAACAACCACATTCGAACCGTTGTTTTTCTCAACAGTTGTACTGGCGCAGGTACCTACCTAGTGTGTAAAAGCGTGACTTACCAACTCATATAATGTTGTAAACTAGGTACGACCTCTAAATACAGGTAGTATTTAAGCTCTAGAATAGAAACTGCGACCACAGCTTGTTGTATTAGTCTTTTTTTTGTAGTTCGACTTCGGAAATAAATACATTCATTCTCAAATTCAAAAATAATGGACATTTTTCTTATTCGATAGTAAAGATTTAAGATGTAGATACCTCTAAATATGTGCCATGTGTACGGCTTGGTCGGTGACGAGGGATCCGGTGTTCGTCGTCCGGAATTGTCTTCAGCAGCACGTTTCGGTGCGTGTTAAGGATACTTATGCGATTCTCGTCTTTATGCCCAACGTATCACGCGTTAAAACTGCGCATCTTGAATTTTGCACTTAGACACATCATTGAAAGAGCTCTTTACGTCGCAAAATGAATTGTACGCGATTCTCGTACTTATTTTCTTTTACGGTAGACTTAAATCTATTTGAAAGCGTTGTGGCACTAACAGGGTTTTGTTGCCGTGGTCGGGGTCGAGATCCCCGACGCACAAGAGAGTGAAAGTTGGGGGTGGGTGACAGGCGGGGTGGCGGCACACCCTACAGGAGTGGTCGACCCGGGACTTCCAACTAGGATTTGCTAAATCTGCTGCTTTTACACCGAGGCCGTTGAAAACTAAATTACCGTCTTTGATGGAAGCCTGTTTCATTACCCTAGTAAAAAATTACCTAAAACTTTACCCAAATATTAATCAATCTCAAAAAACTTCAGTATATATTTTTACACAAGTCATCGTCATCTCATGGACAACACTGACAAAAAACTTTTTATTCAAAGTCGACAGTTAAAGCATACCATTAACAGAACAGAAAGATAAATCCCCTAATACACGTAAAAATTCAACAAATGTATTATACCTACCATCTTTTAATTTTGCGTATTGACGTCGTGTAGCTACCGTGTAGAGAATCCACTACCTAAAACTGAGGTTGTCAACCCGCCTGCCAAACGTGGTAACCATGGTAAAGTTCCTCCTATTCAGTTACCTTAGTTCAGCAATGGACTATTAATAGGCTGTAATGAAAAAAATAATAAAATAAATTGCAATGAGGGCTAATAATCTTCCACTCACCAGATGTCGCTAGTTACGACTGAGGTAAAGTTTTTTGCTACACAATGTTAGTTAATTGGGAAATTAGTTTTAAATAATAGTTTATCATTATCTAGAGTATTATATTAATACCCAACACAATGCATCAGTTGTTAGATTTTTAATTTTTTGCACTTTAGAACTCTTTTTTTTTTAAATGGGCTTTTATTTATATTTATAGTTTGATTTGCTCATTTCTAATGTAAAGAGTATAAAATATAACTAATAATACAGAAAGAAACCTTAAAGATTACGTTTTCCTAAGAAATTATAGTCCCCGCTATGAAATCTGTCAAATATTTTACCTCACTGTAAAGTGGCGCCGCCCTGCAGAAAAAGTCGTGGATGCCCTCATTATTGTCATTGAAAGAAAGAAAGAAATAATAATTTATTGATCAAATTTACCACGCACATTATAATATTATGCATTTAACATTAATCAGAAATAAGCATATCATTACATGTAACATATCTCGTACTATACTAACAAAACATAACAACCAATTTGTACAAACAATTAGGTAGTACAGGTACGGTGACATAGTGACATAATATTTAATAAAAACTGTATAATTTATCTTTTGATTATGTCACATAATTTAAGGCTACGGTAGCCTAATGGCCTGCCAACCCTGGTACAGACTGCGAATTCAAAAGGTTGTGGGTCCAAATCCGGCCTCCTACTTTCGTGAACCACTGGACCGTTTCGTGAACCATTTTAAGCTTACCAGGAGTGGTTAAAGAAAATTTTAATAATGTTAATAGCATTGCTAGTATATTTACTTAAATAAAAACAAATGCCATAGCACAGTAGGTAAACTAACCTTACCCTGCTTATACTGTTTCCCGTGGTGCTATGTGTTACTAAAGAACCCTGATAATCTAATTTTATCTAGAAGCCATCATATGTACTGGGCTTAAAACTACTGGTTTAGTGATTTAATGAAATTGGCATGATGATAGCTACTATTACGAATTCTATATTAAAGGGCAATGTCATTGAATCTAACATGACAAAAATAATGTAATTAAAGACGTGTGAAGTACTTTAACCCGTAAGGAAACAATGTAGTAGACTGCTCAGATACCCTATCACAAGCAAATGAAGCATGTGCCTTGATGTGCTCTCTTATTTTATTTAAAAAAACCGACCAAGTTCGTGCCGGTCACGCACAATATAGGGTTCCGTAGTCGCCCGTCATAATACGTGTACTTGAAGAGACCGTTTTGATACTACGAGTATATTGATCGCTATAACGACTAAAACTGAAGACCTTATTTTTCAAGCAAACTTTAGAAAACAAACACTTTTTAAAATAATACAATCTACATCAAATCATTCACATGCTAAATTAATACAACAATGGTCATAGTTTCGTAGGCATCTATTAGTTTCCGGCAGTGCAACCCTAAGATATACAAAACCGTAACGAACCTTCCCGTAAACCACCACTGCCCTAAATTATCCTGAGGATTGCCCGCGTAAACCAAGAGTGCCACGAATGAAATTGTACGCCTACAATAACTACTAACTATAAAAATAAGCGAAAGTCGTATGTCAGGATCGTCTCTTGGCGATCGATCCACTCTACCTCCTCTGCAAAGGAAAACGTAAAACTATAGTAGTAATGAACAAGTCGTTTTCTTCAAAAAATATATTTTATAGAGTTTACAATAATATTGAAAAGTTATAATGCAGCTAATTTTAGGCCATCTATCATCTATCTGATCTGTGATAGTTTTCCTTTTGACTTTATTCATATATGCTACTATTGTGAATTCTTTCACATTTCCAAAAACAGCGGTTTAGTTGGTAGTGGGGGGGACACGACTCTAATAAAAAATAAGGCTAAATATTGCGCAAATAGATCCCTGAATCGAAAAAATGTTGTTAAATACCCCCAGTATTTTTAAAATGCCTATTAAATGACACCCCACACGATGGAATAGACGGGTAAAACAAATCACCTGTATGGGAGGTACCCAAAATACAAAATGTTTTTCAAGATTGTATATCACAACTTTGAAGGCGTGATCATTATCTATAACTATGCCAAAATAGAGCCTTGTAACACCCAGGGTCTCTGTGTAAAACCGCGGACCGACGGAAAGACGGTCATGCCGACACTATAAGGTTCATGTTGTTAACTACGGAACCCTAAAAAGTGGTAAAATTTTTGTTTTTTTTTTCAATTGCTACTTTCCTAACTTTGTCGGATCATGTTAGAGACACACCTAAATTAGTTTATTGAGGCCATACACGAATTATTTGCATGAAAAAACACACTTCTGTTCTAACTACGCCTTTGAATTGAAATTGCTGATTCCTAACAAAAAAGACATCTATATGTTGGTGGGTAGATAGACCTTAGATGATTTTCGTCCGCTTCTCTCTCGGGTTTGATGAAGGTTTCGAATATCGATAGACCGTGCCTTTAAGAGTTTCGATAATATTAGGTACATATGTATTTTAAACTTTTATTGTCTAACGAATCCAATCCTTGAGAACTTGTATGCCATATATACAACAGAACGAAATGCTAATGCGCTTTGAGAAGCTATAACAAAAATTTATAATTAGCTAGGTTGAATGTTTGTTTCGATAATTACTTTATGATTTTAAAAACATAATAATCTAATTGTCTGCATCTGCCACATACTGAGCGAACTGTCTAAATTTCGTTAAGAGTTGAATTACTAAGTATTGTGCAATACATTATTGTCTTAGATATCAATTCATATTTTTGTCAACATTTACTGTTTCAGCTCTAAAAACAGATAGGTCATTTTCAACCGACATCAGAAAAGAGAAGGAGGTGCTCAATTTATTAAACATACATAAAATATAAACAATTAGGTAAAAAATGATCGGGTCGATAATTCTTTACCAAATTGTCCAATTCCAATGAGATAATTCAATGATGTGTTGGAATGGGGATACCTCAGAGGTGGTCTCATATAAATTTGATCCAAACTGATGTAGGGCTCTATGAGAAAATCATCAAACTTTTCAATTTGCAAAGGCATCTTTACGACATATGGGCAAATAAAAAATTTAATCAAATCCGTCAAACCGATTTCCACGATTCTATTCTTTTCAGTTCTTTGAAGTCGGTTTTTACTTTTTAAAAGTTTATAATTATTACAAATCTGTTTTTTTTTCTAAACGTTCCAATTTTGAAAGTCTTATAGCTTACGTTACATAATGAGGGCATCCACGACTTTTTCTGCCACCAGGGCGGCGCCACTTTCGAGTGAGGTAAAATATTTGACAGATTTCATAGCGGGGACGATAATTTCTTAGCAAAATGTAATTTTTAAGGTTTATTTCTGTGTTATTCGTTATATTTTATATTAATTACATTAGAAATGAATAAAACAAACTATAAACATAACTAAAAGACGACTTTTTTAAAAAAAGAGTTATAATGTGCAAAAAATTAAAAATCAAACCACTGACGCATTGTGTTATATATTAATATAATACTCTAGACAATGATAAACTATTATTTAAAACTAATTACTCAATTAACTGACACTGTGTAACAAAAAACTTTACCTCAGTCGCTAGTAGCGACATCTGGTGAGTGGAAGATTATTAGCCCTCATTCTACCTAATATTTAAAAAAAATCAGTAGGACGTGGAAAAGAGGTGTTGTGAATTGCGCTGATTTGAAATATATGCTATTTTAAAGAATGTAGCGCGATTCACCATAAAACCATTTAAAACGCTAGAAGACATGAGAAAGTCTAATTTATTGCAAAATTTAAACCTTTAATTTTGTACAGAAAACCGCGAGTTTATTGATGATGTGATTTTCTATTCGGTATTCGGACTACAATAACAGAGTTTATGACAATACTTTTTAAAATCAAAGACGTAGTTAAAACAATGGCAAATGTTATTTCCAACGTGTGGTCTGTAAAGAAAACACGTAGTTAAATAACAAAAAAGATGCTAGAGATAGAGATTTCTTTGCCAAAATAACGCAGTAGTTTTTAAATATAATGCTAGTTTTATATTTTTTACAAGCTATTAGCGATGGATTAATCTATACGTCTAATTCAAAATTGGAATAAAGAATAAACAATTAATTTTACAAACGTCCCTATTAAAGCCTACCGTCGGTGACAATTTGTATTTTTGTTTATTTCACTTTCTGGAAATTACAAATGTGTTAGTATAATTTAAATATTTTAGAACAAGTCAGCAATCCTCTTGATGGTATTGTCAAAAACTTCAAATGTAAAACCTATTCTCCACATTCCCTACAAAACAAAACAACAATGTATCACTATTGCTTAAACCTATGTACATACTCACTGTAGCTAACCAGATAAACTTCGAGGTCGAAAAGAAGTACCTTGGCCCTCCTATAAGGGTCAAACATATCAACAGAATATCAAAATAACTTTATTAAGTATACACAATTAATATACTGCATAGTAAATTATATAATTAATTATTTTAGCCGCTTTCGCTGGTTAGCGCACAAAGGTCCGTCGCATGTTGTGCCCAGCACTTCTTCGAAGCCATAATTTCTTTAACAATAAATCGGTGGCGTGCTTAAGTAAAACAAGAAATTGTTACTACGATAAAACATTGTAGCTACGACGTTTACGCCAACCTTAAACGTACATACAAAAGAACTAAAAGGAAAATTATCCGCTTTCGTGTGTTAGAAATTCATGCTTCTAATAATTTCGTGCTTAAGTAAGATTTCAAATCAAATAACAATAGTAAATGATACGAATTTTGTATCATTATAATTATCTAAAAATTCTGAAATTAACTTTACATGCGTACAATCCGACCACTCACATTATTTCATCTAACTCCACAATGCGCGGCTTTTATGCTGATGTCATAATAGTGTTAAATATATTTATAGTATAAATATATCAAATATATTGTATAAATCTAAACAAATAAATAAAATTGAAGTGTCTGTTCGCAATGTTAAAGTAAGAGCTTTTTACTGAATGCATATGAATGTATATACGGTACTTATACCAAAAACACAATTTTTAAAATTTTTGTCTGTCTGTCGGTCTGTCTGTCTGTCTGTTTGTTCCAGCTAATCTCCGAAACGACTGGACCGATTTCGACGGGACTTCCACTGGCAGGTAGCTGATGTTCTAAGGAGTAACTTAGGCTACTTATATTTGAGAAAAAGAATTAGGGTTCTGAGCAATATAATTAAAACTCTAAATTACATGCGGGCGAAGTCGCGGGGAACAGCTAGTATATATGATATATATAGTATCAATCTATAAAATCTGATTGTTATTTCTCATTCTCATCAATATTATGAATAAGCCCTCGAAATACCTAATGATTTTTCCATTTTAAATAATGACTTGATTTGTATATTATTTTATTTATTATATTCAAAATCAAAAAGTTCTTAAGTCTATTCAACTTCCAAACTTAAGTAACCCTATAAATATGAAGCTGGGTTTTTAGCAAAATATTTGAATCGATTTAAGTACAGTTAATATGAATTAATACTAAAGTCCACGCATACATATTGCCTATCTAATATGTATATAATAGTAACTAATGCCAACCAATTTCAAAGATCTAAGCGTAACACCTGCATTAGACGGTTGAATAATTCGCTTGTGTGTTGTTACGAGATTGTTGGAGCGCACCTCTGCGTCAAGCGGAGCGGCGACGGCAGCTGCATTGCAGCTGGCGTGTGCTTTTTCTCGTTTTGCTGCACCGCCGGACAGAATCCTGCGCTACATATTCATAGCCATAAGTAAACATACGAGCCTTGAGGTGTCGGCCACCACTGAGATGGGTTTTTCGCTGAGGCCGTTCTTTCTATTATTATTAGAGCGTCGAGGGATATTCACTCGATATAACAATACACGCTCGAGTGATATATTCATTTTTATAACAGTCTTGTGCTGCATTGACACACATATAACATATTATATATTATGTACTCTTATCAATGAAATTTTAACCGATCTCTTTTTTGCATCAGCAATAGCTAATGTTGTACAATGTTTTTACAATATTTTTTGTCCATTACGTTTCGATAATGCACGTGAGGCGACTGACGAGATAAATTATTAAAATTCGCTCTCGTTATAAATTTGAGTAACATTTCAAAATTTTCATAATTTTACTATAGATAATATTATTAAATTATTATCCAAACAAGTAGGAGCCACTAAGTCTATGTAAGTTCAAGAACTTGGCAACAAAATAATATACGAGTACATCTTAATGCACTAAAATAGTGTTCTACAACGTTTTCCTTTAACTGTCAGTTCTGTTTCTAGGTAATCAATCACAAGAATCATATTATTCGTAAATATAAAAATCAACTTTTCAACCGACTTCAAAAAAGCAGGCGGCTCTCAATTCGTCGGAATATTTTTATATATGTTCAGCGATAATACTCTCGATTCTTAACACACAAATTAAATTCATCATAACAGAAATACTGGTCATAATCTGTGATTATTTCTGATAATTAAACTTTATAAAAGTAAAGACCGACATCAAAGTAATAAAAATAATATAGTCGTCGAAATTGGTTGACGTAGTAAAGAATAATTCGTCCACATGCCGTGTAAATGCTAAAATCTTTGCAAATTGGAGAATTTAATGATTTCCCATGGATCCCGTCCTCAGATCTCAACCAAATTTATATAGGACCACCCCTGAGATATATTTCTATCACTTCATTGAATTGAATCATTTAAATCGGAGAATTTAGTTAATGACTTAAAACATTTTTTATATTGTTGCATCACCCATAATATTATGTAATTATGGCGCTAACTTTGCCACGATAGTATATATAAAAGTTACAAAATATGCTTGAGAACTTAAAAAATATAAAGGATCTCCGTGCATAGTTAAGTAAGGCAAGTGGTCTTATATAACAGGGTCTGTACGTAGTATGTAGAGTTAGGTTTCTGAAGAATGGAGGTCGGGCGGCCTCCCACTGCTCCCGAGGGCAGGCTAGTGAGGGGGTTGCTGCCATTTTCGTTTAGTAGCACCGCCATAACCTTTTCGACGATGTGTTGCCCAAACGAGTATCTAACTCAACCTTATGTTGCGCATTAGATGGTCACAACTGCCCTCCAATTGAATAATTAATGTAGCTGCATACTGCTCGCCGTAACTACATGTAACAATATTAAGTGGCTTAATGTTGTTACAAAAATCTCTTAGTCTACTAAAGTAGAATAACGAATTTTGTTCGATATGATTAATAACATCGATCGTTTTGTCCTTATTAGTTGGTCATAAATTGTATATTTCTGTATGATGTACATCGATTTGATATACAAAAGCTTATCGTGACTGATTTCATAATTTATTTATTTTAATTTATTTATTGTTTCAATGTGATAGTAGTAGTAAGCCTGAAATATCAGAATTTAAATATTTCTATATACATGTATAAAAATCTGAATGGTTTGGATTCACAATTGAACCCGGTAGGTGGCGCTGTTGTCTAGATCTAGAAATCACCCGCGCGAAGTCGGGGCGGATCACTAGTCGGTAAATATAAATGCGGTAATATCTATATTATTAGTTTTTGTATGTACAGTATTCGCATAAATTAAGAAATCGTTACGTAAAAGAGTACGTTATTTCATCAGCTGGTAAAAATCAATTTCTGCTAGGGAGGATTTGCTTGAATCCACCTGCGATTGAAGAACGCAGTACCAGACGTCTCGTATCTTCGGTAGTAGTTAAACTGTGCTTCGACGCTGCTGCTTATTGCCGGTCGGATTTTATTTCTAGCGTAAACGCGATGGTAATCTATCCATAGCCATGATATTTTCCTGGGGTTTCCCATATTCGCCTCGTACGACATACAAACAAAATAATTAAGGGCACTATTTTTAAAAACCGCTATTATAATTTAACAAAGCATGGTTAGGTATAATATTGATAATCTTTAAGATTTAAAAATAATTCTTTTTATGAAAATTGAAGATGGATAAGCCATGATAAAAACGCCAACTCCCGTCCAAGCGTATTGATTAAATGCGGATATATACTAGAGGTGCGATGAATCTGGAAGAAACGTCCATCACTTATTATACTATGTAGTACACTATATAGTATCTAGAGCTTAAAGTAGGGCATAAGTCAATCGTTGAATAATAAAAAGGTTACATTATAGTAGAATATATAATAAATATATTGGTAAATCCAATTGGGCATACCTTAAGCGCATTAAAAAAATTACGTATAACATGATTATACGGAATTATTAAAGTAGTTTAAATACATTTCGACAGCACTATCGGCTTCAACACCCTCGAAAACCATGAAAATGACACCCATGATGAAAAAATTGATACCTATTGCAGCCGCCATCTTGGATTTACATTTCGACAGCACTATCGGTTTCAACACTCTTGAAAACCATGAAAATGACACCCGAGATGAAAAAATTGGTACCAACTTCAGCCACCATGCTGGATTTACATTTCGACAGCACTATCGGATTCAACACCCTCGAAAACCATAAAAATGACACCCAAGATGAAAAACTTGATATCTATTGCAGCCGTCACCTTGGATTTACATTTCGACAGCACTATCGTCATCAGCACCCCCGAAAACCATGAAAATGACACCAATGATGAAAAAAATTATATCTATTGCAGCCGCCATCTTGGATTTACATTTCGATAACACTATCGGCTTCAACACCCTCGAAAACCATGAAAATGACACCCATGATTAAAAAAATTGGTACCTACTTCAGCCGCCACCTTGGATTTACATTTCGACAGCACTATCGGCTTCAACACCCTCGAAACCCATGAAAATGACACCCATGATGAAAAAATTGATACCCATTGCAGCCGCCACCTTGGATTTACATTTCGACAACCTTATCGGCTTCAACTCTCTCGAAAACCATGAAAATGACACCCATGATGAAAAAATTGATACCTGTTGCAGCCGCCATCTTGGATTTACATTTCGACAGCACTATCGGTTTCAACACCCTCGAAAACCATGAAAATGACACCCAAGATGAAAAAATTGATATATTTTGCAGCCGCCATCTTGGATTTACATTTTGACAGCACTATCGGCTTCAACACCCTCGAAAACCATGAAAATTACACCCATGATGAATAAATTGGTACCTAATTCAGCCGCCATCTTGGATTTACATTTCGACAGCACTATCAGCTTCAACACCCTCGAAAACCATGAAAATGACACCCATGATGAAAAAATTGATACCTATTGCGGCCGCCATCTTGGATTTACATTTCGACAACCCTATCGGTTTCGACACCCTCGAAAAGCATGAAAATGTCACCCATGACAAAAAAAATTATACTACTTACTTTTAGTACGTACTACTATTATTTATTCTATGCTTTTAAATATTGTAATAAAAAAATTTCTTATTATTATTATAATCAAGTATTTAAGAAATTTGGTTATTCGAATATTGTGTATTTGTACAGCGATCTTTTTGAGCCGCTTAAGACAACCGAAGCAATATCCACTCACGACGGCGACTGAAGCCGAACTAAACTTAATACAAAGGTACTCTGTGAACTTAACTACTCTGTGGCTGTAGATCCCCATTTACAGAAACAATTTATATACGAGGCAACGAAATCAACGAAAATTTCACCATTTTGGAGACGAAAAAAATTAATTATAGCTAAACAAAACAAAATTACACTGCCATTTACATTCAGTGGCTTCCCACATGATAGATGAAGAGATTAAAAAATAGATTGAGTTAAACAATTGATATTTTCAAAAGTTATAGTGTTTACAAGCCACAGGGACATGATAAATCCACACCATAAGCCACTAAAACCCTTTTTTTATTTAAAAATAGCAATTAATCGATTTAAAAAAATTATTAATATGTTCAACAATCATTTATCTTTCTAACAATGTGCTTTTTATATCATTTATATGTATAATATGATTGCTAGATACGAGTTTATTCGATAAAATGTTGGAATTTTAATTTTTAGGCGATAGTAGAACATTACCTTGCGCTTTCGCTTAAGGTATGCAATAATAAATAGTAGCACTATTTCATTAATTTTTGCATGCCAATTATGGCAAAACATGTCAGTTCCACATCATTGACCATCTTATGAACCATGTTTTAAGCAAATAAATGTTCTATTCTATTCTATTCTATAAATTGCGTCTACTTCATTACCCGAGCTCATACTTGTAATTATTCTATCCACAAATGTTAAAAGGTTGGTTGCTGTAAAACGTTTCTTCAAAAACCGTGTTGTTGCTCTGCCACAGTTTGCTTTATGTGCCACGATATACTAGGGCATACTAATGATTCAAAAACTTTGGCAAGAATTGGGAGAATACTAATGGGTCTATAGTTAATAGTGGTGTCATTCAAGCTATAATCAAATATTATATTGTTGACTTTACGTGTATAAGATATAATAGGGCATTTATAATAGGGCATAGGCTGTTGCAGTCATATTTACTTGACGAGGGAATCTACTCGCATACAGCCGTAGTGACAACGCCCTAAAGTCACATGAGTAAAGAAATCGTGTACTAGTGTTTTAATTCTTCATTGAAGATTAATAATAATAAAACATTTATTTCTCCCACATAATGCACATAATCTAGTTACATTTATTTCATAAATTGTTTAAGCATTTTTAGTTGTTGTGAGAGACAAGAGACCAAACTAGGTTACCGTGTGATATGGGTCTCCTGGCTCCCCCTTCTGGCTTTATTACAATTCGATCATATTATAAATATGTAGTATGCAATGTGTTTGAAATTAAAGCAATCAAAATGTAATAATATACCTTCTGTGTACTAAATATCGGGAATTTGTCAATAAAACAAAAAATACAAATTATTCATCTAAATTTATTTATCGCCTTCAAAGTAGGCCCCATCGCTTGCAATACAACATCTCCAACGCTTCACCCAGTCTTCCATACATTTTTCATAGGCTATTTGCGGTATGGCCTTTAGCTCATTCAGCGAATTTTTTGTTATGGCTTCTATCGACTCAAAACGTTTTCCTCGAAGTGGCAATTTTAACTTGGGAAATAAAAAAAAGTCAGACGGAGCCATATCAGGTGAATACGGTGCTTGGTCGAGAACTTTTGTTGAATTTTTCGCTAAAAACTCTTTCACTATAATGGCTGTGTGTGATGGTGCATTATCATGGTGCAGCATCCATGAGTTGTGTTGCCACAAATCTGGACGTTTTCGGCGGATACTCTCACGCAAACGCTTCATGACGCCTAAATAATATTATTTATTCACTGTTTCTCCCTTTGGAAGGAATTCGGAGTGAACCACACCACGGTAGTCAAAAAAAAACTGTCAGCATCACCTTGATTTTGGAGCGACTTTGCCGCGGTTTTTTGGGTTTCGGCTCGTTTTCGAGACGCCATTCTGAAGATTGTTGGCTTGTTTGCATGTCGTACTCATAAACCCATGTCTCGTCGCCAGTTATTATACGTTTCATAAAGGTCGGATCCGTAGAAGCTCGGGAAACCATATCTTCAGCGACATGCTTTCGCTGCGCTCTTTGAACAAAATTGAGCTCTTTTGGAACTAGTCGAGCGGCGACGCGTTTCATGCCTAAAATGTCAATGAGAATGTTGTGGATGGACTTAAAAGATATGTTCACCTCACTAGCCAACTCTCTCAGACTCATACGTCGATTTTCGAGCACTAGCTTCTTGATTTTGTCGATGTTTTCTTTGGTCGTAGCGGTTGAAGGTCTGCCAGAACGAGGCAAGTCTACTACTACTTCTCGGCCTTCTTTAAAAGCCTTATACCATTCATAAGCCCTTGTTTTCGATATACACGATTCGCCGTAGGTATTTCGCAACATTTTTAGTGATTCACCACATGAAATATCATTCGAAACACAAAATTTAAGGCACACTCTTTGTTCAACAATATTTTCCATTGTAAAAATCGCCGAGAACTCAAAACTATGACCAACAAAAAGTGTAGTTTAAAACAAATTAATTTTTTTGTTTTTTTTAATTGCGCGCTAAATCAGTACAGTGCTACCAACATGCAGTAAAAAAATTAGAACGACCTCTTTTACGCGGGTCTTTTTATTGACATATTCCCGATACTTTTAACACAGAGTAGTATAAAATCATATATCTACGTATGACACACACGCACGCACGCACGCAAGCACGAACGCACGCACGCACACGCACACACACGCGCGTGTTTGTGTGTGTATGTGTTTTTTTTATGGGTGGGATAAGGGTGACAAACTGGCACACAGTCCACCTGATGGTAAGTGGTTGCTGCGGCCCATAGACATCTACATCTATCATCTATTACAAATCAAAATGCAGATGCGTTGTCACCCGTGAGGACTAAGATGGAATGCCTCATTTTCAGTAAAAAGGGCCTCCGGCCACCTGCAGTCACCAGGCGAAACGCAGAGGTGAACCTCTACTTCACGCTGGTATTCTGTGAGGTCGTGGTACCACCCCGGTTCAAGCCGGTTCATCCGTGCGACAGCAAAAGCTGCCGCGTGACTCTACCACTGTTAGTAAACACACTGTGTGTGTTTGTGTGTGTTATTAGATTTAGATTAATAAGTCTATAAGCAACAGTAACGTAAAAATACTAGGAAGGGAATGTTGCATTAAGTTTACAATGTTCTCATTATTATTAATAGACAAAAAAGTAAACACTAACTTGAAATTTAACTTATGTTAACCAAAGCTTGATATCGCCGTGAAAATTAATAGGATTTATAAAATCGTATGTTGCGGAGATGCTGTTACGTTGAACTGCCATCGGCGCAGCTCCGTGGAGATAACGTTATCAGAGATAGCCTTGCCGAGGGGATTCTGTGAAGCCACATAGTACTAGCGCGCACGTACTACTTGCCCGTGTATGCCGCAATGTATTCATAGTTCATACCGTTACTTCTTAATGCGCTCGTGGCAAATGCATGGCATATTGGTGATATGCGTTTGTTATAGGGCGTTTGTTTTCCGTTACCGTTAATACAGTGTACCAAAAATCCACTGCTGAACATAATCCCCACATATTCCTTTATAGGGTGGATATTTGCCATAGTTGCCACGCATGACAGGCGGATTGGCAATAGCAGTTTTATGTTTTTAGTTGTTATTCGAAAAATGTTGCTTCCGAACTCCTGGTTTGTTTTACTTTGCCGCCTTTTACGACAACCATAGTAGCGGATATTCTTACACCGCCACTACACGGTCAAGTCTCATTAATACTTAATTATAAATAGATCATTGAAATTGCTCCCGAGGATATGTATTAAATTATATTAATGATATCTAATGATGATGTCACTGCGCTTAACGGTCGATTGGAACACTGTGACATCTTCCGGTTTAAAAGAAAACACAAAGACGCCTGGTATTTTATATTTCCTATTGTACAAGCCCAAACTCATTCATCTTCAACTTTTCTTATTCAAAGTAACGCTAGCGCAGTAATGGCTGGACTACACGAAATCGATGCAGGTGACGTGTGCAGTATGTACACACAATATACACATATAAACAGAATCTAGGGATACCTTAATCCTAAATTATTTACGACTTTATAGTTTAAAGTCTTTTTAGTCTCCATTAAAAGTTTATATACAGATTGAAACCTGTTTTATTCTATTTTCAAAATTTAAAAATATAAATTTAAAAAAAACAAAAACAAAATAGGACGTCAAAATTATTAGTACCTAATTCGTTACGTCAAGGAAAATTAATATTGTTCGACTGATATTAATTAATGAAAAGGGATTACATTGTTTTTCTTTTTTAATTTAACATGCCGTGTGAGCTTTAAGAGTCATGTCACGTCATTTGAATCGAGATGAAATGTTACGAGCCGTGGGCATGTTAGAAAATGGCACTATTCAACGCGTCGTTGCTGAGGCCCTACACACTAGCCAAAAAATTGATACCAAGGTTGTGGTCACGTTATCGGTCGGTCGAGAGCATGGACCATGGAGTGACGAACAATGGTCTTTGGTGCTGTTCACCGATAAGTCCCGGTTTGGGTTTCATCCGGATTCACGAAGAACATGCGTTTGGAGAACTCTAGGGAGAGTTAGCCGTCTACAGCACCTTCAGGAGGCCCACTCATACCAAGGCGGGACAATCATGGTGTGGGCTGGAATTCGCCTTGGCGGATGAACCCAACTCGTTTGGATCCAAGGGAGGATGACTGAACAAAAATACGACGAGGAGGTAGTAGAGTCTGTTATTGTCCCACACAGAATCCAAATGGGCCAGGAATTTCTACTCATACACGATAATGCTCGTTCCCATACCGCGCGACTGGTGTCGGCCGCTCTTTGAGACCACGATATTCAAGTTTTGGATTGGCCATTTATTAGAGAGATTTCTCGCCAAATTTGACGACGGAACAACAACTTTACGAGAGCGATGCTGATAGTTTTAGAATTGGCCACTTGTAAAGGATATAATAAAAAAATAAGTTCAAATTTTTTAAATGGAACTCTGCCAATATTATTATTTATGTATTTTATTAATTTGTCATTTGTTTACGATTTGGCGGCAAATTGAAAATTGTCTGTGTCACGTCTGCATGAATTAAACGCGAGAATATTTTCGTACCATGATTTTTTATGACTTTCGATGTAATTTAAGCCAACAAGAAAGTTATGATAGACTTCGATTGGTCTTTCACGATGAAGCCCCATCTCGTGCCACTGTTTACAACTGGTTTAATGAGTTTAAACGTGGTCGCACTAATCTCACCGATGATCTGCGTGAGGGACGGCCTTCTACGGCGACGACTGAAGATAACATCAGTGTTGTGCGGCGTATGATAGAGACTGACAAAAGAGTCTGATAAGTCAGCAGATTCGGACAAGCTTAGGCATCGGTATGAGTCAAGTGCACAAAATCCTCTATGAATATATCCTTCATAATTTGACAGAGGCCCAAAAACTCCGTCGTGTTGATTGGTGTCGTGAAATGGTTCAAAGATATAACGGTGGTGACTCAAATGCTGTGTTCGACATATTTACGGGTGACGAAAGCTGGATTTATTGTTATGGTCCTGAAACTATAGACAGTCTGCTGTCTGGGTGGCTATCCTTCCGCGGAGTTACCAACTAAAGTGAAGAGAAATCGAAGCGTGGGAAAAAAGATGGTGGCCTCGTTCTTCGGAAGGACAGGTCATTACTCAACAATTGTTTTAGAGGATCGAAAAACAGTTACTGCAGAGTGTTGTCTTGGAAAAATTTCGGGAGAAACTACCTCGCAGTAGGATCCTCCTTCACCACAACGACGCCTAGTCGCACACCGCCAAGCAAACAATCGACTGCTTGGCGACGTCAAACGTGGAATTACTGGGACACCCGCCCTACAGCCTCGATCTCACACCTTGCGATTTTTATTTATTTCCGAAAATAAAAGAAAGACTTACGACGACGTGTTGCGGACACGTTTAATGCACCTCAGCGGATCTAGTTCAGATAAAATTCTAAAGAAACTAACAACTGGTTTTGGTTTTCCGGTGGTGTGATAATGTCTAGAGACACCTGCATCCATCGATTTACTGCATGTTTAACTACGTCATCATTCCATCAAGAATAGAGTGGAATAAAGTACAAGTAATACTTATTGTAAGCCATTTACGCTTTTACCTGTATAAAGTTACTAACCGTTAAAATATTAAGAGTCGGAAATAAATTAATTTTATCAATGATATAATAGAAATTACTCAAACGCTAATGTTATTTTACTGATTATATAAAGTGTAAATTATTTATCATTATTGACGACATCTGACTGGCACTGTTTTCATATTCGCTACAATTATCACCCGCTCTCAGTTCTGTCGCGTGTGCGTCACTGTAATGAAAAGAGGTCGGTCGTGTCCGCGTTAGCCATCGCGCATCCAGCCAACAATGAAGAGCGGCACTCGCTGCCAGTGCTATATCGAACATAGGTACAGCACACTCTCTGTTAAGATAGTCGCATGATGTTTTGTAGGCGGCAAGTAATGTGTGCGTGGTCGCCCTCTGTCGACTCTACACCCATGTGTTGCCAGCGCGGGCGGGCGTCGCACTCACTAGTGACCTCACTGCGCATCACCTAAATATGACCTAAGCACGGCCGGAGTGTTGATTCTGCACTTCATTTTAAGCCTGCTTTGTTTAATATGACGTTGATATTTTCAGTCGTCTTTCGGTTAACACCCATCAAGAAAAACGTTCATTAGATCGACGATTATTTTATAAGTTAATATTAGACCAATTAACTATTGGGGTAATAAGTAAAAACGAATTTTCATACACAAATTTGGTAAATTAGTTATTTGTATCCGTATGTTATGTTATTTTACCTATTATTTTATGATTAATTCGTTGATGATTTCCACCCAGTGCCACTGAAATAGAGTCAGCAAAGTTCCTGTGTGAAGCCAGCGAGGCCACACACCACCTGACTCAAGAGCAGCTGGCGGCCGGCTGCTTGCGCTCTCGTACAATAAAACTTGTTTTAAGCAAGCAATTCAAACTTTTTTTTCAATATGGCGGAGTATCATCAACTTAATATGTATATTCTAATGTATCTCGTCTGATGTAGAACTCTGGATTCCGTATTAATGCGCATATTATATCTGTTAACAAAGCAGTAACATTATTCGGTTATATTATAGGCGATCGGCGTTCTAAGAACCTACCGCGTGACTGTTCTTTATAGTACATACTATGGAGCGAACGTCCTTTGCCACGTCCGTATTTTTCCGCTCGTGCTGATCCGACAACGTCGACATCAAAGTTGTTTACTCGAGTGGCTGTAAGCTAATACATAGATAGTATTGAAGTATATACCGTCGCGTAGGCAGCGACGGTCGGCCAGCCCGAGGCGGTGCCTTCGTTGCACGACCCTGATAATTTGCCGCGCTTATGTTACTTCAACGGCTTCTTGCGACACGTCGTAGTCGCTTTCCTGGGTTTCTTCAACCGCCACACACATGCAACGTGTTAGTCTACATATCTACAAATGTTGCTGCCCTAGTACGAAGTTTCTCTATCATTTTCAGCGTTTTTTCCAATTTAAATAAATTTATTACACATTCCTGTAAACTGTAACACAGTTCATATAGCGAATGCAACAAAGAACAATATTACCACAATGAATATATAGAAATTTGTGAAACGTGTGCAGTATTTATAGAAATAATATAGATTTCTTTTCTAATGTTTTATAATTCAAAAATTGTGATAGTATCGCTTATCTTCGTTTTTTGTTCTTTCATACAAAGTATTGATATCTATAGAAAAATTGTAAAAAAAAAATGTATCATTCAATTCAAACTCCTATTAAAATAGCTACCAATTTTGTAATTATTTTCTTTCAAGTTCCTTTTGGAAAATATAGACTACGTAGAAATACATATGTATATTCTTTGATAAAGACATTGTTAATATAATCAAGGCCAGATAATTAGCAAGTGACTAGAAATGGAGACACGTGAATTTGTTGGACTGGAGTCTCAACAAATTCAGGTCTTCATTTTTATTGTTTCTCGCGAGTAAGAGGTGATGTAAGTCTATTATGTGGGATTACGTTATCTATTTACAGATAACTTGGGATAAGTATGCGACTACATTGACCATCTACAATTGTAGATCCATGCTGCAGCTATATTAATAGTATAGTTGTAGCACGAATGGGTCAGCTCGACCGCGGAAGGACCCCGCTCTCACAGAATACCAGCTTAAAATAGAAGTTTAATGCTGCTGTTTCGTATGGTGAGTGTAGAGAACCGGAGACTGTTTTTACTGGAAAAGTGGCATTCTATCTTAGTCCTCACGGCTGACAACGCATCTGCATTTTAATTCGCAAACGAAGATAGATGTAGATGTCTAGGGGCCACAGCAACCACTTACCATCAGGTGGACTGTGTGCTTGTTTGTTACCCTTATTCTATAAAAAAATATCTTGTTAGTATTGTTGGTGTGCATAAATATGTTTACATTTTAAACCATATGGAGTATACCGAAGATGTCAGATATTATGATTATTTGTGAGAAGATCGACCGTACTACTCGTATCAAATTTTAACATACTTTTCCAGGTCCCACGAAAGACACGATAGGAATTTTCCCATGCGAAAAATACTCGCATGCATCTGTTAAGAAGTTTACTCACTAATTGAGTTTATTAAGACAAAACAAAATTTAAAAAATGTAATTTGTCTTGCTTGACTATTAAAATTGATAACAGCTTCTTCTCTATCTTTGTTCAACTGAGCATGCAGTTCAGATGGTAAGACATACTAAGTGATCGGACGTGTTTTCTGCCTACGCCTCCGTTTGGGTAAAAGTTAAAGTTACAGCTTAAGTAAGTAAGTTACAGTTAAGTACCACAGCTGGGCACATGCCACCTCTCATTTTTGGGAGGGTTTTAAGGCAAGAAAGTGTACACCGCGCTGTTCCAACGCGTGTTGGCGAACTTCGCATATCTTCGATTTCTTTTTTCTTATTTCTCAGACATGCCAGTTTCCTCACTGGGTCTGCGTAAGTACCACACTGTTACCTATTTCTACGCGAACTAGCGATTGCTATGTTCCGATCTGCAGGGTATAGAGAGATAGTATGATGAGAGACTGTGAGGCATTCCATCTTAGTCTTCAGAGCTGACAACGCATCTGTCTCTCTCTCTCTCTCTCTCTCTCTCTCTCTCTCTCTCTCTCTCTCTGTCATCTCTTTGTTTGATGTTGCCGCAGGTATCAATGGACTGCACTTACCATTAGATAGACTATAAGTTCGTTTGTTGCTTCAGTCGTATAAAAAAACAAACGTGGTTGACATCAAAAGTCCACTGATGTAGAAATTCCGCCCCATAGATTGCCTCATGGAGTGGAATTGGCCACAGTTGCTACGCTTGGCAGGCGATAGTGACCGCAGTTTTTATTGTTATGAGTTGTTCTCAGGAAGATGCTGCTGCCCACATCTTGTTTATTTCCCTCGTACCTATATGTAAATAACCACCAACATATTCACAATACATCCAGCCTCGTTATACCTATATTACTATAAAATATTTTTAACTTATAATACTTTTTTTTATAGGATAAGGGTGACAAACGAGCACACAGTCCACTTGATGGTAAGTGGTTGCTGTGGCCCATTGACATCTACATTTATCCTCAATAAAGAATCAAAATTCAGATGGGTTGTCACCCGTGAGGACTAAGATGGAACGCCTCTTTTCCAGTAAAAAGGGTCTCCGGTTCTCTACACTTACCATACGAAACACAGCAGTGTTAAGCTGCTATTTGACGCTGGTATTCTGTGAGAGCGTGGTCCTTCCCCGGTCGAGCCGACCCATTCGTGCTATAACTATACTACTAATATAGCTACAAAAAATATGTATACAAGACACTAAAATCTTTTTCTTGATAAATTATTTTTCAAGTCAATTATTCTTTCAGTCAAAAAGCTAAAATGCAACTTCAGTTGTAAGACGTGCAGCGTAAGCTAATTTAAGTGACAATAGCGTTAACAATAAATATCTAATATAACTAAATATTTAATAGCCTAAGTATTCTATAAGAATATCCCACAAACAGATTCCTTCTAACGTAGCAATAACGCAAAGCAGTTATTGCTGGTTATTTTAGGCAAGCTCATAATTTTACCGCTCTTTTGCCGAAGACCCCAACATTTTTTGGGCACTTAACACAACCCCGGGACGAAGATGAAGCTGAATTTTTCTTCGACTTCACAACAAGACAGTCAACTTGTCCTCTTCCAATTTTCTTTTTAAATTTAAATGTATGTTTATAATTTCTCTAAGATGGTAGCGTAAGAAAAGATAACTATTTTAAAGTTTAACCTACATAAAACAACTTAGATACTAACACCATCAAATGGCGCCTTTTTAGATGACGCATTAAGCTTCTGGTCCTATACTATGCATAAGTATGTGGACTAAAGACATACTTAATGACATACATTATATAATCTTACGTCATTGTATAAATTTTATAGAACTAGAAACCAACGACGTCCCTAACTTTGCTACATGTTTTATTTCATTTTATTACGAAATTCCGATAGTGAAATCATTGTTCCTTTGCTTTTGGAAAATGATGAGCCTTTTCTGTAAGTCTGCAATACTTTAACTAGAGAGGTTATTTGATAATTCTGTGAATCTATTACCAAATAACCGTTCGTTGTCGTTACCTTCAAGTGTCTCATATAATATTTTTACAATAATACTGAAAGCAGTATTGAAAGCTATAATAACATTACATTGATACCCTCTATCTAAATAAGATGTAATGTCCATTAATAGATCGTACTTAGATTTTCAGTAAAAGTTAAATTACGTTAATAAATCTGATTCTGAGTAAATTAAGAGTTTTAATCTGTTGTGTTACTTTACGCTATCCTTTATTAAGAAAATATAAAAAAGTAAATGTAAAATTTGGAACTAAACTTTGCTAATTAGAAAAAAATTGTTACGTTAGTAAATCCCATTTTGAATTTTTCTGTTTCGAAAATATCGACATTGGCTTGTAACGATCTACGCAGCAGGCAAGTGTCTTTTCATGTACCAACTTATTCGATCGTACAAATAAGTAAAACCTCAACATTTTGATTTAAATGGGTATGTTTTAATATAAGATTGAAAAATGAGCTACCAGTCCACCTGGTAGTGACTTACTAATCAGAAGCCTACACATGCTTTTTGAGATGATGACAAACGAGCGCACAATCCATCTGTTAATAAGTGGATGCTGTAGGATACCTACGTCTATCTCCGCTTAAAATCAAAATGCAAATGCGTCATCACCCCTGTGGACTAAGATGGAGTGCCCCGCCCCGCTATCAGTAAACAGGGTTTCCGGTTCTCAACACACTACATTTTGTGAGAGCGTGGTCCTTACCTGGTCGAGCCAACAAATTGGTGCAGCAGCCATAACATAACCTCTACCACGTTTAAAATGTACATGAAAAATTAATGCTTTGTCAGCCCTGAGGACTAACGTATATACATTATGCAAAGCTTTATTGAATATTTTACAATTGATAGTTATGTTGTTATAAATATGAACGTTACGTATATGATCCTGCACTCATTAAACCAATAGGTGGTCACCGTTCACCATCGACAATAATACATTGACTCATAATGTGAATCGCAGTAACCTACCTACCCAACACAAACAAGTCGTCACAAACAGTCATGCACGAGCCGGGTGTCGGTCAGAGCGAGACGTCCGTGACACCTAATCGAGCGCAGCACCTCTGCTATCTGGTGCTTTGATAAGGCACATTATCAGTGGGCGGCGCGGGATGGCTGACATGAGCTCCGGTTGTTGTGTTGGATAGTGCATGACGGAGCGAGCCGGAGCCGCCGCACATGTTGCGGTACGTGGTGGTGGCGAGGGGCGCGGGGAAGAACGCCAGGGACGGCAGGCGTTAGCACACCGGCCCATGCACGCACACACTCGCAGCGCCGACACGACGCCCGCGCCCGAGGAGCGTCACTGCGCCTTATCGCAGCCATCTTTAAACGAGCACGGCTCACGCCACCCGCCAGTCGGTACGAATTCCATTCGAGACCGCTGTTGCCAGTATGGCCATCGTCGACTGCACTCCTTTCATTGTTTGACGCGCGTTAAGAGTCGTTTAGCGGCCACCTTCCTCAAGGTTATGATAATTACTCGTTCGACCGGTGACATGCCTGCGAACGAGTCATCGCTGTATATCACACCTATATAGTTATTAAGCGGACACGAGGCGTAGATCGAGACGTTGACAATTACAACTGAAAATAACAACAGCGAATCTAAAAGTGGTGAATACTTATTAGAAGCTGTTTCTGTTTATTTTCGTTGCAGTTGCGCTACTATACAAAGATACGATTCAACATTTTTTTTAAATACTCTACAAAAATGTAATTTAGCAAACACCATAACATAACGTCAATCCCTGCTTTATATCTCCGGGAGCGTATTCTTGTGGCTACCATTTGTTGAGTATCGATCCCGGGAGCCGGGAGGGAAGCGTGTGGGTCGGCATCCCGTCGCCTACGTCTCCGCAGTGACGGCGGCTCTAGCGTCGCTTCCCTAAATTCCAAGCCAGAGGCTGTCGGGCGGGTGATAAAGGAAAACTGCCTACGTAGTCGGCCCCTAGCGGGTGCCCGCTCGAAGTGAGGCGTGTTGTCGCGTATCTATATATAGCGCGTGTTGGTCGAAGCGGGCTGCGACCGCGCCCGCCGCCGCCGCACTCCGACGACGCCAGCCGACGAAAGGTCAATTGGCGCGCAAATTATTTACGTCGCAAAATCCGCAACAACACTGCACCATCGCGCTGCTGTCCAGTCGAATATTATTAGCCAGCAGATAGATAATTCAGAAATCACTTTCCTGTTATTCATTTACAATAAAACCTAACCGGGGACCGAACGATGAAAGAAATGTTACAAACATCGGAATGTAAAATTAAAGTAAAGTAGTGTAATTCTTTAACTCTGAAAATGCAGCTATGTTATTTTCAAACATCACACAACATCATTATTCCGCAGTAAAGCGGATATACCTAAGAAAAGGTAGCAAATTGATTAGACAGGTAGAGTTAGGTACTTCAACTATAACTACTAGTGTGTTATGTCTTTGTAAAAGTTGCTTAAAATCGCTGTAAATAAAGCATGATTTCTTTTAACACAATACGAACTGGTTTTGCTGCAAGAAGTGGTTACCTATATTGTACGGAGGCCGCAGCGAGGTGAGCACTACCACGCTCAGCAAATACGTATGTACTCGTCGATTGTTAGTCATGATTGGAATGCCTGCGCTGGCTACCTCCTACAAGAACAACTTGAGTGACGCCACACCACAGATATGCGACACTATCTTATACGTGCTGGTCGATAGCAACGAAGACAAACGATTTGTCTATCGCTAAACTGTTTCACAACCAACATTACAAACTTACGTGCTATCAAAGACTTTCAAATAATGCAAACAATGATGTTGACGTGATCGTTATACACGTAGATGTTCATAGCGCACAAATGTAGCGCATAGAAATAAACTTTGCTACACTTTAATTTGACTACATCAGTCGAGAAGTAATCGCGGACAAGATTACAAAAGTCTTGAATGGCGTGCTTCTGTTATCGAGAAATGGTTAAGAGTATATGAGTCAATAATTCGTGTTTATATTATTATTACTTCAGTCGGGCTACTTCACAACTTATTACGTGAACACTCCCAGTGTGAAATGCTAAAATTAATAGCATTAAATCATATTTTGTTTTACAACTATAATCATACTAACATACAATCATCTGTATCTACATAACATGCAAATTAACATAATTACTTATCATATCTTTTTTATTACTCCTTTGCACAACCATAACGCGGTGGACCAGCTTGTGCTACACAAAATTACGCTTTACAAATTAGGGTAAGGTAGACAAAATACCGGCATGCGGTCGACTCACGAACGAAAGCAAAAGTAATCGCGTCCTTTATCCAAATGACTTGATACGCACGATGTTCGAACCGATGGGGAGTCGGACTTGAAAGAGGCGAGAGTGAAAGGACACTAATTTTGATTTTAAGGTAAAAACGTTTACGGTACCCTATAAATAATGTCATGACTAATTAATATGCCAAGGACTACCGTAACATATTTTGTATATTTGTAATTAACTCTAGCTACATTTGCGAAACCGTGTCCTTATATTGACGATCTCATGGCTCAGCGGTCAGAGTATTCTCATTAATTGAATACCAGCTGAAGTGATCCGTGAAATCTATACGAAAATATTAAGAGTGTGAAGTAATATGTTCTCTTTTATATCGAACCTAACAGAGAATAGAACCCTGTGTATTGAAACATGAAACTGGTATTATATTTGAGCGAATTAATCAATTTTAATCGTATTTTGAAGAAAATATCTCAAATTTTTATTGTTTGTATTTGTTTTCGTTCAATTATCACTCAACTTTCATGTTATGTCTTATTATTTAAAAACAGTGCATAAGTTCTATATATGTTTATAACTACCTCGACTTTGGAGTGTCTCTCATATGAAATCGCACGGTTATTATAGATATACGCTATCTACTCTATCTGAGAGAGGATGTTAAGTGGGCCTCCTTTATTCACTAGTAATCTTAAGTTATTTAAAAATAGTTGTTAATGATTATGATAAATCCGCTCTCTTAAATATAATCTTTAACTCAAGTCATCACAAAACTGTGATGCTGTGAGCACTTGTAGTTGTAGCAATTATTTATTCTGCATCAACACTCGTCCTCAGCGTACTAAGAAGAACAAGGCAAAACAAAGTCTTTCCTGTTATTTAACACGAGCCGAACGCACCTCGAACCGTGTTCGGCAAGTTATTACATGCAACTATTTTTACATTGAACGTGACAAACAAGCGTCACCCGTCGCGAGAGCGTTCGCGCGAACTTGCGCGAACCCTAGTTGTGCAGAAAGATGTGCATGCGCAGGTAGAGGGCCGTGGTAGTTTCAACGTCCCTGCATCCCCGGGTTACTCTATAAATACACAGCAGGTGCGGCGCGCGGAGAGAGGGGCATCCGCCTCTGCAGCGCTCCAAACCGTACGGCCAACGGACCTTAGCGACGCCATATCGATTGCGAGGGCTCCCCCTGCTGCGCGCCGCCTCCATTGTACTCTGGGATGCCTTCTCCGTTTCCTGCCTGGTTCGGTTGTCTGCGGCGCCGAGCGGCCGCCGCCCCGCGCCCCTCGCTAGCCCCGCGCCCGTCAGGATGTCCGACAGCTGCCTCTAACTACATCGGTGCTTCACGCGTCGCTTTCAGCTCTCGATGTCCCACTTGTACCCCACCGAATAACGTGGCTAGTGGAATAAAATTTCGTTTGTGGCAATCATAAAGTACTATGTAATAATCTTTATTTGTCAAATACAACAATAAACTCACACAATTATATTAGTCTTTACGAAAGCGTTATATTTAATAAAAATAGTGGGGAAATTCTAATTACAATATTTACCGAAATTCATTACCTATGTTACAATATTAGTAGGTTAACCAACACGGTAAATAAAATGCTGTGTCAGTTAGAAATATAATTTTATATAATATGCATAGAAAAAATATCTAAGCAAAATGGGTCAATTTCAAAGCATTATATAATTAAAGCACAACTTTTATTTATAGTTTATAGGTAGCTGGGTTTTTATTAGAGATTTACTGAAAGAAAGATTATGCGCAAAAAAAAAAAACTCTATATCACACATTATCTTTTATACGTAGGGAGAGCCCGTTCTACCCGTGCGTCAGCCGCACGGTATAACATTACTTCAAACATGGGCGTTGTACATGTGGGTCAACGTTACTCTGTAAGCCTGTAAATACAAAAATGTTTTTGAACATCTTATCTGCAGTAAAGTTATTATTTTCCTAATTACCTACTTGGTAGTGTATAATTTTTGTAACTATTTCCTAGTTACTGCGCAGTAGCTAAGTGTTTGGTTGATGTGCTGCAGGGCCGCGGGTTCGATTTCTGCATAAAACAAGCGTTTGTGTAATTAATCATTCAGAGTCTGGATATCTATGTGCGATTTATTTAATATGTAAAACGCCAACATGCAGGAGAAAATCCCACTAAAAATCAACAGCATTGCAGCCATTGCAGCTATATGCAGAGTTGGAAACTTATTTAGTAACACATTTTTGAATTTATTTATTTAATAGTTTATGTACACATTTTTATTAAATACGCATTGTTTATTAATACTTTTTTCATACTTATTTATTTGTTAATCCACATGCTGTATAAAACCGATGTGTCCATATTTTAATCCCATACGTTTGTACGTAGAGAGTAGACATATCGTTTTAGCTTTATGTTTTTTTGTTTTTTTTTAATAACAGAAATTGACAAGTTAATAAACCTAGCAAGCTAACAGCATAGCAACGTGGCGAAGCAATCAGCTTTGTAGCGGTTTCTAACGGTTGCCGTTGAGCAATCAGTTTCAAAATAGGAGGTTCAGATGCCTGGGTGATCAGTAATCGATTGCTGAAAACAGAATTTGAAAATTCGAAACCGTTCTCGAGATAATCGTGGGACAGACGGACAGACGGACAGACATCGTGAAATCAATAAGTGTCTTCGCAAGCTTCGCCACTTAATAATACAACATATTGGAAAATAGAGACAATCACGTTAAGTAATTAAATATATTACACGTATGTAATTATGTTACGAGGTAGAGTCATGCTGCAGTTATATGTATTATGGTTGTAGAACGAAACAAGTATACTCGACCGGGGAAGGACCAGTCACTCACAGAATATCAGCATAAAATAGCATTTTAATGATCCTGTAATTTGTATGGTGTGTGTGGAGAGCCGCAGATTATTCTTACTGGAATGCATTACATCGTAATCCTCGGGGGCAACGCATCTGTCGTTTATTACTAATCGAGGATAATATGTAGATGTCTATGTGCCACCACATTCACTTACCATCAACCAGAGTGTGTGTTTTCACTTGACACCATTAGTCTATAATGAGACCTTTTGTGAGTTGTTTCAAGTCATCTGTATAAATTATTCCATCTCACCTATTAAACAGTCATACGTTGGAACTTGATTTACTTTATTTTAATTCGAAGGGCGTGATAGCTAACGCAATTACTTGCTATTAGTACCAACACCATATAAATCCATTTTTATTTTCCACTAATATCTATAAGGTAGAGCCCCTGATGTGGATTTTATTAACTTCGATTAAACTGCAAATTCGATATGTCGTAACGAATATAAAAACACAGATGTAATAAGTAATCCAACATGCCAAAATTGATTTGTTACTATCAGTCGGTGAAACAAATCATTGCAAAAAACACGCTTAAGTCCCGTAGAAATACCGTTTAGTTAATTTGGTAGAGCTTTAATTTGTTAATGTGTGAAAACGTATCTCATTCCAAAAACAGTGTTGACACTTTTTGTTTGTAGTTTTTTATGAAAAATATGTAATTGATAACAACCTTTATGTAATTAATATCGCTGTCATCACATCGTAATAATTCAAATTTAATAGCTATGACAAAAGACATCAACGCATACTTAACAAAAAATTGGTTATATTTTAGCATTTGTTGTGTTTGTGAGTGCGTATAGTATGCGTAAATTATGCACTCTCGTGTACTTTTCGCTTTACTCTTGTACCACAACAATACAAGAGGCATCTAAACATTATGGAATTTTTTTTCTGTTCACAACGGCATACACTCAACCAAACCTAGGGCTGGGTTTGGTTATGCAACAAATAATATTCGAGAAGCAACTAGGAGTGCTCTCATTTGGCCGTAGCCGAGTGGAGGTCGCCTGCCGCGACCGCGTCGGCTGTCGGCTCCCCTAACCGCGTCGATGAGGATGAAAAACATGGGAGCACATGACATCGGTCCCTCCGCTCCCGTCCCGCACCCACGCGCCGCGGCCGCCCGTCAGCGCTTGCCGACGGCCGCTTCATTCAACCGCCGTCGTTCTCGCGCACTGCACACGCCCGCAGCGCCACACGGTCGCGACCGCCCCGCGCACCCCTCACCGCCAACTCTCGTCTCGGAACATTTAACCGACATCGAACATTGTTTTGTTGCAGCGGAGTATGCTACAACAGATGCCCTCGCCGTCGAGCGCGCACGTCGGTGAGGTCGCAACTATCTTGCGCCCTCTCGAAGGCCGCGTGTGCGGCGACGCGTCTTCTGAGGCCTCCTCGGATGCCACTGAAGACTTGGAATTGCCACAGTGCAAGATAAGAAGGAACTACAGCTGCACCAAGTGCACATTTTACACGCAAAACCCACGAGCTTATCTCATCCACACGCGTGACGTTCATTTCGTGAAGCTAAAGATTTACGACTGCGCCTATTGTGTTTATGCCTCTCGGCATCATCAGAAACTCGTTAGGCACATTAAAATGGTCCATGGCGAAACTACCACTGCAAAGGAGACAGAACAACCAACTTCGACCATGAGCGTCTCGGAACCGGCTGAGAAAGAGGAAGATTTACTGGAAGAAGTTGAGGAAACTGAAGATATGCAAATGGAAATGGAAGAATGCAGTGAAGATTTAATTGAACGATTAGACTTTGATGGCGATGCATCACTCTTAAACTCTAATAACTCCAAAAATAAAGGCAACTTTTTTTCATGCGATAAATGTAATTACGTGACACACATAAAGGCTAGATACACGAAGCACGTCAAATATCATTCAATGCCAATGATAAAGTGTACCATGTGTGACTTTCGGACGCCATACAAGTGGAACTTGGACCGTCATATGAAAAACCATGGCGGAACAGGAAGTTTCAGTTGTTCAATGTGTAATTTTACGGCTGATATTAGGCAAAGTTTGACAGTGCACGAAATGAATCATCACACGCCGACGGAAGGGCAGTCGACATCGAGCCGGCGCCGCAACCGAGTAGGTGCCAGCGACTTGAGCCTAGCCGAAGAAATGGTGAATGGGACGGCGCTAGTCCCCAAGGAGGAAGAAGGGAGCGGCGACTCGCGGTCCTCGCACTCTACCTCGGTGAGTGTCGCCGCATGGCAGAGCCGCACCCGGTGACGTCACGTCACCGCAATTGCTGTCACGCACGGCTCAGTTCTATAAATTCCCTTTAAGAATCTCTTGCATCTCGTAACGTGCTTTGATTCATGCATGAAGGTCCGGTATCATCCCATTACATGCATATCGTATTTGAAAGTATTGTACCCAAGATACTTATATTGCTACGCATGTGTTTTAAAATCAAAACACGCTTCTAAAATCTTAATTATTTAGATTATAGTATTTTCAATTGTTAAGTAATATTTCATATTCGACTTAGGATACGCGAATTAGCAACCGTCACATTAAGTCACTGCGCTACTGGCGCTTTGTTTACGAATGACAAAGTTTATTTACAAAAATCTTTATGTGTGCACCAACATCAATTAAACTGTAATTGTTATTATACATTCTGATTTCTCGTGAGTACGCAAGACCTATATTATATTTACAATAATTTGAATAATTTAATGCATGGTTGTATTAATAACAATATTTTAAGGGCATTTTTATGGGTTATGCGAATTTAGTAAGTGTTTAACACAAGCTAATTTCAAACAAAATGTAAATACATTGAACTTTGTGCGAACTTGTGATATATTGTCATTACGTGCATTAATAACAGACTCATCACATGCATTAATGACGTTTGATTGCGTCACTGCGAGATTCGAACTCGCGACTCCGCAGTATTTTCTTCAATTAGTTGTTCCGATACTTGTTATTTATTCATGTGCATTTTATGTGTATAAAACATCGTCGTAGACAAAAATCTAACATGAGATAACATTCTTTTTTACGATAGTTAAACTAAAAACCTAATTAAACAAGAATAGACAAGTAAACTTATATTTTTTTATCTATATAAATTAAGTAACAATAAAATATAAAAGTCATTTTTGACGACTCCGTGGCGTAGTGGCTTAGCAACGAGTGTCGGCGCTGAGGGCCAAGGGTTCGAATCCCGCACGGAACAAATATTTGTATGGCCTACAATTAATTGTTCTGGATATGGACTGCCCCCACGATACAGGAGAAAATCCTAGTAACTTTTTTTTAAATCAAATAACTACAAATAATTAATTACCTTACCGTACCGTTACATTAAAATCCACTGTTGAATATAGGCTTCCCCCTTAGATTGCCTCATAGGGAAGATATTTGCCATGGTTACCACGCTTGGCAGGCGGGTTGGCAACCGCAGGTTTTTAGTTTTAGTCGTTATTAGGGAGACGCTGTTGCCCATCTCTTCATTTGTTTTCCTCTGTCGCCTCTTACGACACCCACGAGAAGATATGGGGTAGTGGATATTCTTACACGGCCACAACACGGTACGTTAAAACAATTATTTCTACATAATAGCTTCTGATGACAGTGTTAAGACATTGTGTATCGAAGAATTAAAGGCCCCTCTTCAAAAGCTATTTACACTTTCACTGCAGATTTTCGGACACAATATTATAGTAAGACAATAGCAATGACCTATATGTAGTGCACGGGACAGCAAAAGTGTTAAGATTGTGGATTTTTTTTTAAATTATTTTAGTTCTTTGAAGTCCGCGCTTTTTTTTAAAGTAAATTTTTGACCCTTTTCAGTGGATTAAAGAATATCACAAGTTCTAACAACTAGAATGTCATCTAAATAGTTATATTAAAAACTTATCCCCCGCCTTTCCACGTTAAAGGGTAGGATTTAAAAAAAATCGGCTCACAACTTACAGGATATCGTGTAACATAACATACAATACAACAAGAAAATAACATACAGACGAATTCATAACCTCCTTCTTTTTTGAAGTCTTATAAAAATGCAATGACATGCGATCGGTGCACGCAAGAACAGTTCGGTAGCGCAGTGACCTAACATTTGGCCGCAGGTATGAACACGGTACAAGCACATTATACTACTATGGTACTATATATTGTACTAGTAGTTATAGTATGGCCTACAAATTATGATTTTTACGAAATTCCACCCGCAAGGGGGGTTGCGGGGGAGTCTTCTGTCTGTGTGTATGTGACTGAACTGCCCCTAACGGCTGAACAGATATTGATGAAATTTTGTGTGTGTGATTAAGTTCATTCGATAATGGTTTAGATTCACAATTGGACCCGGTAGGTGGCGCTGTTGTCGAGATCCAGAAATCACCTGCGCGAAGCCGGGGCGGATCCCTAGTACTTTATATATAAAGCGCCCCCATGATAGAGAAAAAATTTCAAAATTCTCGAAAATCTTTCTGTCTCTTACTTTGTTTTTTTTTTAACATTAACGTTTTTAAAGATAAGTATGTCTAAATCATTTGAAACGATGATGATTTTCAACTACTATTACTATTTAAAGCAATCTTCAGAGGTGGGATTAATTATAGTGCCATAAACGCTGAACAGGCACTCGTGCTAACCTAACCGTGTCTGATGTAACACTTACGCGATGAGACCGGAGATTAGCTAAGATGCAATGTTATAAGGACAATAAATCGCTTGCCAAATGTTTATTAAATGTTGGCACTAACTGGTATTCTCATTCAGGGCTCGCGACTTAGTACAAAATACAAACTCTGATCACTAAACCACATATGTTTTCCTTTCTCATTAGCCCTCTCACAATGTTTTATTAAACGTAAACTATTATCATAGTAGTGAGGATCTGCTTGTGAAAGCGGAGATTGGCGAGAGGCATTATTCACTTACTTTGTTCTATTGAACAGAAAATTAAAAAAAAAAAGAGTTAAAGGCTATAAATAAGTTATTATCTAAGTTTTGTGAAAAAATATTTTCTTATACTTGACTACCTCATACAAACAAAGAAAAATAGAGCGTTGCGTACATATCAAGTGATGTCGAAATTATGCTCAACTTCTTGACACGCACACATCCTTCTTCTTTCTTTCATTATCAGCCCGTAAAAATTCACTGCTAGACGCACACATATGTATCTAATACCATGTTGTTGGTAATAAATTATTTTAGTTGCATATGTATAGATTAGTGCGTTTTTATACAATTAGTTGAGCGTGTATTTTTGCCTAGATTTTTGCGTCAAATCAAATGTACGCAGCGCTCCTTATTTCTTTCTTTGTTGATCTGAGTTGACTAAATATTTATACAATAATCACCATCCTGCACAACGTGGTGAATCTTCCAAAAAATGCAGCTAGTGTATGTATTCTTGGAAAGGCCAATTGTGTTTCTGATAACGCTGTTTATGATGACTTTTTTTATAGAATTATGGTGACAAACAAGCACACAGTCCGCCTGATGGTAAGTGGATGCTGTAGCCTATAGACATCTACATCTATCCTCGTTTGCAATGAAATCAAAATGCAGATGCATTGTCAGCCGTGAGGACTAATATGGAATGCCTCGTTTTCAGTAAAAAGGATCACCGGTTCGCTATACTCGCCATACGAAACACAGCAGCACTAAGCTGCTATTTCACGCTGGTATTCTGTGAGAGTGTGGTCCTTACCCGGTCGAGCCGACCCATTCCTGCTACAACTATACTATTAGTATAGCTGCAGCATGGCTCTACCACGTATAAAATGATAATGGAGTTTTAAAACATTTTTTGAAGATTATTAATAAAATAATAATAACTTACATGTTTTTTGAAAATGTTTCATAGTGTGTAAGACTGAAGGTTTCTCCTGCGAATGGTCGTAATAATATTTTTTTTTCTTTTTTTACAGGAAATGGGTTTACAATATGCGGAAAGAGATATAGTTAGTTGTAATAGTGACTCTAATGACGCCGTTACTTCTGAATCATTTGCCAGGAATGCACAGAATTATCAATCTATTAATGCAGTATCGGAAGAATTAAAGTTACAAAAACAATGCAGAAAGATACCCAGACCAATACCACAGCTCATACCTTTGAATTCATCGACTCCAAACCAAAACAAAACTTCGTCAGGTGAACCGCCTTCGAAAAAATTTAAAGAAACATTTTCCAGTGATTCTCCAGAATCAAGTAATTCAAATAAGTTAGATAATTTAACAACAGATGTCATATCTACATCAATGATTAACAACGTTCCCAATAATGCAAAAGAAACATCCGTACGCAAGAAAAACGAATCATTTTTTGATAAATTAAAAGAGAGGCTGTTGACAGAGACAGGTGAAGAAGGATCTTTAAAATGCAAAAATTGCGGATTTGAAAGCAAATGCTTGTCTGAGCATTCAGTACATGAAAAAACTTGCACCACACAATCAAGTCGAATTCCAACAAATACGGCGATGTCAAGTTTAGGTTCGACAAGATGTCAAAACTGCAGGCATAGATGTAAATCGAGTGCAGATCTGTACATGCATATGAAAACTTGCAAGAAAAACGAAAATGGACCAAAACAAATTCCAGCGGAAACGCAAAATCAAGATAGCAATGAAACTGTGCACCCGAATCCAGAGAAAGATAGCGAGCCGCATCCTATGGAGAACGTAGTTTTTGTTTGGAATAACATTAATAGAGAGGCAAGTAAATTCGACACGCCGCTAGATATAAGTATCAATGATGACTGTACGCTTCCAGAACCTCCACAAAGTTTCGACTCGGAAATCGTAGACGAAAATGAAGGTATGAATTTATCACCAAGTCAAGCAGTTGGAAAGAAAGTTTTCAAATGCCCCCACTGTTTGTTTTGGGCAGCGACGGCATCTAGATTTCATGTACACATTGTTGGGCATTTAAATAAGAAACCATTTGAATGTTCCTTATGTAAATATAAATCTAATTGGAGATGGGACATAACGAAGCACATAAAACTGAAATCTGCAAGAGATCCTGATCACGCTGAAGCAAAAGTACTCATGACAGATGAAACTGGTAGAAGGAATTATAGCAAGTACAATAAATTCTTAGCAATGCCAGTCTTGAATGAAAATGGTGAAAACGAATTTCATTACATAGACCAGAATACAACACTTGATGCTTCTCTGGAAATAGATGATTCATACAATGACAATAATGAAGGTTCGATCCCATCTATGGAGATGCAGCCTCTTAACTTGCATGCACAACACAGTGAACATAAATATAATATTGACAATAGAAATCAAGACTTAAAAAGACCAAAAAAGACATTATGGAAATGTAAGAAATGCAATTACAGGTTAGTAAATTAGATCCCTCTTTAGGCGTGCTATTTTAAAACCTCTTGTAAATTAATATTTACGACACCCATGAGTACGAGTTACGAGTATCATAAAAACTAATTTCAACGGTAGAAGATGTGCTTTGATAACAGTTTCGAATTCCAGCCATATAAAAATTACACATCACCTAATTCCATAACATACTACAAATCAAATATTCTATATTGCACAGTGGCCATACTACAAGGTTTTGAAACTAATGTTTTTGCATCGTCATCGACTAAAATTGTTATATGGAAATATGAACAGCGCCCCTGGCGGACGTAAATGGAACTACAGTAAAACTCGCTTAACGATCACGTTTAATACGATTTCTCGCATAACACGCCAATTATTTATATCAGTCCCTGCAACTTGAGGCAAATTTTCATACATTTTATATTAGTCCGTTTTTTTTATAGGATAGGGTGACAAACGAGCACACAGTCCACCTGATGGTAAGTGGCTGCTGTGGCCCATAGACATCTACATCAATCATCGTCTGCCAATCAAAATGCAGATGCGTTGTCACCCGTGAGGACTAAGATGGAATGCCTCTTTTCCAGTAAAAAGGATCGCCGGTTCTCTTCAGTGACCATACGAAACACAGCAGTGTTAAGCTGCTGTTCTACGCTGGTATTCTGTGAGAGCGTGGTCCTACCCCGGTCGAGCCAACCATTTCGCGCTATAACTATACTACTAATATAGCTGCAGTTGCAGTTTTTATACGTTGTAGAGCCATTCTACCACGTATAAAAAGTGCAAATTGAGGCATGTTTCCATACTTTTTAACACGCTTAATACGATTCGTCTTCCCGTCTAACAAAGCATCTGTGCATCACCCGAGCCTAGTCGAGAGTTGCCGAACGTGCTCACTTACCGCCTTGTTGACCCCTCCTCCGCGTGTATGCGCACCCCGCGCACTTTAGTTTACTAAGTTCGCCCTAAAGCTTGTTTTCTTACCTCAGATCAGGGCATTATAAAAGTCCTTAAACAAGGCTACAGAACACGATTGATACATCGCTATCTTATTGAAATGGAAGACCCTGACAGCAAACGACCTTTGACTGTGTATGACGCGATCCTAAACATTGTAGCGGCATGGCAAGCAATTAAGCCTGAAACCATACAAAATTGTTTCAAGAAAGCAGGTCATGCATGTCATGTTGGAAGAAGAACTCGCGATATTGCAGGATTTTCCTGGATATTCTTCCATTGATGACAATGTTGCACCCTAAATTTGTAACTTATGTTTTATTTTTTCTATCCCACATAATACGCTTTCTCGCTAAAGTCGCGATTTTGACTGTGTCCCTTCAAAATCGTCTTAAGCGAGATTTACTGTATGTGATATCGCACAGTCATTTGATGCCTATACGAATCCGATACGTATAGTAGAGAGTAATAGCACAGAATAAATAATAGTACTACGTAGTAATAGTGTTCTGTTCCTACAATCCTACAAAAGCAAATGCATGCTCAGGGGACAGTTTTCAAGCCATGTTTTTTTAATTATAAATAACAAATGCTGCACTTCTTTAGCAAAATTGATTGACATCTTACCTTTCCTTTCTCCTAAATCGGGGCCTTTCCTGTAGTAGTAAGTACTTCATCATCATCATCACTTTTTTATAAGAAATATCGTTATTACTCAAACAAAATTATAACTAGAAAAATCTCCATTTTCAGAGACTCGTCAAAAGAAGCTTTATTAGAACATGTCAGAGAACATTCTAAACCAGAATCCGGCTTGGACGACACAAAATCTCAGAGTTCTATGAACAAAAAAACTGAAAATACACCAGACCCTGCCGACTTAGCGTACCGTTGTGGTCACTGCAATCAACTATCAAATTGGAAGCATGTCATACAGGTAGATATTTATTTAAACTCACTAAAGAACGAAGAAGAAGAGGGTGTAACACTTAACAAGATTTTTTGTTGTAGTGAATACATAAAAGCACATCCCTTTTTAGTTTTATTGAAAGGTAAGTAATTGATCTGCATAAAAATAATATCCGCATTAAGTAAAAAAATTTTCTGATCGGAGTACACATTACTACTAGATTAATAACAAGTGGGATACGGGAAGTAAAGACAGTGTAAGAACCGGAAAGGAGGCGGAGTTATAGCCGAAATAAGAATTTTGAATTTTTTGGTTTTTGGCCATTTTGATCCCCTATGAGTGTAATGAGAACTTTTTGCCCCTATTCAACCATGACCTCCATGACCTCTTCTACATGATAGGCTATTCAAACTGACTACGCCTAAAGTTCGAGCCACCCCTCTCCCCCCCCCAAATTATTGGTTTTTGGCCATTTTGACCCCCTAGGAGTGTAATGAGAACTGTTTGCCCCCTATTAAACCATGACAACCATGACATCCTCCACATGATAGGCTATTCAAACTGACTAGGCCTAAAGTTCGAGGCACGCCCAACTCATTTCTAGTCTTTACTTCCAAAAAAATCTAAATGAGTGTTTATGTTACGTAATTTTCACAAATGATAAATGTACCTAGCTTACTATGTTTTATCTTATTTCAGAGACATTGCAGGCTGAAACATGACGGAGTAATAAAAGTCATCACTACAGTTAAACCGAAAGTAGAGGGTTCGAGTTCAACAAACGAAACAACTGCCGAGTCTTGTACGAAGTGTCCATTTAAAACTAACGACAGGACCATGCTAATCATACACATGCAGCAACACCAACCCTCGCCTCAATCAATATTTAAATGCTATTTCTGTCCTTTCTTCGTTAAAGATGAACAGGAATTAGTTCAACATCTCGTTCTACATGGTATAACTGACCCCGAAGACTATATAGCAAAAGCAATGGGTTGCAAGTCGCCTTTACCTGACCAGCAAGGATCGAGCGCTTCAAAGCGACACAAGTGCATAGAATGTCCTTACGAAACAAACAGTAAATCTCAATTCATGTATCACGAGCAATTTCATCGTCTCCCTGCGGACACTCCTTACAAATGTCCAGAGTGTAACTATAGCGTTTCGAAAAGACATCTACTTCATCAACATATGAGAGTTCACGGTATAATGCCGAAAAAAAATGAAATGGAATCAGAGTTTGAAGCAGCCGCCACGAATTCTTACAAGACAGAAAATAAAATAGATTTCAACCTTGAAGAAATTCCCTATGTATGGGTTTCAGCAAAGAACGAATTTCATAAAATGTATAAGTGCCGTTATTGTTCATATGTTAATACTCAAAAATGCAAAATACCCAATCACGAGAAAATTCACTGCATTGTATTTGGAAACAACGAAATATTAGTGTATAAATGTTTAGATTGTAAATTTACATGCGACAACGCTGGAAGATTAGCTGATCATTCTAAAACACATGGTGAAATATATGGACGTATTTATTGTCCCGTTGAAGATGATATTCCAGATGATGAACAGATAGCAAAATTACGAAAGGTAATAGAAAGAGAGAAATTAAACGTGACACAGGAATTTGCAAAAGATGATATAGGGACTGAAAATAAAGAAATTAAAACGTTATATTTTTGTCAGAAATGTCCAACACGTTACTTTACAGAGAGTGAACTAAAAGTTCATGACAAATTTCATGATCTCTCATTTACACACAAATGTAAAAGTTGTGAATTTTCCGTTTTACAAGAAAGCGAATTAGCTGCTCACTCATTTGTTCACTCAGATGAATATCATACTAAAACTAAAATGCTTAAATTCATTCACAATACGCATCCAGCACACACCGAACCTCGTTTAGAGGTTGTTCATTGCCCAGCAACTTCTGAAATAACCTGGATTGTAACCAATCCCGGCACCAATTATGAAGTCATAAATACTTCACATAGAAAATTTAATGAAGGAAAACATGTTCCAAAGCAATATCTATGCAAAGAGTGTCCAGCAAAATTTTTTAAGACCTCAGCCCTGAATTATCATATGGGACTACATGGTGGAGATGGTGAACACAAATGTAAAAAATGCAGTTATGCTGTTAAAAATATTGGAAATTTGGCAAAACATGAAATACTACACGAAAAAGAAGGTAAAACAACTTGTGACTATGAATCCGGAGAGGACATGGATTACAAAATTCCTTTATCGGGAACTGACCTATTTCAAAGAAAGACTGAAGCACAAAAAAGAGTCTTGCATGACAAAGATAAATTAGTGAAACCTAACGATCACTTTCCACCTGTACTTCAAGCCGATCCTCAGTTCGGATATTTGATGCATGGTAACCCAGAGTTTATATATCCAACATATCTTAAAAATGGACGTCAAAAAGAAAAACGTTACAAATGTCACAAATGTCCATCAGCCTTTGAAAAAAGAGAGCAATATAAAATTCACTTATCACTACATGGTTCTAAACAGAGATATAAGTGTGAACTTTGTGATTATTCTGTCAAATATTATGCAAATTATGTTCAACATATGAGAAAACATCAAAAGAATGATGAAGCTCAAGCTGAAAGAAGAAAAGACACCAATGGCGTTCCAGAAACAGAATCATCTGGAAACAAAGAAGATGAAAGTACTGATAATATTAAACTAGCTATTAAAACTATGCCTAGGGGAATACCAAAAAGTGACTTTCAACAATTTTCAATCAGTGATCAACAAACTTTGAGACTATTACAACGCAGGAGTTCTTTCAATAATACTGCAAATGATGCAAACCAAACCGATACTACACCTACAAAAGACCGAAAATTACATCCATGTTTCTTGTGTCCATATACAAATCAGCGACAAGATGCACTAGGAAACCATTACAGGAGGCATGATAAAAATGACATTTTTAACAACGGAAGCCATAAATGTTCTTTCTGTGACTTGGCTGTGGTTCAGGCACACTTCCTTCGGGAACATTTGAAGACACATTTTAATTATCAGAAATCTCTTACACCTGAGTGTTACGTGGCCAATGAAGATGTTAGATTTACTATTACAAAATTGGACGATGAAAATAATACAACTGATCTCAAATTAGATATGCAAAATAAAACAGAATTGTGCAATGACGAAAAAATTTTTGTTAAAATAAAAACAGGAGAATTATTGGTAGAATAGTTAGTTTTACTTGTTGTAAGTGCAGCATTTAGATAACAAATTAGAATAAACATAAGTTAAATTATAATGGGACAGTAGATCTTTAAGAGAGCCAAAAATAACTTGTTGATATTCACCAAAGTGTAGCTTGCCATATTAGATTAATAGCTATTCAGGATATGAAATTCAATATTTATATGTATTATTACTTATTACCATTTATAACTAAAACCACAAAGGAGATATTGATAATTACTTATGTGCCTCCAAATTTTCACTATATATTAAAATAGCCAAGTTATATTCTAAGACTAATAATATTGTTGCTATGTATTGTATAACTATTTAAAACTTAGACATACCACCGCAAATTTGCATTGCTTAATTTTTTTTTCAATGCAGATTTATGTAATATAAAGATTTAAAACTGCAAGTAACATCCTTTTATATCATTTTTTCTTGAAAAATCATTTTCAGAATTTGGATGTGTTTTTAAAATACAGTCTCATGAAAATCCAGTTACTTGTTTTTGTTGCAAATTCATGCAATATTTGTTCTTATTATCAAGTTTAAATTTATGGAACACTAACATGCAGACAATAATACTAACTAAAATGGATTTAAAATATATCTCAAAAAAGTTGATAAAACATATTATATCTAAGTAATAGAGATAAATAATTAGAAATGACTCCACAAAAACTGTTAATCTTATTACAAAATGTGGTTTATTAAGTTGCTGGTTTAAACTTTCAATAATTCCTTAAAATTTTCTTAAGCTAGCCTAAACCACAGAGTACCAATAAAACATGTTTTGTACTAAGACTGTGTATGTATATTGTAATATAGTCATAGAAATTGGTAAAAATGTGCCAGTTAATAAAACACATGTTTATTCTTAGTCCTAAAGGACTCATTCCTGTTGTTGTAAGCAACATTATTGATAAATACATAAATATCTATACTTGAAAGTTTTATTACATACTATCCCTATTAATATAGAATAAAAATTCTAAATAAATAAAATCAGTTATCATTTGAAGCGTATTAATTTATTAAAATTAATTAAGACTTCCTAAACTACCGAACATGATTCCAGTCAGTAAATAGTAGCAGTCATTGCAAACAAATGTGTGAAACAAAATATCATAATTCATAGTAGTTTATGTATGTGTTACATGACACAGTATGTTATACTGTTTAAAATTTAAGAACACTATTTATCTAAGTAATCCAAGCACTCTTAACAGAATTTCCAGCGGTTGCCACACTCATTACAAAGCACAAAGGTAGTCATAGGTTCATCAGAACTTCTGGTTTGTAGCTGATTGTAAGTGCAATTCTTCTTTTTGCATTTGCCACACTTAAGCATATCAGTTTTGGTACCCTGTACAGTTGCCAATTGAGCATCATCTATAGCCTCCTTGATAAACTTCTCTCTCAACTTCTTCATTTCATCGCTGGCCATCTCTTCCGGGGTCATTTTTGCAAGTCTTGATGCTGATATAACACCATTTAAGAAATTGGTACGTAATGTAGGGTTTTTAGGATCTTTCAAATTAGCAACTCTTGATCTTACTCTATTTTTGTATCTCATATCAGTGTTCTTAAATTCAGCATAAATGCATTCTTCCAGTTCCTCGGCCAGTTCCTCAGGAGATCCACATGAATTAGGGTTCTCACCATCTGTTTTTAAAGCCTGTGTTAATAGTTCGCGGCATTTTAATCTTACAGCGTCAGTGGTATTTGATTGAGGGGGGAACGATGCAGGCAACTTCCTGTCTTTTTCTTTCTCCTCCTTTTTCTCTTTATCTTTGCCGGAGTCTTTTTTAGGTTTAGATGAGCTGCCAGAATCTTTTGAAGGAGTGGTAGGAGTGGAAAGAAATTTTTTCCAATTTTTAATCAATGTTTTACACAGTGAAATTACTTCTTCATCCTTACTGGACTTTCGTAAAGCGTTGACTGTCATGCCTATCCTAGTTTTTGTTAGGACATCCAGATTAATAGCCATTGTTTGCAGCGTTTTCAATAATTCAAGGGCTTCTTCCTGACCCTAAAATTAAATTAGAGGTTTTCATTATCAATATTGTATGGTATTATATTACAAATATGTTGAAAAATAATTGTGTTGTGCTGTATTAAAATAGTACGAGGACTAAATATCTATTATGGATTTCATACAAACAACCAATAAATTGGTCAAAGTTGTTAAAATTTCAATATATTTAGTGATAAACATACCGTGCCATCATCTGATGTCATCTTTGTCAATTTCTTTTGAATTTTCATAACATCTTCTTCAACGCTCATTGTTAATAATATATCTCAATCCTCAACTTCCCGCTAAAATCCTGTTACGAAAATATGGAAAATATTGATAAATCGACCACCATACCACTAAGTCATAGACTAAAAATGCTAAAAAAGAGTACAAACGTCAGTTCTCCCGGCTTCGGTTTTTATAGATAAAATAAAAAAGATCATAGACGTGGAAAAAATCAAGTATAGTCTATCAAGAAAGTCATGAAAAGAATATTTTTGGCTGCTTTTGCTTGTACTGGCAACAACGTAGAGAGAGCATAAACTAGGCAACAATAAATTATAGTCAAACTGTGTAACTCATATGGAGTGTAGAGTAGAAGGAGGACTATCTCTATCTTAGAGTATTCAACTAACAGGAGACGCCATGCGCATAAAGTTCCAAACAAAAAAGTCTGTCACTTCTAACGGGAGGCGAGGTAACGCACACTAAGCAAATCGTAAACATTGGGCCACGTCGTTACGCACGCACACAGCATAATATGAGCACACAATTAAGCAAAACGCAAACAACCTTGAAAATCTCTTATAAATGTCTCATCGTTACAGTGCATAAGCCATAAACAACTAGTGCGAGGGCCTTGTCGATATAGATATGTCGATGAAATTTTATGCAAGTTACATTAGCAAATTAAATTAAATAAAAATGAACAAATGTTTATTGTGTAATATTACATTCAAAGTAAATTTAAAAAAATACATAAGGTACAAAATAATAATACCAAATCACCAAAATTGAAACAAATTGAAAAAGTATTATATTATATTTTAACTGGTTTTTAAAGTGAATAAGTTTGGTATGGACTGGGTGGCGCCTAGGTAATCACGTTAAATAGCACAGCAGTTAATACAAGTTGATATATGTCTGTTAAAATAATAAAATAAACAATAATAAAAGAAAATAAAAAAGAAATTTCAAACAAAATAAATAGCTTAAAAATTGACAAGAAATAAATCATCCTTGATAATATAAGTTTACTGACCTGAAGCGACCCGTAAAACTGGCAACAGCGCTCAGTGCTCACGTGACATCGACATAGGTAATTATAATACCTACACTAGACCATACATAGATAATTAGGCGCGCTTTATGCAAATCCGATGTTATCAACGAATCATAAATTTCATGGTATTGTTTCTATCCAAATAATCACTTTAATCTTGAAATCACTCAAGTTTAATAATCAAACAAAACATATTTTGAAAAAAAAACATCATGTCGGTGTATTCTGACGACGTGAAATTGTGATGCAAAGCATATTAAAATTTAAAAAAAGTTAAGACGTTAAAAAAATAAAAGCGTGCAATTGCGCACGGGCTGTCATACCACTAAATTATTAAATATCTAATCTAGCGTATTATTAAGGTGTCCTATCACAAACAAATTAAGAAACTTATTAAAATGTCCACAAAACCAAAAAAATAATAACAATTAAAACTCAAAGTACGTGTTAAAACTTAAAAACGAAAATTAGGTCAAGCGATTCATGAACGATCCCCAAGGACGCCGGTGTCAGACTATCAGTCGCACGCGCCAGACGTAAATATGAATTTTGACACTCCGTTCCATTTCTTGTCACTTCGCGCATAGAGAATTACGCCTTAACTTCTTTATATTAAGTTAATTTTTCGCTTGAATTTTTTTTTCACACACCTACAGCGCGCGATACCTTTGTTTTTAATTTCGCGCATAATATTATGCCTTAAATTGTTAGCCGTAAGTACATTTTTTGCTTGACTTTTTCTTTAGTAGTATTTTGAATTGGCAACGTTTAACTAGGTACCTATATTCGCCTTCGAACGCCATGGGTCTTTGACCTTCTAGTATTCATCAGGTGATATCTGTGTGCATTTACATGACGTTATTTAATATTAAAACGAAAAAAATGCTGCGGCGACTAAAATATTAATTATTATAATTTTTTTTAATTGTGTATGTTTAAAGAAATATATGTAGGATACGTCTTTTCATTTAATGTGATAACTTTATCGTCACTCGGTATATATATGACGAATACACTTTTTGGGATCACTCTTTTTTTGCAAGGTAGCTAATTCTAGTGCTTGCATATTTTTCCATCACCAAGTTTGCCAGTTCAATGTTATGTGGAACATAATCATTATCGAAATAATGTTCCTGTATGCTTAAAAATATATAATATGCCTAGTCTATGAAATATTTTTACCATTTTTTAATGTCATGATCAACCGAAAAAGTTATCTGTATAGGGGTTTTAAACGGTCTAATTTTACAGATTTTACCCAACCTATAGAGTTAAACCGTTTTAAGACTTAGGGTTGAACTACATCTGGCAGCACGGAATCGCACTTTCCTGTGCTTTTATCCTTTTTGGTCACTCAGAAACGTTATTTACTAGAGCAAGAAAGAGAGCGGGAGTGTATAGTTTCACCCTCAAAAAGCCGATTGTAAACCAGTTTCAAAAGTTTATCTATCATTCTTGACAATCCATACTAATATAATATTATAAATGTGAAAGTGTGATTTTTTGTTTATTTGTTTTTGTCCTTCCTTTACGCAGCAACGGAATGGAGCAATTAAGAACAATTAAACATTTGCTATCTCTTGGCCGAAGTTTACGCTTTTTTTCGTAATTTTACTTAGGATTGAAAAATAATTAAAGTCCTCGTAAAAAGCGGTAATATTTTGTGTTCTACAGTACAAAAGTGTAGTACTCTGTATATATTTAATAATAATAGATTATAAATATGACACTGAGATTATTTATTTGTCCTTATTTATTTATTTAAGCGCTAATAATTCGTGTCTCATCTGAAAACAACAATTTGGTTGACACCATCTAAGACGATATATTTGTAAATAACATTTTAAAATGAATAAATATCATTCACTAAACCTTCCATTTCGATTTGTTACATGTTCTAAATTTTATCCGTCATAATGTAAAATAAACCTGTAGCAAAATAATAAACTTACTTCCAATAATTTCAAAGTCGGTACAGCAGTTTCATTTAGTTTCCTTTTATTATTTGGTTGGATTACGAAAACCGATTGGTCAAAATGCTAGGAACAAATAGTGCTTGTTCGTTTAGGTACCCAGGTTATATGATTGCCACATGCTTTTATCCAAACTTGGCGCCTGTAAAGATCTTTTGGAAAACTGTAAAACCAAAGATCTTTTTTAAACATTGTCCAAAAAAGAATTTTAAATAACACCTTGGTATTACATATCAAGGTATTAATTATAGTCAAATGAAAACATCGACACTAAAGATTACAGTGAACATCACTATTATTGCCTTGATGATACTATTTTATATACTCGAAATTACCCTTCTTTTCGTTTCATAACGTAACATAATGAAATGAAAATATCTATTTAAAATGTTTTATATACAATAAAACAATTTAAATTGATGTTTTCATTTCATTAAAAACAATTAAAGATTATTAATGTTGTTTGAAATAATATAGTTTTGCAAATAGATCACAACAATATTAATGAATTTAAGTCTATTCAATAACACGATTTTGTCTTGTGTAATAAGAACAAAGAGAAACGACATTTGTCTACAATTAAGCAAAATTTAATTATGTCCTAGTGGTGCAAAAGTCCTTACTATAGTATTAATACTTTAAGTTGGCAACACACCCTGCTCAGCTATATTAATCAGAATTTTCGTGATTTAATGCTTATATTAATTATTGAAATCAAAATAAATACTTAAAGACGAAAGGTAACGTCGTCTTTTTGTAAATTTGAGGTCTGTGATCTTTTTTTACAAGAAAACACACTGCAACTCGGCATTTTTCTGGAGGTCAACTCACGCTTACGACTACTTGTTAACTGATGCCGTACGCGGCGCAACTAGTTTTATATAACGGGAATGATCCGCGCTCTCGTACTTTTGACAGCGGGGAACGCTCTCCAATGTCGTCTCCTGTTAGTTTAATACTCTAAGATCTCTATATATGAAAAGTGTCCCTAAAAACGTGTCCAATAAGGGTGGCGCTGCAGTAGCATAGGATAAATTAAAAAAAAGCGCCAAAAGTAATTAGAATAAGATGGAGAAATCAACAAGGACCGACCAATCCGCTTGGTTTTGTACTACGTAAATAATTGAGATTTTGTATACTGGCATTTTACTAACTACTATAATCATGAAATTTGTTAAATATTTCAATTCAGCTGACTTCACTCCGTTCACAACAGCTATCTTCATATCGTAGTTTTTGAGACGCCAGCGCTATTGTGGTAAGTTTTGAAACCTCTATTTTCAGTAAATAGTTGGACACTTTTTCAACTTTCGCCCCCTTATAAGATGGTTCTCCTTGTACTCTACACTCCATACTAACTCAGCTGTAAAAAGTACTCTATGGCTGTCATATCGTAGCTTTGTAGTAGATATTATGTTCTAAAATTTTTTGTTATATTTCGAGTTTTTCTTATCATATGTCCGTTTAGTCTTTAGAGATCAAAAATGAAACGCATAGTTTATAAGAGCGGTACCAGACAACTCATATTTAAAGTGTTTCAAGAGTGCATGGCTGAATTTCAAGCGGGAAAGTTTCTTTCCGATTTAAACGACGACTTTTACGATCGAACAGCAAAGATAACTGGTACGTACATGTATTTTAATGTTAAACACAATGAAAAAACTTGTTTTTAAGTATAATTTATCCGTTTTAATACATTGTTTTAGGCTTGGGAAAAAAATATCGATATATCGAAATATCGGCTTTTTTAATAAAAATATAGATATTATATGTCGTCGATATTGTAAATCGCGGTATTTCGATATATCGATATTTATTTTACAGTATCGAATTCGTATCAATTTCGATATATTTTTATAATGTTGTATCAAGGACAAAACATGTAACAATAAAAGGAGATACAAAAGTATTTGTGTGGTTGGTTGTCGGTTTTTTTTTCGTCGTCCAATTGGTATAAAATTTTCTTTAGATCATGCAAATGATGACGATATATCGATATTTATCACGCGATATATATCGATACTGTTAAAAACACCGATTCGATATATTATATCGATATATTTTTTTCGTTTGCCCATCCCTACATTGTTTACAAATAGTTGAGATTATGAAATTTATTTAAGAATTATATTACACAGTTAATAGTTTTGATCCTTTTGTATTATTTGTTAAGATATGAATAAAGTATTTATTATTTACATGCCTATATTGGTTTCAGGTGTTTCTGAAAGCACACTTCGGCGCATAGTGAACGACGATGAATATTTTGCCCGTAGAGGATCTCTGTACAATGATAAAGACAAACTTGTCATCTTAGTAAGCGATGATATTTCCAGTGAATCTGAAGGGCCAGAAATGGACCAATTTAATTACGCAGGAGCTTCAGGCAACATTTCGGGAGTTGAATATCTGGACTCAGATTAATAATCAAAATATAATAACTATGTATAAACCTTTTTTTTTGTTTTATTTTTTCACCTTGGGTATCTGTTGTCTGTCATGGCTGGTATTGTGTTAAACCTGCTTTCCCTAATTGTAGGATACACAGTAAAATTATCTCAATTATTAAGTATGTGAATTTAGCTAATTACTGTTGCTGGAATTTACAAGGGTCAAGTGTTACGCAATATAATGAAAAATTAAAAATTTTGTACAGCCGACTTCAATATAAGTTATTTAAGAATAACTCAAAAACTATTGGTCTGACCTTGATCAAATTCATATGGGACCACATAAGAAGTATCAGCTTTCATATAAAAAAGAGCCATCGAAATCGGTTCACCCAGTACAAAGTTATGAGGTAACACACATAAAAAAACATACAGTCAAATTGAGTACCGTCTCCTTTTTGGAAGTTGACAGAAAAGTATGTATTTGAAAACATATGGCAGTAAAGGGACCATAATATTAAAAGAGTTTATAAAATAAAATAAAAAGTATCAAAACTTTTCGGTTGAAATCTATAGGGATGCCGTATAAAAGATAGTGGCGCCCTCCTTTTTTTTTTCATGAGTTTCTTGACAGACTATAAGGGAATGATAGTGAGAGAAAGTTATGTAAGGAAATTATATGCGTAAACCCTGATAATTAAAAGTAAGTATAATAAATTCTAGTTTTTCAAAACACTTTTTATAACATAACAAAAGTATGTTATATAGTGCTATTTTGTGACGTGACGGACGTCGAATTTCATTAATCTACATTTTCACTATAGTACTTTACGCTACTAGTTGCTATAAGTTTAGTCTAGTCTACTCTAATCTAAGTATAAATAATTATAGTACTTCCATAGATTTAGTATATACCAAGGAGGTTATAATATAATATAGGGAGTGAGCGCTTAGAACATTGTAACCGTTCCTCATTTTTCTTAGAAAGAGAGGTACCGAGTTTGGAGCACTATTGTTCTTAAGCGACTCAATCAATGTGGAGACTTCGTTTGTATCCGTTGGAAAAAGATACATTGAACATGACAAAGTTGATTATTAAATTCAGAGGCCAACGTTTCCTCTGTAATATGTAAGCTATTTAAAATTTTATCAGCTAACATTTTACCTACTGTGGAGAAGTGTTGATTGAACACGCGTTCAATGAGTCTCGTGCGTCTCCCATAATTTTTATGAGTTCAATGGCATCCGTATTACTTTTGCGTATCTCACAAATGTTTTTTTTATACATTGCCAGAGTTTTTTAGGGTTCTTATTATGTTTGTGTAGTTCTGAATTTTCATAGTTCGCTTTGACTCTATGTAATAAATCATTGCAAAAATTACGATACCGTTTGTACGTTAGTTCTAAAACGAGAACATTGGGATTCTTTTTTACTCGACTCCGTAGCCTGTCGCGATGAAGCATGCACCTCATTAGACCAGGAATAATCCAAGGCCTGAGATTGAATTTTGAGCGACTAATCCTTATCCGACGAGTGTGTACGCGTACTGACGTTTCAATTTTAATTTATTAAATAATTTTTAAATTTTAAAAATCAAGATTATGAATGTTAAACACCGCTTTGTTAACGTCGCTTGCACCAGTAATTAATGACCAGTCTTTGTTTTTCAAATCCGTAAGAACCCCAGCAAAATCAGTTATAGATCTCACTCTGCTAATCCGAATCGGTTTTCTGTTAGTTAACCCTAAACCTATCATTGTTAATTTGTGATCAGTTAATGCAGAATCACAGACTATACCAATTGCTGGTTTTGTATAATTAGTAAAGATGTGATCCAAACAACCGTTGTTTCTCGTGGGTATGGTTATAGCTGGCACAAGTCCATGGCTAGTCATTAAACACAGATAATCAGATAGATGAGAGTTTAATTCGTCAGATAGCAGGTTTATATTAATGTCACCGGCTATAATAATAGGAACTTTAGTGTTTGAATGAATCGTAGAATCAAGTGATTGTATGAAACGGTCCGGATTATTGAACGAAGGAGATCGATAGATCCCAAGAAGTGTAAGTGTATTTTCTATTATTATTTGCAGACAATTTGCGTCATCTAATATAGGTTCCGATACTTATATGCATCTTTTATGTACGTAACAACACCGCCGTTTTTGTTTATAAATTTATTAGTACGAAACGATTTATAGTCTGGAATTTGTGGTATGATTGTTCCTTCATTCAAAAACACTCAGATAAAATAATAGCGTCAAATTGTACATTAAGTCTCGAGAGAACCACTAGGAAGTCAGTAAAATTGTGATGTATACTTCTTATGTTACAGCCTAATAATGTGAAGTTAGAGTAAGGCTGTAATTTGTTTGCACAGAGTTCCAGATCAGGAATTGAGTGACATGTTATAGAGAATGTTTTACTAATATCCTCTTCTACGTCTATGGTTGGGCCATAAATTGTAAAAAGGGGAAATATAAATATTATTACTTCCATGTATAAAGTCACCCATGATAAAAGATGTGAGTAAATAGTAATATCTGTCAAGAGTTAGGATAGCCTGAGAAAGAAGAGCTTGTTTTTCGTGTAACATTATTTGTGTTTGTTTGTTCTGTTTAGTTTTTTTGTAACAAAGTATTAGGAGTGTAATATAGGAGACAGTTACATATTTAATTTGATGTAGTAGTATATGAATGTTATAGTGTAATATGAGTGTATGTATTGTGGTTTTGTTATGAATGTTAAAAGGTACGCTAATTAATATACAAATACGTGATAAATACCATATAAAGTTAATTTTGTACAAATTATAAAATTGGAATGTAGATCTTAAGACTAGAATTAAAAATATACAAACTACACAACAATATGAGAAATAAAAAATAACATTAAGAAAGCTAATGCAGCATTTGTTGATTGGTGCTACCGACTGGAGCTGCGACAGCTAATTCCTCAGGACGGCTCCGTGGCGTAGTGGCTTAGCAATGAGTTGCAACGCTTGGGGCCGCGGGTTCGAATCCCGCACGGAACAAGTATTTGTACGGCCTACAAATAATTGTTCCGGGTCTGGATGTTTGTCCTTGTGCAATATATGTTTGTAAACTGCCTCCACGATACAGGAGAAAATCCTAGTGTGGGGGTAACGTTTTTTAAAAAAAGAAGAAGAAGAAGAAGAGATGACGCTCCAAGTCAGACGCGTTCCGTATCGTAATAGCAGGCTTTCCTTCCCGCCTACAATTGTGGATGTAACCCTGCTTAACCCAACAATACTTGTAACCGGCCTCTTTAGCTCGTATTCTTGTCTCCTGAATTGTCAAGTTTTGGCTCCTTACATAGACAGTTAGGGCAAAGCCAGCTCGCTAAATATTCGTCGGAATAAGAGTTGTACTCCTGTGCCGATACATTAACACACAATACATGATAACCTGTTTCGCATCTGTAACATTTCATAAACAAAGATGTGGCATCCATATTAGCTAAACAAGCGCCGCAATTTACACTCGCCATTATAATACTTATAATTACAATAAAAAAGCGCAAGCGTGAGGTAAGCAATATCAACAAATCGCACAAGAAAATATTTAGTTCACTTCGGCGACAGTGGGTGACCGCGCTGGGCCATTTAAAAATATTACGTTTGTGTTTAAGCAAGCGAACTCTCAGTCATACAACTATATCGCAATGGTCAATGCGTCCGATGTTTTATGCGAGAACGCCCGCTATTGGTTGTAGGCCGAAGCAATACTCCATCGTCGTAGGTAAGCGTGATGTCACAAGACGTGCTGAGATAATTCATAAAGCAGTAGCAATTAACACTTACTTTGTCCGTTGTAAGAAATTAGTTGATTTAATTTGCTGATTTTTAAGAGAACGATATGAGTTATAGAAGACACTTAATATCACAATCTATTGAAAACACTTGTATTGATAGTTTGGTGTATATTTATCACTTAATATTGACTTTAATCGAGTAAAACGAATTAAATACAACTTTGGGACAGTGTACGCAACCTCCGCGGTCGACGTTGCCGAGCGCTCTCCCCGTTAGCATATATATATAGAATTTTTTGCTTTATTTTGGGGGGTGCTTGATAGAAAACCGCCCTGGGTGACAATCCACGCTACGCCGCCACTAGTTACCGTAAGGTTTGATACTGTAGTGAAGCAATAATGTAATGAAAATATTATACGGAGTTTAATTATAACACTACACTAGCATTTTCCATAATGAAAAAAATACGCATTTCGTTTTTCGGGATGCTATATACACTAATAATATCCTCAAAATATTGTATCATGGACACTCTATTAGAAAGAAATGCAACGCCTAACTCGGTGCCTTTCATTTATTTCAAGGTCACTGATTTAAGAACATTTCTCTAATATGAAGTGCGCACTCCCTATATTTTACAATCTCCTTGGTATATACTTACGTTAGATTAGCAATGTAATGTAAAGAGAAAGTGCATAGCATATGCTTACGTTGGACATGCTATAGGCCCATAGATAAGAGTGTATATACGGAAATAGATAAGAATCTTTAACGTAAAAAATTGCTGCGACAACAGCGCCGCCTGGAAGCTAGTTTATTAACTACTACTGCAACTATACATAACTGCAGATATATATTATACACCTGTTCTGTATAGGTACTACTTTTATATTGTTATTTTTATTAATTATTTTGTCGGTTTCCAAATAACAATAAAAAACTGTGTTATTTAGAAATCGGCATAAATACTCTCGATAAATTGTGGGACAAAAATAAAGATTTTCAGTATTGTTAACATTTTTATTTCACAATTTTAAATGATATGTTGAAAATAAAATTCTAACAAACTTGAGATGTTAAAAAGTCCCATGTTGTCTGCACATATGTAAAGTAACTAACTACAAACCATCATAAAAATTAAAGGGTTTGATATTAACATATTATTTTATAACTCTTTTGCTATATTTATGTCACTGCACCAGTTACAAAGTCTACCTTATAGCACATTCTTGACGCAAATACATAACTCGACACAAATACATAAGCAATGGCGATAAAACATTCAAAAATATGAAATCACAAGAAATAAACACATATGCACAAGTTTAGAATAATAACACCTAGAAGCCGAGTCCGCGTCCGTATTGTGAGGCAACTCAAACTAAGCCAGTATGGCTTAGTTCAATACTCGGCCCGTTAGTCAGGGGGATGAAACTTCCATACAAATTTACAAGAATAAAAAATACATTGAAAGTTCTGCCCTCTAGTGAACAAGGTACATAAACTTGTAGGTTAGTTTTCTTCAGCGTTGTATAGATGGCATTAATTAGGCCAAAACCCCAGAATTCAAAGCCCAAAAAATCTAAAACTATGGCAGTTTTGGTCTATGGTTATGGTTGACACACTCAGTTGACAGTTCTTTCTAAATAAATACGAATATTATTAATACGATAATTCAGGAAACGAAAATATTTTGCAACTTTTCGTTCCTCTCCAGTGAAAATCATAATTTAGGCTTTATGGTTATTTACTAAATTTAACAATAAATGTGGTTGTTCACAGTTTATGCACCTATGTTAACATGCTGCTAAACGGAAAATTATTAACTACTAATTGGTGATTGTGAAAATGGTAATGTGAAAACTCAAGCTATTAAATATTACAACATTCATAAAAGAAAATAAATACATAATTATTCATAAGTCTTTGATATTAATATTTAAAAAAATCTTATGTGAAATAGGTTAAGTTTTATTAGTGTTAATGTTATCTGCAAAATTACCATTTGGTGATTTAAGATAATCATTGGAGATATCCAATAATTATCTGGTAGAATGCATAAACAGAAACATTGATAATAAAACTGCATAGTTCATAATTATCAATATAGTCATTGACAAAATACGCCATCTAGTGTATGGAGTGTAGAGTAGAAGGAGGACCATCTCTATATATGAAAAGTGTCCCTAAAAACGCATCCAATAAGGGTGGCGCTGCAGTAGCATAGGATAAATTTAAAAAAAGCGCCAAAATTAATTAGAATAAGATGGAGAAATAAACAAGGCCCGACCGATCTGCTTGGTTTTGTAATACGTAAATAGAGGTTTTGTATACTGGCATTTACTAACTACTCTAGTCATGATTTTTATTAAATATTTGAATTCAGCTGACTTCACTCCGTCTACAACAGCTATATTCATATCGTAGTTTTTCAGACGCCAGCGCTATTGTGGTAGGTTTTGGAACCTCTATTTTCAGTATATTGTCGGACACTTTTTCAACTTTCGCACCTTATAAGATGGTTCTCCTTCTACTCTACACTCCATAATCTAGTGGTAACCATGTCGTAACTACCGCAAGCCGCGTTGTACTAAAGAATACAGCGGCATCTAGCGTACACGGTACACTCATTCGAAAACTGAAATGAGAGTGGCGCATCTATTCCTGGTATATAGTGTATTATCTATGCCGTTAGTGTAGGCATGGGTAATATCACTTTTACCCTATATCAAATCGTACCTATGTATTGGATATGAAAATCCGATTTTGTATCTATATATTTCAATATCTATATATTTGTTGATATCTTCCGTCTTCGTTCTGAAAAGAAGTCGGTACTCACATGGTGTATATGCGATTTATAAACGAAAACGAAAAAATAACATTCTATTAAATACACAATAAGATCTAAAATAGTTTATTTTGAAAACAGTGCAACCCAACAAAATAATAATAAAATTATACTACTTAGAATGGATATTGAAAATGATGTGTTCTGTAATAAATCGTATAATGCTACAAATAAGGATTAATATTAAAAATATTAGGCGTAAACGTATCACCTTTTCGTTGTAAAGTAGTCGTAATATCTGTTTTAGCTATATATTCTAACGCGCTCAAGGTTTGTTCGGCATCCGAATCAATGTATATATTTAGATATTTTACGTTTCGGCGGTTTCGGCAGTTTCGGTTTTGAGTAGATATTAGATATTCTGCGATGACTCATATCAACACGGTATCGTAAATTCGTAATATCTAATACATAGTTAGTATGTCGTCGGATATATAGATATTGGATATTGTCCTGATATATAGATATTGTATCTATATACGATTTGTATCGCCCACTCCTACAGTGTGACCATATGTGGCAGGTTCCTGCCATTTTGGCAGGATTGGCCTCTTATTTTAGCCTTTGGCATGATTGGTTGACGTTTTATAAAACCTGGCAGTATTTGGCAGTATTGGGACATTAAAAATCGATTTCATTATGGCAACTTAAAATGACGAAAGTGGCAACTCTAGATACTTGGTCAGCATGTTGGCGATTTCCCTGCATTTCTCGTTTTCTCGTATTATATTTGTATCACATTCAATAAACAACTTTAAATTTTTTTGTGTATAAAGTTGATAATCTTAAAACGAATTTACACGAGTTGGTTAATATTTCAATCAGTCATAAAAAAGACGTACTTTAGTTTGGTATTGCCTTAGATTTCATGATGAAGATAGTAATTATAAGTAGCGGCGATGAAGCGAAAATATGAAAGGGCGTATAGAGCGAAGTGGGGGCAAGATCTTTTACTTTCATCATAGATCTCCAAAGCTAAAGGTCGTTCAGACTGTGTAACTGCAAATTGATACCCCGGCTGCTAAAGGAGCAGGCCGTTACTAGTAAACATCAAAAAATATGAGTGGATTCAACATGCGAGAGAATATTCTCTTAAATAAATTTAATTAAAACAAAAACACGAAACAGATATAGAAACAAACATTTACTGTCTATCTTGTACGTTAAACAAGGCCTCGGTGAGCATGGCGATTGCATTGCATTCAAACCAACGAAAGATATTTTTAATTTTAAAAAATATTGAATTTATATGTGTATTTTTACTTTTATTAGTTAAATACAATGGTAAATAAAGTTGGCAGTACTTAGGCATTTTTCACTATACACTTTGGCAGGATTTGGCAGGTTTTTAACCAAAGTAAGGCAGGATCTGTATTTTAAATATGGTCACCCTGCACTCCTACGTTAGTGCTCAAAGTCGTGTCGTGTTGACAACAGCTCCCGAAATTTTAATTAAAAATGACGTTTTATGCAGTGAACGGATGTCAATACATCAGAGAAACACAAGAAACATAGTAACATTACATTTCACGAGTAACTAATGCTTTTGAACTTATATTTTTACGTAAAACATTCATCAAATATAAATATGAATTTTTAAAAACTGACATATTACATTATATGGAAATGTTGCCAAAGTGAAAGAAAAATTCTCCCACCTTTTTTAATTAATAGTAAAACACGTCAAAGGGAATGAGGGCATACACGACTTTTTCTGCCACCAGGGCGCCGCCACTTTACAGTGAGGTAAAATATTTGACAGAATTCATAGCGGGGATGATAATTTCTTAAGAAAATTTAATATTTAAGGTTTCTTTCTGTATTATTAGTTATATTTTATATTAATTACATTAGAAATGAATAAACCAAACTATAAAATATAACTAAAAGCCGATTTTTTTAAAAAGAGTTATAAAGTGCAAAAAATTAAAAAATCAAACCTGACACATTATGTTGTGTAATAATATAATATTCTAAATAATGATAAACTATTATTTAAAACGAATTTCTCAATAAACTGACACTATGTTACAAAAAACTTTACCTCAGTCACAACTAGCGACATCTGGTGAGTGGAACATTATTAGCCCTCATTAAATAGAGTGCGTAACGCAACTTGACAACTTATTACTGCCCTTATTGCAGCCCTCGACTTTCAACATTGAAAAAATGCAACGCATTGTTTTCATTTATGGACGGCTCCGTGGCGCAGTGGCTTAGCAATGAGTTGTTGCGCTGGGAGACGCGGGTTAGAATCCCGCACGGAACAAGTATTTGTATGTCCTACAAATCATTGTTCCGAGTCTGGATGTTTTTCCTTGTGCAATTTATGTTTGTAAGCTGCCTCCACGATACAGGAGAAAGTCCCAGTGTGGGGGAAACGTTTTTAAAAAAAAATTAAAAAATATGGTTGATGAATTTTAAGGAAACTTTTTATATGGTCTGATAATAAATGCATGTTTGGTTTTCGTTTTATGTTTCTTTCTGATCCGATCATTGCGGCTTGTGAGACAGTAAACATCAGACACAATTGAAATGAAAGCAGTTGGAAGCCCAATAAAATACAAAAAATTGTTGTTTACATTTTTTTATAGGATACGGTGATATACGAACACGCGGTCCACCTGATGGTAAGTGGATGCTGTGACCCATATACATGTACAACTATCCTCAATAAAGAGATGCGTTGTCATTCGTGAGGTCTGTGTAAAACCTACCAAAATTAAAATTTTCTTGTGTTTTTTTGTATTGTAGCTTACATTGTGCATGCAGTGAGGTGCGGTACACCATTACTCGACGATTATTAAAAAAAAATTGTTAAAAACAAACTGAATAATAGATACTGAATACGGTCAATCGTTCGTCGAACAGTCGTGTGTCAGGCATCGGGCGGGTGTGTATCAAACTTGCATTAGTCATATAATTAAACGTCTCTATACAGTTCCAAAAAAATATGATGCAATCACATTTATATGGTTCATAAAAGTATCTCACTTGGCTAGATAGGAAAATATCCTATTCAAAAATATTTTAAATTTAGCGGGCTACACTTCGATAATAGAATTCAAACAAACTTATTTCCACATTTGTGTGTCATACGTTACGTTGTAACTATTAGTCCAATATAGTTTCAACTTCCCTACTTTTCGGGAAAATTTAATGTATTGGCCACATTATTTCTTCACTTGCGTGTGTTTCGTCTAGCGTAAATACAAGTTGATAACGCACACATAGATTTTGTTCTTGCCCCACTTTTGAACGTCCGATTTGTAGGGAACTATCGTTCTAGGTGTTATTATTCTAAGTGCACAAGATGACGGACATATTTATTATAATTTTTTTTAATTTCATTCAGTGTTGCCTAATGAAACGAAGCTGAAACTTCTATTTCTTACTATTACTACTTCTATATTGGTGACAATCTAAGAAGCCCGATTAGACGTTTCTCATTATACTTACCGTGATAACTTTGTATGAACGTCTACGTAAGAAATCGAAAAATAAAATTCACAATCCTAAATAATTACTACGTTATCCATATAGAATAACAATAAGTATCATTTGTAAGCACCAAGTTTCACTTTATATTGGAAATATGCACTTAAAAACAAGAATTAATGGTTGATTAATATTCCGACAGAACGTTTTTACAATGACATGTCTTTGGGTTGGTTGCCGTAGTGTTGTGACCGTTCAAAACCGTTTTTAGAATGTGTTCAGCCGTTTGACTGCACGAGAGAATAAAGAATGTAGTTATTATAACTTTACCTCTTTTACACGCTATGCTGCACGTCAAAATACAAAACATTCATTTACCACAAAAAAAAAATGGTTGGTCTTCTTAAGGAAGCATGTTCACACGTCGCAAAAGATGATTGGATCAATTTAGTAGAAAGGGCAAAGAAAATTATAACGGAAGACTTTAGAAGGGCGTACATTTTGACATTTGATAAACATTGAATAAAAATGTTACGAATTCAGTGTATTTATTTATTTAATTGACCTAACCACACTCATTTATTGTTAATTTTATTCTTGACTAGCGACCCGCCTCGGATTCGTACGGGTGCATATCAGTGGCGTGCCTACATAATACACAATGTATTATTATACGTAAACCGTCCGGAAGAAATCAGTATGTCGGGTTTTAGTTTATCTCTTGGCTTTGAAACTGGCCTAAATTTAAACTTAGTTTGGATTTATGCAATAACTGTTAAATATTACAAACTCGTACATGTATTAAAACGATATGCCTTGAAAATCAATTTTAAACTATGTAGATACATTATCCATTACCAACTTTAAATAATCGATATGTCTCGAGAATCGGTTTTTAAAGAAACCAATTTTTTCCCATTATTACGCAAAGTATTTTTATAGCTGTCAAATCGGGCTTCTTAGATTGTCACGAGTATAATATAAACCTCATGGTCAAAAACAAATAAGTTTAGTAACACTAATATTTTTTTAAATGTAGTTAATATATGCAATAACATATAACAATAATTTGCTTAATAAAACATGATTTCCTTTTTACAATTTCCTTTACACCTATCATAAGAATTATTATTGATAATGCTAGATTTTTTTGTGGCGGCCACACTCTCTTGATTGATTTACGTAAAGCAGCTAAAAATGCAATATTCCAGAGCCGCTATAAATAAAAAGTATTAAGTGTTTCATAAATCAATGGCTAGATGGCGTAAGTTTAACCATCAGTGAAATTTCTTAGAAGATACAATAGCATGTATAGGCCTGTATCGATATAACAAATCCCGCTTATACACCTAAGTTACATTTTTTTGGAGTTTATGGCCTGGTATCTAGACCTTTAGGCCAACACCTAAGTTACATGTGTAATTTAGGTGTACCAGTTAAAAAATTACGAACTTAGAAGAGGCTGCATTCAAAGATATACATTTGCCTGTTATAAACGTATTATCGCTAAGACGCTAAGACGATTTTGATAGTGTCAATCTCTATTCTCTACAAAAAATAGATCAGAAATAGCGTCAATTCACGTATTTGTTCCATATCCATTTGTGTACAAAACATTTGTACCAGTTCTAACATATTGAACTTAAAAGTGCTAAATATTTTAATTGTACTTACATGAACTTCTAGTTCACATATATACCCTTTGCATTGAGTCGGTGGTGTTTCTCGAGAGGTGGAAAATAACACGAGTCGTGCCCGTGCCTAAGAAAGGTTTATCAAGTGAAGGATACATACCTGTAGCTGCCCTATCAACACCGGCGAAAGTGTTGGAGTCTGCTATACATAAGAATGTACTCTTACAGGTAAACTTTAACAGTGGTAGAGCCACGCGACAGCTTTTGCTGTCGCACGGATGGGCCGGCTAGAACCGGGGTGGTACCACGACCTCACAGAATACCAGCGTGAAGTAGAGGTTTACCTCTGCGTTTCGCTTGGTGAGTGCAGGTGGACGGAGGCCCTTTTTACTGGAAATGAGGCATTCCATCTTAGTCCTCACGGGTGACAACGCATCTGCATTTTGATTCGCGAACGAGGATAGATGTAGATGTCTATGGGCCGCAGCAACCACTTACCAACAGGTGGACTGTGTGCTCGTTTGTCACCCTTATCCTATAAAAAAAAGAAGAAAAAAAACACCCAGCTGACAGATGCTCAGCATGGCTTTTGACCAGCACAGAGTAACGCAAGCAACGTTCTGAACTACATGGCTGATATCGTGCCGGTAGTGGACAATGGAGTGCAAGTGAACGTCGCTTATTTTGATTTCAAAATAGCCTTCGACTTGCTTGATAACGACGTATTACTTAAAAAGTTAGCAAGTTTTTATTTTACTCCACACTCACTGCAATTGTTCGCCAGTTACATGAGGAACAGGTAACAATATGTGGAATACGCTGGTTTCGCATCGAAACCATATTACACTCGATCCGGTGTGAGTCAGGGCAGCAATCTCGGTCCTCTCGAGTTTACATTAATGATAAATGATCTGCCGAGTGTTGTGATTGACGCTAAATGTTTGCTGTTCGTTGACGACTTCAAACTGTATCTACCGGTCAGGGAACGGGAGGACTATGAGAGGTTACAACGCGACATTGACAGGGTGGTAGCGTATTGTGAGGATAATAAGTTGCAGTTTAATTCATCTAAGTGTGTAACGCTAACTTTTATTCGCGCACGCAATCCCGTGCTCTATACGTATGCGTTGGATGGAGTAACTATAGCACGAGTGAACGAGGTTAAGGATTTGGGTGTTTGTTTCAGCTCAGTACTAAATTTTCAAAATCATATGGTGGAAATCTGCAAGAAAGCGTATCGCAAATTAGGTTTTATACTTTTTTTTATAGGATAAGGATGACAAACGAACACACAGTCCACCTGATTGTAAGTGGTTGCTGTGGCCCATAGACATCTACATTTATCCTCCATTACGAATCAAAATGCAGATGCGTTGTCACCCGTGAGGACTAAGATGGAATGCCTCGTTTCCAGTAAAAAGGGTCTCCGGTTCTCTACACTCGCTGTACGAAACACAGCAGCATTAAGCTGCTATTTTACGCTGGTATTCTGTGAGAGCGTGGTCCTTCCCCGGTCAAACCGACCCATTCGTGTTACAACTATACCAGGAATATAGCTGCAGCATGGCTCTACCGATAGTCTTTTTGACACAATGCGCAATTTGCTTTATAATTTTTTTGCCTGAGCTGACCAACGAATAGTTTATCTTACATGCATCGGAAAAACTGCATATTCGTCTGTGTGCGTTTTTTCCTCTAAATCAGAATTTGTTGAACGATTAGTTCCAATTCCAATACATATTTACGTGATTTTTATATATTCGATTTACTTTCAAACCGATTTTCGATAGTCTGTGGTTGTTTATTATGGAATGGCATAGTTTAGCGTGTCATATCACTATCGTGAGTGGGTGGTACCCATTCATGAAGTACAACAATATCTGTATGACATTTTATCTAAAAAAATACGAAACCTTTTGCTACAAAACAAAGACTATAGAGTAATTACATACATTATGTAAGAAATGTAACTGTGTAAAAAGTGGGAGAAATAAAATAAATATTAATATTATTATTATTATACATACGTATGCATAGAGAGAAACCACTATTCTACATAAATTAAGTCAATGTACTTGTCTCACTTTTTCTAATTTAATTTTCATATAAGGCAAAAAGAGACATCTATTGAAAGATGTTGCGTATAATTCATGCGTGGAAATAGAAATGTCAAGTGGTCATCTTTGGTACCTTTATACTATGCCAAATATGAGAGTAAGTATGATATCGTACGTTCTGATTTACTAGCAAAATGACATCCCTATTGTAGTAGTATTATATGTGACGTTACTTTTCAAGACATGACGTCTTTAATCTGTGGCGGATGGAAGGAAAAGGCTCAGACCGGAGGTCGATAGTGCAGTCTAGATGTCGACGAATTTGTAAGTGCCAGGGAATTGCCTTGTAAGTCTGCGGTGAGTCGAGAAGAAGGCAAGTAATCTGCGAGAGTGCCGTGAAGCAGAGGCGAGCAGTAAGCATCCTTCCACGTATTTCGTATGGGTGTTATAAAAGGTGTACCAAAAGATTGGGCACCAGAAGAGATTATTTCTGAATTATCTACGTATCCAAACACCATACCTGTATTAAAAGTAGGAAGATCAAAATGCCGAGTACCTACGCAATGAAGACAAAGTCAGATATGAAAGCTCTGAAAGTGTCGTAATTACATTTGACGGTCAAACTCTTTCCTCGAGGTTTTATTTTTGCTATTCTTCCATCCCTGTTGAAATTTATAATATATAAGCTTCCAACGATTCAATGTTTTCAGTGCTGCAGATTTGGACACACTAAAGATTTATGTCGTTCCAAACCAAGATCTGCCCTCGCGATTATAGGTAATTATTTCACGCAGGTAGCAGGAGTGACAGAAGTGTGCTAGTGCATTGTATAGATTCTGCAAACTCGATTATGACTGCAAAAGCAAACTCGGCAGTGTGTGGTTTGTCACTGCTCAGGGTATCCAGAAAGTCATTAACAAGACCTATAATATTTTTTGTCGGGTTATATTTCCTTAAATTGAAAAAAACATTATATAGTGTAAGCGAATGTATTATCCTTTCGGGCCCCCCGTGAGGATAGGGGCAACTTGGGCACGGGCTCCGTGTGCCCTTATGGTAAAGACGGTACTGGGTTAACAGCAAATATTGTATTCTTTGAAGATAATATATTATTATATATAAGAGCCGTGGTAGCTGAGATGATTAGCGCTCGCTGTAAATTTCACAGTACGTGAACGACCCGGGTTCGATCCCCGCCGGCACAAATGAAATTGTAAATTGCAATTTTAATATTTAAGTGCTTATTTACCACGTGCTCGGCGGTGAAGGAAAACATCGTGAGGAAACCTGCCTGCCTGAATTCGTCGTTCAGTCATTCAGTGCGATGCGGATCGTGATCGAGAGTGGTACAGTGTCATGGATAAAACTTTGAATTTGGTGATTGCGGCCTATTTATTAAACAACAGAAGAAGAAGACGCCATGGTAGAAGATTTAATGTGCATCCACTGTGTTATGGACTGCATGTATTTACTGTGCAAGTGGACTGTATGACTGAGGTATACTACGCTAGGGGACTGCTCAAAGGAAAGATGGTACTGATGACTATACTGTGTTCAAATATTTACAGTGCGGCACTATTAACTATTAACTATATATACAGAGATCGGTCTTCACTCTTCTATGGAGTATTGATTCTTCTTTATTTCTCTTGATGCTTCTTCTCTTCGAGTGAGCGTGTGAGCGAGTGAGCTTCCGAAATGAACGCCTCACAGACCAAAACGCCCTTCTTATATTCCGCAAGAGAGCGTCTCAGCCTGTGAGTAGCGTCGTGAGCCGTTGCCGCGCTGATTGGTCGGCGGCATCGCGTGATCTGCTGCTGTTGTGCGGGGTGCGCGGGGCGCAACGGGGTATGAAGGGGCGACGGGGCGGCGGTTCCCTTTGCCGTCCGTAACATCCTCCCCCCGGCGTAGCCTGCGAGCCTGAGCTTCCCTCGGGAGGACGGCTATCTTCCTGATGGGTCCCCGCAGCACTCCGCCCCTGGTCCTGACCTTGACGTTGCGCACCACGCCGTCCGGTCCAGGAAAGGTCTTCGTCACGATCCCCCCGCGGCCACACGTCTCTTGGTAGGTTGCCGTCCGCAACCACGATGTTCTATGTCTGGCAGGTGTGGAGCGTACTTGGTGTCGCTCTGATGTGCCACGATTTCCTCCAACTCTTCGTCATCCCCTGCCCTCTCTTCCTTCCGGTGAGGCCACTTATCTTCTTCCTCGTAAAGAAAGGACGGTCCGGTGAACCATTGGTCACTTTTTTCTTTACTTACATAGTTCATGCGCGTCGCCTGGTCTGCGATGTATTCTGTAGTCGGTATCCACCTCCATTGCTCGGGTGATGTCTTTTCAGCTATCTCCCCTAACCTATGAGCCACGTATGGGGTGTAACGCGCCGTATCATTCTGTATCCAGTGGAGCGCCGTAGTGGAGTCTGTCCAATATACTATATAGCTACCACTCTGTGCTCGCCTTGCACGAATTCCGCGAGTCGCGCGCCTATCAAATTCGCCTGCAACTCTAATCGCGGTATACTTTGCGCCTTAATCGGAGCGACTTTCGCCTTGGCCGCCACTAGTCGTACCCTAACCGTTCCGTCGCGATATCGTATACGGCAATATGCCACGGATACGTACACGCGTTCACTTGCGTCGTTAAAAACATGGAGTTGACACTCTACCACTCCCCCCGTAGGACCATAGCATCTGCGCAGTCGTAGTCGTGACACTTCCTCGACGACTCGCAGCCACCTCTGAAATTCATCCGCTGCCTCCTCGGGTAGTTCATCATCCCACCCGACCCTCTTCATTCGCCATAGGTCTTGTAGCAGGATCTTGGCGGTGATGGTGAGGTAGCTAAGTAGTCCGAGCGGGTCAAACACAGACCTGACTGCGCTTAATGCTTCCCTCTTGGTCGGTGGTCGCTGTAGCGCCTTTACTTCCTGCGGCACCCCATTAATCGAGATGTTGAAGGTTAAGGCGTCTTCGTCGGCCATCCATAACAACCCTAGGGTTCTGTCTGGGCTGTCTTGCCTCAAGCCTACTTCCTTAGGCTTGCCCGCCAGTAGTTTCTCCGGCTTGTCTTCCAATAGGGCTGCGTGGTTAGAATTCCAGCCTGCCAAGGTGAAACCGGCCTTCTGGTGCACTTCCGTAACCTGCCTTGCCGTATTTACCGCTTCCTTTACCGTTGTATAACTGTCTAAATAGTCGTCCATATAATGACTACGTACGATAGCGTTAAGCTTCAACGGGTATGTCTCTGCGTGTGCTCGCGCGTTATAATCTCTAACACTATGTGCGAGAAACGGCGAGCTCCTCGTGCCGAAACTCATTGACGTCATAACGTACTCCCGCGGTGGGCTGTGTCGCTCGTTTCCTCGCCAGAGAAACAATTGCGCGGGTTGGTCGCAACGGTCGATTTTCACACGCAAGAACATTTCCCTAATATCCGCGGACACGGCTATCTCATTCTCTCTAAACCTAAACAGTATGCCCGGTAAGTTCCGTAATAAGTCGGGGCCGTCGAGTAAATAATCATTAAGACTTCTACCGGATGCGCGCGCTGCCGCGTCGAACACTACTCTTGTCTTCCCCGGCTTGTTCGAGTTCCGTACTGCGAAGTGTGGCAGGTACCAGCTCTTGGGGTCCTCTCTCTCCGTCCCCTCGGCTTCTCTTGCGTATCCTTTGCCAGGAGGTTGTCTATCTGGGCTGTGTAGGCGTCCCGAAACTCCGGCAACTGGTCCATTTTCCTTTCAATCGTCCGTAGCCTTCGAGCTGCCATTTCATAGCTGGGTGGCATCCGCACGTTGTCGTCCTTCCATGGCAGTCCAACTTGGTATTGCTCGCCGACCTTCTTGACGGTGCGCTGGAATATGTCGACAGCGCGCTCCTCTTCCCGTCACGGTCTACTCTTTAGCGAGATACCTATAGAGTCTATCTCATACTGCCGTTTGAGGAGTTTCGTTAGCTCCTCGTCCTGACTGGCAAACGTTCCGATGTCCCTATCTGGCCGTCCGCTAGTGCTTGCTACGTGTAATAAGGTCTCGCCGTCTTCCCTATACGTTAACCGCGGCACGGTTCTTTGAATTACCTACCCTAGTAACGTACGTGCAGCTATAGGCTACCTTCGACGTCCTATTCTTAAATTACGTGTGATTATTAAATGCCAGTTGTCGACGCCTAATAATAATCTCGGCTTCGCGTCGTCGTAACATACCCAACTCGGTAAGTCGCGTAAATGCTTCAACCGTAAGCACACCCTACTCACAGACTGCGAGCCTATCTTTACATCTGCTATTGTTCGCGCGCTTACATTATACATCTCACTGCGCGTTTTTTTTTTAATTTATTAAAGCATCACCAACATTTGTATACATTGTTAAAATTATAATTTACATACATACGTAGATAGGACATTACTTTAAATGCTACAAACTATTATAGGTGATTACAACATGCACTGGAATATACATCAAGAACATTAAATAGTTACAGAAAACCAAAACTTAAAAAAAAAATACAAAAACTTAATCTAGTCTATCATTTGCATTATGTTTGAGTAGTTCTTTTCTGAGCTTGTTAGGTGTGTCGGAATTAATATCAAAAGCATGGGGAAGTTCATTGATCAATTTACTTAACCTAGAGATCGGGGAATTTGCGCCGAATACTGTTTTACGAAGAGGTGATCTAATAGTAATTACTCTCTTACGGGGGTATCTATGAGCTACGCGAAATTTTATCTTATTCAACAATTGAGGGCAGTTAATTTTATTATTTAATAATTTGCTTACGAAGAGTAAGTCGGATATTTGTCTACGATTAGCCAAGGATGTAATTTTGAAAAAAGATAGCTGTTTTTTATACGAAGAAAGTTTCTTTTTTGAAATTCGATTTGAGTATACTAAATGTCACATGAATCTTTTTTGTATTCGTTCTAAGCGTAAAGAATGCGTTGCATAATGTGGTGTCCAAACTACAGAACAGTATTCTAAGATACTTCGTACTAAATTGTTGTAGAGCATTATTTTGATTTTATTGCTGCGGAAAAATTTAATATTTCTGTAAAGAAATCCTAACATTTTGGTGGCACGTTTTGTAATATATTCCATATGTGGCACGAATGTGAGTTTGCTGTCAAATATGACGCCTTAATCCTTGGTCTCTTTTAGTTCCTGTAAATTATTATTGCCTATGTGATAACTGTAGTAAACTAGATTTAACAGTGGTAGAGCCACGCGACAGCTTTTGCTGTCGCACGGATGGGCCGGCTCGAACCGGGGTGGTACCACGACCTCACAGAATACCAGCGTGAAGTAGAGGTTTACCTCTGTGTTTCGCTTGGTGAGTGCAGGTGGCCGGAGGCCCTTTTTACTGGAAATAAGGCATTCCATCTTAGTCCTCACGGGTGACAACGCATCTGCATTTTGATTCGCAAACGAGGATAGATGTAGATGTCTATGGGCCGCAGCAACCACTTACCATCAGGTGGACTGTGTGCTCGCTTGTCACCCTTATCCTATAAAAAAAAAGATTCATTTTCCGAGCAAATTTTACGTAGAAACATTTTTTTGCATTGAGTTCCATCTTATTCAAATTACACCAGTGAAAGATATTGTCAAGATCACACTGGAGTTTACGTGCACCATCTGTCGTTTCAATTATTCTGCAAAATTTTAAGTCATCAGCATACATGTAATATTCAGAAAATTTTAGGCACAAAGGCAGATCATTAATATAAACATTGAACAGAAGTGGGCCCAGGTGAGATCCCTGTTGTACGCCAGATGTGATTTTACGCAAACTTGACTTAAAGCCATTGATGACCACATAAAAAGTACGGTCGGTTAGATAAGACCAGATCCATTGCATTAAACCATTACTGATTCCATATGCAGACAGTTTTTTTAGGAGAACACTATGTGAAATGCGATCAAAAGCCTTACTAAAATCCGTGTATATGACGTCAACTTGTTTATTGGCATCAAGTGCTTCATAAAGAGTTTCAGTGAAGCTTACCAGATTCGAGTTTGTTCATCTACATTGAACAAACCCGTGTTGCTTATCACTAAGTAATTGCTTAAAATGATCTTGTAGAAATGGACATATCAAAGCTTCAAAAATTTTAGCAAATGATGACAATATTGAAATGGGCCTGTAGTTTTTTACTGAATCTTCATTTCCCGATTTATGAATAGGAATAACCTTTGCAATTTTCCATTTAGCCGGGAACATGCCTGTTGAGAGTGATTTATTGTAAATTAATGACAGGGGTGATACTAAATATTTAGCACATGCCGCTATAAAAACGGGTGGGATCCCATCAGGGCCGGGACCTTTATTACAGTCAATACTTTTTAATTTGTTTAAAAGTTATTCGTTATCGATAACAATAGGCGAAATATGTAGACCATAGTTTTCTAAATAATTTAAATAATTAGAGAGAACGTAATTATTCGAAGCATTGTCAACCCCATCAGTATATACAGATGCAAAGTGAGATGAGAATAGTTCACATACTTGTTCCCCATCTGTAGCAGTTACATTTCCGTCAGACATTGAAATAGGGTATGCACTAGTACCTCCGCGTTTGTTTTTTATGAATGACCAAAATGATTTTGAATTAGTGGCTATTTGCTTCTCCAAGTTGCTAATGTAACGATTATAGCACTCTGTTGCCATTCGTCCACAACGAGAACTTAATAATTTTAACTCTAATTCATCCATAGGATTTCCATATTTTTTAAACCGACACCTGATTTTATATTTATCTTTAAGGGTTATAATGAGATTTTTATCAAACCAAGGTGGGTATTTATTATTTCTTATTTTCTTCTCAGGGACAAACTTTGCAATAATGGCGTTAATTTTGCAATAGAATGTTTCAAGCATGACATCCACACTATGATGACCCTTAAAAATATTTTCCCAGTTGCACTTTGACAATTCCTTATTTATCTTTTCATAATCCCCTTTGTAAAAGTTTAACTTAATAATATTATTATTAAAACAGAGTTTTGTTTCATTAATCAACGTAATATCAACCTCAAGAGGTGTATGTGATTGATCAATAATACTTAATGAGTTATGAGAACGGCTCACAGTACAAGATGGCAAGTTAGATAAAACAAGATCGAGAATTCGGTTTGACGCATTAACTATATGATTAAGTTGTTGTAAACCATTCATATGTGTAAAGTCAATTAAGAATTGATTTAGTCTTGTTAGTTTGTTATCATTCGCGACATGACCTAACAAACTCCAGTTAATACTAGGTAAATTAAAATCACCAATTATACAATGATTATCACATTGTTCGAAAACAAAACTACAATTATCTAAAAAATGCTCTAACAAAGAATAATGTACTGGTGGCGGTAAATAAACGACACAAAGAGCTATCTTGCGAATAGTTTTTGAAACCGTTGCATCTGTAACAACCCAAAGATCTTCAACTTTAGATTCCCACTCAAACATGCGACGAGACTTTATTTTTCTGGATACAGCGATTAAAACTCCACCTCCATCTTTTTTAGAACAATATTCAGCATCCTCTCTTTCCTTTCTGTAGACAATATATCGTTGATCAAAAAGCTCATTATTAAGAACAGATTTATTTAACCAAGTTTCCGTGAGTACTACTACATCGTAATCGCAACAAAGAATTTGCTGATAAAAAAAGTTAGTTTTTGTTCTCAAACCCCACGATAATACAAATTTAATAAATTTATTTATTTTCAAAATGATAATACAAATTTAGAGAAGAAGAAGGAAGAATTCTATATATAATTTGTTCATAAAGTTTAAAAGCCACTATATACTTAACTACTAAATTTACTTAATAACTAAATTATTCTATTTTTTGTAGCATGTCTTTGTTTCTGACGTGGATATAATTTGCTTCATCATTCTTTCGCATAAAGATTCGGCTATTTCTTATCCATACATATTGGAATCCCTTTTTTTGCTTTTAGTCTAGCTGCAGCGTGAAGAGCTTTGTTCGAAGGAGACAGATGCTCAGCCACAAATACAGGTGAAGAATTGCCAGGCACTCCTAAAAGAGTGCTATTCAATTTATTTGCAGGGTTTCTTTTATTATATTTAATTACAGATGCAAGGAGCTCATCGCGTTTTCTTGGGGACGCCAGTTGTAGAATGATAGACCGTGAACGAGTATTATTTCTATTCACCTTTGCGATGCGCGTGTAGTGTATAATATCATTATCATTCAAAACACAACCCACGGTTTTACTTAACTGCGTAATGATATTTAATAAGTTTTCATTTTTATGCTCTGGCACACATTGCAGTTCAACATTATTCTGACGCGCATGCTGCTCCATTAGGTCAACACGCAAGTTTAAATCATTAATTGTACTCTTCAATATGTCCTTCTCTTTTTCCAATTCGCTTATTTTCATTTTAGAGATTTCGTTCTCCCTCTTCATATCTTCATATTGGCTATTAAGAAAGTTCATAGACTCACTTATCTGTAATAACTCATCCCGTACTGGTTTCAGCTCATTATTAAGGATGTTGATTATACTCTCTTGCATTTTTGAAACTATGTTACTCGTGCTCTCTTTAATGATGTCCTGCACCACTTCACGAATAATTTCCTTGCTCATAACAATGTTTTCATTCGAAATCGGAGGAGAGTTAGGGGTAGTTCGTTTGCAACCCCTGGTGGAAACGTTGCGTACTGGAGTGTTATCATGTTTTGTTGCTTTTGGGGCAGCATTTAAGTATTCAGGACAACACCAAAGGGATCGCATCTCAGCATTATATGCGGAGTACTCGAGGCACATACATGTATAATGATATTTTTTATTACATTTTTTACATACAATATATTTCTCATTATTATCACCATGTGGTGTACAACAACCCCAAATCATTTTTGACATCTTTAGATTTATTAGATAACAAATGATATTAAAGATTGTTATTGAAATAATTACACCTTCACTTTTGTTATGATAACGGTGCCCTTTTAGTTCTTATAAACGTTACAAGCCAAAGGAACACTTATGCACTTTACACAACCGTGAATGTCGCGTACTATTCACGCAGGAGACCGTCGCAATAAGAATATCAATCCACCGCACAAAAGTCGCTTATAATGCAATGTAGGGAACAATTTTTTATAACTGATTTTAGTATATTTATACCCATTAAAAGTTATGTAATATAACACTATATGGTATTTATCAGATCACCATTTAAATTTTGATACACTGAATGAGAAAAAGTTTGGAATATCATTTTAAAACGCTTAGTTTACGGAACGCGTAACAACACCGACCGTCCAGTTGTTATATTGTTTTGCCAACTATCCCTATATTAACTAGCCTACTATTGGCCTCGCGTTGACTATTATTCATGCCTCGAATGTTTAGCGGCTTCGTTGGTCCTTCCGCTCCTAACTCGCGAGCTAAGTCGTCGTCGATTAATGATATGGTAGAGCCTTCGTCAAGTAGCGCATACGTATCAACTTCCTTACCACGCGGTCCACGTACGGTAATGGGGCACACTTTTAATAACACGGACGCACTACTATTAACATTCGACGCGACGAGCACGGTTCCATCTGGTTTTACCGAAGTTTCAGGCGCGCTGGCCTTGCGGGCGTGAAGGAGGGCGTGGTGGGGGGCGTTGCAGCCGTCGACGCCGCACTTCTTAGCTTTACATCTAAAGCGTCGGTGTTTGCTGCTTAATCACCTAAAGCACACCCCATCTTCCTTTACCCACTTCCACCGGTCGTCCAAACCCATTTGCGTTAGCTTCCTACATTTGGCGATTTGGTGTTCACCTCCACAACACATACACGAGGCACTATCGGTGTCCTCTTGGGCGGTGAACGTCTTTACGTCGCGAGCCCTATCCTCTACGCGGCGTGTCAACACTATTCTTTTCGACGGCGGCGCCTCTCTCATCATGAACCGGGGTAGCGTGACAATGTCCGGTTCGTCCGCACTTCCGTAGTGCTACGCATAATCGCACCAACGCGACCGTAAGTGAGGGCTAAGTTTGCTAGTGACCTCCCTAGTTAGCATCGGATTTTGTAAATATCCTTTGCCGTCGACGTTCTGCATAATACACACTATATTCTGCAATTTAATAGCGAACGAAATCAATTCCTGGGCGGTTTGACCCGGGCGCGGAAGGCGTTTTAATTCCTCTAACGCACGGCCTATAATTACTTCCGGGCGGCCGAAACACTGCTCCAGTGTCCGCATAATGTCTGCTGGATCCTTCGCGGTAAACAGCAGCGCCGATACTACTTCCCTAGCCTCACCGCGTAAACAGTTCCTTAACCTTGCCATATTTTCCGTATTTGTGAATCCACATAAACGCGTGGATTCTTTCATCCCGGCTTTAAACGCTAACCATTCCGCGGCCGAACCGTTAAAAATAGGCAAGTCCTGTGTTTGCTTCGCGGCGGCGGGCCTAACTCTAATCATGCTCTCTAAAGCTTCCGCTAGCCGTTCTATACCCCTATCTTTCCCTCGCGGGGTGAGCGACCTATCTCTATCCCTATTTCCCTCTAGCCTACGCTGTGGCGCTGGCGACCTATGTACACCTACATTCTTGTAACACGGCGACGGTAATCTACGGTCCGCGTGGCGATGTAGCGATTTATGTATAGGCGATAGAGTGCGACGTTGGACGCGCGACGGCGACGTAATCCGTACACGGCGATCCACCTGATTCATTTCTACAGCGACTCCATTGTCCCTCTGTGTCGTATCTACGCGACATGGTTGATCGTTATTCGCAGACGACCTCCCCTGGGCATCTTCAGCGTGGTCGTAACCGGTTCCCCTACTCGGCGGGGCCTGTTCTATCTCGATGCGGGGCGCGGACTGAGACGGGCGGTAGAGCGGCTCCCCCCGCACCGTCTCCACATTCTCTAACCACCTATCTAAGCTGTCGACCGGGCTGAACGAACTGAACGGACCGACGGGACGCGGGGCGCGGGCCTATGTACAACGTCTGCTACAGGCGCGATGGTACGCACTATCGAACTAGTCTCTGTTATCGGAAGATCTTCTATAATCGCGGCGAGCGTCTCTGTACGCGGCGCGGATGTGCTAACCTCTCCCAATCGATCGGTTGTAGACACGGACATAGCGGGACGCGGCGGCGTGGGCGCGTGCGTGGGCATAAATGCGGGCGCGAGCGGGACCTGGGGTGCGGCGGAGGGCGCTTGTGCCAACGCGAGATAATCGGACGGGGACGCGGGTGCTTCCTCGAATATCCGCATTCCTACCGGCGTTTCGTCGTCGTTCCGTGTCTTCTGGCTTCTTGTCTTCCTCATGACGTCTCACGTTGCGACTTCCAATCGTCTTCAAAAAGACGCTTGTATTGGACGCCGTTCCCGCCGCAAGGGCGTTACCAGATGGTCACAGTTTGGCACCGTTAGGGAGTAACCACCTTGCCGCGTAAACGCGGTTTAAGAAACAAGAAATTGTCTGGAAACAGACAATAAACGTATATGACGTAGCCGTAATAAGAAACAGAGAATAAGTTAGTACCGACGATCTTCTCTCTTCGTCGACGAACTTCTTTCTTCCTTGAAGATCTTCTATAATGATCTTCTTTCTTCTATGATTATCTTCTTTCTTCTGTAATTACCTTCTTTCTTCTGTAATTACCTTCTTTCTTCTGTAATTACCTTCTTTCTTCTGGCTTCTTATCCGGCGGCGATGGACCAAGAATATTAGTGCTTCTGGCTTCTTATCAGGCGGCGAAGGACCAAGAATATTAGGGACAGAGGTGGACTGTATGACTGAGGTATACTACGCTAGGAGACTGCTCAAAGGAAAGATGGTACTGATGACTATACTGTATTCAAATAGTTACTGTGCGGCACTATTAACTATATATACAGAGAGGGGTCTTCACTCTTCTATGGAGTCTTGATTCTTCTTTATTTCTCTTGATGCTTCTTCTCTTCGAGTGCCGCTTCCGCAATGAACGCCTCACAGACCAAAACGCCCTTCTTATATTCCGCAAGAGAGCGTCTCAGCCTGTGAGTAGCGTCGTGAGACGATGCCGCGCGCTGATTGGTCGGAGACATCGCGTGATCTGCTGCTGGTGTGCTGGGTGCGCGGGGCGCCACGGGGTATGAAAGGGCGACGGGGCGGCGGTTCTCTTTGCCGTCCGTAACACACTGGTTGAGAAAAGACTTCTTAAAGGAGAATTTGTATCCTTGTTTTCGGACTTGCGGGATGACGAAATGAAATTCTTAAAATATTTCAAGATGTCCATTAGGACATTTGAAGAGTTGCATGCGAAACTAGAGCCATCTTTAATGCTTTGCGATATATACAAGAAATCCATATATTGGCGGGAGATATTGGCTGTAACAATTAGTTAAGTAGGTACTTAAATTTAAAGGTTAAATAAATGATTTTTTTAATTAAAAAAATTATATAATCAATTTAAAATGTAATTATGTAATTAATTACAATGCAGTGTAATCACCGTGTTGCCAGCTTTCTAAAGACTCGTCCACATCACTCTCTGATAAGTGAGGTAAATCGGTGGTAGCGGTTGTGATGCAGATGTGCTGGGCGAGTAGCTGGACCTCTAATTTCCATAGCGCTCAAGTATTCTAGTTCGGAATAACAATTTTTTTTACAACTATCGATGTCTTTTATAATGGGTGCTAATGAATTAAAAAAACTGCATTCATAGTGTTTAAGAGCCGTAGACGACGCAGACTTTGTGGTGGAAGTGTCATTCTTTTCTATTATTTCCAATAATTGTGAATCAAAGTCATACATCTCTTTTTTTCTCTGCCACAGTTTTGGAGAAGCCAGCACAGGTGTCTGAAATGTTTCTTCTGTTGATGGTAAGTCCGGGGTCGTGGTAATAGGTAAAATACTTTGCGAGTTTTGCGATGACGTTGAAGCAACATTTTGAGTCCTCTGCGACGATTTTGAAGCCGTACTTTCATGTGTGGATTCAAAGTCCTTTGTAGTCCCTTCCAAAAACGTCATTATATCGAAAAAAATATACTTCTTTTTGACAGCCCCTGCAGAACCGGACTTTGATTTGCTCTACACTTCATGTATGCATCACGGGCTGTCTTCCATCTTAAATGAACAGCTTTTTCTGTAAATTAAATAATATAAATAATAAAACAACACATGCTAGTAACTTTACTTATTTAATACACACTTTTTTTTGTTGCAGTTACCTGACTACTGGGTCAAGATGTCTGATTTGCATTTAAGTTATCGATTAGGGCTATCCATAAAAGTATGCTCATTATTATGGGAAATTTTGAAAAACGAATGTCTCCCTGAACCTGATCCAAATTTTTGGAATAAAATAGCACTTGGCTTTGAAAGGGATGCCAATGAGGGCATCCACGACTTTTTTTGTCACCAGGGCGGCGCCACTTTAGAGTGAGGTAAAATATTTGACAGATTTCATAGCGGGGACGATAATTTCTTGGGAAAATGTAATCTTTAAGGTTTCTTTCTATATTATTAGTTATATTTTATATTAATTGCATTACAATTGAATAAACCAAACGATAAATATAATTAAATACGACTTTTTAAAAAAAAAGAGTTAAAATGTGCAAAAAATTAAATATCAAACCACTGACGCATTGTGTTGTGTATTAATATAATACTCTAGATAATGATAAACTATTATTTAAAACTAATTTCTCAATTAAGTGACGTCGTGTAACAAAAGACTTAACCTCAATCACAACTAGCGACATCTGGTGAGTGGAAGATTATTAGCCCTCATTTTCCCAATTGCGTAGGTGCCCTTGACGGAAAGCATACCAGAATCAGGTGCCCAAAAGAAAGTGGATCCGTATTTTTCAACCATAAGCAATTTTATTCTATTATTTTACTTGCAATGTGTGATGCCAATTACTGTTTTACCTATGTAAATGTTGGGGCTTGTGGCAGTGAAGCAGACGCTAATGTGTTCAAGAAAAGTTCGTTATTTCATAGACTTGAACGAGATGATCTAAATTTGCCACCTCCAAAATTATTATCAGGCACATCTATCAACCCACAGCCACATGTAGCAGACGCAGCTTTTGGAATTTCCAATACTATACTTCGCCCACACGCGCGTACAAATTTGACACACACACACAAAAAATAATAATTACAGGTTAAGTCGTGCACGCCGATACATAGAATCGAGTTTTGGTATATTGACAAACAAATTTGCAATATTTCAAAGATCTATCAATGTATCAATATCATTTGCACAAATTTTAATCAAAACGTGCTGCATTTTACACAATTTCTTTAGAGTACGCGATGGTTATACGGAAGAAGACGCTATGATTGTAGCTGGATTTACAGATTACAATGCTCGCATTAATGACAGTACACGATCGGGCAATACAATAAGAGATAATTTTGCAAATTACTTTGTCTCAAATGAAGGATCCTTGGAAGGTACCTTGGCAAAATAATTATATTTATTAGATAACACAGATGTTTCAATAAACATTACTTAATGATTTCTTATATTTACGCGAACACTACACATTTAAATAAAACTAATTTTACGGATTTTATCGCGTATATGAACTTATTTTATATTCCCGACGTTTCGGGTGCTTTCCAGCACCCGTGGTCACGGGGGCCTGAGGTGTTTGACGTCCTGATGTCATAGTTAGCCCGGCTACCTTCAGTTTTTTAATATTAATTTTTGGTTCGATTTACGCAGAATGAGCTTACAGTATCTTGAAGTCTAGCAGTAGTATACTTGGGTTTGGATTTGATTTTATTAATTATGGGATCCCAAACAGATGGCAGCACCCATCCATCTTCTCTATTGAAATTAGGATATTTTTTTAATTTCAATAGCCTCGCGAATCATCCTTGGGAGGAATCAGTGTTCTTTTGCGAGGATTTGTGGTCTATCAAATCTAATGTAATGGCGGGGAAGATCGTTAACATGTTCACAAACTGCAGACTTCCCGATTTCATTCCGCCTGTGGCACCGCTCCCGAGCGGTTGTGTCCAGGTAGTCCGCGCTCTCGTCCCCGTACGGTAGTGCTATCTCGCCCTCGCGCCTCGGCTGTCCTGCTCGCGCTGTACAGCGTCGACGCTTTAGTGAGTCATTTTCGCTAACAGTTCTTGCCCCCCTGACTTCGGGCGGGGAGGTTTGACTGACCTCTGCTTATTATTGTTTTAATTGTTAATTTTTATTTTTGATTTTTGTTATTTCTTTTGTTTTTCTTGTATTGTTATACGTGTATATTGTCTCGTAGTACGTCTCGTGTTCAAGTCCCTGTTCTTCTGAGAACAGGGTCCCGTCCCGTCCTTACTGTTTCGTAGAATACTGCACCCCAACATGTCCACAGTCAGCCAAATTAAGTCCCTCATCGCCTCCCTAAACCAAACTCTTGGTCTGGGCCTAAATCTCGATGAGACGGCCCTCGCCGCCATCGCCGCCCATGTTACTCCCCCTGCCCCTCAGGCACTCCAACCGCCGCCCGTACTCGCGGCCTACCTAGAGACCAAGAACTCTTTCGCCCCATTAGATATGGAGTACGCATGCTCCGAGTCCTCTGCGTCGACCTCCCGGAAGAGGCCCGCCACCAATTCTGGCACCGGTTCATCGGAGTCCTGTGACTCCGACGGAACCGGGGATTCTTCGTTCACCACGGTGAACTCCAAGCACAGCAGTAAACGCGCGGCGACAAACCGCACCCTCCCTGTCTCAGCGGCCCCTGCCGCTCCTTCAACCTCCGCAGCTCCCGCTGGCGCCTCTGCCCCCGCAGCCCCCGCCGCTGCCTCGGCCCCACTTATGTCCACTAGACATCCCCACTCCGACCAAGCCAGCCTCTCGCTGTGCTCCAGTCCTTGCCAAGAAGCAAGTCCCGCCCCCTGTCTTCCTAAGAGACAAGGCGAAATTCACAGAAATGTCCAAAATCTGCTACAACGCAGGCATAAAATACGATCACGCCATCAACCTCGGGGAGGCTATTAAGATCATCCCCCAATCAATCGACGACTTCCGTCGTCTCACCAGCCTATTCACAGTCGAACGAGTTTCTTACCATACGTACGCTCTTCCGGAAGAGCGAGAAGTCAGGGCTGTCATCCGCGGCGTCCCTTTCGAATTCTCTAATGAGGAAATCCTCGAGGACCTTAAGTCCCAAGGATTCCCCGTAGAAGCCGTGCACAAAATGCACAGCAGAACGGGCCAGAGGTTCTCGATTGCCCTCGTCATCCTTTTCAACGTGCCGGAGGCAAAAGCCATCTTCCGGCAGGTACGCACAGTGTGTAGCCTGTCGAGAGTGAGGGTTGAGCCCCCACATAGGCGCGGGTTTCCAGCGCAGTGCCACCGCTGCTAGCCATATGGTCATGCGGCGGCCAACTGCTCCGCCCCACCCAGGTGCGTTAAGTGCCTTGAACCCCACAACACTAAAGAGTGTCCTCGGCCCAGAAACGCCGAATCCCCACCCGCGTGCGTCCTGTGTAAACAAACAGGCCACCCGGCAAATTACAGAGGCTGCCCTTGCGCACCTCATCCTCGCCCCATTAGGCAAGCTCCACCGACAGTCAATGACCGAACATTCCCGGCTCTTTACCAACGGATGCCCCGTCAGGGCCTTTCTCAGCCCATCCAGGGCGTTATTCGGCCCCCTCCGGGCTTCTCTCAGCCTATGCAGCCTCCAGTCTTTCCCTGGGGCCCCAAAAAGGCAGACCCACCGCGGACATCCTCCGCCCCACAACAATCACAGCCCTCAATGGCTGATGACCTAAAAACGGTGTATTCCGCTATTAGGAACATCGACGTTGGGGAAATCGCTGTGTTAGCACGCAAATTGCGCGCTGCGAGGTCTCCTCAGTACCGTCTCCTCGCTCTTGCAGAGCATCATAATCTTTTGTGCTCGTTGTAAGTTAACTTAACTTAATTAACTTAACTTCACAATGACAGAGCAGTTTGCTCTACCAAAGTCTCACGGTCGTATCAAAACTAAGGGTTTATCGCTTGTATCCTTTAATATTCGCGGTTTGCGAAATAACCTCCCAGAGCTTAAGCTCTTTCTTTGAAATCGTGAAGCCGATTTCCTCCTCCTACAGGAAACTAATCTCAAACCTAAGGACACTAAAGGCCTTTCCATTCAAAACTTTTCTCTTCTTCGTAATGACAGACCCGAACGCTGAGGCGGCGGTACGACCATTTATTACAAGAAGACACTTCACTGCTCGCCCATTTCTACTCCGCAGCTTACCAACATGGAAGCCACGGTATGCAGGCTAGCTATGACTGGACATCAGTCCATCCTCATAGCCTCCTGTTACATCCCTTCAGGAACCCATCCCCTCAAAAAAGATTTTGAGGCTATTTTATCTTTAGGCAATTCAATCATTATGTTTGGAGATTTTAACTCCAAGCATACTGAATGGACATGCCGTACTACCTCCCCTAGTGGCAAGATACTACTCGATATCACGCAGTCTCTTGTTATTACCGTCCACAGTCCCCTCGGTGTTACTCACTTTCCCGATAACACCGACCACGCCCCCGATGTACTAGATTTTGCGTTACTCAACGGAGTTTCTCTCAACCTCAGGGCAATCGAGACACTAGACGATCTAGGATCCGATCACCGACAGGTCTCCCTCATTCTTGGTCATCAGCCACCTCCCCCAACACACACGAAAACCATCACTAATTGGAAGGGATTCAAGGAGTCCCTAGCTAAAGCTCTGGACTCACAGGACTCTACCATATCCCTATCGTCGGACTTAGACAGTCCCGAAAAAATCGACACTGCGGTCGATTCACTCTCCACCCTTATTAAATCCTCCCTTAAGAAGAACGAAAGGGTCCTCCCGGTTGCTAACAATAGTGGGTTTCCCCTACATATTAGCAACCTGTTAAAAGCCAAGAAAGCTGCTTTCCGGAGAGCAGCAAAATATCCCTCCCCCGAATATAGGCGCACTCCCCCTCTCTCCCGTCCCGACGGTACGATTGCCTTCGAGGACGAGGAAAAGGCTGAGTGTTTTGCAGACAGCATTGCCGCACAATGCTCTCCTAGCTCTCACCCCGTCGACCCCTCACACGTCCAGGCAGTGGAGGATAAGGTCCGCCGCCGGAACTCATCCCCTACAGCCTCCGAACCTATCTCTGTGTCCAATGATGAGATTTCATCCCTCATCAGAGGACTTAAACCCAAAAAGGCTCCGGGCGCGGATGGCATCTCCAACCAAGCCCTAAACACTTTCCTGAGCAGGTGTTAACCCTTTTATCTATTATCTTCAACGCCTGCTTCAACCTTAGTTACTTTCCCATTACGTGGAAAGAGGCAATTGTGATTGGTATTCCCAAGCCAGGCAAGCCTCTCAACCTCCCCTCCAGTCATCGCCCTATTAGCCTCCTCAAGGCCATGGGCAAGCTCTTCGAAAGAGTCGTCCGAACTCGCATGAGGCGCCATCTGTTTCCCACAGACGGTGACCCTCTTATCATTCTCCATCAATTCGATTTCCGAGCGAAACACTCATGTCCCCAACAAGTTCACCGTATTGTGGAATATATCCTCAGCGGTTTTTATCCTCGTCGTCATAAGACCATCGCGGTCTTTTTTGACATAGCTAAAGCCTTTGATAGAGTCTGGCATACAGGCGTTATCTACAAGTTATACAAAATAGGTCTCCCCGATCGTCTAGTAGGTCTCGTGGCCTCTTATCTAAAGCGTCGTACCTTTCGTTTTAGACACGAAGGCACGCTATCTTCACAGCGCCCTATCAAAGCTGGTGTCCCTCAGGGCTCAGTACTTGCTCCTCTGCTGTACATCCTGTTCACCAACGACATTCCCATCCCGTCGAAAGGTCTCAGCTCTCCCTCTTCGCAGACGACACTGCTCTCTACTGTAAAGGTATCTCGCTACCTTTCATACGGAACAAGGTCCAAAAGTCAGTTGATGACCTAGGAGCTTGGTTCAAAAAATGGCGCATCGATGTGAACCCGGAGCAGAGCTCCACCGTTCACTTCGATTATAAACGACGCCGTCTCAAAAACACTCCACCAATACGTATACTAGGGACCCCTGTCCCCTGGCATACGTCTGCCAAATATTTAGGTGTGACCCTAGACACAAGGCTCACTTTCAGGACCCACGTCAAAAGACTAACCCGTCATGCACGTTTTTACCTGAGTAGGCTCAACAGTATGTTGGGCCGACACAGTAAAATGTCCCTCAGAAATAAACGAACACTTTATAAGGTCTGTATTCGACCAGTCATATCCTACGCGGGCCCCATTTTTGCCCACGCTGACCCTAAAATTATTAATGAACTCCAAATAGTTCAAAACCTTTTCTGTTGTCGAGCTGCGAACGCACCTTGGTACGTCCGTAATGCCGACTTTCATCGGGACCTAGAGCTCCCTACAATTCAACAATTTCTTAAAAACTCTCCGAGAACTTCTTCAAAGCCTCAGAGTCGCACTCCAAACATCTTATTCGTGAGGCAGTTACTAATGCAGCCCCACCCCCCTCTCGCTATCGAGTCCGCAGGCCGAGAAACTCTCTCTCGGACCCGCCTAATAAACTTTCAAACGACCTGAACTGGCGGCTTAGGCCAACTCATAATAAATTTTCATAATTAATTTGTCTTAGTAGGCTCTCCCTCAGCGGCTCGTAGCCGCCTGCGCCCTCTTCTCACAAAAGAGGGTCGCTTCCGATCCGACAAAGCGGCTTAATCGGTCAATTATTAGTCCCCAAAGTGGAGTTTAGTGGGTATCACTTAGGGTCCCAGTAGGTAGTCACAGTGAGTCCCACATAACCACGACAGACCGGCTGTCGAGGTATGCGTAAAGCATTCTCCACTTCCTCGCCGTATCGGGGTAGCCCTTTCCAATTGCTTCTGGGCGCAAAAAAAAACTTCCCGATACGTCGGTGCTTCACGTCAGCTATAAGTATAGCTGTTACGGACGGCGAGGAGAGCCGCCGCCCCGTGGCCCCTTCATACCCCGTTGCGCCCCGCGCACCCCGCACACCGCAAGCAGATAACGCGATGTCGCCGACCAATCAGCGCGCGGCATCACCTCATGACGCTACTCACATACTGAGACGCTCTCTTGCGAGATATAATAAGGGCGTTTTGGTCTGTGAGCTGTTCATTTCGGAAGCGGCACTCGAAGACAACAGCAAGAGAAGAAATCAAAAGAGACGAATTAATAGTCCATTGAAGACTCCCTGTGTATATAGTTAATTAGTGAAAGCCGCATTTGTAAATAGTTGAATACATTATAGTCTACAGTACCATCTTTCTTTTAAGCAGTCCCTAGTGTAGTATACCTCAACATCAATCAGTTAGTTAATCAATACAGTCCACTTGCATAGTAAAATCATACAGTCCACTTCTGTCCCTAATATTCTTGGTCCATCGCCACCGGATAGAAGCCAGAAGAAAGAAGATAATCAAGGAAGAAAGAAGCTCGTCGTCGAAGAGAGAAGATCGTCGGTGTACTAATTTCTTCCCCGTTTCTTGTTACGATTACGTCTACACATACGTCTATTGTCTGTTTCCAGACAATTTCTTGTTTCTTAACCGCGTTTACGCGGCCAGTTGATTGCTGCCTAACGGTGCCAAACTGCGATCATCTGGTAACGCCTTTGCGGCAGGAACGGCGTCCAATACGTGCGTCTTTTTGAAAACGATCGGAAGCCGCAACGTGTGACGTCGTGAGGAAGACAAGAAGCCAGAAGACACGGAACGACGACGAAACGCCGGTAGGAATGCGGATATTCGAGGAAGCACCCGCGTCCTCGTCCGATTATCTCGCGTTGGCACAAGCACCCTTCGCCGCGCCCCAGCCCCCGCTCGCGCCAGTATCTATGCCCACGCCCGCGCCCGCACCGCCGCGCCCCGCTATGTCCGTGTGTACAACCGATCACTTGGGATAGGTTAGCACATCCGCGCCGCGTACAGAAACGCTCGCCGCGATTATGAAGATCTTTCGGTAACAGAGACTAGTTCGATAGTGCGTACCGCCGCGCCTGTAGCAGACGTTGTACATAGGCCCGCGCTCCGTCGGTCCGTTCAGTCCGTTTAGCCCAGTCGACAGCTAGCGCGATAGCAAAGTTAAAACAAATCGAGTATAATACCGCAGAGGAACTAGCTGCAATTAGAAGGAAGCAATTGCAAATTGAAGAAGATCTCATCAAGAAGAAATACGCTACGCACGTCGCTCAACTACAAGAAGAAACAGATAGGGATAGTTTAAACGAAGACGATTTAGTGGAAAATAGGGTACGCGTTGATAGGTGGTTAGAGATCGTGGAGACTGTGCGAGGGAGCCGCCCTACCGCCCGTCTCAGCCCGCGCCCCGCATCGAGATAGAGCAGGCCCCGCCGAGTAGGGGAACCGGTTACGACCACGCTGAAGATGCCCAGGGGAGGTCGGCTGCGAATAACGATCAACCACGTCGCGTAGATACGACACAGAGGGACAATGGAGTCGCTGTAGAAATGAACCAGGTGGATCGCCGTGTACGGATTACGTCGCCGTCGCGCGTCCAACGTCGCACTCTATCGCCTATACATAGATCGCCACATCGCCACGCGGACCGTAGATTACCGTCGCCGTGTTACAAGAATGTAGGTGAACATAGGTCGCCAGCGCCACAGCGTAGGCTAGAGGGTAATAAGGATAGAGATAGGTCGCTCACCCCGCGAGGGAAAGATAGGGGTATAGAACGATTAGCGGAAGCCTTAGAAGGCATGATAAGGCTTAGACCAGCCGCCGCGAAGCACACACAGGAGTTGCCTATTTTCAACGGCTCAGCCGCGGAATGGTTATCGTTTAAAGCCGCGATGAGGGAGTCCACGCGTCTGTATGGATTCACCAATACGGAAAATATGGCAAGGTTAAGGAACTGTTTACGTGGTGAGGCTAGAGAGGTAGTATCGGTGCTGCTGTTAACCGCGAAGGATCCAGCAGACATTATGCGGACACTGGAGCAGTGTTTCGGCCGCTCGGAAGTGATTATTGATCATACGTTAGATGACTTGAAACGCCTTCCGAGCCCAGGTCAAACAGCCCAGGAGTTAAATTCGTTCGCTATTAAGTTGCAAAATATAGTATGTATTATGCAGAACGTCGACGGCAAAGGATAGTTACAAAATCCGATGCTAACTAGGGAGGTTACGAGTAAGCTTAGCCCTCACTTACGGTCGCGTTGGTGCGATTATGCGGAGCACTACGGAAGTGCGGACGAACCGTACGTTGTCACACTATCCCGGTTTATAATGAGAGAGGCTGACTGTGCGTTAAGTCACGCCTATACGTCCGTAACGCCGACTAAGGAATCGCCCGTAAGACGAGAAGCAACGCCGTCGAAAAGGATAGTGTTGACACGCCGCGTAGAGGATAGGGCCCGCGACGTAAAGACGTTCACCGCCCAGGAGGACACCGGTAGTGGCTCGTGTATGTGTTGTGGGGGTGAACACCCAATCGCCAAATGTAGGAAGCTGGCACAAATGGGTTTGGACGACCGTTGGAAGTGGGTAAGGGAAGATGGGGTGTGCTTTAGGTGTTTAAGCAGCAAACACCGACGCCTACGTTGTAAGGCTAGAAAGTGCGGCGTCGACGGCTGCAACGCCCCCCACCACGCCCTCCTTCATGCCCGTATGCCTGAAGCGTCGGTAAAACCGGACGAAACCGTGCTCGTCGCGTCGAATGTTAATAGAAGTGCGTCTGTGTTATTGAAAGTGTGCGCCATTACCGTGCGCGGACCGCGTGGTAAGGAAGTTGATACATATGCACTACTTGACGAAGGCTCTACCATATCGTTAATCGACGAAGACTTAGCTCGCGAGTTAGGAGCGGAAGGACTGGTAAAGCCGCTTAAAATTAGAGGCATAAATAATAGTCAACGCGAGGCCAGTAGTAGGTTAGTAATACGTAGGATACGTAGCAAGACGCGCAGTGAAATTTATAATGTAAGCGCGCGAACAATAGCGGATTTAAAGATAGGCTCGCAGTCTGCGAGTAGGGAGTGCTTACGGTTGAAGCACTTACGCGACTTACCGAGTTCGGTATGTTACGACAACGCGAAGCCGAAAATATTATTAGGCGCCGACAACTGGCACTTAATAATCACCCGTAATTTGAGAATAGGACGTCGAAGGCAGCCCATAGCTTCACGTACGTTGCTAGGGTGGGTAATTCAGGGAACCGTGCCGCGGTCAACGTGTAGGGAAGACGGCGAGACCGTATTACACGTAGCAAGCACTAGCGGACGGCCAGATAGGGACATCCGAACGTTTGCCAGTCAGGACGAGGAGCTAACGGAACTCCTCAAACGGCAGTATGAGATAGATTCTATAGGTATCTCGCTGAAGAGTAGGCCGCGACGGGAAGAGGAGCGCGCTGTCGACATATTCCAGCGCACTGTCAAGAAGGTCGGCGAGCAATACCAAGTTGGACTGCCATGGAGGGACGACAACGTGCGGATGCCACTCAGCTATGAAATGGCAGCTCGAAGACTACGGACTATTGAAAGGAAGATGGACCAGTCGCCGGAGTTTCGGGACGCCTATACAGCCCAGATAGACAACCTCCTGGCGAAAGGATACACTGGATACCTGGGGACGGAGAGAGAGGACCCCAAGAGATGGTACCTGCCACACTTCGCAGTGCGGAACCCGAACAAGCCGGTGAAGACGAGAGTAGTGTTCGACGCGGCAGCGCGCGCATCCGGTAGATGTCTTAATGATTATTTACTCGACGGCCCCGATTTATTACGAAACTTACCGGGCATACTGTTTAGGTTTAGAGAAAACGAGATAGCCGTGTCTGCGGATATTAGGGTGGTAGAGCCACGTGGCAGCTTTTGCTGTCGCACGGATGGGCTGGCTCGAACCGGGGTGGTACCACTACCTCACAGAATACCAGCGTGAAGAAGAGGTTTACCTCTGCGTTTCGCTTGGTGAGTGCAGGTGGCCGGAGGCCCTTTTTACTGGGAATGAGGCATTCCATCTTAATCCTCACGGGTGACAACGCATCTACATTTTGATTTGTAATAGAGGATAGATGTAGATGTCTATGGGCCGCAGCAACCACTTACCATCAGGTGGACTGTGTGCTCGTTTGTCACCCTTATCCTTAAAAAATTTTTTTTACGTGTGAAAATCGACCGTCGCGACCAACCCGCGCAATTGTTTCTCTGGCGAGGAAACGAGCGATATAGCCCACCGCGGGAGTACGTTATGACGTCAATGATTTTCGGCGCGAGAAGGTCGCCGTTTCTCGCACATAGTGTTAGAGATTATAACGCGCGCGCACACGCAGAGACATACCCGTTGGCACTTAGCGCTATCGGACTTAGTCATTATATGGACGACTATTTAGACAGTTATGCAACGGTAGAGGAAAACGGCAAGGCATGTTACGGAAGTGCACCAGAAGGCCGGTTTCACCTTGGCAGGCTGGAATTCTAATCACGCAGCCCTATTGGAAGACAAGCCGGAGGAACTACTGGCGAGTAAGCCTAAGGAAGTAGGCTTGAGGCAAGACAGCCCGAGCAGAACCCTAGGGTTGTTATGAATGGCCGAAGAAGACGCTCTAACCTTCAACACATCGATGAATAGGGTGCCGCAGGAAGTAAAGGCGCTACAGCGACCACCGACCAATAGGGAAGCATTAAGCGCAGTCATGTCTGTGTTTGACCCCCTCGGACTGCTCAGCTATCTCACCATCACCGCCAAGATCCTGCTACAAGACCTATGGCGTATGAAGAAGGTCGGATGGGATGACGAACTACCCGAGGAGGCAGCGGATGAGTTTCAGAGGTGGCTGCGATTCGTCGAGGATGTGTCACGACTGCGATTGCCAAGGTGCTATGATCCTACGGGGGGAGTGGTAGAGCGTCAATTTCACGTATTTAACGACACAAGCGAACGTGCGTACGCATCCTCGGCATATTGGCGTATACGATATCGCGACGGAACGGTTAGGGTACGATTAGTAGCGGCCAAGGCGAAAGTCGCTCCGATTAAGGCGCAGAGTATACCGCGACTAGAGTTGCAGGCGCGCGACTCGCGGAATTCGTACAAGGCGAACACAGAGTGGTAGCAGATAGGGTCGTATATTGGACGGACTCTACTACGGCACTCCAATGGATACAAAATGATACGGCGCGTTACACTCCATACGTAGCTCATCGTTTAGGGGAGATAACTGAAAAGACATCACCCGAGCAATGGAGGTGGATACCGACTGCAGAGAACATAGCAGATCAGGCAACGCGCATGAACTTCGTGACCAAAGAAGAAAGCGACGAATGGTTCACAGGACCGTCATTTCTTTACGAGGACGAAGACTGATGGCCTCACCAGAATGAAGAGAAGGCAGGGGATGATGAAGAGTTGGAGCAAAACGTGGCGCACCAGAGCGACACCAAGAACGCTCCACACCTGCCAGACATAGAACGATTCTCTTCCTACGAGAGATTGATCAGGGCCACAGCACGAGTACTGCAGTCCGTCGATGCCATACGAGGAAGGGCACAAGGACTGACATTGCAGCACATCCAGAGGGCAGAGCGGATGTGGATAGAACGCAGCCAATTCGAAAGCTTCGCTGAGGACATCAGCGGCCTTCAGCGGGGGAAGAACCTGGCCACCGGCAGCGCACTTAGGAAGCTCGACCTCATATTGGAAGATGGAATGCTACGAGCCAGTGGAAGAATCGACGCAGCCGACGTGGACGGCCAGATGAAGAGACCCATCATACTGAATGGACGCCACCAATTTGTGAAGCTGCTTGTAGAGAAGGCGCATCAGGAAGCAAGCCACGCCAACAGAGAGACGGTGGTCAACGACCTACGCACCAGATTTCATATCCTCCGATTACGACCTACCGTACGCGAAGCGGAGCGGAGATGTCTGCGATGCAGGGTACGCAAGGTCACACCACGGCCTGCGGTTACAGGAGACCTACCACCCGAACGGTTAGGGGCGTTTGCGCGACCGTTTACTTACACCGGAGTCGACTATTTCGGGCCTCTGATAGTTACGATAGGACGACGACACGAAAAGCGGTGGGTAGCACTATTCACGTGCTTAACGACGCGCGCGGTTCATTTAGAACTAGTTTATTCCCTGACAACGGACTCCGTGATATCGGCATTGTGGCGCATGGCGGCTAGACGTGGGTGGCCACGCGTTATATACTCCGACAATGGCACAAATTTTCATGGGGCAAATACAGAATTACAACGGGCGATGGAAGAGTGGGCACCGCAGCTAAAGGCCTACGCGCTGACTCGGCGAACAAAACGAAAATTCATCGCACTGGGCGCGCCTAACCAGGGAGTCGCATGGGAGCGTCTCGTGCGCTCAGTGAAGATCGCACTCGAATCCACTCTACATCAGAAGAGCCCACGGGAGGAGACGCAAGCGACGCTCCTGACAGAAGCAGAGAGTACAGTTAACTCTCGACCGTTGACGCACGTACCGGTCGATATCAACGACGAAGAGGCGTTGACACCCAACCACTTCATCCTGTTGGGACCATCGGGCCTACCAGTCACCGCGGCGTGCACACCCATCGATCGTCGGGCGTGGAGAGCGGCTCAGGGGCTTGCCGACGAATACTGGAGGCGCGGGGTGAAAGAGTACCTGCCGACGCTGGTTGCGCGCGGGGACACCCGAGACGCTCAGCAGCGCCAAATTCAAGAAGAGGACCTCGTCGTGGTTGCGGACGGCAACCTACCACGGAACGTGTGGCCGCGGAGAGTCGTCACGAAGACATTCCCTGGACCGGACGGCGTGGTGCGCAACGTCGAAGTCAGGACCAGGGGCGGAGTGCTGCGGCGACCAACCCACCACCTCCCATGGCCCCACCAACCTTGCGGTTATATGGGCCGAATCACGAGAGGTGCACGCGGTACTTGCTCAGGGCTCTTTCCCGCATGCACTTTCTTGACTCTCTACAAGTTATTTAATCTACTCCTTGTCCCAGTTTGTCATTCTCCCCCTTTTGGGGCTGACGGCACTATTACGCCTACGTCGTCAGGCCTTTCTGCCAACATTCTGTCCTGCCTTATCCTTATGTCATGCCACCTGTGCGCAAATTCGCGCAACAGCCCGTAGTTCACCCCATCGCTGACGAGATCCGAGTAGTAAATCGGTCCTTGAACCGTACGAACTAATCCATCCATCATCTTCGCTCTTAGGTCGTCATACAGAGGACATTCCCATAGAACATGGTGAACGTCCTCCTCTGTCGCACCACACTCACACATACTTGTTTCACACAGTCCCATTTCACTCAGTCTCTTCCGAAAACATCCATGCCCGGTGAGAATCTGAGAGGTTTGATAGTCCGGTGCGACCCAGGTATACCTGAGTCGCAACGCCACTTCCGGGAAGAACCGATAGAGCTCGCGTCCTTTTGATTCATTCGTCCATCGATCCTGCCAAACACCGATCACCTCAGTCCAAACTTCGCGCTTCCGTCTGCTCAACTCCTCTTTGGGCGCGGTCAAACGTGCAATGCCCATCCTACCAGCACGGATGACCTCCAGGTCAGAAGGGAGAACGCCAGCCAGCACCGGTAAGGCCGCCGTACTGGTGGATCGATACGCCTTAGTCAGCAATATAAGGGCTGATCGCTGCGATCTCAGTAGTACGCTGCGAACTGTGTACATGTTCGCACGCTCGTACCAGCACTCCGCCGCGTACGTGAGCGTGGATACAAACACTCCTCTATATATTATTTTTAGGCTCGGGTATCGGACACCCCATGATGATGTCGATACGCGAGTCATCTTGCCAAATCCCTTGGTCGCTCTTTCAGAAATATCGGACGCATGTTGCACAAACGATAGTCCTGAGTCCAATACCACACCTAGTACCTTAGCATTAGTTACAGCCTTTACAGATTCTCCACCAAGTTTAATAACGGGGGGGCGCTGAAGTTTCCCTCTAATAGTCATGGTGGTCGACTTTGATGAGGAAAACTCCAGTCGATTCCTTAGCCCCCACTCCCGTACAAGGTCCAAAGCGACTCTGGCCCTGGATTCGATACCCGCTCTGGTATCAGATTCAATCAAAATTGTAACATCATCAGCATAGGCAGTCATGGATACTCCCTCAGGCAGAGGGAGTCGGAGTAGGTCGTCCATCAATACGTTCCACAGTGTTGGGCCCAGCACAGAGCCTTGAGGACATCCCATAGTCGACGTCTTCCACTCTACCCGGTCCCCGATGTAGAGGCCCACACGTCTGGAGGTGAAGTAGTCCACCAGCATTTTGTAAATGTTTGGTGGACAACCACCTCGTTTCGCTTTGACCATCATCATCGGCCACCAGGCATTGTCGAAGGCGCCGGAGATATCCAGAAAGATTGCCTGTACGTAGCATGCTCGAGAATACCTAGCCGTGCTGAGCAAGACACGCAGCGCTGTTACCGTAGATCGCCCCGGAGAGAAACCGTGCTGGTGCTCAGATATCCCGCGACTAATCGCAGGAGCACATCTTAACATTACGCGTTCCAATACTTTTCCCAAAACAGGGAGGAGCGTTATCGGACGGTATGCCTTGGCGTCGGTGAGCGGCTTGTCATTACCCTTTGGAATGACAATCAATCTTCCGTCCTTCCATACCTTGGGGAAGACCCCCTCTACCACGCACTTGGCGTACACCGAGTGAAATTCCCTCGGTGCTGCCATCCAAACATTCTTCACAATTCGCGCGCTCACTCCATCGAGTCCCGGAGCTGTGTTAGGCAAGGCCTTGACTATTACTTCCAGATCCTCAGCTGCAGGCGGAGACGCAGCTCTACCAGACGGCATGAAAGCCGCCAGTAGGCGGACCTGCTGATGGTAAGGCATGTCGTGATCGGGTCTGTCATCCGGACAGAGCGCTGTCATTAAGTTGACCATCGCTGCCTCGATGTTGTCTGGGTGCCCACCCGCAAAGGCGATCCCATTGATCACGTTTGCAGGCGGTCGTACCCTCCCGCTGGCCACCCTGTACGCCATACCCCATGGGTCCTCGTTGCCAGAGTTGGCAACCCTCATATGATGCGACTGCTGCGCCTCCACCATCATCCTCCTATATCTCGCACGCACGCTGTGAAAGGCCATCCTGGCTATCTCTTCTGACCTACCTCCTAGACGCCTTTTACTCTGCCATGCATGCCTGAGTTTACATTGTAACCTTCTAGTCTTATCGAGTTCAGTCGTCCACCATTCGTAACCCCCCGACCCCCTGGGGCGACGCTCCCCTAGGCCCACCTCCGCGGAGCGGACGATGACCCCTGAGAACTCCTCCGCCAGGAGGGCCGCGGGTTTTTCCACATGCAGCCATCCCATTCGCAGTTTGATTATCGCCCGGAACCTGTCCCAATCCACCCCTCGGTCGCGAAAACGAGGGGGCTCCCTAACGGGTGCAGCGCGGGTGGTCGTCCTGTTGATAGTGGCCGTGAAAGTGATCAGGTTGTGGTCGCTGGCGCAGATCCCCTCACGCACCCGCCAATCGGCAAGATAAACGTCCCCAGTGGTTAGGGTCAAATCCACATTGGACTCCCCACCAGGCCCAGAGAAGGTATAGGGCTGGTCGGGCATATTAGCCAGAGTAAGGGCATGTGAATTGATAAACGCCTCCATTTGTCGTCTTCGATAGTCAGCTGTTTGCCCTCTTCCCATGTAATGCCGGCGATCAGAATGCCAGAGAGGCGAGTGCGCGTTGGCGTCGAGGCCCACGATAACCCTTCTGCCCTTTAGACAACTCAGGGCGACCTCTAAGTGGTGCAGGTGATCATCGATATTGTCGCTAAATTTAAAGTACGCTGACACCACATAGAGGTCCCACCGGTATACGTGGCACACCACACAAAACTCGTTGCTGAGGTGGCTCAGCACAGCTACTCCAATAGTTGGGTCGGCAAGATAGACGCCCGCCCACGGATGACCACCCACCTGGACGATCCCCACAGCCTGGGAGTACTGTTCTTGTACAAGAACAATGTCCAGGTGCAGTTCACGTGCCAGGATAGGCAACTCAGCCGCGGCGAGCTCCCCCCGACCCAGGTTAATCTGACCTATTCTTAACGCTTCTCTTGTTCCTGTAGGGCTGCCCTTACCGGCAATACTGTGTGGTGGCCACGGAGCGCTGCTCTGCATATATCCTTGCTGGGCAGTTCCTCGCCATGGTCACGTGCGAGCCAGAGTCCGATCTTCCAAAGCGCTTGCACGTGGCGCACTTTTCGTCCATTGATTTGCAGGCGCTACGTTCATGTCCAGTCTCTCCACATTTTCCGCAAACAACTTCCTTCGTTCGGCAGTACTTTGCCGGATGCCCATATTGCTGGCACCTCTGGCAGCACGTGACGTCCACATAGTCGCACGGCTCGACCACGTCCCAGCCGACGTATAGCCGGTTGTGTCCAATCAGGACGTCCCTCAAGGCGGGCGAACATTGCAGTATGACTGTTGTCCGCCTGCTACCTCTCCATGATTTTTTGAAAGCTATTTTACAGCTTTGCTTTAACTGTTCTTCGCTCCAGCCACAAGCAGCCAAGTTTTGCTCATAGAGGCCGCTCAGTACTTCTTCATTCTTGGGGTCCTCTTCAAAACCCCTAAGAGCAACCAGGGGTTGGCGCTGCCTGGGCTCAGACACTCTCAGTGATGGAGGAGCCACTGTCTTTAGCTTCTCCGCAGCTTCCTGGGACGTGGTCTGGACCACGACACCTGCATTCCCTACCTTTCTCAACCTATCTATTTGTAGGCCGCTAGTTTTCGGATTCACCGCCTTCTTCAGCTCCATTTTAGTGTCCTCCGCTGTTTTAATGGGTCCTTCCACTTCAGCCGGATAGAAGGCAACTACTGGTCCTTTGCTCACTGGCATTAAAACCTGATCTGCCCCCTTTGGCAACCTCAGCGCTGTCGAGTATGACCTTTGCGGTGCCGGGTCCGTCGCGTGGCTAGGAACTGCTCCAGCCTCGACCTGCGCCAGTCTAGCTTCCGCTATGGTCTTCCCCTGTTCTGCTCTTACAGCAGCCAATTCTAATTCGGAGGTATGTACCTCCATCGCCGCCACCATAGTAATAAGATCATGGCCGTATGCAGCAACCCTGTTCACTTCGGCCTTATTGAGCTTTGACCCTGGTCCGGTGATGACGCTCATGATATTCTTCACCGTTTCTCGAACGTAGTCTATCACCTCCAGCTTGGATGCTTTCGAAGCCTTGAAGGTCCCACTCGCTCCCCGGGAACTCTCCCTTTGCTGCTGCGGCGACCAGTCAGGAAGATAGCCATCCTCCCGAGGGAAGCTTAGGCTCGCAGGCTACGCCGGGGGGAGGATGTTACGGACGGCTAGGGGGGCCGCCGCCCCGTCGCCCCTTCATACCCCGTTGCGTCCCGCGCACCCCGCACACCGCCAGCAGATCACGCGATGTCGCCGACCAATCAGCGCGCAGCATCACCTCACGACGCTACTCACATACTGAGACGCTCTCTTGCGAGATATAAGAAGGGCGTTTTAGTCTGTGAGCTGTTCATTTCGGAAGCGGCACTCGAAGACAACAGCAAGAGAAGAAATCAAGAGAGAAGAATTAATACCCCATTGAAGACTCCCCTCTGTGTATATAGTTAATTAGTGAAAGCCACATTTGTAAATAGTTGAATACATTATAGTCTACAGTACCATCTTTTTTTAAACAGTCCGTTAATCAATACAGTCCACTTGCATAGTAAAATCATACAGTCCACTTCTGTCCCTAATAATAGCTATAAGTATAGTAAGTATAGCTGACGTGAAGCACCGACGTATCGGGAAGTCTGCAGTTTGTGTACATGTTAAAGATCTTCCCCACCATTACATTACATTTGATAGACCACAAATCCTCGCAAAAGAACACCGATTCCTCCCAAGGATGATTCGCGAGGCTATTGAAATTAAAAAACATCCTAATTTCAATAGAGAAGATGGATGGGTGCTGCCATCTGCTTGGGATCCCATAATTAATAAAATCAAATCCAAACCCAAGTATACCACTGCTAGACTTCAAGATACTGTAAGCTCATTTCTGCGTAAATCGAACCAAAAATTAATATTAAAAAACTGAAAGTAGCCGGGCTAACTATGACATCAGGACGTCAAACACCTCAGTCCCCCGTGACCACGGGTGCTGGAAAGCACCCGAAACGTCGGGAATATAAAATAAGTTAATATACGCGATAAAATCCGTAAAATTAGTTTTATTTAAATAAACATTACTTACGGATTTGTTTTTTTTTCTTCACCTGAAGTATCTCCGAAATTCGGACAAACAGCTTCGCAAATCAATTCTATCCATGCCTTTAATTTCGCGTCTTTATTTTTATATGAATTGTCGCGGAGATTCCAAAGACATGGTCGAAGTCGTACTTCTTGTATAACCCTCTCGGTTTGCACATTTGACGCAGCCGCCATGACAACGACAGTACTTTACGTCCGCTCCGCGCGACTGCCCGCCGATGGCCGAGCACTGAACAAATACATTAGAACCAAGCATCGTCCGCGCGCGGACATCCGCGGCGCGGAAGAGCGGCGCGGAGCGATTTCGACCGCGCGCGGATAGCTCTCCGCGACACGGACAGCTCCGCGTCGCTCTGAACGCGCTGTAAAGTTTCATACATTTTACCGTCCGTCGCGGACGTCCGCGTAGGTCATCCGCGTCGTACTGAAGGCTAGCTACTTAGCTACACTAGCTTTTTACCCGCGCCTTCGCTCGCGTGGTTTTCAATTTAGAAACAAAAATCCCGTTCCAATTTTAGCAAAGTTAGATCACTTTTAGAGTCACTTCTGTGCCTGTGCCTCTATGTCAGTTTGTCAATTTTTTTTTTGAATTCTCAAAGACTATTGAACCTAGATTATTGATATTTGGCATATATATAGTATGTTATAGGAACATGTGAATAAATACGTTTATCAGAATTGCATTAATACATATGTCTAGAAACATCTACATTTTTTTATGTTGGACGTGTCTTCCGTTGTATCCTTATGAAAGACAATTTAGTCTTGGAATCAAAATGTATTATTATTATTTACATTACTCTCTTTACATTCATTCATAATTAAATTAAATTTAGTTTTAACAACATAATGATGATTTCATGATTTTATCCTATGTGCGATATTTGATTCATATTCATCCCATTTAATATTGATTGGCACCTTAAAATAGATGCTGATATTTTTTCTACGTAAAGTTCCATAAAAATTTCTGAAGCCTCCTAACCTCTAACCTAACCTAACCCAACCATTATATCAGATCGGATAGACAACAAATCCTCGCAACAGAACACCGATTCCTACCAAGGATGATTCGTGAGGATATTGAAATTAAAAACATCCTAGAGAAGATGGCTGGGTGCTACCATCTACTTGGGATCCCATCTTATCTTAATCTTACTAATTTATCATTGTGATAGTTTGTGAGGATGTATGGATTTTTGTAACGCTTTCACGAAAAAACTACTGAATGGATTTTAATGAAACTTTTCAATAATATAGCTCATAAAAATGTAAATTGGGCAAAATATAACTATAAATGTTAATCAAGGCGGAAAAAATCTATCATCTGCGAGCTATTTTGGCGTTCATTTGTCCTCAAATAACTCGTACATGTTTTGCTCCCGTGCCATGATGAAATCTCACGGCGAGCTACACGGCTATCGTATTTGTTTAAGGCTTTAACTAGCCTGAATGACCTTGACGAAACGGCGATCGCAGAGATTTTAGCCGACGGCGATACCGTCTAGCAACTACTTTCTGTATTACTTATAAAAGTGCAAAGATTAATAGACTGCAGAGATGACAATTATGTAAGTGACATACTGCCTGTTATGCTTGCGCATCACTGAGAATATTGTCGCGGTTACGCATCTTCAATTACATTGTGCTGTAGCTTTGTCCGGTAGGCGTCACGAGCTATCAAGTGTTCAAGTACGTAAGAGTTTTTTATTATATATGTTAAATCGTATTTATTTGTGTCGTATTAGTAGATCTCGGTCATAGCGTTCGCTTTAAATTTTTCCCGGGTTTGATCCCCGACAGCACTAATGAAATATGTAATTGCAATTTTCGTCAACACGCATTGGGGCAGCGCGGCGGGCATTTCCTTGCCCTAAAACCCTCTCAGAAATAAAAAGAGTCCTGTGCCCAGTAGAGGGACTTGTATAGCCTATTACTTTACTTTGTAACAATATTCATATTCGTTTCAGATACAGAAGGGTACCTTATGCTGACAAAAATATCATGTGGAGGCGACGAATACATAAAACATCTTTGTACCTAGATAAAACGTTCGAGAGATTGTCAGTCATGTCATACGCAACATTTTCTATAGAGCGAGAACATTGCAGATAGGGCAAAATAAAAAAAAATAATACAAAATATTATGGGAATTATTTATTAGTATGTAATTTATTATATATACATTTATAGGTATTTATAGTAAAAATAATGAACAAGCTGCAAGGTTCAACTAATAATGTTTCTTGTAAACACAATTGTAAAATTCCTGTTTTAATTTTTACCAATGATTAATTGATGAAACGTAGTCAAGATCACTTCATATAAAATATATTTAATTAAAATTGACACATGACCTATTTGGCCTTCTAATTACAACTCGGCGGAAATTTGAAAAGAAGATTTTGTCTGTTCTTAATTATCTTGTGTTCACCATTTTTCACACAAGTATTATTTACAACTGGCTTGTTTCGAAAAGCGTGATTAAATGTCAGCGGTATATAATCAATTAAATACTGAACTTTTTTAAATTTATTTTTTTGTTTATTTTTGTTATATCTTCTTAAAAACTGACGCCATCTCACTATTTTATTATTTGTTTATTTTTTTGTAACGCATAAGGATAAGTTAGACTAAGTTAGATTAACTTGGATAAGTTTGTAATTTTTTTAATTTTATCACAAAATTTCCGCAATAAATTACCTTTAATAATTACCTTTTCTACAGTGATTCTCTCTTCTTAGTTTCGGCGTGACTGTAGGATGTTATACTGAGTCACCGTCAGTTACTAAGCGGCCATAAATCATTGTATGTATGTATAGACATACATATATACATTTTATGATTTTAATATTTATGTTTTTTTGAATTTTGATTGATTTTTTGAAACCTGGTAAAATTATTTTTTTCCATGCCAATTCATGGGCCTGAGTATAATGACAGTTATGCTCTTTGACTGAAGTTATTTTCTATTTTATACTCAATTGCAGACAAAACAATATTGATTGCGCATCTCTAAAACAAAATTTTACCTCTTCTCCTTCTAATAATAGCTCCAGCACCTAACACGGCGGAATAGTTATTATTATCTATAAGACCATTTGTAGAAACAGTTTTTGTTAAGTTATGAGTGTAACATTTTTATCAGCTGCTTTGTTTGTAGTCTCTTGAGCAACACTTTGCCGGTTTCTGTGCAGAAAATGATGCTGGCTTTGCAAATATGGATGGCCGCTACCATTGAATATAATACCCGCTATGTTACACTTATTTAAATAGAAACTTTAATTATCATTTGCATAAAATTCTAAATAGAACTTTTTACACAAGAAAGTAAACTTTTAGATCAGTTCATCTTGTTTTTCACTAATTAAGTGAAAAGTAAAACAAACCAATAGGTCCGTGATTTAAAATTTCTTGCAACTTTTTATAGAAAAGCATGACCTTATCCTAATATAATAGTCAATCATTTAACCATGTGATAAAACTTTTAAGTGTGCCAGTCAAGCATTAATGATGATATTCGGGTCATTATACTGGAAATAGTCTATTAAATATTTTATAGTACAATTGATAATCTTCAGTATGATTGACCGTGTGTGACTTTTATAAGTCTATGCTATTTTTGATGAAAATTATTATTGCAGATAAAAGCCCTTTCACGTTTGTTTTAGTCTTGGAATAAATTAATCAAAATGAAAATAAGAACATTGGCTCTTTATAACTGATTTTTAAATGTAAAACACTGACTTGAAATTATATAACTATCGGCATTTTTTTAATTCATTGAACTTTTTTAATATTGTATTGAAATCCTACTGGTAAAAAAAAACAAATATAATATGTATTATAATTCTTGACGAAAATAAAGTATGCGCGTTACATCGCATCCCATCAAGAATTTTTAAAGTAATTCTTGGTGTGTAAAGCTGAGACGTGATAATAACTGTAAACAATAGAATAACAAAATAATGAAAACATTTGTAAATACTTGCTTTATAACCTAATAAATATTATTTGACCGTAATAAAATAAAACACGGTAGTCTTCGGCATGAAAGTAAAAATAAATATTTTCGATTATTTTTGCAATATCTAACAGCCGGATCAGCGCGCGATTATGATCCATCTAAAGATGCTAAATTTCAGCAAGCACTGTCAAATTCAATAGGAGTGACAGAAAAAACGGTTCTTGATATAGAAGGGTAAATAAATTATTTAACCTATAAAGTAAAATCATTTTATTAAAAATCAAAATAGCCCAATAGCTTTATTAACATGAGACACATAATTATTGTACGAGTGCTTACAACACTTAACATTATTTTACTGAAATCTCAGAAAGTTTTTTTTTAAATAGAATAAGGGTGACAAACGAGCACACAGTCCACCTGATGGTAAGTGGTTGCTACGGCCCATAGACATCTACATCTATTCTCGATTACGTATCAGAAACAGAAACAGAAACAGAAACTTTTTTATTTAATATAGATAATAGCTTAGCTTAGCTTAGCTTAGCTTATCTTCACGCACAATCCCTGACGGGGTAGCCAGAGAGAACAGAACGCCAAGTGTCACGATCCTTACATACCTCTTTCGCTTCTTTCAGATTCATTATCTTCTTCATACATGCACGTCTAGGTATCCGAGTACTCTTGACCCTCCCCTCTTCGAGCAGTTTGCTCACATGGTCTTCGAAAGTTAGTCTCGGTCTACCTCGACACCTTTTAATATTAACTTTCGCGCTATATATTTTCTTCACCATTCGGTCTTCACTCATTCGCTCAACGTGCCCAAACCATCGAAGCACGCCGTTATCAATTTTTGTGATAAGGTCATCTTTCAAACCTGCCATATTGCGAATCTCTTCGTTTCGCTTTCGGTCGGCCATGGTAACGCCGCACATTTTACGAAGAGATCGCATCTCCACTGCATTCAACTTGCTTTTATGCTTCTTCTGGCACACCCAGGTTTCGCTGCCATATAACAAAGTCGGTACCAACACTGCGTTATGTATTGGAAGGCGTGCACTCTTCACTACGCCTTGCCTTTTGACTTACGCAGGCAGGGCACCATTGACTTTGTTCCCGGCAGCGACACGCCTGTCCACATCTAAATCACATCTTCCATCCCGGCTAAAACACTCCCCAAGTATACAATTTCATTTACCTGTTCTAGACATTCCTGATTTACCCATATTTCACACTTCGTTCTCTCTTCGTCCCTTTCAAATACCAGAACCTTAGTTTTATTAGCATTCAAACGGAGACCTTTAATTTCACATTCCTCTTTCATACACGTGACTAATGCCTGAAGTTCTGCCTCTGATGGTGCAATAAGCACTGCATCATCAGCATACAGCAGACAATTTACTTTTATGTCACCCAATTTCACACCCACACAGCTATCTTTCAGCTTCTGTAAACAGCTGTCGAGATACAGTATGAACAGCCAGGAAGACATGACACAACCCTGTTTTACGCCCGTTTGGACGCTAAACATGGGTGACAGGTCATGACCTACCCGCACACAGGCTTTACAGTTACAGTAAAGTGACTGCACAGCCCTTAACAATCGACCATCCACACCGTACCCCGGCAACAGTTCCCACATTTTCTTCCTTACAACCTTATCAAATGCTTTCTCAAGATCCACAAAAGCACAGAAAATCTTCTGGTTAGCAGCCAGAAGCTTTTCCGTGATCATGCGTAGAGAAAACATTTGATCCGTGCATCCTCTTCCAGGTCTAAATCCGAATTGTGCCTCCCATAGAAATCTTTCCGATTGCTCTTGCATCCTACGTGTCAAAACATTCGAGTAAACTTTACTTGCTAAACTGGTCAAGCTGATCGCCCGATAGCACCCGCAGTCAAAATGTGAACCTTTACCTTTATATAAAGGCACAATGACTGCGGATTGCCAATCATCCGGGACATCCCCCGTCCGCCAGCACAAATTGCACAGCAGATAAAAGCTGTCCCAGACGCGAGGCCCACCATACTTGACCATTTCAGCAGTAACTCTGTCTAGTCCCGCAGCCTTACCACATTTCAAACTTCGAATCGCACTTTCAATCTCTTTCATACTGACGACCTCAGTGTCATCGAGGTCCAGGTCTGGCGTACCAGTCACGGCGTCATCCCCGGATCCCTCACTAAGATCATCACACGCATACATTTCTCTATAAAATTCGCTCCATCGCTGCATGACGCCCGATTTTTCAGTGAGGACGTCATTAGTTCTCGAAAGCACTTTGTTCATTCTTAAGGCCGTCGCACCACTTCGGGTCCTTCCAACCTCTTTCCAGAAGAGTTTGGAGTTCTCCTTAAAGTTGTGCGACAACCTTTCGTCAGCTTCCATTCTACACCTTTCACGCATTTCCTCAATCAATGCTTTCGTGTGAACTTTCTGCAGCTTATATCTTTCTTTCATCTTCTCTCTCATATCCTTATCATTACTAGAGGCCAAGTAGTCTAACCATGCTTTCTTCTTCTTCTCTACAGCTTCTTTCACTTCATCATTCCACCATGCATCTCTTCTTTTACTACTGCCTCTTTTTATTGTTCCACACACTTCTTCCGCTGCACTTACCATTCCATCCCTAAGGTTCTGCCATGTTCTTTCCACACATTCATTTCTGCCATCGATGGTGTCAAGCTTTTCGGCTACCCTCGCATGATATTTATCCCTAGTATCCGCTTCCTGAAGCTTCCAGTTTCGGATGCGACAGACCGACTGTGGTTCTGTTACCGCCGTCCGGTAGCGCCAACCCGCGAACAGACCCCTAAATCTAGTAATCACTAGATAGTGATCCGTTCCCAGGTCAGCACCCCTGAACACTCGCGTATCCATCACCTGTTTTTGCAGTCGGTCATCCACCAGAAACAAATCGATCATACTTCTCTCATTCTTTCTTTCTCTAGTATACATATGGATTTTCTTGTGATTAAACATAGTGTTTGTCACAAGAAGACCCTTTTCCTTGCATACCGCCAGTATAAGCTTGCCAGCATCATTAACCCTTTTATCGCCAAACTTTCCAAGCACCGACTCGTACCCCGGTCGAGCGGTACCAACCCATCCGTTCAAATCACCACACACAACAATTCTTTCGTTTCCCCTAGCCAAATCTAGAACTTCTCTTACATTCTCCCAAAACTCCTCCAGCTCAGCCCTGGACGACGAAGCTACCGGCGCATAAACAGCCAAAAGGAATAACTTCGTCAGTCCCAATTTAAAGCGAACCCAGAGAAGTCTTGAGTTCACAACCTTATATTCAGTCATAACATCGACCAACCGAGACGACAGCAGCACCCCCACTCCCTGGCGGGCGCTCTCGCTCTCCAGGACTCCGGACCATAGAGCTAACGCCCCGCCAGGGAGCTCTTCAGTACCACTGCCCTTCCGTTTGGTCTCCGACATACACACGACATCTAATTCTCTTTCTTTCATTATTTCAATCAACTCATTCATCTTATCTTTCATGCCTCCTCTAACATTCCACGTGCCAACTCTGCACTCTGTCCTCCACCTTCCGCCGTGTCGGGCTGTGCGTGACGGGTGGCGGTCCCCATCGCCGCTTTGCGCGCTGCATTCCACACCAACGGGGACTAGCTGGTGTGCGTCGCCTTGGGGGGACGCCCTAACCCTCGTTGGCATGGGTGCGCAGCTGAGTAGAATTGCAGCCCTGAAAAGGGCTGTATATGTAATATAGATAATAAATAATACCTATTGAAAGTCACTCTTTTGTATAATTACCACTGGTTCGAAAAAAAACCTCTGTTCTGGGAAGAACCAGCAAGAAACCCAGCGGGACTTTTTTTTAAATAACAGCTTACAATCATGTATGTTACACAAATTAACAACACAACAAATTAGAAATAGCTTGGTAGCGATCACCTCATTTCCAGGGGTTATTATCATCTATAAATTCTTTAATACTATAATAACCCTTTTTATACAAACTTAGTTTAATAAAGTTTTTGAACTGTGAGCATTTTCTGGAATTTTCTTGTAAAAGCGTATACATCGCCCCAAGAATGAATTACTGACTCGATGGAGTCGAGTAACTGGTACTACTAGCTTGTGTCTGTTCCTAGTATTTACAGAATGAATATCCCTTATTTTTGTAAAACTACTTTTATTTTTGTGTACGTACATTACATTTTCATAAATGTATTGAGAGGCCAAAGTTGATATATTAATTTCCTTAAATTTTTGTCGCAGCAACTGTTTAGGCTTTAAATCATAAATTGCTCGTATGGCCCTCTTCTGCAAAACAAATATAATTTCAGTGTCAGCTGCGTGTCCCCATAGCAAAATACCATACGACATTATGCTATGGAAATAGCTAAAGTAAACTAGTCTAGCTGTTTCAACACTAGTTAGACTTCTAATCTTTTTTACGGCATATGCTGCAGAACTAAGTCTGCTTGCTAGTTTTGATATATGGGGGCTCCATTGAAGCTTCGCGTCTAGTGTGATTCCAAGAAAAATGGTGGTATCTGCAAGACTCAGTTTCTCCCCATTTAAAATTACATTAGTATTTAATTGTTTGACATTTGGAGTCATAAATTTCATACATTTCGTTTTAGTGTCATTTAAATGCAAATTATTAACATTGAACCAATTTACTAATTTAGATATAGCATCATTTACTTCGTCATATTATGGCAAATGTCGATTTAATTTGAAAATTAAAGAAGTGTCATCTGCAAATAATACTATATCATGGTTATCTCCTACTATGTAAGGTAAGTCATTAATGTATACAAGAAACAGAAAGGGGCCGAGAATTGAGCCTTGAGGCACGCCCATCTGTACCATCGACCCGGAAGAACTCATACTGTTAATGACAACTTTTTGCGTTCTCTTACTTAAATATGAAATAATTAATTTACGAGCATCACTTCTTACACCGTAGTGTTGAAGTTTCCTGATTAATGTTTCATGGTGAACACAATCGAAGGCTTTGGATGGGTCACAAAATATACCCAAAGCATCCTGTGAATTCTCCCATGCATTAAAGATATATTTAATCATCTCAACACCGGCATCAGTTGTCGAGCGACCCCTTGTGAAACCAAATTGATTTTTATGAAGTAAATTATTTATATTAAAGAAATTTAACATTTGATCAAGAATAATTTTTTCAAAAATCTTACTAAGTGTTGGTAGTACAGAAATAGGTCTAAAATTGGCGGGGTCTGATGTACTACCAGATTTAAATAAAGGTATTACTTTACTATACATCATTAAATCAGGAAATACACTAGATTCGATATTAGTATTAAAAATAATAGCTAAATGAGGCGCGATTGTATCTATAATAGACGCAATAACTTTAACGGAAATCCCCCACAGAACCGCAGTTTTCTTAACATCAATAGTTTTAAAATATTTTACAATATCTTTTGATGATACTTTGTGAAATGTAAAATTCTTTGTACACGCATTTATATTTTGTTTTAGTAATGATTCGGCGACCGCAGGAGAAGAATTCAGTGACTTAGTGGTTAATATCGGAATATCAGTAAAATATTTCTCGAAAACCATTGCAACGTCCTGATCTGATTCGGTTAATTTGTTATTAACACTTAACTGGTAGTTTTAATTGCGAGAGTTGATCTTACCAGTTTCGCTATTAATTATACTCCATGTCATTTTAATTTTATTAGAAGCCGTCTTAATTTTGTTGCTCAAATGCAAAGACTTGGCTGTGGAGCATACTCTTTTAAATATTTTTGAATATTTTTTTACATATTCCCTAAATTCGACGCTATGATTATATGACCTTTCATGGTAAAAATCATATAACCTATGTCTGCTCTTATGGACTCCTACTGTCGCCCATTCATTAAATGACTTCTGACTGTTCAAGGAGAATGTTTTAGAAGTAAAAGTATCATTAAATTCATTGCAAATAAGCTTAAATAATGTTCCATACAAAAAATTTGGATCATTTTGGTATGAAAGTGATGGAAGCTTTTTCACTATGTTACTTCTAAATTTCTCCAAGCGACGTGCATTAACTGGAACAAACACAACTTTCTTATCTACTTGCTTTTTGTGAACATATGGTAACGAAACTACTTCTCCACAGTGATCAGAACTTAATTTTTGAATTATACATTTATGCAACGGCTTCACATTTGTAAAAATGTTATCTATACATGTTGCACTAGATTGAGCAATACGCGTTGGCTCTAAAAATAAATTAAAAAGACCATATGATTTAAACAATGATCTAAATTTAATATTGATTGAGGAAGCTTCTAGGAGATTGATTGATGTTAAAGTCTCCACATATTACAACAGATTTATTCTGTTTATTAAGCTTCCTCCATAATTTTTTCAAAAGTATCGTATATAGAACATGGGGGTCTCTAGACGCTCACAACAATGAGGTGCTCAAACTCAACACTTGCCATTTCTACAGTTCGCTCAACAGAGAGGCTCACAATATCTTTACGTTCTTTACATGACAATAATTAAGGAGCCACCTCTTAAAACCGTTTCTCTATTGAAAGAACTGACCACCTGGTGATTACTGAAGTTAAACATTAAGTTATAAGCTTTTAACCAATGTTCAGTAATACATAAAATATGAATATTGTTGCTATTTAAGAACAACTCAATTTCTAGCTCTTTGCCTACCATGCCTTGTATATTTTGATGCACCAGGTGTAAACAATTTTCATTATCACTCTGTGGAGTCATACAATTAAAGATTTGTAAGCTACATTCTAAATTATTTAAATTATTACAACTGCTAGAGATTACCTCTATTGTCTCATTTTCTAGTTTAAATTACTTGGAACTAATTCCAAATTATATATTAAGTCATTATACTGCTCAAAAGGAGCAGATGTCTGTGTAGCCAAGTCCTTGGCTGAGTTAATATTTAAACAATAAGATAGCACATTTGCTATCTGTCTTAAAATATATTTAGATAGGTAATACCTATCACTAGTCAAAAATTCCTTAATTTAATTATTTATGACTATTAAATTAAATTTATTATTATAATTATAACAATTAAATGTCAAGTTTAAATTATTATTACAGGAAAAGTTATTCATTAATAAATTTAAATCATATCTTATTTTATTTTCCTGCGGCCAACCCTGTATATAAGGCAATGTAAACAAGATTTTTTTTTATATAGTATAGGGTAACAAACGAGCACACAGTACACCTGATGGTAAGTGGCTGCTGTGGCCCATAGACATCTACATTTATCCTCGTTTGCAAATCAAAATGTAGATGCGTTGTCACCCGTGAGAACTAAGATATAATGCCTCGTTTCCAGTAAAAAGTTTCTCCGGTTCTCTACACTTACCATACGAAACACAGCAGGGTTAAACTGCTATTTTACATGGTATTCTATGAGAGCGTGGCCCTTCCCCGGTCGAGCCGACCCATTCGTGCTACAACTATACTTACTACTAACATAGCTGCAGCATGGCTCTACCACGTAAGAAAAAATTGACGTTGAAAATTTAAGTATTTTCAGAAGCAACTTTGCAATTATTTTCTATTGAGTGAATTTTTGTGGAATATTGTTTTGCAAACCGCCACCTGAATTACGTACTATTTTTTTTCGATAACGACGTGAAATTACAAAACGATCCCCATGCATATCAATGTGGCTCTATTCAGCCTCTTAATATGGACATACCTCGGGATTCAGAGATTTTAAAAGTTTTCATGCGTAGATAATGGAAGATATAATATTATATTATTACTGTCCCGTGTGAGGCAATATTTATACTTATTTACATATTCTCATCATATTTTTATGGTTGGTTAGAAAAATTATATCTAAATGCAAACTTTCTCAGGGTAAATTATTTTTTTACTATTTTTACCCAGCAAGTAGTAAAGCAACTACAATTCCATCGGTAAGTGGTTATGTAGCCTAACAGCCTGGCCACGGGACATTCGCCATAGCGAAAATTCGCGCGGTGCGAATGGCGAGGCGTCTAGCGACTAAAATAAATGTATAGAAATGTACGGATCAAGCCACGCGCAGCGGCGAGTGGCGAAGCGACCGGCGAAATTTACCGAGCGAATCGCACGGGCGATTGGCGGCGCGGCGGGCGACTGAAACAAAGGCATGAATTAGCACGACGCAAGCCACGGAAACGAGCGGCAGATGCGACGAATAGTATAGGAAACAAAATATTTTAGTTGTTTTCGCGGCGAAAAATGAATAGTGAAACTTTTATTGCCGAGAAGTATCTCGGCAAGTATGCTAGGCCTGCTAGCAGCTTTGGAAATAGTAGTTATTATTAACAAGAATATAATCGAAGGTTTCGACACTCATTCTGGTATATTCGAAAAAAATTTCTGGATACATTCTGTACTTCTCGTACTTCTTGTGGAGTTCTCTATCTATCACCCGGGTCCTATTCAAATCATGTACTCCACAATCTCTTCCAAATATTATGTCTTGAACCAAAAAACGATTACTTTTTAATCAATATCGAGATACTTTGATAAAGATATTTCACTCTCGGCCTATCTGGTCGTGGCGGCGAACGTGACTGCCCGTGGCCGTCAAACCGCGCCGCGCGAATTGTCGCCCCGCCTGCCGCTTCGCCGTTCGCGCCGCCGATCCCCGTGGCCAGGCCGTAAGATGGTGAATTGCACTGACTTAACGAAAACCTATTCACTCTTGTTTAATAGTACTAGGTAAGTATTATTTGCGACCTATTTGTGTGTGTGTGTGTGTGCGTGCGCGCGTGTGTGTGCGCGTGTGTGTGTGTGCGTGTGTGTGTGTGTGTGTGTGTGTGTGTGTGTGTGTGTGTTTGTGTATGTGTGAAGAAAAGCGTATGAGAATACGTGAAGAGGAATAAAGGTTGAGTACTACTTCGCTTACCTGTACGAGGTTGCCACTCGAGAACCTTTCTTCCTATTTTTTTATCGGTTTTTTAAGTTATATAGCCAGCCCATTACCATTTCACTTTAATATTCCGTTGGGTTATGTCAGTTACTCTGGTTCTATTGCGAATATCTTCATTTCTAACTTTATCACGTAGAGAAACCCCTCTCCAATTTATAACTTTTACATTTTTTAGATGATAGTTTGTCTAACATTAAAAAAACCCATAAACCCAAGAATGTCTTTATATAGTTATTTATACTTAGGGAAGCACCATTTTTTTTATTTATTTAAATTGTTTGAATTAATTTGATAACAGTGTACCTGAATGTAAGTATCTGTATCTATATTTCCCTCCCCAATAATATTTTATAAAGTCATACTCATAAAAACAACGTTTTATTGTAATACATAATTATAAAATTCAGTATCAACTAATTAATAAAAATATGCAACAATAAAATTACATAGGTATTAAAAACTATCGAAATCTAAGTAACGACAGCATGTCCGTCGTTCCACATCTAAATTATATCAAAATGCATTTTTCAATTTCACTAATCAACGTTGCCGCGATAATTTCTTCTTCTTTGGGCACTTTAAAAATTAATTTATTTAGAAAATAATATTTACAGTTACCAGTGTACAGATATTAACTAAATTAAGTATTTCTAGTCATAAAAATATTTATAATTGAGTATAAATTTAAAAAAAAACTAATATATATTTGAACGAAGTTGCTCCAACCCCGACGCGCGGTCTACTCTTGATGATGTCCGAAAACGTACTGCGACAGGGCGACGGAGCATGCGCGCTTGCGTAAATATATTCAATTTCAGGGAAAAATTATATATTCTCTTATAAAACTGGGAATAAAAATAAAACTCTCAATTTTTTTTTATATAGTATAGGGTAACAAACGAGCACACAGTACACCTGATGGTAAGTGGCTGCTGTGGCCCATAGACATCTACATTTATCCTCGTTTGCGAATCAAAATGCAGATGCGTTACCACCCGTGAGGACTAAGATGGAATGCCTCGTTTCCAGTAAAAAGGGCCTCCGGTTCTCTACACTCACCATACGAAACACAGCAGTGTTAAGCTGCTATTTGACGCTGGTATTCTGTGAGAGCGTGGTCCTTCCCCGGTCCAGCCGACCCATTCGTGCTACAACTATACTACAAATATGGCTGCAGCATGGCTCTACCACATACTATATATTAATATATAGTAAGTGGTATAAAAATATTAATATTCTTAAGACCTTTTTTTTAGTGTAAGAACTATTTAAAAAGCTTGTGCCGTTTTGGAGAAATTTTGCAAAATATGACAAAGATTTGTACCCTTTGGGGATTTTTTTCCTAATAACAACAAAAATACAATTTTGTTCAATTAAAAACATTTACCAAATCCTCTTCTGTTACCCTGTATTTTTTTCTTTGTGGATCAAATGAACAGTTATTGAGATTTTTTTACTTAAATATCCACCTTTAGGCATTTCAACTACTGTTAAGGCCTTTGCAACAAAACGGTTACACGATTGTTGACTATATTTACGTAGTAAATTAGAAATCGAACGATGCCACGAACTATTCCATCAAAAAGGGATGAAAACTCATAGTGCACTTAATTTTTATATTATTTACATCAGATAACGTAGAACGATAGATACCCAATATTTTTCACTAAAGAGCTTCTCTCTTAACCTCAGTTTTGTGTACACAGTACTGGATACTGTGCACACAAAACACACGTATTGTGTAGAACAGTAATAATAAAAATAAAAATAGTTTATTCAGTAAATGATCATACATTAATTATAACCGGGGACGGGGTCTCCTTTTAAGTAGTATAAAAAACACACATACAGTGCTGTTAGCCATTTTGCCAAACGTGGCAATTGTGGTAAATCATCCCGGTAATGGCCACCGGTCAGGATATTTTTAAGTGTGACAATTTTTGATATTTCATGAAGTATTCAGTAGCATTCTAAAATTTAATTTTATCAGTTACTTATCATTAGTTTATTTAGCAGAAAGTAGAGGGCGCTATATTACATTAAAACTATGAAAACCAAAACTCTACTATGTAGTAATATCAGCTATAGAAGGTTGGGGAGCGACTGGCTCAAGAGTCACCCCAAAGCCGCTAACATTTATTTATTATATAAAAAAAGCCATAAAGTAATGTTGATTCTGTTTCTGTTAATAATTCTATTTAATGTTAAAAACACGCTACCAGCGCCGCTAGGGGTGAAAAACTATTTGACGATATGACCATATTATCATGAAATAGCAATGTTGTGTTTAGTTTTAATATCGTAAAACGGTCTCTATTCATTGATTTGGCTAAACTATATCATATTGAAATAATTATTTAATGAGAATTTAGCAATAATTGCAGGCAAACCAGTTTTAATCAGTTTACATACATATAGAATATAGATATAGTATCAAACGTATGAAAATTGATGTTTTCTAGTTTAAAAAAACTATTACTCACTTACTACTACGCGTCACTATTATTTATTTGAAGTATTACACTTTTAAAATGAAATAACGCAAAAACTAAAAAATTAAACGTGAGGATTTTTAAATAATTTTATAAATGTAATTATTTAAACATATAAATGTTAGTTATGTATATTTGAAAATTAACAGGGTTCAGATCACTCCAATAATTTCGTCAATCAAGGGCCAACAGAGAAGGCTTCCTTCGGCTGGTCTTGAATCTCCAAATGACACCTACGTTGGGTTCGGACGGTCAACGAGGCGTATGTGAACCCCGTGAAGGAGTATCACAAGAGAGTGTCTGCTGTCACTTTCTCAAAAGAAAGGTTCAGACGGGGATTACGGGTCTTCCGAGGTCGCCCCAGTCCCGACGTCTTGATTCTTCGATATGTGCTACGTTAGCACGTGATGGACTGTAGATTTATATTTAAAGGTGAAGGATCCCTCGGGAATAAAACAGCAATTATCTTCAAACCGCTCCGTGAGAGTGCGATAACTTTCCCTATCACGTCCCTAAACGTTTTCTTTCTTGATTATATATATTACTGGTAGCTGGTCCCGAACGAATTGCATGCTTGTCTTCTTCTGTGTGCTATTCGCACTCCAGGAACAGGCCTCGGGGCATTCCCCATTACCTGTGTATTCATCACGGCCCATGACTATGGGCCGGTCTTAGGTGCCTTCATGGCATTTTATCTTATATGTACTGCGACCGGATTCGGTTCCCCGGCCGCTGTACATTGATTTAAAACATTTAAAATATTTCCTGAAATTCGCCTGAAAATGGCAGGTAATATGGCCGATGTCCTGAAAATGGTGGGTATTATGGCCAATTTCCTGAAAAAGGCGCCTAATTCGGCTTATGGTGTTCCAATTTTGCCCGGTCGAGTGAGTCGTCTTATAGTCAGCTAATACTCCCTAATCTATGTAGGGAGGAGTTCTCTTGGTAATGGTCGCCCGTCCGGAGGCGGGCGTGTAGCGGCGCGAAGTCGTTCAGGTGTGGGTGTGGCCCGTTGTCAGCGCGATTAAACATGCCGCGCGACAATCGGACCACAAATTCTTCTATGGTTTCAATTTTCAGGTTTTTTTTTTATAGGATAAGGGTGACAAACGAGCTCACAGTCCACCTGATCGTAAGTGGTTGCTGCGGCCCATAGACATCTACATCTATCCTCTATTACAAATCAAAATGTAGATGCGTTGTCACCCGTGAGGACTAAGATGGAATGCCTCATTTCCAGTAAAAAGGGCCTCCGGCCACCTGCACTCACCAAGCGAAACGCAGAGGTAAACCTCTACTTCACGCTGGTTTTCTGTGAGATCGTGGTACCACCCCGGATCGAGCCGGCCCATCCGTGCGACAGCAAAAGCTGCCGCGTGGCTCTACCACTGTTGTATTTGGTAGGCCGCTATCACGTCGTTCCGGACTTAGCAACCAGCGCTGACAATGGTCCTTAATGTCAAGTTCTGTAGGGCCTGCAGCCGCTGCTTCTGCCGATCGCTCAGGAGCGCATACCAGGCCGGAGCAGCGTAGGTAATTACGGGTCGAATGTATAGTTTGTAGATTTTCAGTTTTGTCTTGAGAGGTAGTTTGGATGCCAGTACGGGACGCAGCGCCACCCGCGCACCTCTCGCGTTGCGGACGACGAGATCGACGTGCGCGGTCATGCGCAGCATTCTGTTGATCCGGCATCCAAGACACGTCACGGCCTTCTGGTATGCGATGTCCTGGCCTCTGAGCGTCAGTGGCGGTGGTGGTTTTTTGAGGTGGCGAGTGGGCAGAGCGGTCGTCTTACCAACATTGACGGCCATCCTCCACTCATCCAGCCATGCTGGCAGCAGGTCCAACAGCCTTTGGATTCTGGCAGCAGCGATGTGGGTTCTTCTGGACGAGGTGAAGTAGGCGCTATCGTCCGCGTATAGCGCCAGTTTGACGTCGTCCTCCCACTCGCGCAGATGTCCTTCCAGTGTTGGGATGTCGTTGGTATAAGCCGCGTACAGGACTGGTGAGAGACACCTGCCCTGTGGTACGCCGGCTATGATGGGTTTCGTTGCGGACATGGCGTCCTCTACATAGACTTAGAACTTCCTGTCAGCCAGGAATGATGCTACTAGCCGCAACATAGCAGGAGGGATACTGGTCTGTTCTTCTAGTTTGTAGAGTAATCCAGAGTGCCACACTCTGCCGAATGCCTTCTCTATGTCGAGAAGGCGTTCGACAGAGTGTGGCACTCTGGTCAGCTGTGTCGCTGTTGAGTGATCCCTCCTGAATCCGTGCTGCTCCGCCCGAAGTTGAATGCACGGGCGGAGGCGTCTGAGCAACAATCTTTCTAGCAGTTTAGCTATGTGTGGTAGTAGCGTAATCGGCCTGTAACTGGCAGCTCTACGCCTGTCCTTCCCGGGTTTCGGCAGCACGATCACCTTGCCAATCTTCCAGTCCTCCGGGAAGTGGGATGTCCGCAATATTCCATTGTAGAGCCGTCCTAACTCTACTAATGTCCTATTGGGCAGCTGTCGAAGCGCAGCGTTGGTGATCCCGTCGTGCCCCGGCGCCTTCCTGGGTTGCAGGCGGGTCACTGTCCTCCGCAATTCAGCAGGGGAGGTGTACCACTCTCCTGCAAGCGGTGGCGCGGGCGATGACAGGAACTCCTGTACGCGGCTCTCCTTCCGGGCATGAAGATCCATGAACTCCGCACTTGCTGGTTTCGGCATAAATTGCTCCTCGAATTTCTCTACTAGGATATCCGCTCTACCCTTAGCATCGTAGCGACGTTCGCCCGCGTTGTTGGTCAGTACTGCGGGTCTTGATTTGGTCTGTCGGTTCAATTTGTAGAGCGACGCATCTTGCTCTTCCGCCTCACGATGCGCCGCTCCCTGGCCTCTCCTCTATGGGCCTGGATTGCAACCGACAGTTCATCCGAAATCCGGTTTAATTGGGTCTTCAGTCTCGGGCAGAGAGTGCTCGCCCAGAGCTTCCTCAGCGCCCTCTTGCGCTTAATCTGCGCGCATATGTCGCGCGGCAGTACGTCCCTTCTGGTTGATAGTGGGACGACCGTAGAGGCTGCGTCGAAGGCTTCTTTGATGCATTTGGTTAAATTGGTTGCAGCGGCCTCTACGTCATCCGCTGTACTAATCGGAGTAAAGACCGGAGGTCTCTCCTGCAGGTGTTGATCGTAGAGCCCCCAGTCTATTCTAGTCTTGAAAGCTGTGGGTGGCGTAGTCACTGCCGTGAGGCCAAGGCTAATTAGTATCGGGAGGTGCTGTGTGTCCATATCGTACAGCACCTCTATCACTATCGGGTAGTTGACGTTCCTAGAGAGCACGATGTCCAGTACGTCCGGACTTCTGCGTGTGTCTGTAGGGACGCGAGATGGTTCCTCGGGACCTAAAACGTCATAGTTGTTCTCCTCCGCATCTTCATATAATACACAACCCGGCGGGTTGATCAATCTTGACCCCCACGCCGGGTGTTTGGCGTTTAGGATCCCGTCGATGATGGTGGGCGTTGTGCCTTCCATTACCATCTGGACGTCTGAGGAGTAAAATGGAGTCCCTGGCGGGCGGTATGCTGCGTAGATCCTTAGTTCCCCGCCCGCCACCTCCATTTTTATGCCGATGGAGCGCATCGATCGGTATTCTGGCAGGTCTAGTTCTTGGTGGACAATGTCTCTCCACACTAGAACCGCCGTGCCTCTATAGGTGGTCCCTTGAGGATTGACCTCGTCCTGCCTGTAGATGTGAAAGTTTGGCAGCTTCAGATGCGTTGATGGTCTGAGTTTTGTTTCCCCCAGCAAGATCACTTGAATGTCCTGTTGTTGAGCGACTATACGGAGTTCATGGATCCTGTGCTGTATCCCGTCCGGGTTCCAATAGAGGAGACGCAGGTTACGGTTACTCTCCTCCGTAATGCCGGGCCAGTAGAGTTGCGAGTGCCTTCATCACGGCGGTGATGGGGTCAGTCCCGGCCCTTATGTCGGCCAGGACTTGAGAGCCGACCTCGATAGCTATGCCTACCAATCTTTGGATGGCATTAGCTGTCTCGAAGTCGGCTGATGGTGCTGGAATTATTGATCTTTTTCTTGGTACTTGCCTCGGGACGTTAGATTTCACTTCTTTTTCTTTTGGTTGAGTAGAGCGCGCTCTATGTGTAGAGTGAGTTCTATTTTCCGATAGAGCCCTTTCCGGCGCTCTACCCACGCTGGTTTCATTCTTCGTAACCTACGCCTTTGTGGCTGTATCTACTTGTGGTGTCGGGGTAGAGGTCACAGCCTTAGGAGGAAGAGGCTGCTCCTTATTCTTCCTGCGCCTCACACGCTTCCTCTTCTTGGAGGGCTGACGCCAGAGCGTGTTGCGTCGTTAGCGGGGGGCTGTAGAGTCGCCCCGGTGGTTACCTTTTGTTCTGTGGGTTCCACCGTTTTCATTGGTGTTACGGATGGGGGGGGGGGGGCTGATTGCCTACCCTTACCTCTCACGGTGGCCCAGCTGTCTTCCTGGATAGTCACCGCTCTCGGGCGACTCTGGAGGATCTTCTTCGGGTCCTCCGGGAATAGGCCCGGCAGAGTGATCCCCTGCCTCCTAGCGACCCTTCTAAGGACTGGGCAGCGACGGTCGTTTGCAGTGTGGTTCTGTACGCAATTTGCGCACGTCGGCTCTTCCTTTCTACCCCGAGGGCAAAGAGCGGCGATGTGCTCCCCGGCACAGCGAACACACTTCACTGGCCTAAAGCAGTTGGCAGATGCGTGCCCGAAAGCCTCGCAGCGATGGCATTGTGCCGGTCCTATCCATTTCTGCCAGTCTTCGATGACTACTCCTCTCATATAGAGGAGTTCGTCGATTTGGTACAGACGGTTAAGTTGCTCCAGGCTCAGGTGATCCAGCTGTGCAAAATATAGGCATCCCGTTCTACCTCTTTGGGGAGGGATTGCCTTGACAAACTGTATCGGGAAGCCCTTTGCCTTCCCAGCCTCCTCTAGTGATTTGGTGTCCGTGCCCGCTGGCAGCCCCCGGATGGGGACCTTGGTGGGCTTCTCCTCCTCCGGGGTGAAGCAATACCAGGACAGGTCTGGTGTTTTCTCGAAGAGTTCCTTCATGTATCTCTGTATGATACGGAACTCATCCGGACTCTGAGGCGTAAATTGTACCCCCTTCCCGAATGGGCGGGCATTGGGGGCGTGGCCTCATTTTCCATTTAAGATTTTGAAATGCCCCGTCCAATTCGGGAGGCATTCCACTACTATAGGCGGGTATCTCGCCTTCTCGGCTTCTACAGCCGACTTTGACTCCTCCACCGCCTTCGTCCTGGTTTTGCAGGTGCAGTTGCCAGCTGGGCGTAGCTCGTTGAGGGCCTCTACCCATCGTCCTGCGGCAGTCCCGACGGGTTGGTGTGGAGCACGGGTGATGATCGTCCGGCAGATGCAGCTAGGGTCGCGTATGTGGTGGACCCCCAGCTGAAGGTCTCTTCGCCTCCCTGCTCCTCGTGGGCCGAGTCCATCTGGCTCCGTCGGTCTGGCGATATGTAGGTGGCTGGTTGGGGTGGCGATGGCGATTTCGGAGGGGTACGTTCCCTCTTCTTTCCTTTCGCTTCGTGGTGTTCCGCTTGTTCCTCCTCTGATGACGAGGAGTACGATGATGAGGATGATGATGCTGGTTCTGGAGAGACGACACAGTGTCTCTTTTCACAGAGGGAGCTCTCCGTCTCGGGTGGGGTATGCCTCCTTGCCGACTTCATCGGTTAGGGCGTCGTTTCCAACCCACTCGTATGCTCAGATACGGTGGGTTTGAGCGCGGCGCTCGGTGCGGCCTCCTTACTCGGTGATATGGGCAGGGGCTTCCTTTTTGAGATGTGGCTAAAGGACTCTACTACCCTGGAACGCTCCGGGTTAGATATAGGTCGAATACGCCTGGATGATCCGGTGGTTTTCTTGCGCGAGGGGGTGGGGGGGGGGCTCCCCCGTCCCCGTACCCGACATGTCGGTTGTTACAATAACTGTTTTAGTAAGGTCCTAACTGTCGTGTCCTATCTATAATCCCTACCTAGCAGGCTGACGAGTGAGGACGCGCGCCGCGAGGTACGGAACGGGAGTGAATAATGGGTGGCCGCAACAATTGTAGGGACACTGCCTACCCCTTTCCTTAAGAAAGGGTTTGGGGAAGTGCTAGAGATGACACTTAAAACCGCGACTGGACACTAAAGGAACCGAGAACGTTCTTAAGTGTCAAGAATCTGCCTAAGGGCCGGTGACCTCGACACCTCACGGAGTATGCGGACTCAACAATCGGTGGAGTATGTCGTACCGGCGGCTGCTTGGGACCACTGCTAATCCACAAACAGCGCACACTTAGGAGAACCTTACGAATTGCATGAAAACCAGTCTAATGGGGTATCATCAACGCTTTACTCGAAAGAGTGCCGCGCCCTCTGTGCGATTTCGCAACTCAATTACCTACATCAAATTTGTACTCTACTATCACTCTCCCACGGTTCGCCCAATATCTTTATTTACATAAGACATACATTTATACATTTTATTTATAAAGATAGCACAACAAAATATCTATACTATGATATAGGTACATTACATTTCAATATTACAAAAAACCTTTTATTTATTCAACAAAATTGCCTATTTTACAACATATGTACTTTCTTAAATATCTAACACATAAGGTTGGAACAATGTTCTTTATTTGAAAATACAAATATCTTAAGAATCTTAACTAATACAATAGTTTAATTTATATTTTTTCACACATTTTACTATTTAAAACACTTATAAATTTCTTATACAAAACTATCAATATTTCACTATCTTAGAGGAATTTATAGATGAAAACAACACAGAATTTACCTATTTTGCTCATACAGTCAACCTGAAACATTTTACAAGTCAACTTTACATAAATTGCTGAAATTTACAAGAATTCAAATTTTCATTTATTAGGCCTCCTAAATTGCAAATTAGCACGCGGCTTTTATCTAGTGCTAGCTGAACAACTAATTCTCACACGACCCCCACCAGGTTGTAAGAGGCCAGTGAAATCCTTGGTCAGATAACACCTATCTATGTCTTATAAGACACCAAGGCTCCCAAACAATGTTCTTATCAGTTATCATGTTTCTTATCAGATAGATACAAACAAAATATTTTTATGAATTAAACATTGAAAATAGACATTTTATTTTTCATACAAAATGTACTCAACTTACATAAACAACTATTACGCAATACTACTTTACATTAATTCCAAAATACATAAAGTGATCATTTCGACCGGGGAATGAACCCTGATCCAATTTTATTTTAATATTTCTTTAATTCGATAAGAAAACAATGGAAAGTAATTCAACCGGGGAACTGAACCCGGAATCATGAATTATATCTTAAAGATTCTCTCTATGAATTTATTAAGAAAATATTGCTAAGAAAACGACAAACGCTTTTGCCTACTTTCAAGCATTTTATTTCTGAATGGAAACACTCGTCTTGAACGAACTTAACAATTCAGCTCTTTTTGAGAGCGTTATGTCCAAGGCGCCATCGGGTCCTTTAACCGACTTTGCTAAATTTTCGTTAGTACATATATTTGCTAAATTTTCGTTAGAACACACATAACCGACTTTTCGGCTGTGTCTTTATCGGGTCTTTCAACCGACTTTCTTAAACTCTTGAATTTTTCTACCGCTTGTAAGGTGCGTGTAGTTGCCCTAAGGATTTTTTTAAAGCTGCTAAATCGTCCGTAGTCGGGTAGATTTAACGGCTCTTGCTTTCTTAGCGTATTTACGCTTTTTGGTGATTTTTCTTCACCCGTTTCTAAGCTGTTTATGGTGTCCACTTGTTTGGGCCATAAATTAGGACTTGTCCTGAGTAATTCAGGTCCTTGAAACCAGCGATGACTTTCGCTGGCGAAGTCGAAGCGTGGAAGGGAAACTTCTAGTTGCGTCGTCTGCCACGTTTTGTGACGTCGATACCCATCGCCATTCACATGGCTTACTGTGATCTTCGATCTCAGCTAATCGATGAGCAACGAATGGTTTAAAAGCGCGAGGATCTGACTTAATCCACGCTAACACTGTACGTGAGTCCGTCCAGAATATTCGTTCGGATATCTCATACTTGCTCTCTTCCTTAACTGATGCAGCTAATCGGCTGCCCATAAGAGCTGCTTGCAATTCAAGCCTTGGAATGGAAATCGGTTTCAACGGCGCTACTCTTGCCTTAACGGTGATCAGCGTAATCCGCCTTTCTCCAAGCTCGTCCGTGGTGACGTAATGACCTAATTTCTTCACTTCCGATATCCATGTACACCATAACACGTGTAATTCGTGTGGAACTTGATCATCCCAAGAGATGCCTGTCCTCCATGCTTGCTGGATCAGCGACTTCCCTGAATCGTTATGGGTGATGCGAGTCCTAAAGGATCGAAGACTGACATCACAGCGCTCGTTATCTCCCTCTTCGTAGGCGGTCGTAAACCTTCTATCACCTCTTCCGGTGTGTTACGAAGACTTATGGAGAAACTTATTATATCCCGTCTAATATTCCAAATCAAACCTAAAGTGCGTTCTGTGTGCTCCTTATCTCCCAGTGAAGCACTGTCGCTCTTATATTTTTCATCTTACATAAAACCTCGGGTCGGTTGCTAGCCCACCCTCTCAGTTGGAAAGAAACACGTTTATGTAATTCATACATATCGTTTACTACCTTTTCGGCCGTCGTCACGTCGGGAAATGCCTGTAGATAGTCATCCATATAGAAATTGCTTTCCGTCGCCGAAGCTGCTTCTGGATAGAGATGTGCGTTATCTTGCGCATTTCTATTCTTCACATAATATATGGCGATAAATGGCGATGATGCCGCTCCAAAAATGAGTGACGTCATTCTATACTCTTCCGGTGGCGCGTAACAGACGCGCCACGTAAAAAGGAATCGAAGGCTGTCTCTGTCTTCCTCGCGAATTTTAACTTGCAGGAACATTTCTTTAATGTCTGCCATTACTGCCACGTTTTCTTCTCTGAATTGTAGCAGAACGCCAAATAACAACTTCAATAAGTCCGGTCCGGTTAATAATGCATCATTGAGACAACGCCCGCCCGTCCTTGCGGCGGCATCGAAAACTAGTATTATTTTCTTTTTTTGTAGATGAGTCACCGCGAAGTGAGGAAGATACCACGTGCGTGGAGAAATGGAAATATGGTTCGCTTTCTCTGCATAACCGTTAACGATGACATTTTCAATTTGCTTCTCATATTATTTTTTCAACTTGCTATTTTTATCGAGTTTCTTTTCGATATTAATCAGGCGACTTTCAGCCTGCGCTCTATTCGACGGCATGCACTCATTATCTGTGCGCCATAACAAAGCAGTCTCGTACCTATTATTAGGTATACGCTCGTTCTTCTAGGTCGTTTGCGGGCTTACGCACAGACACCCGCAAAGATTCCAAACTAAAATAATCCTTGATTAACTTCTCCATATCCTCCTCTTTCTTGGTGGAAATGTGGTTAACAATCTTGATTGGTTTAATGCCACCCGATATGTGACCATGTAAAACCCATCCAAGTTTGGTGAGCGATGCTACAGGTAGATTCTTACCTCCTGAAATTAATTGACGAGTAACTATGAGATGCCAATTGTCCTGGCCAATTAATATGGTAGGTCTGGACCTCTCACAAATTAACTCGTCTTTAATCGGTGTCAAATGAGAACACCGTTGCAATAATTCTCGGCTTATCGATTGCGGAGAAAGATTAAGTGACTTAATTGTTTGTACACTTATCTCCTCTAAGTCGCTCGTGAAAATGCCTTTGATTTTAATACTTAAGCGATACGAACTATTGTCGTTAATTCGCTTGCCCCCCACGGCCTCAATACGTAATTCTTCTTTGGGCACGCGAGGCGCTAACTTCTGAGCCATCAATTCCTCTATGAGTGTCATGGTTAATCCTTCATCCAGAAGAGCTGTGGTCTTGACCTTTCCTTTAGGTCCATACAACTCGATCGGTATAATTTTTAAATATGCACATGCCAGTGCATTTACTGTGCTAACGGTTGTAATTTGGGTTTCTTTATCCTCATCCCCTTACGGCGAGGTATTTTTATTGGGGTATCGATGTATCATTTGATGATGTGCCATTCTACATCGCTCTACACTATATTTTTTTGCCCTACACTCTAACCTCCTATGGTTAGGTGACAAACATTGGAAACATATATTCGCCTTTTTACCCGCTTCCCATTTTTCGCGATTATTCATATTCTTAAATTTGTAACAACTCACTATGGAGAGTTCCTTGTTACATATAACACAGTTGCGTGTTATCCGACTTACAGGTTTATCCTGGGTTATCATAACCACTTGTCGGTCGTGCCTCTTATTATTTCGGCGTTCACAACACTTACTCTTGAAACGGTTGCGTACAGATCCCTTTGCAGTGTGTACGGTTTGCTTCCTGATTTCAGGACGTTTCCGTTTTTCAGGCACGTTTTCATTGCTTAATGACGTTCCAAATTGTTCACTCTATGAATTCAAAAATCTGGCCATCTTCTGTAACTCTAGATCCATAGGATGGTGAGCTCGATATTCGAACCATTTAAATTAAATCATAGTTCCAAGTTTCTCCACTATACCGCTATACGGCTTACCAACTCCGGTGAGTACATATACTGTGGTTGGTTCAACCCTTGTATTGCAGCGACCATGTTCGTAATGCGACTTGCAAAAGAACCTATATTTCTGCAATCTTCTGCCAATCTTGACATACGCTTTACATTCTTGATTTCGGCTAGAATGAGCATCTCAACCCTACCGAAGCTTCTTTCGAGAGCGTTCATTATTTTTTCAGCCTTTCATAAGTACACTGCTGAACATAGGCCTCCCCCAAGGAATGCCACAAAACACAGTCCTAAGCCACCTGCATCCATCGACTTCCTGCATGTCTTACCAGGTCGTCACTCCATCCAGTGGGGGGTCACCCTACAGTTCGCCTACCGGTACGAGGCTGCCACTCGGGAACCTTTTTTCCCCATCGGTAGTCGGTTCTTCGAGCTATATGGCCGGCCCACTGCCACTACAGCTTACTAATCCGTTAGACTATGTCGGTTACTCTGGTTCTACTGCGGATATCCTCATTTCTAAGTTTATCACGCAGAGAAACCCCGAGCATAACCCTCTCCATAGATCGCTGAACGACCTTGAGCTTCCTCATACGGCCAGCAGTGAAGGACCACGTCTCAGATCCGTAAGTCATCACTGGCAACACGCACTGGTTGTACAATTTCGTTTTCAGGTTTTGAGGTATGGTACGAGAAGATGTGTCGTAGTTTCCCGAACGCTGCCCAGCCGAGTTGAATCCGTCGATTGACCTCTCGGTCGAAGTTGGGCTTACCTAGTCGGACTATTAGCCCCAGGTAAACATACTCGTCAACAACTTCGAGCTTAGTGCTCCCAAAAACTACCGGTATAGGTGTGACATGGACGTTAAACATGACACCTCTCTGCAGTTGGATAGGTTTCGTACTTTGATTCTGTACTCGAATAGCCATCGCAGCTCTACTATGCAACCACTTCAGCACTTCGATATACCGACAGTCAACTTAGCATCGCTGAAGGGACTGCAGCACCGCCCAAATTTTGACGAAATCAAAGGCTTTCTCATAGTCCACATACGCAAGGTAAAGTGGCAGATTATACTCCTCTGTCTTCTGTACAATTTGCAGAAGGGTATGTATGTGGTCCATGGTACTAAAGCCTTTTCGGAAACCGGCTTGTCTGGAGGCTGGAAGTCTCAAGTCTGCGTGCGAGACGATTCGTAATGACTCTCGAAAACAGCACGTAGACGCGGCTCAGAAGGGAAATCGGTCTGTAGTTCTTCAAGAGAGCGTTGTCGCCTTTCTTGAAGAACAAGACCACCGTACTTCTGCTCCACGTCTCCGGAGTAGTGCCACCATGGAGGACAGAATTAAGGAGCTTCTGAAGGACTTCAAGTATCGATTTTCCACCCGCTTTCAAAAGCTCGGCTGTAATTCCATCCTCACCTGGGGTCCAGCCGTTTTTAAGGTGCTGGAAAGCCATTCTCATCTCGCTCAGACTGACGTCCGGGTTATCATCCGAATAATGTCGGATAAGACTCAATCTTGGATCGTTACTCACACTTGCGTGTGGCTCTAACGATGACGAGTACAGCTGCCCATAGAACCTCTCAATCTCACTCAAAATCTCAGGTGTCCCGGAAACAATACTGCCACACTCTGCCTTCCGCTTGGACAGTTGGCTCTTTCTGGCAGACAGATCTCTGGCAAAGACTTTGCAGTCTTGGTTCCGCTCGATAGCTTCTTCAATACAAACTGTATTGAAGTTGCGTAAGTCCCGCCGCATGCATTTGGAGATCTGTCTGTTCAGTTGCCTGTATGCTGTCAAATCTGTTGAAGAATGTAGCTTCATCTCCCGTCTAATAGCCATGAGATTAAGAGTGTGATCGGAGAGCCTTTGTGTTCTTCTGCGGCTTGTCTTGCAGAACTTAGCTCAAACCGCATGGACAGTTTCCACGAGCTTGTCATTCATATCGTCCACTTCATTGCAGTCTACTAGGCACTGAAAGCGGTTTTGTAACTCGAGCTGAAAGGTTTCGGGACTTTGGAACAGGGCACGAGGGGGACTGAGCGTTGACTTCATTAGACGAGACTTCTCCAACTTAACGTTTAGGTTCAGTGTGCCTCTAACCATTCGGTGATCGCTACCGATTTTCACCGTCACAATCACTGAGACATCACTGAACAGTTGTCGTCTGGTCGTCATAATGAAGTCAATCTCATTTTTTGTTGAACCGTCGGGGCTCGACTAGGTCCACTTCCTGTGGGGCCGCTTCTGCAAGAAAGAGTTCATCATAAAAAGTCCCTCTTTCTCCATGAAGTCGGCCAGCTGATGGCCCCTTGGGTTCCGTTGCCCTATTCCAAATTTCCCTACTTTCAGCTCACCGTTCTCTTTTGTGCCTAGTTTTGCATTGAAGTGGCCCATTAACACCGTATAGTGGGTTTTGAAGGAATGCATGGCTCTAGAGATATCCTCATACATTTCCTCCACCTCCTCATCGGGATGTGCCGAGGTTGGTGCGTAAACCTGTATGACCTTCAGCGAATACCGTCTGGTGATTCTGAGAATTAGGTACGCAACCCTCGTTGACACACTCTCAATCTTTACATCGTTGTTAACGAGAGACTTGTGGACCATAAATCCGACACCTCCTTGGGACAGATGGTCACCCTCCCGTTGATAGAGCAAGTTGCCGGATTCGAGGATTACCGTGTTCTCCCCCTCTCTTCGGACCTTGGATAATCCTATAATATGCCAGCATAACTTGTCTATCTCTTCTTCCAGCTCCACGATCTTCTCGTCAGTCCTCAGGGTGCGTGCGTTGTATGTTGCCAGGTCGAGTCGTCTTAGGTGGCAACCGAACCTCCATCGGAGATTCTTAGCACCTGCCCCGCCGTTACCACGGTCGCCACCGTAGCCAAGAATAGCGGGGCCGCCGGGGACTAGGGGCCGTCTCTTTGTTACTCTCATCATTGGGGGGCATTTGCCATAGTTGCCACGCTTGACAAGCGGGTTGGCGACCGCAGTTTTTTATTGTAATTTTGATATTATCAGGAAGATTCTGCTGCCCATCTCCTACCTGTTTCCCTTTGTCGCCTTTTAGGACACCCACGGGAAGATATGGGGTAGTGGATATTCTTAACCGCCACTACAATCACTAATCATTTATATTGTAAAATTTATTTTTTAAAGAAAGGGCAGAGTTTCCCAGGACAGAGGATTTTTTTTGAACCAGTGGTAAAGTAAAAAATTACTTTCAACTACCTGTTCCCCGCGACTTCGCTGGCGTAGAACTTGGATTCCATGGGTTTTTTTGCGTGGAACCCTAATTCTCTTTCTAAAACAAAAGTATTCTGAGTTTTTCCTTATATTATTAGCTATCTGCCAGTGAAAGTCCCGTCAAAATCGGTCTAGCCGTTTCGGAGATTAGCCAGAACAAACAGACAGACAGACCGACAGACAGACAAAAATTTTAAAAATTGTGTTTTTGTTATTAGTACAGTAGGTATATACTTTCATATGCATTTAGTAAAAAGCTGTTATTTTAACATTACAAACCGACACTTCAATTTTATTTATTTGTATAGATAAGAATTACTTGTAATGAATATTAAGTAAAAAATTATTCTATTCTATTCGATTCTGTTTTTCAAGAATTTTATTACACAACTTTGTAGGCGTGATTAATATCTATAACTTTGCCAAATAACAGCATTATAGTACGGGTTTCTGAGTAAAATTGCGGACAGATGAAAAAATTTGGCACAAATTATACAGCTTTATGTTTTAGTTTTAGTTAGTAGCAATGCACAGTAGCTGTACAAGCATAAAAGAGGCTGTATTACAGCTGTAATTTGTGTCCAAGGAAACTATTACATTACAGATAATATTTTTACAAATAACTTTTAAATATAAGCGTTAAATGTAAATTAAGTTACAAATAAATATAAAACAAAAATAACTAAATTTTCGATTACTAGCTTACATTTATATACTTCCTTGAATGATGACATTTAATGTCGGAGTGAAAAATTATATTTAACGCTAGCTGTGCCCCGCGGTTTCACCCGCGTCATCACTTGTTGGAGGTGTGCGACATGTCCTAGTTCAAGCATTTTATAATTGCAATTAAATATTTTATTTAATAGCAATGGATGGAAAAATTGGCATAATTAATGGAGTACTTTTATCCGTCGGCATATTATGTATGATGTAGAGCGAAGTTAAGTTTTATCCACTTTCCCTCCCCCTCCCGGTTGAGCAGTTCTCACAGTTCTCACCGGGCGGCTAAGGTTTATGTGTCGTTCGCGCGCTCAGCCAAGTATTGAATTATTTTAATTTTACATTATCTCTTAAACTATGCGTCCAAATAACATGGCATAAAGAACAAAGTTTATCTTCATAAAATTGTCTTGATGATGAAGTAACTTTCGTTCGTAAGGATAAATAGGCCATGCCTAATAATAACGCTCATAAATCGCTATTAATTTTCTATATTTTTTTGTCATAAAATACCTAATTATGGCTTATGTATATGAAATAGACATATGGTATCGCGGACTTTTTTTAGACGGAGTAAAGATCTATATTTTTCTAAAACATTGTATTTACGTATCCCTGACGATAACACCAGCGTACGCGGATATATAATTTCGGGAGTGCTTTTTCTTCTGACTTGCTTAACAAATAACCATATTTTAGGCTAGCTGAGTGATATAGCTTAATGCTAGATAGCCTATTTCACATGAATCTGGCTATAATATACAAAAAGAATTTTTCAAATCGGACTGGTAGTTCCAGAGATTAGCGCGTTTAAACAAACAAAAAAACTCTTCCGCTTTATTATATTAGTATAGATTAATATTATACTGGGATTGGAGTTGAGTTTTGCTGGTATAATTGGTGAATTGAAATTGCCAAATTAGATTTACGGTAAACTTGTATATTTTTTTATAGCAAAAAAATTGGCGCGTCAGTAAAATAATCAAAGATAAGAACAAAATATTAAATACGGTAATTAAACCTTTCGTTGTCCTATGAATCATACATTATTTCAATTGTTTAACTATTGTGTCTGTTTCGCAGACAGGGAAACTATTAAATATCGGTAGTATAGGTCAGAATAAAAAAATAAGGTTGAACCTACAGGCCATCTCCCATCTCTGCAACTTCCCGCTAATTTCAAATGCAAAGCGCTCCAAAGTCCACCTATTATGAGCGTCAATGAACCGATTTTGATGCGGTTTGCAGCAATTGATGTTGTTTTTTGAGGTTAAGAGCTGATTAGATTTAAGAATCAATCGATACATTAGTTTAAAAGTTATCTCAAAACAACGTTTTTTCTAAATTTTAATTTTAAGATTTCTCAATATCTACCGACCCATATTATAATTTCATATGAATTTGAAAAGTTTTGCAAGACACGCTGCAGAAGAACACAAAAACTCTCCGATCACACTCTTAATCTCATGGCTGTTAGACGGGAAATGAAGCTGCTGTCTTCAGAAGATTTGAGAGCATACAGGCAACTGAACAGACAGATCTCCAAATGCATGCGGCGAGACATACGCAACTTCAATACAGCTCGTATTATCGAGTGGAACCAGGGCTCCAAAGTCTTTACCAGAGATCTGTCTTCCAGAAAAAGCCAACTGGCGAAACTGAAGACTGAATGTGTGACATCGTTTTGGGATACATGAGATTTTGAGTGAGATTGAGAGGTTCTATGGGCAGCTGTACACGTCATCGTTGGAGCCACACGCAAGAGTGAGTAACGATCCAAGAGATATCCCGGACGTTAGTCTGAGCGAGATTAGAATGGCTCTCCAGCACCTTTAAAGCGGCAAGTCCCCAGACGAGGATGGAATTACAGCGGAGCTTCTAAAAGCGAGTGGAAAACCGGTACTTGAAGTACTTCAGAAACTCTTTAATTCCATCTTCCATGGTGGGACAACTCCGGATACATGGAGCAGAGGAGCGGTAGTCTTATTCTTCAAGAAAGGCAACAACGCTCTCTTGAAGAACTACAGACAAATTTCCCTCCTGAGCCGCGTCTACGTGCTGTTGTTCGACTTTGAGTCGACTTCCAGCCTCCCGAACAAGCCGCTTTCCTAATAGGTTTTAGCACCATAGACCATATACATACCCTACCGACAAATTATACAGAAGTCCAAGGAGTACAATTTGTCACTATGTCTGGCGTTGTGGACTATGGAAAATTTGATTCCGTCGAAATTTGGGCGTTGCTGCAGTCCCTTCAGCGGTGCCAATTGTGACTGTCGGTATATCGAAGTGCTGAAGTGTTTGTACAGTTGGGCTACGATGGCTAACCGAGTACAGAATCAGAGTACGAAATCTATCCAACTGCAGAGAGGTGTAAGACAGGATGAGGTTATTTCCCCGAAACTCTTCAAAAAATGCAGCGGGCATTGGAAGATGTTTTCAATCTACTGGATTGCAAAGGATACGGTATTAACATCAATGGCGAGTACATCATTCACCTTCGAATTGCTGACGATATTATAATCCTTATGGCAGAATTGCTCGGGGACCTAAGCACTATGCTCAATGACCTCAATAGTGTCTCCCAACGGATAGGTCTTAAGATGAACATGGACAAAACAAAGATCATATGCAACGACCATGTCATACCTATGCCGATAGTTGTTGGGAGCACTAAGCTCGAAGTTGTTGACGATACTCGTCAACAACTTCGAGTTTACCTGGGACAACTAGTCCGACTAGGTAAGTCCAATTTCGACCGAGAGGTGAATCGACGGATTCAACTCGACTGGGCAGCGTTCCGGAAATTGCGACACAACTTCTTGTCAGGTATACCTCAAAACTTAAAAACGAGATTGTACAACCAGTGCGTGTTGCAAGTGATGACTTTTGGATCTGAGACGTGGTCTTTCACTGCTGGCCGTACGATGAAGTTCAAGGTTTCTCAGCGAGCTATGGAGAGGGCTATGCTGGGGGTTTCTCTGCGTGATAAACTTAAAAATAAGGATATCCGCAGTAGAACCAGAGTGACCGACATAGTCCAACGGATTAGTAAGCTGAAGTGGCAATGGGCCGGCCGTATAGCTCGAAGAACCGACAACCGATGGGGAAAGAATGTTCTCGAGTGGCAGCCTTGTATCGATATGCGAAGTGTATGACAACCCCCACTAGATGGAATGACGACCTGGTAAGACATGCAGGAAGTCGATTGATGCAGGTGACTTAGGACCGTACTTTGTGGCATTCCTTGGGGGAAGCCTATGTTCAGTGGACTTGTGAAGGGCTGTAATGATGATAATGATGATGATGATAGTATCTATTACTTACGTTATGAATTTACATAGCATGGTGTTGAACGGAGGTTGCACCATTCTATGCTCGTGTGTCATCAAAATATTTTCTCAGCATAAACTCTTTTAATGTAATTTTTAAATCTTCTTTCGAAAAGATTAAATAATCCTAATTTTACGGATTTCATTGCTTAAAGTATAAGTGAAGCACCGATATTCGGAGAAGTCTGCAGTCTGTAAACATGTTCAAGATCTCTCCTGTCACTACATCAGATTTGATAAACAACAATTCCTCGCAAAAGAATACCGATTTTTACCCAATGATTCGTGAAAAAGACAACTAAATTTCAAGACAGAGGATGGCTTGGTGCTACCATATGCTTATTAATAAAATAAAATCGAAACCCAAGCATACTGCTATTGTAAGCTCATTCTGCGTAAATCAGAATAACCCAGAATAACTATGACATCAGGATGATAAAAGAGGGAAATGGGAGTCACTTAAGCGAGAATTCTAATAAAAGCTTATTTCACATTAAAATCTTTATTGAAACTACATAATAACAAAATTTACTTATTTAGCTATCAATTGAGATCAGTTTTAATCAATTTGGCAATCAACTTTGGAAATAAATACGATTCAAAAAAATAACAGATTTGACCCCCATTGCACTGACGTGAGGGCAATGGTAGTCACCCTGTTGGTAATCAGAGTCAAACTAAATTTAACACTTATAGCAGACATAACCTTTGGCTGAGTCCCACCCACTACATCTCATTGTTACTTCCAAATTCGCTGCATACTAGACATCTGTTGTCTGCGTCTTCTGTGTCATCATCCTCATCGTCCTGACTATTACTGTTGATGTATGATACCGAATGATCCTAGAGAACTTGCCTCTTTGCTCTTTCAGAGCCCTCCTTCTGCACCTTAGTATTTTTTCCCTTTAACTTTACCTTTCCATGTCTTTTTTCTTTTCCGATTTTCTTATCTGAATAGCGGTACATTCATACAAATATTGGCCATCTTTTTCACCAGATTTGCTATTTCGTATTTAACTTTGGTACTGAAGATAGTATGTCATCCAAGACTTAGCCTCTAGTTCGATTTTTTTACATCTCTTTTGTAAACTTGTAAATGGTATATCAATAATTAAAGCAACTTATCGTAAGGAATAACCCTATTGATCAATAAGCTGGACAGTTTTTTTCAAACTATCGATAGACCAGGTAGTCTTTTCGGTAATTCTGACCCGTGCATTTGGCATCTACCATAGATATAGTATACATTAGAATTGGCGATGGCGTAATTAGGGTGAGACCAAAAACGAAATGTACCCGTGTGAGTGAAATGTGCATGTGTGCGATAAGATTAGTTTTGTGCCATGTATCAACTTCAATTATCGATACAGAACGCTGTGTCGTGTCATAAAATGTTTGAGGGCATAAAAATAAAACTACAAACAAAAAGTTTGTGATTTTTATTTTCCACTGAAAATAACAAATTTATTATAAAAATGTCATAAGCTCTCGTTAAGAGGTATTTTACAATTTTGCTTCATAGTTCAATCCAATAATCAAATAAGTTTCGATTATTAATTTAATAGTTAATTGTTAATGGTTTGATAGTGCTAGCGAATCGCACATATTATGTATGTCAAGTATGTTAAAAAAAATTGCAGGACACAAGGCATTTGTTTACTAATTTTCAAAACATATTTTCGTTTACAATTTTCTTTTAACATGTTTTCGGAAAACTCGTTCAGAACGAATATCAATCTTATAAACTTTTTCTTAATCACCCTTTCTATGAGATGCTGCAACAAATCGTTTGAACGAGATGTTATTACAGCACTAATGTTATTTTGAAATGAGGGAAGCCTTTCGAGGTTTTTTATCACTTGATACAATTTTTCCACTTTTTTATTACCCCGTTCTTTGTGCTCTTACATTTTCAGTTTTTTTGTTTCATAGCTAATCTTCTCCGAAGAATAGTTTTTGTCATTTTTTTCTTTCTCGGAGAATTGTCTATAACAGAAACGTTTGCAGTTGAGCTACTGGATACTGGCAATATATTTCTGTAGATATATGACGTTGCTTTGCGTACCGGCTTCAATACAATCTACAAACAAATATAATTAGTGTATACATTATGTACTTATCTATGATTAAAATTAATAACAAACCACCCTTTTTATTATTTCTGCCGCTAAACAGCAATGCTTACACTACCAATAAACAGCAGTGTTTACTCTGCCGCGTTCCAGCCATTTGAGTATAGAGAGCCTGTATAATTATAAGTTGTAAGACATTTTATCTTAGTCCTCAGGGGTGAAACCACTTTTTTTATAGAATTAGGGTGACAAACGAGCACATAGTCCACCTGATGGTAAGTGGTTGCTGTGGCCCATAGACATCTGCATCTATCTTCGTTTGCGAATTAAAATGCAGATGCGTTGTCAGCCGTGAGGACTAAGATAGAATGCCTCTTTTCCAGTAAAAAGGGTCTCCGGTTCTCTATACTCGCCACACGAAACACAGCAGTGTCAAGCTGCCATTATACGTTGGTATTCTCTGAGAGCGTGGTCCTTCCCTGGTCGAGCCGACTCATTCGTGCTACAAATATACATAGCTGCAGCATGGCTCTACCACGTAAAAAAATTGTACCTTTCTTTGTTTGAAGATTACTGTAGCTGACCAAGTACTGCAGTAGCCGTTTATTATTAAGTGATACTGTAAGTTCCTTTGTTACTTTAGTTTTATAAAAAAATATACACCACGTGGATGACAACAACAAGATGTACACATTTGAACATGCGCAAACGAAATGAACATTATGTATAACATTATGTGTAACATGTTATGTACAGTAAAATATCTCGTAATTAAGAAAATACGCACGGGCATAAATAATGTGGGTATTGATCCAGAACGCAGCTTTACTATTTGTGCACTTCTATGAGAAAAACATTTTTGTTCAAAGTGCTTGCTACATGTAGTTGAACTTTGTTTTGGAAACGCATCCTTCTCTATTTATCATTTTTAACCATTTTTGTTTAACATGAATATTTTTTGGAAATCTGAAACATTATAAGAGTTTAAATCATCTCATTAAAATATTTACAATAATGCGTAAGTATTTACTATTACGAAACACTAAAATGTAAAAATTGTAAAAATTAAAAAAACTAAGTCACAAGAGGCTGCATCCAAGGATACGTCTTTGCCTGTTATAAACATATTATCGACAAGATGATATTGATAGTGTCAATCCCTACAAAAATTTAATCAGAAATAGCGGGAATTCACGTATTTGTTATTATTTTTAATATAATTCTCACGCATTTGGAGCATTATCGTAATAAAATGCGATATTTTTCCCTATCCATTTGTGTATAAAACATTTGTACTAGTTCTGAAATATTGAATTTAGAGTGCTAAATATTTTAATTGTACTTACGTGTAAAATATGTAATTTTGTAGATATTCTTATCTCAATGGACTGCATTCAGGTACGGCATACGTCACCATATTTAATAACACCTTTTAAATACTTATTAATACTTCAAAATCAAAAATATCGTGAAAATAAGCGAGATTTGTTTCGTTAACCAGTGACGTCAGGCTGATACAGGCTGATAGCGTGTACGTGTATGGTCTAGCCATTCTATCTCGTTCTAACGTAAGCATATGCTATGCTCTTTCTCTTTTACATTGCCAATCTAAGTAGATACTAAATCTATGGCATCTACAAAACAAAAAATCAGGATATACCTCACATGTAGTAAGTTAAGTCTACAGGCATAGTATACTACATTCTTTACTTCTAATAATCAATTGCGGGCAACGGGAGTACTCTGACTCCCATTGCCCACAACTACACTAATGAGAGTAAAGTCATAAATTAAAAAAAATAGAAATTATTATGGTAATCAAATGTGTACATCACTACATCACTATTATGAATGTCAGCAGGCCCAGGACAGATTTAGTTCCATTCCATTTAGTAAGCGCTAGTGTTGCATCTTGAATGTCAATGTCATTCAAATGTCAGTCAAATCTTAATCAATCAGTCCACAGATAACTGTATAATCAGAGAAATCAGTCAGTCTCACAGACTATTATGATGCTTACAGCTTACACATGTCAGTGCATGTCAGTCTTGTATTGTGTGAGTGGAATTCTGTGGGTATATTTTGTTTTCTCCTCGGTTTATACATTGAGTCGAGATCTCAAAGTCCACCTGCATCCTTGCCCAATCAGTGATTGTGAGTGTGTCTAACGTAGAACGATACACGATGTCGAAATTGCGGAAATGTTGGTTGTATTATGTTGCCATGCCAACCACAAAACGCATCACCTTTTTAACTTTCCAAAGGACGATAAATTACGGAATTGTGGTTGTCTTTCTTGGTGCCTGTTAATATTAAGCTCAGCGGTTTGTCTAAGGAACAATTGTTAAACAGATATGTGTGCCAAAAACACTTTGACAGACAGCAGTTTGACGGTATGGGTAAGCGTCTTGCACATGGTTGGTTATCCCTGCTAACTTTACTAACATTACTTAAAACTATCGCTTTCAATGCTTAATAATTAATTTTCCGCTGTTAAAATAAATTCTTAGTTTATTTAATCTTTTTTCAGCACAAGATCACATTAGTGATCATTATGTTTTGAAATGTAATGTTGAAAAGGGGCCGCCAATTGAAGAATCCACAAATTCTAAAACTGATGGTAGGTTACAAGAATTATGTATTCAATTTTATATATACATTAATACTTTTAAATAATAATAAACGTCATGATCAGTAATCCCATTTACAAACACTGAAAATTGAAAAAAACTAGACCATTGATGCAGTCAATGTCCCATAGTACAAAACATATTTCACAACACGTTTTTGAAACCAAGTTGAGTTTGTCTATGTAACACACAAACTTGCAGAAGAAATCTTATGTGATGACTTTTATTTACCAATTTATTTTGTTCTGTTTTTAGGACACACATGTACTACTGAGATGCTACAAATAACAGAACCTGCAGAATTTGTGGCAAACTTCTCTATATCATCATCAAAGGCAGAATCAAGAGGTATTTTTATAGCTTTTATTTCCTTTTTTAAATATATATATTCATAATCTCCTCAAGACCGAATTTCAGTAATTATTGTGGTTAATCTCAGTAGCCATCTGTGCATGGTACAGGATTATAATGTATGAATGTGTGCACAAACACAGATATTATATTCCTTCACTCTCATAGTCCGATCACAATTAGAAAGAGATCAGGCGCAAGACCAATGGCTTTATATTCTTACAGAAGCGGGTCAACGCAGCAACATTCCTGACTCCGAGTTGTTAATAGGAATTTCTTGACAGAAAAACCTATCAATCTAATATAAACAGACACCTTATAATGAACAATTGCAAATAATTTAAAGACATTAGACAAAAAATTGACAATACTTGACATTTATTTTTCTACTAATTTCAGATATGATTCGCAATGTTGAGCAAAATCGAAAAAGAAACGCACCAAAAAGAATTCAGAGTGGAGGTATAGTATTTTATAACACACTAGTGACCCGCCCCGGCATCGTGCGGGTGCAATATAGATACTTATATGGGGCAGTGTGGAGAGATTAATAATATTATGATTAGTCAATACTACAGGATGTTTTGTATACAATATTTACAGCTGATTTTTCATGAGACAGTACGAACGTGTTTTCTTTAGAGATTATTCTCGAAAGCGCGACATATAATTGGCCGTGTGAGAAACACTCAACGCTCATATCTAAACCTGCAACGTTGAATGTTTGACCCTGTGACTTATCATGGTCATTCCAAAAGATAGCTTTACCGGAAATTGCAGGCGCTTATATTGAAACGGTAAATCCGATGATATATGACACGTTTTATTTTTATTTTACTGGCTGGAAAACACCAGTAGACGCGTGCGAACGCTACGAATTATACAGTGCTAAAGGGCGTGCCGCGGCGATCGACACGGCACACCTCGCGTCCTCCAACCGCTGCCAACCGGGACGAAAAGTACGGCATGCCAGCCGCTGTGGCTCCGCTTTTTAAATCTCTGATATCTTTTAGGATGTCCAATTTAATGAAATGTTGTTAAGGGCAGTTTTGATCTACATGAAATATACAACGTATGTAATGTATTTAATTGGATAAGGAATAATACTGTATTGTATAAAATAGCTTGGAATATCACACAATTTTTTTTTGTAATATGTAAAAGATAACAATGGTTACTGTGGGTTATCCTTAAGAGATAAATATATATCATTGCTGACGTTTTATCTATCTTTTTAAGATATATAATTTCGTAGTACATCAATTTGATCTATCTCGTAAGGTGTAGCCAGCGTTTGCGATTTATATTTGTTACGACAACATATTACAAATCTTTATACCTATTTTTTCACTTTTCTGTGCTATAATATGTTTGTATTATACATGTAAACCTTTTCCTTGAATTACTCTATCTAATCCTGAACATATCATTAAATTCCGTTGAGTAGTTTAAAAGATCTAAGCTAACAGACAGTGGAAGCGACTTCATTTTATACTATGTAAAGATACCTCATAAGAGCTAGTTATATAATAATATTAGTGTATATTATTAGTTTTGCCAGTTCGGTCGCATAGAATTTTTGTTAGTAGTTTATTTACAGACATCTTCCTGGCAATTGTGACATCTATGGCATATAACCCTCACATTGGGAGAGGTGCATGTTTTTTAGTAGACTTTTACAGGCTGATCATGATGAAGAAGAATAGTTCTAGTTATTTTTAGACATCTTTTGGTTGTAAAGTAATACAAACTTTAGAATTGCTCCTGCAAGCTACGGACTAAATTGTATAATTTTATATTATCCTTTTACAGCCAATAAACTGACAAGAGACTGTATATGGTTCATAAGAAGAATGAAAAATATTGCTGTCGAAGAAAATAAGCTTGAAAAGCCATTTTCAGAAAGGTTTCATGCTGCTAAAAATCTAAACCATAACCTGTTATTTATTAAAAGTTTTGGCAAAATTACACAACATTCAAATTCAAATTCAATCCAAAGGTTGAAAATAAATAAAAAATATAAAATTTGAAATGTCGTTTTATTCTAATTTAAGACTGAATACATACAACAGATATTTATTCGCTGAACTTTTCAAATAAGTATTTTAAAATAAGAAAATAATCCTTGCATATCGACGTTTTACCTGTGCATCACTAAACTATCGATATCGACACTTGAATTTTAGACCTAGTTTGCGAGTTTGCATCACTATACGACACTAGCGCTTTGCGAATTCATTGGAACTAACCGTCAATTAGAGAACTGTCCCATCTGTCTCTGACTAATATACAGTTATCTGTGAATGTCAGTCTAATTACACACAAAAGTCTCATTTAGATCCATTATGAAATTCGAGACTTACCGTATGTTTTCTTTCGACAAAAATTTACATCGGCAGGGCGCAAAAACAAAAAGCAGCTATCATTTCAAAACGCGCGGCGGTTACTGGTGCGAGTCGTTCGAAAAAGTGGTGATAGGCACACATCGGGGCATAGATGTCATTTACGCCACTCGGGGATATGTAGTTTTGTAGATAAGTAGGTGATCACCATTACCCGCTGACTCCCATTACCCACTCTTCCCCTAAGCCCCGCAGTCTTCCGCGACCATGAAAGCACCCAAAACGTCGAGTATTAAAAATAGGTGAACTTAGTTTTATTCAAGTTTAGTGTTCGTGTAATTATAAGAAATCATTAAGGCTTAATGCTTATATAATGGGGGATTTTAATATACGTAATATAATCGCGTATATTGACCGCTGTCCCATTATTGTGTCATATGTCTTCGCTAATCTAATTTATATTATCCATTTTATTACTAATTCCTAGATACGTTGATGTCAATGAACTCTAAAATACTAGGTTAACGAGGTTAATGTTGGTTCTTAGGCAAAAGATAATCATGTTTACGTACATATCTACGTAAAAGTTAGAATTTTAATTTCTTTGAATAATTCCCCGAATAACGAGGATGCAATATAAATTACAAATTTTGCCCATTTTTCAAAAAAAGTTGTCTTCCCAACAGCTGCATGACCTCACAACAAATTACGATAAGATATTATGCTGCGAAGTAACTAAAGTACAGTAACCTAGAACTGTAGAAACATCCGCCAGTTGACAATCCTCCAATAGCATAATCAGTTCCAACAGCATTTGCAGAAACAGCTAAGCTGTTAACACTGTTTGAAAAACTTGTATTCAGACTTTGTGTAGTTTCCGGTTTTTATTTAAAAAAAAACTCAGTCCTCCTGTATCGTGAAAGAATTTTAAATAAATAAATAATGTAGTGCCAACATCTAGATTCGGAACAATTATTTGTAAGTAGGAGATAGGCAGCAGCATCTTCCTGATAACACCTCAAATAAAAAAAACTGCGATTGCCAACACGCCTGCCAAGCGTGGCAACTATGGCAAAATTCTCCCAAAGAGGCAATCCTTGGGGGAGGTTATAAATGATGAATGAATGAAGTTTTTATTCATCAAATACATACTTAAGTATGCATCTCTGCAGAAATCGAACCCGCGGCCCGCAGTGCCGCAAACAAAGAAAATATAATCACTACGTTTAGTCGCAACCATACACTCAGTCACTTCGCTGTCACTACGTCCTATCATGTACATATAAACATTATTCATTGTAGTAATACAACATTTCCTCATGTCGGGAATTACCGCAAATGTGCGACGAATAAGGGTCATAATGTTATATAATTATGTACGTATAATTTCTCAGACATAACATTATAATAATATTGAACTATTTTCCTTGGGGAAATATATTATCTTTTAGCGATAGCAGTAGGTACTAGTTTTTGCACCTTTGACGTCGTTCCCCGTCGATCGTCTAATTATTTTATCTAGCGTAAAGGAGATGTTTAATACATATAATACATACAATATGATATTTTTTGGGGTTTCCCCTAATCGCTTTTTATGATACCTACGAGGAAAATAGAGCCATTCTTATAGGCCGCCATCACACGGTTATGATTAACTAAACCAAAAAAAAAAGGCATAAGTAATGGGACAAACTGGCAAAGCGGTGATTAAAGGTCACCGCTGGTATTCTATCACAGTCCATTATTTAATTTAAAAAGAACCAGAACACCGTATTTAACCTCATTTTGACAGTGATTCACGTTTATGTACATCATGGAGCGAAATATCTATAAGAAGAAAATTAAAGCGCAGAATAAATGATAAGTTAAAGTAAGGTTAAAATAAAATCTCTGCTTGATTCCTGACTGGTTGACAATGCTTGCAAATGCAAAGTCAATTTTTTGGAACGAAGTTCCTTATCGTGCAGTACCAATTTGACGGATGGGGGCTAGGCGAGAAACAGTGTAAGATTTTTCCGTCACGACCCCCTTTATATAGTGCGAGCTTATCTTGCCATGAAAGAAATATTTTTTTTAATGACGCTTCTTTTTAATAGACGCTAGTACATAATTAATTTATGTGTATTTGTTAATCAATAATGTAATACGTTTATCAATAATAATATACAACGAAAGGAACTTCGTTCCAACCAAATGTTCCACGACACTCACGCGTGTCAGTCAAATAACGGCGACACATCATGGCAGGGAACTTGAACAATATCCGTGGGAACTTAGGATTACATCTACAACTATAACTGACAAATTACATTTACACACCAAGACCAGCTACAGGATCTTAGAGCTAATAAATAATCTCTATAAATAAAAATCAATTGCTGTCCGTAATCTCGCTAAGGAGGTGGTGAATGCTCTAAGCATACCACGACAGACGGTTGTCGTGGTTATGTGGGACTCACTGCGACTAACCTAACCTAACCTAAGTGCCTACCCACTAAACGCCACCTGTGAGACTGGCATTGGCTTACGAGGCCTTTCTGTCGAATTGGAGGCGACCCTCTTTAGGGAAAAGGGGGAGCAGGCGGCGACGAGTCGCTGAGGAGTCGTGGATGGTTTGTGTGAGTTCGTGGATGGTTTCGATTCACAATTGGACCAGGCAAGCGGAGCTGTTGCCGAGATCCAGAAATCACCCGTACAAAGCCGGGGTGGATAGCTAGTAATAATATGTTTATTAATAATGTTCGTAATATCAATTATACGTTGTAAATAACGTTATTTGACGGTTAATTTTTTCACTTCAATCATAATTTATTTCGAGGATTTTTCATTTGTCAGCCGCTTACTCATAGGTAGGTACTGTTACCTAGTATGATAACTTCCAAGAGTCCACTGCTGAACGTAGGCCTCTCCCATAGGTTGTCTCATAGGAACAATTTCGCCATAGTTGCCATTGCCACGCTTGGCAGGCGGATTGCAACCGCAGTTTTTTATTATTTTTAAGTTGGACATAGTTATACAAAAACGTTCCAACCCATAAGCCATTCAAACATTGGATAAATATACAGATCTACTTAATTTAACATCAACATATGACGTAGTTATACAAAAACGAAGATGTCAAAATAACTTGAAGGTGACTTGTGGGTTGGAAGTTGGAACGTTTTTGTGTAACTACGTCCAGTTGTTATCAGGAAGTTGCTGCTGTCCATCTTCCCTTCAGTTTCCCTCAGTCCCCTCTTATGACACTCACGAGATGATATGGGATATGATGATACTTTACAACTAAGTTTTTTGTTTTTATTTTTTATTAGTAAATACCAATACTTAAATTATCTTATAGGTATCTTAGGGGCATGTCTTCCAGACGAAATTTCGATCACGGGATCAACGGAGACTAGCCATCAGGGCAGGAATGCGCAAGCACACGTGTACTCTCTAATTCTTACTTTCTTAGTCCGATGTGACGGCACTACGATGCAACCGTAGAGATACCTATCAGGCGTAGGTCCAACGGCTTTACGTGCTTTCCTATTTCCTAGTCACGAGGGTGAAACACCGCTAACGTCCTGACTCCAGGCTGCTACTGATAATTTCTTGACAGAAAACAGATTTCGACCCAATCCGAGATTCGAACCCTGGGCCTCAGCACACAAACGTGTTTACGATCACTAAACCACGAGGCAGTGAAGTACAACAAATACAAACCCAACGAAATCTTTCTGATACAATGGTATTTTATACAATATTTTTTTACGTGGTAGAGCTAAGCTGCAGCTATATTTATTACAGTTGTAGCACGAATGGGTCGGCTTGACCGGGGCAGGACAACGCTCTCACAAGATACCAGCGTAAAATAGCAGCTTAATGCTGCTGTGTTTCATATTGTGAGTGTAGAGAACCGGGGACCCTTTTTACTGCAAAAGAGGCATTCCATCTTAGTCCTCAAGGCTGACAACGCATCTGCATTTTGATTCGCGAACGAGGATAGATGTAGATGTCTATGGGCCTCAGCAACCACTTACCATCAGGTGGATTGTGTGCTCGTTTGTCACCCTATTTCTATAAAAAAAAAACAATGAAAAATCCTATTGCTTCCTGTACAGGGTATTATATCGCGTGATTATTCGCTAAGATCGTGGACAAATTCATTGTTGAATGAATCCCTAATTTTATGACATGATTAAGCATGGAAAGATGGAATGCATTGCTATAAGCCGAACGTGACTATTGATCCAGTACTAGAACGAATAAATATATTTTATTTATCTGGGCCTATTAAGGTTAATCCGGCTAATAATTAAAATGAACCTAACTGCAGCAAGAAACGCATTCGTATAGATACTATATAATATAATACAAGCAATCCGCCTCGGCTTCAGATGAGTGATTTCTGGATTTTGACATCAGCGCCACCTACCGAGTCTAATTGTGAATCTAAATCACCCAAACACAAAAAAAAATCATTAAAATCGGTCCAGCCATTTAGATGCAGTTCTGTGACAAACACACGTACAGAAGAATTATATATATTAAATATTATGTATGGACGGAATGTAGGAAATACCCGTTGACTGCATAGAGCATATGGTCAGCGGGCATTCCCTTGATTCCGTTATCCATTTTCACAAGTATGGAAAACATTAATTATATATAGATAACAAAATTCATTAATAAGTTTACGTGGTAGAGCCATGCTGCAGCTATAATGTTGTTGTAGCACGAATGGGTCACGACCGGGGAAGAACCACGCTCACACAGAATACCAGCGTAAAATAGCACTTTAATGTTGCATGTTTCGTATCTAACAAGTTAATGTTTACTTACATTTCTTTTATTTATTTTTTTATTCCTTGTGTGCTTCTAAGTTTCCGATTACAAAACAATAACAATTTATAAGATTTGTTTTACTAATGGTTACTTTTTATCCAGACGTCTCATAAACCGATTTATATATTTAAAAAATTTAATTACGTAGTAACAAAACCCAAAAACTAGAGGAGTTTTGAACAGATATTTAAAGTTTTTACCATACCACTTTTCTATGGCATTGAAATTTCAATCCGCTTAAGTACAGATATTACTAATGCGGAATGATTATTATGTTTATAATTATTATTTGGCATTAACTACTAGGTAATAAGTTTTTTAATAATTGTTACAAATAATACACTTTAAACAGATTTTCACTTTTATGCTAAAATTAAATCCGCCATAATAACTAATAATAAGTAATTTTAAATTGTTAAATAAAATTAAATGTTCATATACGAAATTGAAATAATAAAATCAGGTAATTTATTTATACGGCATCAAAAAGGAGGTTCGTCTGTTTAAAAGTAAATTTTCTTTCGAATCGAAACTGTTTAATTTTTTTTTGTTGTTTTCAACTTCTTTGTTTATGAACCGATTTTGATGATTATTATTTTTTATTGAATAAGTTTTACTTAAGGCCCACCATATAAATTTAATGAAAAACTCCATCCCTAAGAGTGAAAAAACAGGGAATGAAGATTTTATACCTCTAACTATTTAGTCGACATTCTTGCTGTTAGTTATCTTGTACTTGTGTTAATCCTTAGACCACTGAAAAGGGTAAAAAAGAACTTTAAAAAACAGTAAAAACCGACATAAAAAATTAAAAAGAATAAAATATTTTTTTATCATAACACAAGCTAAAATGCTTGTGGGATAGGGAATGGAAAATTGTTTTATTCTATGTTTTCTGTTTTGGTTTTAAGTCGGTTTTTGTTTGTTTACTTGTTAGTAATTTATTTCATTAATTTAGAAAAATATTACCTTTTACTTATATTTATCTAAAAGCATTTGCATTCTCTGCATTTTTTTTAAATTAACAAAATGATAATGCCAAAATTGAATACGAATGTCATGTCATGTTTATGGTTCATTTTAATTAGAACCATGTTAGCATAATGACTAAGCATTTCCTGTAAATTCCACAGTATGCAACGCAAGTAAGCAACTTGGTTCGATCCCGGCCGACACCAAAGAAATTGCTAATTGCAATCTTCAGCTGATTTACCACGAGCTCGGCGATGAAGGAAGACATCGTGAGGCAACGTGCATGTCCAAAAAATTAAAAAAATATTTTGAATGCATCTAAAGTGTGAAGAGAAAATTAGAGGTGGCTTGAGCACTGCTGTGGGAGTTACAGCTTTTACACGTCTCACAGCGTGCATATTTATATATATATACTGACCAGGCAGACATTGTTCTGCCCTTTCCGACGACCATGTGTCCTAAAAAATCCTTAAATTCACAATAAAAAAAATTGAGGGTCACTTCACTTATCGGGATAAAAACTATCCTATCTCTCAAGTTGGACCAAACCGTACACATTGTGAAACATTTCATTGAAATCAGTTCTGTAGTTTAGGAGTTCATTGCGGACAAACAATGTAACACGTAATTTTTATATATAAATATGTATATTAAACCGTAACTTCATTCTTAAAATATATGTTTAACTATACGTTAAAACAGGGTTCACATTCAACAATTACAGTTTGTAGTAAAAATGCACGATCGTCAAGAATCTGGCAAAGACCATTAATCGTAGAAACTTTGTCTATTTGTATTAGGTTTAGTCAAAATCTATTGACTTATTATACATTCAAAATCCAGAGTTAATCACAAAAGTTATCACGGAGGGGGTATAATATGACTATTATTTAATACCAAGAGTTCTTTTGTCTGGCGTGTCACTCTTTAGATGTTTACGTTTTATGTTTTTTTTTGTATCGCCAAGACCAATCGTCTCGAACATTTGTTTTTAGATTGTTATGGAATGTGGTCGGGAAATATTTTATGGAATAATTTATGTCGCCAGAGGATTTAACGTATAATATATGGCAGACATTTATAGACGAAGACCTGCAGATTTTATTTTAAGTTTTTGATATCTTCCAAAACATATAATTGACACATGTTTAATTAATTTATTTGAAATAATTAACAAATTTTATTTTAAATTAAGGCTCCCCGAGTGGTGGATCCATTATACCTTAGTGTACTTGGTGGCGTAAGAGGTGACAGTAGAAATTGCAAGACAAATGTAATGGTCACCGATATTATATCAAAAAAGTTAAAGTGAAAATATTTTTTTCAAAATTGACCGTTACAAAGCACTATTAGAAAGTGAAGAAAACTACGCCTTCTCTTCAACAAGTCCCAACTGCGAGAGACTTTGTGAGAAGAAGCGATAAGAAACTCACAAGTAGTAGGTACAATTTAACCTTATAAAAGGACTTTTTAATTTTTTTAAAAACAATAATTTTTACTAAGAACTTTGAAACAAAAATTATCGCTGTGTTGAAGCAACATATACACACACACGCACACACGTATGTAATTACGTACGCACGCATGCATGTTTGTAAATGTACGCATAAAATTATAAACCGATTACAAAAACAATCTCATAAATATTTTAAGACTTTTTATCTCTACGTCAAATAATCTTTGATTTTTCGCCCTTCCATGTCGAGAAATAATGCAATATATAGCTTGAAAGTTGCGAGGTCGCTATGTTAGTTGACATACAGTACGGAGGAGTTAAGTCGCACCGACGCTCAATTAAACTAATTCTAAAGGTAAATTAAATATACATATAAGCAAGTGTCCAATAACTTAAATTAAATATTACAACCTTTTCTTAATTTAATTAAATAGTTGTAAAAAAATTTTTTTTGTAAGTTTTTTTTAGTATTTATGTACTATATGAAAAAGTTAAGTATTAATATTGAACTTTTATACACTTGTTGTCAATAATCATATCAAAATTTGAGTTGTTATATCATTAGTTGATTGTGGTTCAAATTAAAATACAATAGACAAAGTGCAAGATTTGTCCCTTTCCTATTTTTCAATGCTACTAAGCTACAACGACAAATGTCAATTATGCACTTCCTCTACAAGTTGTTCCTATGTCTTAAAATTATACAATATACATTTTTCAAATTATATTGTAGTATTCAAACAACCAACAAATAAATGCATCTCATTATGCAACATTCCTTTTTTTTGGTTTATATGTTGTACATATTTCTACAATCACTCGCCAAATATTTGCCGGTCTTTATTTCGATTGCATAATTTTGCGTTTGAGAACCAGTCTTACACTTACAGCGTACAGCTTTAAGTAAAAGTAACAATACGACACCAACTTCTTTTTAGATTAAATAACAGCAACGATGTTCATCTACACTATGGTGGCTGTGGCTGTAATAGCCTATGCTGAAGGCTACTCTATTGGTGCTCCAGAAAGCGCTTGCCAAGATATGATTCCAAGGCATCCTGTACCGCCACAAAAATCGGCGGCACCCTACGTTATCACCACAAGTTCCACAGTAAGAAAGCAATGTTTTCACTTGGTTTAATGTAGTTATTATTGAAAAATTATTTGTAGTTATTATTGTGAAAATGTTTAATGAAACAAAATATGTTAGTATTTCATTTAATCTGTTTTTCTTTCTTACGTTTTTAGTAGTTTATTTTAAGATACATATGTATAGCAAGTACTCGTCATTATTAGGTGGTGAGAGCCGGCACCCCATTGGAGGTCACAATTTCTGGTGCGAAGCCGTCGGATAAAATGCGGGGTGTGCTTCTGCAAGCACGTAAAGGAGAGGAAATTGTGGGAACCTTCACCATCGATCCCAATGATAACTTCGCTCAACTGCTCAACTGTGGATCACCAGGCGTAAGTAAAATCTTAAACAAGTTTAATAATCCCATTATTTATCCTTATACTTATATAATATATACCTATTATGTGTAGTACGATTTAGAAATTTATGTGCGTTAGGTGCAGATACATATGTATACATTAATAGATAATATTACCAAAGCAGAAGTAGCAAAGGTTCAATTGTTACTAACATATGACTATTATGAACTATATAAAAAGTTAAATTTATAAAATAAAAATTTACATAAAAGTTTAAGTAACGTACGATGAGCAACGTTGTTCACCTTGTGATTTAGTTAATACGCAAGATATCTTAAATTTGTTATAAGTTTTTGACCCTGACATTATTTTAAAGTAACTTCAAACGGAGGTTGTCAATAAACTCTATTAAAATTTTTAATTTATGTTAACAAAGTTAACTTATCTTTGCTCTAACTGATTTCTTTAAATGCTGACCATGGATATTATTTTACTACACCAGTTATTAAAAAAATCTTAACTTTAATATACATTTTCCTAAATAATTTTGAATCTTCATATTAGCTTAATTAATTGCGTTGCATAATTGCGTTTCCAAGTTAAATTTCAAATACAATGCATAGGTACAATTGCACTTGCTATACCCCCTGTTTCGTACAAGTTTCAATTACCGATATTGGTTTACGTGAAACGAGGACATTCTAAAGTTTTATAAACTCTTTCGTATCGGAGCTTACTATTATCATTATTTGGACACAATGCCTTCCTATAATTAAATCAAGAGACAATAAAAAATACTAAGAAATCTATTGTCGTAAAAGACCTTCACGTTCTGTTGGTTTTTGGATTTGGTTTTTAGAATCTGTTGAAGATCGCATTTTTTATATTTGCCGAACGTGAAGCTGCTTTATGTAAAACTGGAATTGTAAATTTACCAATTAATACTATTTATTCTCTTTGTTATTTATTCACGTACTTAAAATAATAGTAAAAGTATTTTTCACATATTCACGTAATTAACTTCAACGCTACGGGAGCTAAAAAAAGACATTTTATCAACCACTAGTCGTAGAAATCTATAATTACGACAGTAACTGCTTTATTATGACGAAACCATCCAAAAAATTTTTTTTTGAAAATTGTTACCCTAAGGGGATGAAATAAGGTGTTACAGTTTGTATAAAACTTTTTATTTTACTAGAAATTTACTGAAATAAAGTAAAAGAATACGTAGGAGTTGGCGATTTTTCACAACCCCTTACGGGAATGCCAGTGTGTGTCCAAATTTGGTGGTGCAAATACTGTTAAATTAAAATAATAAAATTATTATTTTTTATTTTTTCAATTATTATCTTCGTGAGATTTTAAAAGAGGATGTAAAGTTTGCATCAAAAACATATATTGTAATAAGGTTCATAGCCCAAATCGCTGGAAGTAGAAGCATAGAAATTGGGACAATAGGTTCCTATAATTACGTAGACATCCGTTAAGAAAGGATTTTGGAATATTCAACCCCTAAGAGAGTGAAATAGGGTGTAAAAATATTGTTATCTTACGTTTTGAATGGAACCTTCGGAAGAATTTTGTTTTAATTATTTCTAAGGTAGTAAAGGGACATCGTAAAACTAGCCAGTCTTGTGTAAACACTGGAATTTCAAATTATCAAAAAATATTTGCCAAGCAAGAAAATTATTTGATTTCTTCTATATCAGTCTATCATATTAATTTTTTTAGCTTATCCATGGATACCTTTTATGGCATGGCACTCACGGCTCACGGGTCGAACCAGGTAATAGATTATCTTACGTCGCCACCACAGGGAATTTATTTACAATTAGAATATACTGTGAATAGAGTCCATTAGTAATTGTAAATATTACTAATGACAACAAATAATATCAAACAAACACATTTTGTTATAATGCCGCAAGCATGCAACATACAGGGACTGTGCGATATAATCAAATGATGTTTGTAATATTTATATTAAGAATAAAAAGAAAAACATTCAAATATTAATAATCGTATATGTCCAAAAATTAATTATTGTAACATGTGTTTTTTTTATTTTACTGGATTGGAAGATTGTAGTTCATTTGTGTGCTAACTACTGAAATGTGTTGATTTAAACTTTTATCTTTTTAGTTCTTTCAAGTCGGCTTGCACTCTTTTTTAAATTTTGATTTCTGTTCAAAAAACAGAAAAGAAAAAAAGACAATCGAAACGAGATCCCTTGAGATATTTTGAAGACTGCATTTTTACAACATAAATTACAAAATATCTATTGTAACAAGTGGTAAAATTCAAAAAATTGTGCAACCGACTTCAATATAAATTATTAAGGATAACTCAAAAACTACTGGTCAGACCTTGATCAAATTTATATGGAACCACATGTGAAGCACCAGCTTTCAAATAAAAAAAGAATCCTCGAAATCGGTTCACCGAGAAAGAAATATGAGGTAACACGCATTAAAAAAAAACTAACTGTCGAATTGAGTACCTTTTTGAAGTCGCTTGAAAAATACGACGTGTCGATGTCACGGTCAACTGTGATTTTTAATGCTATTAAAACTCAATATAAATAAAACCAATGGAACTTTTGAAGCTTGTGCAAGGCCTAGGTTACGTAAAAGGCAAAGGACATAATAAAAAGATTTTTAAGACAAATTAGAAAGAAACAATTTGTGGCAACAAAGATGCATTGAACTTCGTCTAAATTGTTTTGCAATATTTTGTAGTAGGCAGCACCCACTAAATACTATCATTAATCATTCAAGTAGAGGCATATTATTTAATGTAACCTCTTGTACCGAACTATAAAATAGACGAACAGCCTTGAGTGTTGTAATTGGCAACAAGAAGGAATGCAATGCAAATCTAACACATACCTATCACGCATACTAAATAAGTTATTTTATTATTATAAATATTTAACATAATTTACAATCCGCAATTAAAAAAGTTTATACTATATTTAAACGAACAATTCTTGTACCTATATTACATGTATGTATTGGTTTACACGATTTTTTTCACGACGACGCATAATAAAGTTTTACGCCCCAATTTATCTAAATAAGTGTTACGTTCTGTGAAAGTTGTATTTTTTTTCTAAAGACCCAGAAGAATCTAAGAATATCAATCTAAAAATTTATGGTAATTCAATTTTCTTGTGTTTTAAAACACAAAAAGTAATGATAAATACCCAGAACTAAAAAAAGCTTTGAAACTTAGTACAATGTTTGGATTAACATACCATATTTGTGAAGAAGCGTTTTCCAAGGTGAACTTTAATAAAAATAAATTTCGATCTCGTCTTACCGATGACCATCTCCAGGATTTAATGGCTATAGCTTACACCAACATAATTCCAGACTTCACACAGATTATTCAGATAAAAAAATGCTATTTTTAGCTTTAATATTGGGTATATACTTTGTTAAATTTTAATTAGATGTATCCTTAATAAAAATATTCTGATTTCTTTTCCTTATATTTGTTAATTGACATTTTAAACTCGATTGCTAGTCATTATCTAGATTTATATTTTTTTATACGGATCCACAGTTAAATTAGTTGATGATGCCTGATCTAGGGTGCATAACAAGCGTAGCATTATAAGACTATTAAACCAGTTCATATCTCATTAGCGAAATGATTAAAGGTTTATTATACGAAGGTGTTAGGAAACTATATAAGAATTAAAAATTATGATTAACTTTTGATTTATTCTTATTTTAGAATGCTATTACTCACAAGAAGCATGATCCCAAGTTCGATAAGCAATCTGCCACATTCATCTGGACTCCATCTGAAAACTTAAGTGGAGAAGTTAAATTTAGGTAAAGTATAACTTGAATTAATATATTATAACCTTAGAGCCATGGTAGCTCAGATGGTTAGCGCTCGCTGTAAGCTTCACAGTACTCGAGCAACCCGAGTTCGATTCCCGCCGGCACCAATGAAATTGTTAGTTGCAATTTTAAGTGCTGATTTACCACGTGCTCGGCGGTGAAGGAAAACATCGTGAGGAAACCTGCATGTCTGAGAAATAAGTAAAAAAATATTTCGAAGACGTGAAGTTCGCCAACACGCATTGGGGCACCGCGGCGAACATTTCCTTGCCCTAAAACCCTCTCAGAAATGAGAGGAGGCCTGTACCCAGCAGTGGGACGTCAATAGGCTGCAACTTTACTTTACTTTACTTTAACCTTATTAATCCTATATAACCACGAACGTTAAAAAATAACGAAAGTTTTTAGAGTAAGAATCCATTAGGTAAGTACACTAGGGTATCGTATGATTCGATAATGGGATAATACGCCAAGATCTCATGGCTTCTGAAAATCCGAAATATGGCAGTACCACAGAGTAAAGGAGTACTCATATGATCATATGGCAGTACTATTTGGATAAAATACCTAATTTTAATAGTATAGACTATAGACCGGAAGTGTTTATAAAATTTCCGTGCTCTCAAAGTTTCTACATACTTAAATGAACCGTTTTTTTTTTGTGATAGGATTGTCAGCGTATTTTAATGTAGTCTCTTGTCAGAATCAGAATATCTAACAATAATAAAATAGATACTACTGAGTTCTATTTACATGAATATACTTACCATATGTTGAAACACAATAAATTTCCTAAAATTAATTTTATTCAATATCAAAATACATTAAGCAAAATTCATGTCATTGTAAATGATTTACTGAGATTCTTTTCCAAAGTAGATACCGACCTTGATATCATCTTAATTGTAACATAATATAAACTATTTTTTTTGTCTCCCAATTATTTTGGTATTACCTTCATGGCGGGTAGCGTACCCATATTTTGGAGGTTATTTCAAGTAGTTTTATCATTTAAAAGATCAAGATTTTTATCATTAATTTATGCCATGTAGATAGTAGCAACAGCGCATTAGTTTTAATTGTAGCGCACTTGTATATTATCTTGAATAAAATAATTTAGGTAGATACTTCATTGTTCTATGAAATAAATTATTTGTTCATTTGCAATATGTACCTATCTAAAAATTTTGTTAAATAGGTATCCAAGAAAACAAATACCTAGTAGGTAGGTACACTCGGCAAAACTATTAAGAATTTACAAAACTATTTTGTATGTCGATTTTGTTGCGTTGTGATAGATTCTGATCAAATCATGCAGAAAGAAATAGAAGAATTAGACAGATAGTGAATGACAACATAAATATATATTCTATAATAACAAACCAAGCATGTGATCAAATACTAAAGTATTATGAGATGCGTGCGCACAGAATACAAAAATGTATTATTATATGATATGTGCGTGCATACATTGTTTTACTTTTTGAAAATAATGTGTGATATTTAACAATTTCAGAGCAACCATCGCACTCAACGGAGCTACTTTCTGGGTGGGAGTTGAGTCTGCTCCTGTCACAATCACTCATTAACTTGCCTATATGTAAATTTAATTACTAAATTAATTTAAAGGTTTTACCATAAGTAAAAATTATATATATTTTTTTATATGATAGTATTCTTTTTTTACATACCATGTTTTCTTAGTAAACTTTATCTTTACCACATAATAAATCTTTACATATGAACATGAAAAAAAATATTTATCCTAAACACCTTCAATGGTAATTATTTTACCGTGTAGTGGCAGCGTAATGAAATCCGTCACCATTTTTGTCCCGTACTTATCGTATGAAGCAACTGTGTGAAAAAAAAATCATCCCGTTTACGTCATACAGATTCAAATCGACAAAGAAACGCAGCTTCAAATGTACGAAATGTTTTCAACGTATATTTGTACTGTGATCGCAAATCCGGCCTGTAAAGCAAATATCACTCCGTCCACACGGGCGTCCAGCAGTGAATTTTGTGCAGTGAACATGTTATTCGTTGCAAATGATTTAATACGCATATGTGTACGTGAGTGCGTGTTCTTACATACATACACATACATAACATAAGTTAGCATGGTCTTGGTTTGATTTTTGCGGCACTTGAACTGTATGGAGCGCTCTGTCTTTCTTTCTTTATTGGTGTGAGATTATAAAAGCATTATCTGAGAATGGAATCGCCGAAACTTTTCAAACAAAATCCGATGCATGTAAAATAAAAATAATTGACGGCTCTGTCGCGCAGTAGCTTAGCAAGGAGTTCCATCGCCGAGAGCCGCGAGTTTGAATCCCGCACGGAACAAGTATTTATAGCCTACAAATAATTGCTCCGAGTCCGGATGTTTGTCCTTGTGCAATTTATGTGTGTAAACTACAACTACTAAATACGATACAGGAGAAAATCCTAGTTTGGAGGTAATATTTATAAAAAAAGAAAGAAAAAAAGCATGCATTTTTATAATAGGTAGTCACGCTGTAGTATATTATCGGTGCATCACAAATGGGTCGGCTCGACCGCGGTAGGACCACGCAACCACGGAAAACCAGCGTGAATTAGAAGCATAATGGTGATTGGCGAAAACCGGATACCCTCTTTATTGGTCACAAGGCATTCACTCCGATTTTAGTCCTCAGAGGTTAACCGATTCGTTGCGGCACCAATTTTCGACAACTTTTAGCTGTGGCAGCGAACAAATATTGCATGACACGCCTGGCGTGTCATGTAATATTAGTATGATGTTGGTTGCAGATGTCCAAGGGAATATTACTTCTCCAAAAATGTTTGTCCGTCCATAGGTAAATTTATAGTCAACCACCACCAAACCAACCATCCTTTCCCATGGATGGTAAATAGTGATGTAACCGAATAGGGTAAAACACCCAGTAGTCAGCTCCGCACCAGTACTCAGCCTTTACAGACATTATTTCCATATAAATAGTGTTGAAATTTGTTTACACCGTTAAAATAACGTTTAATTGAATATGTGTCTCCTTATTGACTAATACGCACACTTACGAACCAATAGCATGTCAGGTTCACGAGCTACACTCGTTAATTTGCACTGCTGCCAAAGACATGACTAGATGCGTCGCGGTTGCAATTTTTTTCTTATGGAAACCTGCTCAAGTTTTTGGTAAGTTTTTGAGTGTTGTACACGCACGTAGTTGCCCAGACAAAGGTCGACCATACAGGGGCCCATACAGCTGTAGATTCAACGATAAACTAAGGGGGGGGGGGGGCTCAAAATGCCTATGGATAACCAATATATAAGGACTAGGTAATTAATGCGACTTACCTGGTTTAGAAGCGAAGACTGGCCACAAGGCTCGTTCAGGCGGTAGGTGTGGTGTATGTAAGTAGTGTGCGAGAAGGTGTGTATGTGTAACCTGACTTAGCCCTTTTAATCGGCAGCAACCCTGTTCGGCACCAACCCGGCACCGCCCCACGAGGTGGTATCACTCCAGCGGCGTCACTCGAGGTCACTCAAAGTTTAGCGTCCCTTATCACAATCTATAATCTAATACGGACGCTGTTTCTCGCGGGTCACAAAGTTTAGCGGTTTTAACCGACAAAGGAAAATATCTCCGAGTTACATCAAATACCACAAAGCAACTCGTCGACGCAAATTAATATTGTCAGAATGCACACATACATGCAACCACTGTACATCTTGACGCTAATTAATTGTAACGACGTTAGTTAATCGCTCAAAACTCAAAATTCAGCCTCGTTGACACGTAAAACAAACGAAAAAGACAACGCAAATGAGAGGCACTTAAATCGACGTTATAATTCTTCGTAGGTACTCCAGAGACCATCGGTGCCAAAAACTCTGAGTCATCTGTTGCAGCGGGTCAAATCTGCTCAACCGCGAAGAGTTCATTTCCCTGAAGGGGTACTCGGGCAGGGCGTTAAGCGGCTGGCCAATCAGGAAGTGTCCAGGGGTTAAAACCTCCAAATCATTCGGATCGGACGAGAGGGGACAGAGGGGCCGAGAGTTGAGTACCGCCTCAATTTTACAGAATAGAGTGGCAAGCTCCTCAAATGTCAAAATAGTTTCGCCAATAACGCGACGGAGATGCGTTTTTGCAACTTTAACCAGCGCCTCAAAAATACCGCCCCAGTGTGGGCAAGCCGGAGGATCGAATTTCCACTGGATGTCCTTCTTGGACATCGCAGTACCTAAATACATCCTGTTGTTGGACAGAAATTCGACGACCTCTTTCAAATATCTATCCGTGCCCTTATAATTCGTTCCGCAATCAGACCGGATCGGGTCCGGCAAACCGCGACGCGATACGAAGCGGCCCAGCGTGGCCACAAAGGCTTCAGTGCTGAGGGCACTTACCAGTTCTAAGTGAACGGCCTTAGTGGAGAGGCACACGAAAACGCACAGATAGGCCTTATGTGAACTCGCGTTACGAAGGTTGGAGGACTTGACGAGGAAGGGGCCAGCAAAGTCTGTTCCGACTCCAGCGAATGGTCGGATGGCCCTGACGCGATCGGGTGGTAAGTCACCCATCATAGGCTGCGATATGGTAGCCTTCAGTTTATAACATGGTATGCACTTAAAGATGACGCTCCGAATGGTGCGTCAGCCAGCCAAAATCCAAAACTCCCGCTGCAAAATAGCCGAAAGAGTGTTACACCCAGCTTGGGCATTCTTAACATGATGGTGGGTTACCAGCAACCGGACAAAGGCGCCCTCCTTAGGGAGCAGTAACGGGTGTCGAGCCCCGTACGGCAGTTGAAAATTTTTCAAACGTCCGCCAACGCGCAGCATCCCAGCGTCGTCCAGGAAGAGGTTCAGACGGGCCAGAGCACCCTTGATCACGGAGCCCTGCTTCAAGGTTTCAATCACGGGCTCAAAATGCTCCGCTTGGACCATACGGGTCCAATGCATCAAAGCTTCGCGACGCTCGCTAGGGGACAAAACGGAATCAGAGATTCGGTTGGACGGTTCTCTCGAATTGCGGACAAATCGACGCAACCAAGCAGTCTCTCCTAAGAGCTTATCGAGACAGCTGTACCGTTCTAGAAGGGAGAGATCCCGAGTGGGTTTATCCTTGCCCACTCTTACTCGGGCTCGTGGGCCAGGCAATTCAACCGGTTCGGAGTAATTACCCTGGGACCAGAATGACTGAGACTCAGTCGACCAATTGGGACCCCACCACAGCGGGTGGTCAACCAACGAGGGGGCTTCACAGCCGTGAGAAGCGCAGTCTGCGGGATTCAACCCCCCTGGGACATGTCTCCAGTTTAGAGACGTCCCGGAATCCTGGATTTGAGACACGCGGTTCACCACAAAGACCTCAAGATTGTGAGGTGCAGCTCTGAGCCAACAAAGTACTATCTCACTGTCCGACCAAGCGTAGACGTCCGTATGTCGATTACAGACGTCAAAGCCGAGTGAACGTGGTTGAGGAGTCGCGTGAGAAGAGCCGCTCCGGACAGTTCCAATTTAGGGATAGTTAAGCGGGACCTAATGGGAGCAACCTTGCTTTTAGCAAGTACGAGATGGACGGCAGTATGACCAGAAGAGCTCACAGTCCGCAAATATACGACAGCAGCATAGCCTATCTCAGAGACGTCGCAAAACCCATGTAGGGTAGCCCTGCATTTCCCTGGAGGGAGGAAGCACCTTGGCATGGAGACCCGGTTGATGTCCGGAAGGGAGGAGACAATGGAGAGCCACTCTCGCAAGAGTTCCGCTAATAGGCTCGTCCCAACCCAACCCGAATATCCAGAGCTTTTGAAGAAAGCACTTAGCCAAAAAGATGACCGGGGTGATCCATTCATTAGGGTCGAAGGTGCGGGCTACTGTATACAGCACGGAGCGCTTGGTCCATGATTTAGGAGGGGGATCGAGTTTTACTCGATACGTGAAGGTATCCTGAACAGGCTGATATTGAATGCCCAGCACAGTCAACAAATTAGGATTTTCAGGGTGCTTGAATAGATGAGGGTCTTGTTGATCCTCTCCTGGCAGGTCCTTCAAAATATGAGGGGAGTTCGACAACCATTTCCGCAACTCATAACCTCCGGACTTCAGGATGGCAATAGAATAGAATAGAATAGAATAATTTTTATTCAATATACATTACATGTGTAATTCTTATTGAAAGTCATTTTTTACTTTACCACTGGTTCGAAAAAAAAACCCTCTGTCCTGGGAAGCACCAGCAAGAAACCCAGCGGGACTTTTTTTTAAAATAAATTTTACAATATAAATTATTACGAACTATTTACAAAATTTATTTTAGAAACTGCTTGGAAGCGACCACCTCATTCCCAGGGGTTATTATCAACCATGTATTCATTTATACTATAATAACCCTTTTTATACAGTTTCAGCTTAATAAAACATTTAAACTTGGTAATAGAGAGAACCTGTACACTTTCCGGGACCTTGTTGTAATAGCGTATACATTGCCCCAAGAATGAATTACTGACTGTGTGGAGTCGAGAAACTGGCATCACTAGCTTGTGTTTGTTCCTAGTGTTTACAGAATGTATATCACTTTTTTTACTCAAACTATCTTTGTTTTTGTGAACATACATTAAATTTTCGTAAATATACTGAGAGGCCAAAGTTAATATATTTATGTCTTTAAATTTATCTCTGAGAGACTCTCTCGGTTTTAGATTGTAAATAGCTCTAATGACCCTCTTCTGTAAAAACAAAAATAGTTTCTGAATCAGCCGCATTTCCCCATAGCAAAATCCCATAAGACATTATGCTATGGAAATAACTAAAATAAACTAATCTAGCTGTCTCGACCCTAGTGAGACCTCTAATCTTTTTACAGCATATGCTGCAGAACTTAGTCTGCTTGCTAATTTGGATATATGGGGGCCCCACTGAAGCTTTGCGTCAAGAGTGATGCCAAGAATAACAGTGGATACAACAGGGCTCAATTCCTCCCAATTTAAAAACACATTGGTATTCAGATTTTTAACATTCTTTGTTGTAAATTTAACACAATTAGTATTATTGCCGTTCGAATGCAGGTTGTTAACGTTAAACCAATGCACTAATTTTGATATAGCATTATTCACTTCGTCACATTTAAATGATTGACGTTTAAGTTTAAAAATCAAGGAAGTATCATCAGCAAATAATACTATATCATGAATATCCCCTACAAGGTGAGGTAAGTCATTAATATACACCAGAAACAGGAATGGGCCGAGAATCGAGCCCTGACCTGATTAGTACAGGTGACCCGGAAGAACTTTTACCATTGATAATAACCTTCTGCTTTCTATTACTTAAATATGAAATAATAAGTTTAAGTGCTGTGTTTTTGACACCATAGTACTTTAGCTTCCTGATTAATGTCTCATGGTGAACACAGTCGAAGGCCTTGGAAAGGTCACAAAATATACCCAAAGCATCCTCTGAATTCTCCCATGCACAACAAATATGTATAATAAGCTCAACTCCAGCGTCAGTTGTCGAGCGACCCCTTGTAAAACCGAATTGATTTTTATGTAGCAATTTATTAATATTAAAGAAACTTAACATCTGATCTAAAATAATTTTTTCAAAAATTTTACTTAATGTTGGTAGTACAGAAATTGGTCTAAAATTGGCGGGGTCTAATGTACTACCATGTTTAAATATAGGTATGACTTTACTATGTTTCATTAAATCAGGAAACACACCAGATTCGACTCGCAAGATTCGTAATATATAATAAAGAAAAAAATTCGTATAGATAATTCGTCTCGCAAGACAAGAGCCTCGTCGACGGTGGAGGCGCCCGTACAGATGTCGTCCATGTAGACCGAAGTCTCCAAAATAAAAGCCCCCCGAGCGTATCTTAGACGCTCTCTCTCAGCTAGTTCAAGGAGGGTTCGCATGGCGATATACTGGCTGGACCGGAGTCCATAGGTGGTGGTGTTCAACTCAAACACCTGTATCGGATCGCTGGGCTTCTTGCGCCACAATATCAGCTGATATCGACGGTCATTACGATGGACCACTGATTGTCGAAACATCATCCGAATGTCGGCTACAAAAACCACTTGGTGCCGACGGAAGTGGGTCAAAATGTCGGATATGTCCTTAATCAATTTAGGACCAGAGTGGAGACACTGGTTCAGGGACACACCATTTGACGAAGGGCGGAGCCGTCAAAAACTACCCGAATCTTACTCCCAGGGGTTCTCAAGACCGCATGGTGAGGGAGGAAGTAGTGCTCCTGTGACCGCCAGTCGAAGTTGGACGGTGACATGTGACCCAGCTCTTGATACTCGCGCATGAACTCGACATATTTGTCGCGAAAGGCTGGGTCGCGCCGCATACAGCGCTCCATGGAGAGCAACCTCTTTTCGGCCAGGAAACGAGATTGTCCCAAAGGTGGCCGTGAGTCAAGAAAGGGTATGCGAGTGACAAAACGACCGTCGACACGACGACCATATTGTTCTGGTAGAACAGCTCGCACTCACGGTCCAGATGGCTGACTCGGGCCGCGTGTGGCGGCTCCTCAATTTCCCAGAACCACTGGACGACGTCCGAAAGGGACACGCCCACAACAGAGAGCGGGTCGGCCGTCTGAGGAGGTGGAGACCACAGAACCGGTCCAAAGAAGCTGTGCCCAAATACAGTGGACATGGCTGACAAGCCATCGGGCTGTAGGGCTCGTATCTCGCCTAACAAGATGAACCCCAGCGCGTCGGCCCCCAGCAACAAAGCTATAGGCCCAGATTGGGACCACAGAGGGTTTGCCGGTCTCAAACCCGACACACAACGAACCGCGCTGTCATTTATACGAACGTTAGGGAGAAAACCTATAATGTCATCGAGGACATTTACCTTGACTAAAATGTGAAGGTGTTCGCTGGCAGGGCTGAACACCAACTCCACTTGTCCCCTAGGAGCAAGAGGCTCAGCACCTCCGATACCTACCATCAGACGTGATTCATAGCTCCAGGGGAGCCCTAGTCTTCCCACCAACCAAGTGGAGGCCACGCTGCATTGTGAACCCGAGTCCGAACCGTTAAGCAATCGCCGCTCGGGTTGTACACCTTCACTGAGGCCGTCGGCAATAGAACAGTTTGACAGGTGGACTGTTGACGGCTCAAAGGCTCAGTGGAGGCGGCCGTGGTGGGAGCTAGGGCGGCAGCTGGAGCTGCCTCTGCCGGACCGGCACCCGAACCGGGGGTCCCGAGAGCGGTATTCCGGCAGCATCTCGATGACCCGTGGTTGGAATTCACCGAACGGGCCGACCTGGGGACATTCGGGGAACCTCGGCCCCGAGGCCCGGGACAGATACGAGGTCGCAGGAACCCGGTAGTACCGGCACCGACCAAAGGGGGGAGGGCGGCGCTCCAGTCGCGGCCACTCAGCTAACGGGGGGGAGAAGGGTCTAGCTAACCGCTGAGTGGCCGTGAGATTCCTATTGATACGCTGAGGGGGGGCGATGATCCCCCCGCCCCTGGGGGAACGACCCCCGACTGGTCGGGGGAAGGGCCCCCATCAAACCCAGGGGCACGGAGGCCGGCAGCCGAGCGTCGCCCTACAGAGGGCGTGGCTGGGCTCCATCGCCCGTGGGAGCCGATGACCCGGCAGAGCCCCTAGCGGGTGCGCCGTTCGCACCCAGGCACAAAATTGTATGGTGAGCGCCCTGGCAGTGCGTGCAGGGCCGCTGGTGCTGGCAGTCCCTTAGAAGGTGTCTTTCCAGGCAAGAGTAGCACAAGCGGCACTCCCTGGCGATGGTTCGCCTCGCCGGGACCGGCTTACTCAGATACTTTGGGCAGGATGTCACCCGATGCTCGGATGCCCGACAATAGGAGCAGGAGGGCGCCTCCCTGGCCGCTAGTCCACTTTAAGAGGGTAGGGGGCGGCGCCCTCCCGCGTGAGCTCCGCTCGGCCTTAGGGGGGTTGGCGACGCCTTGCTCGTCGGATTCCGCCTCTCCCTGGGCACAGCTCGGGCGACAACCTGGGGGTCCTCGACGGTGCCTGCTGCGTTCTCCATCTGCCTGCACTGCTCCGCCAAGAACCGCAGCAGGTCCCTGAAGGGAGGAATATAGGAGGCGCCGTCCCCGCCGTACCTCTCCACAAAATGGAGCCGAATATCGAGAGCCAGGCGGGACAGCACAATGTGGAGCAATAAAAAGGACCATTCGTCCACCAGTAAATCCATCCAATCCGCCGCAACGAGTTGCAAGCCACCACGACTGGATTCACGATGTCCGTACGTAGTCTGGTCCTGCCCTTAAGCAGCGGGAGATTTAGCACCTTCCGAACGTATTCGTCCGCAATCCGCCGGACGTTGGCGTACCTTCCGGTGAGGAGGTCCCGAGCATTCTGGTAGGCGTCGTCCGACAATTTCAGGTGACCGACGACGCCCAGGGCCTCCCCCTCCAATAATGCCAGGAGGTACCCCATTTTCTGGCTGGGTGTCAAGTCCCTCCGGGCGTCTACTAGGCTGTCAAAAAGGCCAACAAAGGTCAGCCATTCAGAGAGGACCCCGGAAAACCTTGGCAGGTCCAGCGTTGGGAGTCATCCCAACAGCTCCGGCTGAGTAGGCTGCTTCCGAGGGGACTCGAGCCGGCCACTCAGCCGAGCTTCACGCGCTTCCTCCGCATACTTGGCCCCCGCCTCGATCAAGTCGTCCGTGAGCGAAAAGAACTGCTCGTAGTCCGCGAGGCGGAAGTTTGGGTCTCCCTGTTCCGCATCCGAGGCCTCGAGCTCAGCATAAGCCTCCTCCACTACGGCCCTTCGGGCCGCGACCTGTTCGAGCCGCTTCTGTAGACTATGGACCCGATCGGGTCTCCCTATCAACGTATGTGAATTTGCGGCCCAGCGCAGCTCCGCCTACAGGCGAGCCGGTAGCTTGTGCGATGGCATCACTACTAAATACAAATTACTACGCGGCACAAATACAAATTAAATTAACGAATAAAAAATACAATTACTATTAAATCAAGTTAAATACACTACACGGCAAGTACCCACTACAGTCGGTCAGCAAAATGCCTCGCTCAGGCGACCGACCCTTCGACAATTTACTCTACGTACCCAAAAATACTTTACGCGTAAGTACCTAGCCCTAACAAACAAAAAAAAAGGAAGAAAAAAGAATATTTTTATTTTTCTAACACGGCCGAGGGTAATTGGAGAACAACTTTTAATCGGCAGCAACCCTGACTCCGGCACCGCCCCACGAGGTGGTATCACTCCAGCGGCGTCACTCGAGGTCACTCAAAGTTTAGCGTCCCTTATCACAATTTATAATCTAATACAAACGCTGTTTCTCGCGGGTCACAAAGTTTACCGGTTTTAACCGACACAAGAAAATATCTCCGAGTTACATCAAATGCCACTAAGCAACTCGTCGACGCAAATTAATATTGTCAGTATGCACTTATACATGCAACCACTGTACAACTTGACGCTAATTAATTGTAATGACATTAATTAATCGCTCAAAATTCAGCCTCGTTGACACCTAAAACAAACGAAAAAAACAACGCAAATGAGAGGCACTTAAATCGACGTTATAATTCCACACGCGTCCTTTCCGACCGGTAGTTCCTCACAATGATTCTCTCGACGCATCTCGTTCGACACGACTTCGAATGGAATCCGGCAAGCGGAGGGGCGGGGTGACCTTGGTAACGTCGGATGCACGCTTCGAGCGCGCGTCGGGAATTCAATTTTCAAAAGGTTAATATTTTGCCTAAACAAGTGTATTTGCTATAATTTGTGGTAGATTGTTTTACTGTGTTACAATAAAATGTTTATTTTGTAATAAAATTAACTATTACATGCATTTTATTTGTTTAATATGTTGTAATTTAGGTGGCCGACTAGTGGGTTTCGAATTTTTAAGGTAGATCCAGTACTCAGCCATAAGTGGCTGACTACTGGTTTTTTCGTGATTTTCTTATATACAGTTGAAATTAACGGAACGAATAGTACCAATTTTGCTCATTACTTTGGGCTTAACTCTTATAAGACGAAAAGTGTATTGTACCAGTAGTCAGCCGCGTACAAATGTAATTGCATGTCAGGCGCCGACCAATGGGTCTACAAATCCAGTAGTCAGCCGTTAGTCCTGTTGCACAAAATAGTACCTTAAAGACTTTTCATAAAGGTTAAATGTACGCATGATTATTTTAGCATGAAAATCATTTCATTTAGAATTCCATCATGTCAAAAATCCATCCATCAATACAAAGAAGAGCAATTAATACAAGTTATGGGGGTGATTAGAAATGGGATGAAACGAATAGGAGCTGTTTCTTCCAAAGAGTGGAGAAAATTTCAGAAACAAAAAGAAGAAGTTAAGCAACAGAAAAAGAACGATGTATTGATTTAAAAAATTAAGAGATTTGAAGCTAAAATAAATAAAAAAGAAGAAAGTCAAAAAAATAAAACAGAATTAGAAAAAAAGGAAAGCGTAAAAGCTGTTGATTTCCAAAAATAGCAAACGGAGGAAGAAAAATACGATACATAACGTATTTTTAATTTAATACTATTTGTACAATAAATAAAGCTGCAAAAACTGTGAAGAAGAATTGACTAGCGACACTGAAATTATTGACTGTGAAATTGTCTTGCATGGTAGAGTCATTCGGGTCAAGTGTGCGCACTTTGGTAAATATTAGTTCACTACGCATAAAATAAAAAAGTTAGGAATATAAAAGTCGGCTCTGAGATAAACCACATATTAACCTCTAAATTGAAAAAGAAATAAGAATAGAAAACTTGGTGTTCTTTTTTCTGTAAGCATTTAATTACATAAAATCGGAATGCGCTCACTTAACCCATGATTCGGGTAACTGTGCGCACCCGTACGGGGTAAGTAGACGCATATGGAATAAGTAGCGCATTCCTTGGATTAATCAAAATATACACAATATTCAAGAATAAAGGTTCTTTATTGTAATGCCACTTAGAAAATATTTTTATTAGTTATAAGTCTTTGCATAAAAATAACAATTATCTCATAAAATTAAATTAACTTAACATTTATTTAGATTAAGTTATAGAAATTTTTAATTATTAATATTTAGATATTAACATATTTTCTTTGGAATTGTCTAATTTATTAGAAATAATATTAATTTGGGGATTATCAATTCAATTATCACAAACAAAAACACCTCTCCCATCTGCAGTGCATCCTCATTTTGTTTTTTTATAAGACAAGGGTGACAAACGAGCACACAGTCCACCTGATGGTAAGTGGTTGCTGCGGCCGATGGACATCTACATCTATCCTCGTTTGCGAATCAAAATGCAGATGCGTTGTCACCCGTGAGGACTAAGATGGAATGCCTCATTTCCAGTAAAAAGGGCCTCCGGCCACCTGCACTCACCAAGCGAAACGCAGAGGTAAACCTCTACTTCACGCTGGTATTCTGTGAGGTCGTGGTACCACCCCGGTTCGAGCCGGCCCATCCGTGCAACAGCAAAAGCTGCCGCGTGGCTCTACCACTGTTGAAAGAAAACTACTTTTTACTGCCAAATGTTACATTACATCATTTCTACGTAACAGTAAAAATATGGCATCGCTCATTTAAGTTCATTGCTATACACCCATACATAGCGCAGCGATGTGTGCGTGAGCTCTCACCGACAGGTTCACCGACGCTCCGTCGGGGTACAAACCGGTTTGCGCCGACTCAGTCAGAGTATCCATGAAAGGGCTGTTAGTCGTGCGCATTTAAATAAATAGACCAACAATATATCGAAATTTTATACATCAATTAATCTATTAAGTATTTTTTGCAATTATTAAATAATTAGATTTAAGTATTTTAATTAAAATAATTAAGAATTAAGTTATTATAAATTTATATAGATAAATAATAAGTGTTTTGTATAAGCAAAAATGCATCATAGTTGTACAGTATGCATGAATAATTCTAGAGAAAATAAGGATATTTTCTTTTTTTTTGTACCCGGGAGATCAAGTGAATTAAGTACCTTTTTACGTATTATATACAATAAAAATAGGTAATAACATTATATACGTAATATATAACGTAATATATATACGTAATATTATATACGTAATATATAATAATAGTATATGATACGTAAGTGAAAATGTGTTTGACAGGTACTCGTACATCACCGAGTGATGAAGTCGGTCTCACTTACTTGAAATGGTAGTCTAATCTTGACAGTGCCGTAGATTGCAGGTTACCTGCGTAATAAGGCTAAATGTGTGAGTTTATCCACCCACTTTAGTATAGTATAGAGTGTACACTATAGTATAGAGGTAGGTTGGTTCCTGGGGAAGGATATAAGCTACTTTTTGCGAGTCGCGACCCCAGGGGTAGATACCACTGCATTATGGTTGGAATACAATCTCCAGATATTGGTGGGGGTAGTGGGATTGGTGTTGGTGGAAGTGGTGCTGGTGTTGGTGGATAGTGTTGCTGATGGTATCAGTAGTGGTGGAGGTGGTAGTATTGTAGGTAGTGGTAGTAGGCAGTGGACCAACAGTGGCTCCATCAACACCACCACCATTTTTTCCTTAAATTTTTCACATGCATCATGTGGCAACCCTATCAGAATAGGTATACTTTTTCGACGTTGTTAAGAAGCTTCCCCTCTGGTCCTTACTCTTTACTCTGTGCCAATAGATACCAATGGCGCTTGCAGCAGATCTTTTGCTCATACCCAATGAGTGCTTTGGCTCTAAAGATTTGTTCTTCAGTCACCGATGCAACTTCAGGTCTTTTTCTTATATAATTTCACGGTATGGTGATGAGAAACTGAAAATAACATCGAAGGGGCAAGTGTACGCATGCGCACACTTACCCGCGCACACTTTCCCCAGAACACCTAATTGCAATTGAAAGCTCATAAAATAAATTGAAAACAAATAAAACATGATTTTTTTTTTATAAAATGTAGCGTAAACATATTATTATTCAAAGAAAATACAACTTACCGTTATGAAATCGATAACGCCGATGATACATTGTTTTCCATTAAACAAAAAAATTCGAATTTAAACACCATATAATGTTTTTTATGAAAAAAAAGTTATTTCTCAACCGCCGCCACAGAGACAAGCCGCGACTAGCAAGGCACTTTGGCATCACTTTTTGAACTTAACAAAAACCTCCCCCCCATTCCCCGGTCGGGAGATACACTCACTGCGCTCACTTACCCACTGCGCTCAGTTACCCCGAATGACTACATTTGAAATGTACCGAACTAGCTGGGGACATATATGACAACTGGACTTACCTAGTCGGACTATTTGTCCCAGGTAAACATATTCGTCAACAACTTCGAGCTTAGTGCTCCCTACAACTACCGGTATAGGTGTGACACGGACGTTAAACGTGATTTTTGTTTTGTCCATGTTCATCTTAAGGCCTATCCGTTAGGAGACACTATTGAGGTCATTGCATAGTGCTTAGGTCCTCCAGCGATTCTGCCATAAGGACTATATCGTCGGTAAATCGAAGTCCAGCTTCGACCGAGAGATCAATCGGTAGATTCAACTCTGCTGGGCAGCGTTCGGGAGATTACGACACATCTTCTCGTCAGGCATACCTCTAAACCTCAAAAATGAGATTGTACAAGTTTTGATTGCCAGTGATGACTTACGGATCTGAGACGTGGTCCTTCACTGCTGGTCGTATGAGGAAGCTCAAAGTAGCTCAGCCAGCTATGGAGAGGGTACCAGAGTAACCGTCATAACCCAAAGAATCAGTAAGCTGAAGTGGCAATGGGCCGGCCATATAGCTCGAAGAACCGACAATCGATGGGGAAGAAAGTTTCTCGAATGGCAGCCTCGTACCGGCGAACGAAGTGTAGGGCAACCCCTACACTAGATGGAGTGACGACCTGGTAACACATGCGGGAAGTCAATGGATGCAGGTGGCTCGGGATCGTGCTTTGTGACATTCCTTGGGGGAGGTCTTAGTTCAGTAGTGGACTTGTGAAGGGCTGTAATAATAATGATGATGATGATGATGATATTTGAAAATATGCACAATAAAGAATTTCTATGCCAAATATGCAAGAGTAAGTGAGAGGCTGACTACAAGGTAAGACATGGCTGACTTGTGAAGAAATGAGGCTGACTACTGGTGAAAAGTGCCATAATTTGTTTAATGTTGATTTTTTATATAATGCTCTTATAAATATAATGTTTTGTTGTTTTCTTTAGTAAATTTAATAAACAACCTTTCTGAGAATAATGATTGTTTTTATACATAATGTATAATACTTAAAATACAGTTGAATCAAATTTTCGTCCTCACTAAAAGGCTGACTACTGGGTGTTTTACCCTATGGCTTAGCGAGACAAAAGCCTATTCACTTTTGTCTCGAAGACATCCAGATTATAATCGACAGGAAAACAAGCGTTTAAATTATGTTATAACATTCGTTGTGCCGACGACATGATGATGCTGCTCCCGTTGCGAGTAATTTCTCAGTAGTTGGAAGTACGTGAAATGATACATGAAACATAATTTTGATTTTACTTTATTTGCAATGTAGCACCTAGAAAATTTGTTTCTGAGATCTTCTCATAAAAATCATCTCAAAAAAGAATGGATAGTTTAGGAACCGACACTTGTGTACTTACTACACGTACATAATATTTAAAATTTTAATCAAGCCAATATGTTATTTTCAATCGTGTCCGAAATACAATTTAAACACATTTAGTTCTAATATATGAAAACAATTATGTTTCATTTAATTACATAAATAAAACTATTGGCAGTTATCGAAACTATCCATTTAAAGACGGAATGAACTAAGTCTATCAACAGTGACTTACATCTTACTCCATAAACCTACAAATTGCGGCAAGATATAATACATTCATCCTACAGATTACAAAATACATATAATAATAATAAGTTTGTAACTAAGGTTATATGAATTTAAGATAATTTCAAAGAAAATATCAGTCCTTCGGAATCAAAAGAATCAGTCCTTCGGGTGAACATTTATAAAAATCTACCATATCATTTATATACTTTACAAAGTCTTCACAAGAAAATTATGTAATGGGTATGGAAGATGAAGTGATATAATATTACCTATTTAATATGAGCATTATCAATTAAATACTGTATAAATGTATAGAAACCCCTAATTTGTAATATAGTACAATTCCTTCATTATAGTCGTCAAAAAAGATATTGTTTAGTCTACGCATTGAAGTGTAATAAAATCTAGTGTGTGATATATGGGCGCTTCGATGGTGCACTGTTTTTGCTTACATTTAAGATAAACAAAGGATTTTTAATGTACCTAAATAATGTAACAATGAGTCAAAATTACAGATATTATACCAAATATTTCTTTTGAGATCGTTTGTCGCGATGAAAAAACATGGTGCTGAAAATAGTGCACCACAAACTAAACAAAAAAATTAAAAACGAAATTTAGCACATATTTAATTTTTATAATTACTAGTGATAATATTCATGATAATTTTAACTTCTTAATTTTTCCTAAATGACTGATACAATATTGTGATTATCTTTTCATTTCCTACAGGTTTGTTAGCGTCTATTTTTAAGATCCGAACTCTGCAAAATGTTTGTATAGGTTCATAACCAGATCTCATCCTACTTTTGTCCCAAGTTACTCCTATTATACGATTAAATTCGAGAAAGGTGTAATTACAAAGGCAATCACATCCAGAATGTAAACCTAAAACAGAAACTTGTTTTTGCACAAATATAAATACTTTATATGGCGTGATCACGGAGCAGGAAGAATTTCAAATTATACGTTCCATACAAATGTGAACTTTAATAACTTGAGAATAAACTCGGTTTTCGAATCACAAATACTCCTAAAACTATCTTAGTTGCAATAGAAATAAAACTTTTTAGGATGGGAATTTCAAATGCCCCTGGGGGAACGACCCCCGACTGGTCGGGGGAGGGGCCCCCATCAAACCCAGGGGCACGGAGGCCGGCAGCCGAGCGTCGCCCTACAGAGGGCGTGGCTGGGCTCCATCGCCCGTGGGAGCCGATGACCCGGCAGAGCCCCTAGCGGATGCCCCGTTCGCACCCAGGCACAAAATTTTATGGTGAGCGCCCTGGCAGTGCGTGCAGGGCCGCTGGTGCTGGCAGTCCCTTAGGAGGTGTCTTTCCAGGCAAGAGTAGCACAAGCGGCGCTCCCTGGCGATGGTTCGCCTCGCCGGGACCGGCTTACTCAGATACTTTGAGCAGGATGTCACCCGATGCTCGGATGCCCGACAATAGGAGCAGGAGGGCGCCTCCCTGGCCGCTAGTCCACTATAAGAGGGTAGGGGGGCGGCGCCCTCCCGCGTGAGCTCCGCTCGGCCTTAGGGGGGTTGGCGACGCCTTGCTCGTCGGATTCCGCCTCTCCCTGGGCACAGCTCGGGCGACAACCTGGGGGTCCTCGACGGCGCCTGCTGCGTTCTCCATCTGCCTGCACTGCTCCGCCAAGAATCGCAGCAGGTCCCTGAAGGGAGGAATATAGGAGGCGCCGTCCCCGCCGTACCTCTCCACAAAATGGAGCCGAATATCGAGAGGCAGGCGGGACAGCACAATGTGGAGCAATAAAAAGGACCATTCGTGGCAGGTCCAGCGTTGGAAGTCGTCCCAATAGCTCCGGCTGAGTAGGCTGCTTCCGAGGGGACTCGAGCCGGTCACTCAGCCGAGCTTCACGCGCTTCCTCCGCATACTTGGCCCCCGCCTCGATCAAGTCGTCCGTGAGCGAAAAGAACTGCTCGTAGTCCGCGAGGCGGAAGTTTGGGTCTCCCTGTTCCGCATCCGAGGCCTCGAGCTCATCATAAGCCTCCTCCACTACGGCCCTTCGGGCCGCGACCTGTTCGAGCCGCTTCTGTAGACTATGGACCCGATCGGGTCTCCCTATCAACGTATGTGAATTTGCGGCCCAGCGCAGCTCCGCCTACAGGCGAGCCGGTAGCTTGTGCGATGGCATCACTACTAAATACAAATTACTACGCGGCACAAATACAAATTAAATTAACGAATAAAAAATACAATTACTATTAAATCAAGTTAAATACAATTACACTACACGGCAAGTACCCACTACAGTCGGTCAGCAAAATGCCTCGCTCAGGCGACCGACCCTTCGACAATTTACTCTACGTACCCAAAAATACTTTACGCGTAAGTACCTAGCCCTAACAAACAAAAAAAAAAGGAAGAAAAAATAATATTTTTATTTTTCTAACACGGCCGAGGGTAATTGGAGAACAACTTTTAATCGGCAGCAACCACTCCGGCACCGCCCCACGAGGTGGTATCACTCCAGCGACGTCACTCGAGGTCACTCAAAGTTTAGCGTCCCTTATCACAATTTATAATCTAATACAAACGCTGTTTCTCGCGGGTCACAAAGTTTAGCGGTTTTAACCGACACAAGAAAATATCTCCGAGTTACATCAAATGCCACAAAGCAACTCGTCGACGCAAATTAATATTGTCAGAATGCACTTATACATGCAACCACTGTACAACTTGACGCTAATTAATTGTAACGACATTAATTAATCGCTCAAAACTCAAAATTCAGCCTCGTTGACACGTAAAACAAACGAAAAAAACAACGCAAATGAGAGGCACTTAAATCGACGTTATAATTCCACACGCGTCCTTTCCGACCGGTAGTTCCTCACAATGATTCTCTCGACGCATCTCGTTCGACACGACTTCGAATGGAATCCGGCAAGCGGAGGGGCGGGGTGACCTTGGTAACGTCGGATGCACGCTTCGAGCGCGCGTCGGGAATTCAATTTTCAAAAGGTTAATATTTTGCCTAAACAAGTGTATTTGCTATAATTTGTGGTAGATTGTTTTACTGTGTTACAATAAAATGTTTATTTTGTAATAAAATTAACTATTACATGCATTTTATTTGTTTAATATGTTGTAATTTAGGTGGCCGACTAGTGGGTTTCGAATTTTTAAGGTAGATCCAGTACTCAGCCATAAGTGGCTGACTACTGGTTTTTTCGTGATTTTCTTATATACAGTTGAAATTAACGGAACGAATAGTACCAATTTTGCTCATTACTTTGGGCTTAACTCTTATAAGACGAAAAGTGTATTGTACCAGTAGTCAGCCGCGTACAAATGTAATTGCATGTCAGGGGCCGACCAATGGGTCTACAAATCCAGTAGTCAGCCGTTAGTCCTGTTGCACAAAATAGTACCTTAAAGACTTTTCATAAAGGTTAAATGTACGCATGATTATTTTAGCATGAAAATCATTTCATTTAGAATTCCATCATGTCAAAAATCCATCCATCAATACAAAGAAGAGCAATTAATACAAGTTATGGGGGCGATTAGAAATGGGATGAAACGAATAGGAGCTGTTTCTTCCAAAAAGTGGAGAAAATTTCAGAAACAAAAAGAAGAAGTTAAGCAACAGAAAAAGAACGATGTATTGATTAAAAAAATTAAGAGATTTGAAGCTAAAACAAATAAAAAAGAAGAAAGTCAAAAAAATAAAACAGAATTAGAAAAAAAGGAAAGCGTAAAAGCTGTTGATTTCCAAAAATAGCAAACGGAGGAAGAAAAATACGATGCATATCGTATTTTTAATTTAATACTATTTGTACAATAAATAAAGCTGCAAAAACTGTGAAGAAGAATTGACTAGCGACACTGAAATTATTGACTGTGAAATTGTCTTGCATGGTAGAGTCATTCGGGTCAAGTGTGCGCAATTTGGTAAATATTAGTTCACTACGCATAAAATAAAAAAGTTAGGAATATAAAAGTCGGCTCTGAGATAAACCACATATTAACCTCTAAATTGAAAAAGAAATAAGAATAGAAAACTTGGTGTTTTTTTTTTCTGTAAGCATTTAATTACATAAAATCGGAATGCGCTCACTTGACCCATGATTCGGGTAACTGTGCGCACCCGTACGGGGTAAGTAGACGCATATGGAATAAGTAGCGCATTCCTTGGATTAATCAAAATATACACAATATTCAAGAATAAAGGTTCTTTATTGTAATGCCACTTAGAAAATATTTTTATTAGTTATTAGTCTTTGCATAAAAATAACAATTATCTCATAAAATTAAATTAACTTAACATTTATTTAGATTAAGTTATAGAAATTTTTAATTATTAATATTTAGATATTAACATATTTTACTTGGAATTGTCTAATTTATTAGAAACAATATTAATTTGGGGATCATCAATTCAATTACGAGGGTGGATTGAAAAGTACTCGGCCTAACCAAGAAAATAAACACATACTAAATCAGTTATATTTTTATTTTTCTACATAATCACCATCAAGTTCAATACACTTTTGCCACCTCCCCTTCCAAGCATTTAGACCGTTGAAAAAAAATGATTCTTCCTTAGAGTCAAAATATGCGTCTACAGCTGCTTTGACCTCGTCGTTTGTCGAAAATCTTTGACCTCCCAAGTGCTTTTTTAGGTTAGGGAACAGAAAGAAGTCTGATGGTGCCAGATCAGGTGAATACGGCGGATGCGGTAACAGTTCAAAGCCACAGTTGTGAATTTCAGCCATTGACTGTACTAACGTGTGAACACGGGCGTTATCTTGATGAAACAGGACTTTTCTTCTGAGTATTCCTCGACGTTTTTCTTTTATTTCCTCTCGTAAACGACGTAGTAAGGTGCAGTAGTAATCAGAGTTTATAGTCTGACCCCTTTCAAGATAATCAATCATAATCACACCTTTCGAGTCCCAGAATACTGAAGCCATCACCTTATTTGCCGACAAAATCGACTTAGCCTTTTTAGGGGGTGGTGAACCAGGTCTTCTCCACTGTTTTGAATGTTGTTTTGTTTCCGGTGTACAGTAATGAACCCATGTTTCGTCTATAGTAACAAAACGATTCAAAAAGTCATCTGCATCGGCTTCAAATAACTCCAAACAGTCGCGTGAAATAGTCAATCGCGTCCTTTTTTGTTCAACTGAAAGCAGTCGCGGAACCCACCTCGCAGACACCTTGTGGAAACCCAACTCGTTGACAATGATGTTTTGAGTTCGTTCATAAGAGATGCCTATAATCTCGGCTATCTCTCTAATTTTTAATCTGCGGTCTCCCATTATTAAATCAAGTACTTTTTTAATATTTTCGTCAGTAGTTGACGTCGAAGGCCTTCCAGAGCGGGGTTCATCTTTCATACTCTCTCTACCACGCTTAAATTCTGCTATCCATTTTTTGACGGATGAATATGACAGAGCACAATCGCCTAATGTACTGACCATGTCATCATGGATGGCTTTTGTTGATAGCCCCTTCTTATGGAGGTACTTAATGACGGCACGCTGCTCGATTTGCTCCATTCGCGGAAATTATGTCCGATTACTTTGTTAATAAATTTATAAAATCACAACTAATTATCGCACACGTTTCGAACTTCACACAATGAACTAGTCTGAACTGAACTAAATAATGTGGGTAGATTTGATTTTTAGAATTGAATGGATCTGTGTTAGGCCGAGTACTTTTCAATCCACCCTCGTATCACAAACAAAAACACCTCTCCCATATGCAGTGCATCCTCATCAGATGGCATCCTCATGTCACCAGTCTTTGCATACATGCACTGACTCCATTCTTCACTATTTGGCTCTGTATATTTTTGCTTACATAGAGGACAACAGTATTCTACTGTTGTAGCGGTCGAGGCCATAGAAAACTGTTCTTCCTCTTCAAGACGATGATGTCGATTTCGAATACAATACTCACTAATAGCACATGAGTAAAGAAACCAGAGGGGAAGCTACATACAAACGGCTCGCGGCGTATACACCCATACATAGCGCAGCGATGTGTGCGTGAGCTCTCACCGACAGGTTCACCGACGCTCCGTCGGGGTACAAACCGGTTTGCGCCGACTCAGAGTATCCATGAAAGGGCTGTTAGTCGTGCGCATATAAATAAATAGACCAACAATATATCGAAATTTTATACATCAATTAATCTATTAAGTATTTTTTGCAATTATTAAATAATTAGATTTAAGTATTTTAATTAAAATAATTAAGAATTAAGTTATTATAAATTTATATAGATAAATAATAAGTGTTTTGTATAAGCAAAAATGCATCATAGTTGTACAGTATGCATGAATAATTCTAGAGAAAATAAGGATATTTCCTTTTTTTTTGTACCCGGGAGATCAAGTGAATTAAGTACCTTTTTACGTATTATATACAATAAAAATAGGTAATAACATTATATACGTAATATATAACGTAATATATATACGTAATATTATATACGTAATATATAATAATAGTATATGATACGTAAGTGAAAATGTGTTTGACAGGTACTCGTACATCACCGAGTGATGAAGTCGGTCTCACTTACTTGAAACGGTAGTCTAATCTTGACAGTGCCGTAGATTGCAGGTTACCTGCGTAATAAGGCTAAATGTGTGAGTTTATCCACCCACTTTAGTATAGTATAGAGTGTACACTATAGTATAGAGGTAGGTTGGTTCCTGGGGAAGGATATAAGCTACTTTTTGCGAGTCGCGACCCCAGGGGTAGATACCACTGCATTATGGTTGGAATACAATCTCCAGATATTGGTGGGGGTAGTGGGATTGGTGTTGGTGGAAGTGGTGCTGGTGTTGGTGGATAGTGTTGCTGATGGTATCAGTAGTGGTGGAGGTGGTAGTATTGTAGGTAGTGGTAGTAGGCAGTGGACCAACAGTGGCTCCATCAACACCACCACCATTTTTTCCTTAAATTTTTCACATGCATCATGTGGCAACCCTATCAGAATAGGTATACTATTTCGACGTTGTTAAGAAGCTTCCCCTCTGGTACTTACTCTTTACTCTGTGCCAATAGATACCAATGGCGCTTGCAGCAGATCTTTTGCTCATGCCCAATGAGTGCTTTGGCTCTAAAGATTTGTTCTTCAGTCACCGATGCAACTTCAGGTCTTTTTCTTATATAATTTCACGGTATGGTGATGAGAAACTGAAAATAACATCGAAGGGGCAAGTGTACGCATGCGCACACTTACCCGCGCACACTTTCCCCAGAACACCTAATTGCAATTGAAAGCTCATAAAATAAATTGAAAACAAATAAAACATGATTTTTTTTATATAAAATGTAGCGTAAACATATTATTATTCAAAGAAAATACAACTTACCGTTATGAAATCGATAACGCCGATGATACATTGTTTTCCATTAAACAAAAAAATTCGAATTTAAACACCATATAATGTTTTTTATGAAAAAAAAGTTATTTCTCAACCGCCGCCACAGAGACAAGCCGCGACTAGCAAGGCACTTTGGCATCACTTTTTGAACTTAACAAAAACCTCCCCCCCCATTCCCCGGTCGGGAGATACACTCACTGCGCTCACTTACCCACTGCGCTCAGTTACCCCGAATGACTACATTTGAAATGTACCGAACTAGCTGGGGACATATATGACAACTGGACTTACCTAGTCGGACTATTTGTCCCAGGTAAACATATTCGTCAACAACTTCGAGCTTAGTGCTCCCTACAACTACCGGTATAGGTGTGACACGGACGTTAAACGTGATTTTTGTTTTGTCCATGTTCATCTTAAGGCCTATCCGTTAGGAGACACTATTGAGGTCATTGCATAGTGCTTAGGTCCTCCAGCGATTCTGCCATAAGGACTATATCGTCGGTAAATCGAAGTCCAGCTTCGACCGAGAGATCAATCGGTAGATTCAACTCTGCTGGGCAGCGTTCGGGAGATTACGACACATCTTCTCGTCAGGCATACCTCTAAACCTCAAAAATGAGATTGTACAAGTTTTGATTGCCAGTGATGACTTACGGATCTGAGACGTGGTCCTTCACTGCTGGTCGTATGAGGAAGCTCAAAGTAGCTCAGCCAGCTATGGAGAGGGTACCAGAGTAACCGTCATAACCCAAAGAATCAGTAAGCTGAAGTGGCAATGGGCCGGCCATATAGCTCGAAGAACCGACAATCGATGGGGAAGAAAGTTTCTCGAATGGCAGCCTCGTACCGACGAACGAAGTGTAGGGCAACCCCTACACTAGATGGAGTGACGACCTGGTAACACATGCGGGAAGTCAATGGATGCAGGTGGCTCGGGATCGTGCTTTGTGACATTCCTTGGGGGAGGTCTTAGTTCAGTAGTGGACTTGTGAAGGGCTGTAATAATAATGATGATGATGATGATGATATTTGAAAATATGCACAATAAAGAATTTCTATGCCAAATATGCAAGAGTAAGTGAGAGGCTGACTACAAGGTAAGACATGGCTGACTTGTGAAGAAATGAGGCTGACTACTGGTGAAAAGTGCCATAATTTGTTTAATGTTGATTTTTTATATAATGCTCTTATAAATATAATGTTTTGTTGTTTTCTTTAGTAAATTTAATAAACAACCTTTCTGAGAATAATGATTGTTTTTATACATAATGTATAATACTTAAAATACAGTTGAATCAAATTTTCGTCCTCACTAAAAGGCTGACTACTGGGTGTTTTACCCTATGGCTTAGCGAGACAAAAGCCTATTCACTTTTGTCTCGAAGACATCCAGATTATAATCGACAGGAAAACAAGCGTTTAAATTATGTTATAACATTCGTTGTGCCGACGACATGATGATGCTGCTCCCGTTGCGAGTAATTTCTCAGTAGTTGGAAGTACGTGAAATGATACATGAAACATAATTTTGATTTTACTTTATTTGCAATGTAGCACCTAGAAAATTTGTTTCTGAGATCTTCTCATAAAAATCATCTCAAAAAAGAATGGATAGTTTAGGAACCGACACTTGTGTACTTACTACACGTACATAATATTTAAAATTTTAATCAAGCCAATATGTTATTTTCAATCGTGTCCGAAATACAATTTAAACACATTTAGTTCTAATATATGAAAACAATTATGTTTCATTTAATTACATAAATAAAACTATTGGCAGTTATCGAAACTATCCATTTAAAGACGGAATGAACTAAGTCTATCAACAGTGACTTACATCTTACTCCATAAACCTACATATTGCGGCAAGATAGAATACATTCATCCTACAGATTACAAAATACATATAATAATAATAAGTTTGTAACTAAGGTTATATGAATTTAAAATAATTTCAAAGAAAATATCAGTCCTTCGGGGAATCAAAAGAATCAGTCCTTCGGGTGAACATTTATAAAAATCTACCATATCATTTATATACTTTACAAAGTCTTCACAAGAAAATTATGTAATGGGTATGGAAGATGAAGTGATATAATATTACCTATTTAATATGAGCATTATCAATTAAATACTGTATAAATGTATAGAAACCCCTAATTTGTAATATAGTACAATTCCTTCATTATAGTCATCAAAAAAGATATTGTTTAGTCTACGCATTGAAGTGTAATAAAATCTAGTGTGTGATATATGGGCGCTTCGATGGTGCACTGTTTTTGCTTACATTTAAGATAAACAAAGGATTTTTAATGTACCTAAATAATGTAACAATGAGTCAAAATTACAGATATTATACCAAATATTTCTTTTGAGATCGTTTGTCGCGATGAAAAAATATGGTGCTGAAAATAGTGCACCACAAACTAAACAAAAAAATTAAAAACGAAATTTAGCACATATTTAATTTTTATAATTACTAGTGATAATATTCATGATAATTTTAACTTCTTAATTTTTCCTAAATGACTGATACAATATTGTGATTATCTTTTCATTTCCTACAGGTTTGTTAGCGTCTATTTTTAAGATCCGAACTCTGCAAAATGTTTGTATAGGTTCATAACCAGATCTCATCCTACTTTTGTCCCAAGTTACTCCTATTATACGATTAAATTCGAGAAAGGTGTAATTACAAAGGCAATCACATCCAGAATGTAAACCTAAAACAGAAACTTGTTTTTGCACAAATATAAATACTTTGTATGGCGTGATCACGGAGCAGGAAGAATTTCAAATTATACGTTCCATACAAATGTGAACTTTAATAACTTGAGAATAAACTCGGTTTTCGAATCACAAATACTCCTAAAACTATCTTAGTTGCAATAGAAATAAAACTTTTTAGGATGGGAATTAAGTTTAAAAATGCAAAGCAATAAAAAAAATCCTGCTCCGCGACCGTGCTTTAGTGAAACACTGAACATTAATAGGCCGATATATCTCCGATATAAAATACATACATATAAAATATATACATAATAGGTATAGTATACACCTATATATTTTTATACCATAAAGTGTAGCAATATTTTTAAATAGACAACATTACAGTTGTGCGATATGGGCTATAAAATATAGATATATAGTGTACCTATTATGTCGAAGATCGATAGTTTAATCAGAAAGATATGATGAAAGATGGTTAGACCATTAGTTAAAAACTAGTTCTTTTAACTGAACGTCTAGCATTTTATTCGAATTACAATGACATATATGATAAGTGATCACGTTTGGGCGGGCGAAAGCCATAAAAATAATGAAATAAACCAACAAATTTTATGGCTAAATCAAAATCCATAAAAATAGTTAAAATTTAATTTCTTTTTCTGATACAGTAGAGCTTGGCGCTCACAGTTACTTCACACGATGGCGTGATTTTACGCAGCCTGAGCCAGTGCCCAGAAAAAACGGATTTGCCGATCAATGTTGGTGTTCGAACTACTGGCTAACCACACACATCAGCAATTGCCCAGAATATGGTGTCCAGAACAACTGCTGTAGTATGAAGTGTGTGTTCAGCCAAGTATTGCCACCATAACAATCTGAATCTTAATTTAAGCAGTTAGATTTAGTTGGGCTATAATGAAAAATTTCTTCTTAGTCAGCATTTTAAAATAATGTTATCATATATCCATTTTGCAAAAACGTACTCTATTGAGATCAAATGTAGCATTATTATTTTCCAATTGAAAAAAATACACCTTTTTTAATGTTCATTCAATGTAAAACTAGTAGTAGTATAAAATAAGTACTATATATGCAAAGATAAAAGTCTAGAAACACATTTCACAACTAAGATATGTTGTACCTTCATTGCTTCTTATTAACTTGGTACTCCAAAAATTCGCCGTTGTTTTAAGATTTCATCCGGAATAATGCATAATTGACGAATGTTTGGTTGAAATTATATTGCGAAATGGATTAGAAAAAGTAGTAAGCTTATACTTATTCTAATTTAAATTTGAAACAATAGTAAATTTCCTCGCTCCTTATAAAATAAATGTTTAATAATACTTCATTGTCATCATTTAATGAGTATGATTTTCCTTTACTCTCAAAATAATTCGAATTCGATATCGTTTCCAAGAGTACGAATTGTGTTCGCTTAGAATCAAATTCGATTGATTCAAAACTTTAATCTAGTGGGAGTGGGCCAGCTGTTTCTTGTACAATTTTGGTAACCGTTGAGTTAAAAAAAATATCGATTAAAATAGGTCTAACAACTGCATTCTACAAGTCTTAACAATTTACCTTTCACGTAATATTTAATATGGCATTCAATGCATTATTATATTATAAACACATGTTAATTTTTTAAAGAATAATGTTGCCAGATGTCCCGCTTTAGGTGCTTTTTAAGCCTTAAATAAATATCGTGCGCAGGACATCAAACATTTTGCTTTTAACACTGAAATGTACCTGTGTGGACAACTATTATTATAAAGGGAGCTACAGTTAAATCCTGAGAAAATTTATAACAATGGCGGCTATATTTAATAATAGTACATGTTTGACTTTATGTACACTTTTAGAAAGTATACTAAAACATTATTCTTTATTTTATGTGTTTTCTAATTGTGTTACGCTTTTATCAAACAGGATATGTTTTTTACTTTCCATACTTTCAAAAATTAATAATCCCACTTTGGTCAAAGAATAATTTGGCAACACTAAAATGCTAATTAGTTTTCCATGTGACCTTATCATATACATAAAAGTAAAGTTTCAAGTTACAGCTTGTATACGTCCCACTGCAGAGGACAGGATTCATCTAATTTCTAAGAAGGTTTTAGGGCAAGGAAGTGTCCATCGCGCTAACCCAATATGTTGGCTGACTACATATCTTCGATTTTTTTTTAAATTTATCAGACATGCAGGTTTCCTCACGATGTTTCCTTCACCATGAGCATGTGGTAAATCTTTTCCTTTATCGATCCGCAAAAGTCCAGGGCTCGGCATGCGTCTTTTCAGTTATAGAGAGGATTTGCCTTAATTTCACGCTTCGCAGGCGCATTGTGGTAAATCAGCACTTAAAATTGAAATTTACAGTGAGACCTTAGTCCCGGAGCTATCGTACAAGCTTTTTTTATTAACATTCATTTTTTTCTTAATGAGTGTTAAAAACATTTACATTTTGCTAATACATTAAAAACGCATTTTTTAACTCAAAATTTGTCCAAAAATACTTAGAACTTAAATGTTTCACATTCATCAATCATCAAGATAATTAATACTGATTATACAAATACATATTATAAATAACAAACACATAGACTTAATTTTTGGCAAGCAAATTATTGATGACAAGACAATATGTTACTCTAAATAAAAATAAAATGACATTAAGAACATACCAGCAAAAACCAATGAATTACAGGTAGTTATCATTTGGTCTAAATTAAATGCTTATAATCGACATTTAACTAATTAAACATTAACATCACAGTTAAATATGAATAAATAAATAAATAAATATGTAGAATAAATTATAAGTTCACAAGTTATCATTGGTTTTGTATGAAGTAATTTTGTCGTTTCAGTTGCCTGTATAAAGAAATATACTTTCCAGCAGCTGATGTTCTTGGAACAACATATTGTTTACAGAACAGCTTGGGGTCTTGAGCCTTCTCAGATAGTTCTCCACATTCAAGTGCCCGTAAGAATGCAAGCACAAATGTAAAGCAGTTATGTCTTTCTTCATCATATCTGTCAGCTTCCCACAGTGGGCTAACACTAATCTGTAAAAAAAAAACAAATCTTAATATAAAACAACTGAGTTTGTGCAAAAAGAGGTAGTCATAGTAAAAAAGTGTTATATAATTTAGAAATTAAAATATATATTTTTTTAAATCTATAGCATTGCAAGTTACATACCTATAACCTTTAATAATCTTTAAAAATAGTTTTAACAATAAATTTGAACTACATCCAGACCAAAAATCATATAATAAAATCATATATCAAAAGAATAAATTTGTTATAAATATTTATAACAGAATTTATATTATAACAGATACAAATATTTTTATAGAATAAGGGTGACAAACGGGCACACAGTCCACCTGATGGTAAGTGGAAGCTGTGGGCCATGGGCTTCTACATTTATCCTCAATTAAGAATCAAAATGAAGATGCGTCATCTTGTCATCTTTGAAGATTAAGATGGAATGTCTGTCTAGTCTCACGTAAAAAGTGCCTCCAGTTCTCTATACTCACCATACAAAACATAGCAACATTAATTTGCTATTTTGCGTTTGCATTCTGTGCTTACCCCAGTCATGCCAACCCATTTGTTCTACAACCAAAATGTAGCAGCTGCAGCGTGGCTCTAACATATATAAAAAAACTATAGTGTTTATTTAAATATTTATTAAGGAATTATTTAAATAAACACAATGTATAGTATGTTTCTAAAGCAGGCGGAAAAATGTACATTGACCTTTGCCAATATCATCGGGGTAGCCAACCTTTTTCTTAGTTTTTATCTTTTTATCCTTGTATCGTTACATACATCATCAAAGTGAAAGATAAGAGTGCCCAGTGCGAAGTTCTTCGCAGGTTCTGTGTCTATTATTTTATTATGAAGAAAGAAGATTACCCTGTACTTATATGAATTAAAAAGCAAATTAACATTAATTTAAATTTATTATTTATAAACCATAAGGTAATATAATTAGTTAATACAAATTTAATTATTAAGTTAAGAGTAGGTAAGTAGTGTAATAAGTAGGTAGGTAGGCCGTAGGTAGTTGTAAAAAACATAACCACTTCTTGGCAGTCGGGTAAAATGGTGACTTGACATGACTTTTAATGCATTCTTTAGCAGTCAACCTTGAAGCATGCATAAAGCTTCTCATAATAGATTGTTTTTTATAGAATAAGGGTGACAAACGTGCATGCAGACCACCTGATGGTAAGTACTTGCTGTGACCCATAGACATCTACATCTATCTTTGTTTGCAAATTAAAATGCAGATGCGTTGTCAGCCGTGAGGACTAAGATAAAATGCCTCTTTTCCAGTAAAATGGGTCTCTGGTTCTCACCATACGAAACACAGCAGCATTAAGCTGCTATTTTACGCTGGTATTCTGTGAGAATGTGGTCCTTCCCCGGTCTAGCCGACCCATTTGCGCTACAACTATACTATTAATATAGCTGCAGCATGGCTCTACCATGTAAAAAACATGTTGTCAGAAACACTTCACAGACTATGCTTTTGTAGCTATTTTTAAATGATTTTCTGATGATAAAGATTTGGAAAAGATTGCCGCATTGATTATAAAACTATCTACAGTTTTATCAATGGCATTATCCAATTCATTTAATTTGTTTTCTTCTATTATGAGGTGGTTAATGCAGTTTTTCCACTATATATGATCAATATCTTATAGCCCTTTTTCAAATAGTTTTTTGACGTCTGACATTTTAAAAGTGGTATTGTTTCGGTTTAGGTTTGTTATCTCTGAATGACCGCTTTCTTCACCCCACCCTGTACCGTGAAACACACTTAGTGCATAACAATACATAATCGATTATGAAGTGTATGGAAGCAATACCTGTCGTATAGTTTCAGGGCTAACATAATACTAATAATGTATGTTTTTCCGCCTGCCCTAGAAACATACTATAAAATGTACAGAACCTACAATCAATGTAGAGGTAGGTAGTACATAGAAAGTAGTGTCCCCATGCTGTGTAGGGAGGAGGGAGTATCGAACCCTGTAATTTTTGAAAAAAATTTGTTATGGTAAATGGGTGAACGAAAGGAAGCGAAAGGTTTGGTATGGAGGGTACTTATACGATGGGCAACTGCAACTCCACCTAGTGTCGCTGATATTACTTGACAGATGCTTCATACTTTTGACAAATTTAACAAAATTCATTGTTATATGAATGAGTATTTAGACTACATCTGGTTGTAGTCGAAAGCATCCAGCTGCACCAACTTATAAATCGGATACACCTAAGTTTAACCAACCACAATGGGCTGACCATCTTGAAGCTAGCTAAACTAGACCATTACTAATAATTGCACATTAATTATATTAAAGATTTCTATAAAACCTATTTATCACACCTACTTAATTATACATTCCTCACAACATTATATATAATTAATCTTTTTTGACATTGATTTTTGATTTCTTCACATGGTCTACTTATGGGATAACTAATACCCTGTAGATTATAAAAGACACACATCAAAACATCAAAGTGTTTTCAATCTAATGAATCATATATCTTAGGTTTAGTACAGTTGAGCCCCAGTGAGGTTGATATTTAGAAAACATGCTGGCATTCCCTTATTCCCTTTTACACACACTACCTAAATGGAACTTAAAAGGCTAGATAAATAAATTACCTTTAAAAGTACACTATCCCATATTTCATTCCACAACTCATCAAATTGTTCCAGCATCAGACACTGATCCCAGTCTGAGCTTGTGTCAGAATTACTCCATTTCTTTGTTTCAGGATCAACACCTCGAATACCTTCCTCACTAAACTCAATAACACAACCATGAGAGTTAGTGACTCCTATGTGTAAATCCTTGGAATTGTAATAGTCACTGTAATGTAATAACATTTATCTTTATCGAAAAAGGATATGACTCAGTCTGGACACATATTGAATGCTTGTTTTGTGAAATATTTTTGCAATGGAGCAAAATTAACTTACTTAAGAAAATCACCATGGGTAGGTTTCATAACTATAGCTCTTGGATGTTGAGATGCTTTCACGAAGGGATATGGCACTCTAAAACAAAAATAGGCCACTTAGCAACAGACTTTCTAAATAGATTAATGGTCCAATCCTATCTATACGGTTTACCACTCTTACCTGAATGGTAGGAGCTTATAGTCATATCTATCCAGTTTTTGTTGGCAAACTGGACATTGTTCCGGAATGATAGTACAAAAAACTTTGTGGTCACAATGGTGGAAACAAAGGATACCCGGATCCATTTTACACTTAAAATATCACAGTATTTTCTATCAAACCCCAATAAAAAAAAAATACTGAAATCAACCATAGACTATTCTGTTACACTTTATCGTAAAAATGTAAAAATATTCACATTAAGCAACTTAAGAAATGAGAAACTAATAAGAATTACAACATACTATTGTTCTTGTTCTACAAACAAGGCAGTGAGAAGTTAGAATCAAGAGCACTTATATTTCAAAGACCTTCTAAGTAACGTTCGTAACACTGTAACAAATCTATGTATTTGTTTTATTTTAGTTGTCTTAATTTATATAACAAATTAATTTCGTAATGTATTAAATTGTCAATCGTTCTTAAAGTAAACGCAAGTTAATAATAAAAGCTATTTAATTTGTAAACTACACAAATTAAATTATCACAAGAAAAAAGTGAATGTTCTGAACGCTCTCCACCAGAAATCGAATTGATAAGAACTGACAACTGCTAACTGACAAATGACAACTGCCAACATATGTTTTTGAATTTTGATTTGACAACTGCCAACATATGATTTTGAATATTTTGATTTATCAATTTTGTTGGCTACTTTATAAACTTTTAAAATCGTTGGCTAATATAGAAGTAAAAACAATATTTAAAATAATTATTGACTGATAATACTAATTGACAACGAACTTTTACGAATTCGTTGTGATAAATGACAAAATTGTCAGGATATGTGTTATTATCAATGATATTTTTTATATATGTATAATATCATTGGTTATTATTGATTATTACATTTATCTATGTATGTTTAAATCATAGACATAAATATAACATAAAATTTCTTCTACTATTATTTATTTTGTGCTACATTACTTGGAACTTAGGTGTAGTCGATTCACTCCATAGAATGATTAATAATTCTATGATCCACTCATAGTTAAAAATTAAAACTAGGAGTCATCTGTAGCCAGTAAGTGCGGCTGGGGTGGCCCTTGGGCCTAAGTTTAGCCAGCTGATATTCATTTTTAATTTACACACAAACATTAGCCTTAAGATACAGGTATAATATATATGTATAATATCATTATATATTATACATTTGAGAGATTATTTTCGATTTTTTACCCTACTGCCCCAGACAACCTTTATAGTTTATACCTAAGGTTTATACATGTTTATTTGCTATCATTTGTTTTTTGATTTGTCTGTATCTTTGCTCCTGAAGCCTAATTTAATAGATTTTTAAAGTGAAAGACTAGTCCTACTAGCTTTAAAAGGCCTAACATATAATTTTGTTAGATAATAATGACAGATAAATACCTACAAACATTGAGTTATACACGTATGTCGTGTATAACTCAATGTGTAATATAAATCAATGCCTACAAAAGTTTTTTTGATTCTGCTTTTAATAATAATTTGTTTGTAGTGATTTTGTACACATCACATCCACGCCTCGCACACGTATTCGCACAAGTACCATGTATAATCACTTAATTATATATTGTACTTGCGCAATGTTATTTATCACTTAATTTTGTGTTTAACTAATTTCGATAAGACATTCATTTTATTGCAGTTATCTTTGTTAGGACAAATTGTCCCACTTAAATCCAACTTTGACATATGTATTCGACCAGGAAGTCAATCGACGTATCCAACTCGACTTCTCGTCACGCATTGATGAAAACCTGTGTAAAACCTATTATTTATTCTGTGGTATAACCAGTGAGTGTTACAAAAAATGATGGTAATACATGGAACTAGAATGTATTCTTTCACTACGGGCCGTAGGTATGGAGAGGTTATTCTAGTCCAGTTCAATCCCCAGAAGACACAAGTTTGCGCGTTTACCGCTAAAAAGATTCCCTTTGTCGTATCTCCTCAGCTTCAAGGCACTCCCCTTGTTGCCTCAGCCAGTATCGGAATCCTCGGTGTCGACATATCGAGTGACGTGCAGTTTCGTGGTCACTTGGAAGAGAAGGCCAAATTGGCCTTTAAACAGCTTGGCGTGCTCAGCAGAGCGGGACAGTATTTCATGCGGGCACACCGCTTGCAACTTTACAAGGCGCAGGTTCGGCCTCACATGGAATACTGTTCCCATCTCTGGGCAGGGGCCCCCCAGTGCCAGCTCCTTCCACTTGACCGCATCCAGCGCAGAGCGGTTCGAATCGTCGACGACCGAGTTCTTTCTGATCGGCTCGATACACTGGCACTGCGTAGAGATGTTGCATTTCTTTACGTATTTTATCGCATCTATCACGGGGAGTGCTCTGAGGAATTGTTCGGACTAATTCCAGCCGCTCAATTTTACCATCGCACATCGCGACAGAACTTGCGATACCATCCATATCATCTAGATGATTGGCGGTCCACCACTGTGCGATTCAGAAGAAGTTTTCTCCCTCGCACAACTTCCTTGTGGAATCGATTACCACCAGCGATTTTTCCGGACCGATACGACTTAGGGACCTTCAAGAAAAGAGCCTACTCCTTTTTAAAAGGCCGGCAACGCATCTGCGATTTCCCTGGTGTTGCGGTTGTTCATGGGCGGCGGTAGTCACTTACCATCAGGTGAGCCGTATGCTCGTTTGCCCCCTCTCCTATGAAAAAAAAATCTGAGTTTTTCTGAGTGATAAAATCCTCCCTTTGAGCTATCAGTAAGTAAAGTAGACAAGAGCCGATCATATTATGATTCGAAGATCTGCTATGCGATGGCGAAGAAACTAGATGGAAAGACAACACACGCAGTCTTTTAATGGCTTAGGCTTAGGACTATGATTTGCGGCATTCCTTGAAGGAGGCCTATGTTCATCAATGGACTCGTTAAAGACTGTATTGATGATGACGATGAAACTTTCTTAAATATTGAAATAGGTGGAAATAGGTATATCTTGAATATTAATGTACCAACTATGTTGTTATATTATGATGATTAATATAGTTACTGGTCAGGTACCTATTGTATTTTAACATGGTGAATAATAAGTAATAATTAAATACATTAACAAGAAAAAAGTCGTTCAAAGGTGAAGGCATTTTTTTCTCTTCTGCTGGTGAAAGTGGGTGAAAGGGTTCAATGAATTCTCAGGACGTTAGAATTTGGTCAATAGTTATTATTAAAAGAGTGACAGCGAGTATTGTATGTTTACGGGTTGCTATGACAACAATTGAATTGATAAAAATCGAGTTAACCACACCTCGGGCAAGATAGAATGAACCAAGTCCTAGTTTAACGTTCAAGCGAGTGTTGGGTATGTCGTGTGGTTGGTTTAAGAAAGATGATCTAAATAAAAATATGGAGCAGTTAATTTGTCAATTATAAATCAAAATGTGATTACATTAATTAAATTATTCTTTAAACGAACAAATTAATTCTCAGTTAATAAAAGTAAAACTTTAATAATTTAGGTCCTTCGATTATAATCTAAATTAAACTCATAATGTACGTGAGTAGTGAAAAGGATATTCGACGTTTATGGTGGATGCTTGTTGCAATACCAGTTGTATCAGCCGGAATAGCTTGCTTAAGCAATCCTTGTCTTCATGGAATTTGTATTGATGACCTCAACAGGTAAATATAGCAATTTCGTTTTACTATAGTTCGCACAAGTAATTACACTGTCATTATTACATTATAATTACTTGTGTTTAAAAAATTAAATTCCCTATTATTTTTTAACTATTATAAGCCAGTGCTTGCATACTATCCCACATGATGGCGAGTGGCATGCATCGGAATATGGTAAAGCGCACTGATTTGGTTAACAAAAGCCAATTCATTAATACCTTAAACATTGTAATCGGATGGAAAGACAGATGCTTGCAAATTATTCCACTCTATTTCTGTACGCATTATGAACAAAACAGCAAACCCTTTAGTTTGAATCCCTAGTACGACAACGGAGTGGTGGCGACCAACCATTTCTGGTGGTCCTATGAGTATGAGTCATGCAAATCTGGGCTGGCTACTTTGCACCTGTCCTCGAGACTGGTAAGATTGGTATTAACCATATAGGTGTCACCAATAAGCCCCTTAGCTAGTCTTTCCATTGAGTCCAAAGCCGTTAGGTAGCATAGTGCAGCACCAGCTCATAAATAGCAGCAGTACTCTACGACCAGACTTGTGCTTTATATATTGTAAGCAACTGTCCCTGCGTAGAGTATCCCTCCTGTTTCGGGCTTCAGATAATCGTATGATATCCCAGTTTAACTTGTCTATCTCTTGCTCTAGCCATAGAATCTTCTCGCCTGACCTCAATGAACGCACGTTATGCTCGCGAGATCCATTTGTGGATGGTGGTAACCAAACTTTCACGCGAGATACTTCGTACCAGCTATAATAATAGTCCATCACAATTTCATTGGTGAACATAGGCCACACCCAAGGAATGCTATAAAGCACGGTCTTGAGCCACCTACATCCAACGACCTCCTGCATCATCTCTAAACTGGTTTTCATTTAGGGTGGGGCAGCTCCACACTTCGCTTACCGGCACGAGGTTGTCACTCCAAAACTTTTCTCCCCTGCCGGCACATGTTCACTTCAGGTTACTGATACGTTGGCCTATGTCGATTACTCCAGTCCTATTTCAGTTAACTTTATACGGATCCTATCACGCAAAGAAGCCCCGAGGATAGTACTGTCCATAGTTTGCTGAGCGACCAGCAGTAAACCGCGACCATGACTTAGATCCATATAATAGCATCATGTTATGCTTATCTCGCTCAGACCAATGTCCAGGATATTATCAGTATATTATCGTATTGGACTTGCTGTTGGGTCCTTTCCCACACTTGCGTGTGGCTCCAACGACGATATGTAAAGCTGTTTGTAAAACCTTTCAGTCCTACTCGAAATCTCAAGGGTCCCGAATATGACGCTACCACAGTCGGTCTTCAACTTTGACAGTTGACGTCTCCACGGAGTAGACTTTCATAAAGTACTTTGTAAAGGCCAATTTTAAATAAAAATATTATACCGACTTTGACTAGAAATATCTTCATATACATCTCCTCCAACTTCTCATTTGGGTGTACCGAGTTTGTTGATTCTGGGGGCGATCCTACACTTCGCTTACCGGCACGAGATTGTCATTCGAGAACCTTTCTTCCCCATCGGTTGTCGGTTCTTGGATCTATATTGCGGTCACATTGTCACCTCAGCCATGATTCGATTACATATTATTATTTAAACACTACATTAATAAGATAATATTCATGTGAATAATCTTAAGAATGCGCCAATTACTGTAACTTAAAGATTTATTATACCATGCTGGGCAAGCGGGATGGTAAACCGACAGATGATATCTTGTTGTTCATGGGCGATGATAGTCACTTACCATCACGTGAGCTGCATGATCCTTTGCCCCTCATCTATAAAAAAAAAACAACCGATAGGGAAGAAGAGTTCTCGAACGGCAGCCGTGTAACTGTTAGCTAACTGTAGGGTGAACGGACTAAGAGTTCACTTATTAAGTGGCGAAGGTTGCGAAGTCACTTATTGATTTCACGATGTCTGTCCGTCTGTCCGTCGTCCGTCTGTCCGTCTGTCCCACGATTATCTGGAGAATGGTTTCGAATTTCAAATTTCGAATTTCAAATTCTGTTTTCAGCAATCGATTACTGATCACCCAGGCATCTGAACCTCCTATTTTGAAAATTTTTTTTCCGTTAGAAACCGCTACAAAGCTGATTGCTTCGCCACTTTGCTATGCTGTTAGCTTGCTAGGTTTATTTTGAGTGCAGTTTCATCAAAGTACGGCAACTTCGACGCCAGTTTGCTGTTGTGCTGCATGTTTATTCAGTAACCACTTTCCAACTCCTTTATTTTTTCCATTTGAGATCAAATGATTCTATATCCTTTTGTCCATTAGTTTGAAGGCTGCTAACTATAACTTTATTTGAGATGAAACCTCTTGTACTACACCTAACTTTCAACACGATTCCCAAAATTTTTAGAAAATAAAAATGAAATTTCAGACACAGCGATATCAAAGTAAAAGACGGCAAAACAAATGGTCAAACGATTTTTAAAGCAATGTCACAGCCTAAGAAGAACATACAGTCAGTCATCGCGTTTGATGTTGTCGGAAAAGCCGACATAAACAATAAATTGCTAGGGTTGTCAGAATGGGGAATAATAAGAAATATAAGAAACTGATTTTATTTTATTTCACGTTTAAACTAATGTGTATGTGAAAACTAATGAAACTAATTCCTTATCTCTAAATGAGGACAACCCACAGTTTTTTACCGCACATGTAGTGTGAACCATTTTAATTTATTTGCATGACAGGACAACCCTAGCGGACAATTCCCGAGCGGCCTTTAGCCACTGGGGAAGTGCTCAACCCGCATCTCGCCCCGCATTCACCGCACGATTGCCCCATATAGATGCCTTCGACAATGCCATAGCTTTAATATGACACTAATTTGAATTTGGGAGTCGCATTAATGATATCGATCTTTAAACTAGCCAGTATTAACAAACAACAAATTCATGACTAACGTATTCCATCACTTTTCAGCAATTAAGTTCGTAATTTTGTAATGCTATGGGGCTGTGACACATAAACACCTACATATATTTGGACTTTTTTTGTGGAAAATTGAAGAAATATCTGTATTTAAAGTTATTTATTTCAATAAACAAGCCTAAACAGGGAATAATAAATAATATTCCATAGCCTAAACGCACAGTGAGCGAGTTATCTAACATTAGACTTTTACGCTGGTATTCTCTCTTAAATACAGAGAATACCAGCATAAAAAAGCAGCTTAATGCTGCTGTGTTCCGTATGGTGGGTTAGAGAACCGGAACCCCTTTTTACTGGAAAAGAGGCATTCCATCTTAGTCCTCACGGGTGACAACGCATCTGCATTTTGATTCGCAAACGAGGATAGATGTAGATGTCTATGGGCCGCAGCAACCACTTACCATCAGGTGGACTGTGTGCTCGTTTGTCACCCTTATCCTATATTAAAAAAAAACATACATAAATGAGCCTACATAAAGTAAAAGTTTTCTTACATAGGCTATTAATGAACATTCGCGGGTGTGAAACTGAAAGAGGATATCTATTAAATCCTAGATTAAGCGAACAGCAGTGAAACCGTTATAGTGTACTTTACACGATGTAACTATATTTAAATTTTTGGTGAAATTTGACCGTTGATATTAAGATAGTATTACCCGATAATCCAATCGGTAGTTTTGTTTCACGTTAACAACGGTGTAACGATATTACTTTGTTTTTAAACAGTAATAGATTCCTTTTGCTGTTAAATTCTTTGTTTTTGGGTGTCAATGGACTGCAGGAGCCACTTATGATCAGGTGGACTGTTAGTGACATGAGTTTAATGTTATAAAAAAATTAATATATTTCCTAATTTAAAATAATAATAATAATAATATGTATTATATTATCTTCAGTACATACATGTGCTATTGCATAGATGGTTATACCGGGGTAGAATGTCAAACGAACTGGGACGAATGTTGGTCGGATCCATGTCAAAACGGAGGCACCTGCATTGATGGTATCGCTTCATATAATTGCTCTTGTCCTGAGGGATTTATTGGTGAGTGATTTTAAGAGTATATTTATAGGTTAAATAATATTTTTTTTATAATCATGTAATTTTGCAGAAACATTGTTAAAGTTAACATACTCAAACGAGACTTGATCTGACTCGGCACGCAATTTTAAAGATAACAACAAACTTAACATAGTACTTATTTACCATAGAAGACCTCTTCAAGCATCTGCGCATCGAGTCGCATCTCATCTCATTTTTTTTACCTATTATAGCTAAGAGTATATAAATCTATGTGATACAAAGCATTAGTAGCGTTCGGAGGCTGCTCACCACTACGCTGGTTACACATATTATTATGATCTCATATTTACCGCATTTACGAGATTCTTGTATATGTTGTATTTTATATGGTCCAGGTTTGTTTATCCAAGAAACACAAATAGTGGCGGTGTAAGAATATCCACTAGTCCATATTGTCCCGTGGGTGTCGTAAGAGGAGACAGAATGAAACAAACTAGCAGCGTCTTCATAATAACGTGCCAATTATGCCAAATGTCGCCCGTATAGGATAATCTACGGGGAATCCCCATGCCCTGCAGGTGACTTTGATAGGCTACAACGGTAACGGTAACGGCGTTCATAAGTCCATGCCAAGGCTACCTTTGCCTGAATTCCTAATACTGTATTAAGGACTTTTAACACAACTGCAAATTTGGGAAAAATAGAAAAAAAATAAAATTATAAAACGTTTTCGATTTTTTGTTTTGTTTGCACTTTTACTAAACAAATTATAAGTAAAAGACTTCAAAGATACGAATTTAACTCATAATATCGCCTTCATAAATGAGGGCATCCACGAGTTTTTCTGCCACCAGGGCGGCGCCATTTAAAAGTGAGGTATAATATTTGACAGATGTCATAGCGGGGAAGTTAATTTGTTCGGAAAAGGTTAATGTTTCTTTCTGTACTATTAGCTATATTTTATAATAATAAGATTAAAAATAAATAAACTAAACCACAGATATTAATTTATATGAGTAAAAAAAATAAAAATAGTTAAAAATGTGCAAAAAATTAAAGAATAATAATCTAGAAAGTAATAAACTTTTATTAAAAACGAACGTCACAATTAAATGACATTGTGTAACAAAGAAACTTTACCTCAGTGTCAACTAGCGACATCTGATGAGCAGAAAATTATTAGCCCTCATTACAATGTATGTTGTCTTTCTGTGATCGTGTATTAGCGGTGTAAGAATATTCACTACCCTATATCGTCCTGTAGGTGTCGTAAGAGGCGACATAGGGAAATAAACCAGGATATGGCAGTCTAAAATAAAAACTAGAAAATAAAAAACTTCGGTTGTCAACCCGCCTGCCAAGCATGGCCTCTATTGCGAATGTCTCTCTTATGATACAATCTTAGGGAGAGGCCTATGTTCAGCAATGATCTTTAATAGGCAGTAACGGATGGATGGATAATGGATTATCTATTTTTTTCATTATTCTATGCCAGCGCTTGACTACTATCCCACCTGATGGTAAATGGTGATGCAGCCGAAGATGTTGAAGCGCACTGACTTAAGAAAAGCCTATTCACTCTTGTCTTGAAAACATCCACATTGTAATCATATGAAAAGATAGATGCTGGTAAACTTATTTCATTCCTTCGGTGTACACGTGATGAATGATGAAGTAAACCGTTGGGTTCGAATACGTGGTAAGTCGACATCGAATGGGTGGAGGCTGGCCAAGCGTCTGGTTGCCCAATGGTGGAACAGAGCGGGAGGAATTAATTAATACAATTCCTGCGCACACTACGAAATGCATTCCGTACAAAACCGAAAAGCTGGCTACTTTACGCCTGTGTTCAGGACTGGTTAGCTTGGATTTAACCAGATTCAGGTTCCCAACAAGCCTCTTAACACGCCTTTCTATTGCGTCGAAAGTAGCCTGCTTTTCGGTTTTGTACGGGATGCATTTCGTACTGTGCGCAGTTAAAGTTAAAAAGTGTGCGCAGTTGAAACTTTTTAACTTTAACTGCGCACACTATGAAATGCATCCCGTACAAAATCGAAAGGCTGGCTACTTTGCGCCTGTGTTCGAGACTGGTGAGCTTGGATTTAACCAGATTCTGCTTCCCAATAAGCCTCTTTAACACGCCTTTCTATTGCGTCAAAAGCTGCTATATCGCATTTTGCGGCACCGGCCCATATATGGCAGCAAGGCTCCATGCACGACCTAACTTGCGCTTTATGTAGACTCTACATTGTAGAGTAAGCAGCTGTCCCGGCGGCGTGCAGTATCGCTGCAACTTTGCAAACACTCCTAACTTCCTTGTAGGATTTTTGACCTTGAACTCAATGACCCGCCCGAAGTTAGAAATTTTAATCCCAATAACTTAAGGTGATCAGTGTATTCCAGTGATAAAATTCGCAAAGAAGTAGCCAAGATAAGCTGACTCCTTATTGCAATGAAAATACACGCTTGTGTTTTGGAGGCGTTGAATTCTGAGAAAATTGTTTACTTTTGTATTTACTTTAGTAAAGTAGCCAAGATAAAATTTTAATAAATAGGTTATGTGTCTCAATTGCATACAAGCTGAGCTGAGCTTAATAGAAGCCAGTTATTTCAATATTACGGACAGGTTCATCAATTTTATTTATTTATTTAGGTGTAGTTCTAAAAACATCGATCCTGAATCTTATATAATATACATTTAAATATGTACCAATGTATGTACTGTTAGGTACGTTTTATTCTTTTAGTTTACACGGTTTAAAAACGAATGAAAAAATGAATAAATCGACTGTAAAATTTTTGATGATTTCTTATATTTAACAGAATATTACACATTCTATAACATTTTTTTGAACCGTAAAAGGTAAAAGAACAAAACATATCTAGCATCGTACATATTTTCATGTCTTTGTACATATTTATTCATTGTTTGCGTCAATATCCTAACTACGAGAGTTATTAACGAGAATTTTCGAAGTACGAGAACGGCGTATCAGGGAACCGCAGAGTCGTTCCAGGAAATTGTGTCACGGCTACTCACCATTACCATTAAAACCGCGGAAGGCGGTGTATTGTTGTAGGGGAAACTGAAAATTTTAAAATGTAAAATGTAAAACCCCTATGTTTGTATTTTAAAATATATATTTGTTCATTTAGAAAATTATGTTCACTTTAAATTTAAACTTACATTTGCCTAATTTTTCTATGACTGTACCTACAGGTGAAAACTGTGAAACGAATTTCAACGAATGTGAATCTAATCCTTGTCTCAACAATGGAACATGTATCGATTTGACGAACGAGTACCTTTGCCACTGTGTTCTTGGATTCTCTGGGCAGCACTGCGAAGTCGATGTGGCAGTGTGTAACTCTACAGACGAAGTGCGCTGTCATAACGGAGGCCAGTGTGTTGAGGGACCTGGATATAAGTTCTATTGCAGATGCTCGCCAGGTGAGTTTTTAAATTGATAGACTGACAAGCGAGCGACCTTGGCCACGTTACCAGAAAAAAGGGTCTCCGATTCTCGTTTCTATGTAATATACTGGTATTTTGTGATACTGTGGTCAAAATGTCACCGGCCTAGACATAAGAGGAGAGAGTGGAGTCCTATTTTTTTTTAAATATAAAATAAGAGTAACAAACGAGCACGCAGTCCACCTGATGGTAATTGGATGCTGTGTATCAAAACTAGCAAGCAGAGTTAGTTTTGCAGCATATGCTGTAAAAAAGATTACAAATCTTACCAGTGTTGAAACAGCTAGACTTGTTTATTTTAGTTATTTCCATAGAATAATGTCGTATAGTATTTTGCTATGGGGACACGCAGCTGACACTGAAATTATATTTGTTTTACAGAAGAGGGCCATAAGAGCAATTTATGATTTAAAGCCCAAAGAGTCGCTGCGACAAAAATTTAAGAAAATTAATTTATTATCTTTGGCCTCTCAATACATTTATGAAAATATAATGTACGTACACAAAAATAAAAAAAATATGTGATATTCATAATGTATATACTAGGAACAGACACAAGCTAGTAATATCAGTTACTCGACTCCACCGAGTCAGTAATTCATTCTTGGGGCGATGTATACGTTTTTACAACAACATTCCAGAAAATATACAAAACTTGACCTGCTCAAAGTTCAAAAACTTTATTAAACTAAGTTTTTATAAAAAGGGTTATTATAATATTAAGGAATTTATGGATGATAATAACCCCTGAGAATGAGGTGATCGCTACCAAGCTATTTCTAATTTTATGTGTTGTTAATTGTGTAACATACATGATTGTAAGCTGTTTAAAAAAAAGTCCCGCTGGGTTTCTTGCAGGTTCTTCCAAGAACATAGGTATTTTTTCGAACCAGTGGTAATTAAACAAAAAAGTGACTTTCAATAAGTATTATATAATATAATCTATATTGAGTAAAAAAGTTTCTGTTTCTGTTTCTGCGGCCCCTAGACATTATTCTCAATTAAGAATCAAAATGCAGATGCGTTGTCACCCCTGAGGACCGAGATGGAATGCCGCGTTACTAGTAAAAAGGGTCTCCGGTTCTCTACACTCACCATACGAAACACAGTAGCGTTAAGCTGCTATTTTACGCTGGTATTCTGTGAAAGCGTGGTCCTAGCCCGGTCGAGCCGACTTATTCATACTGCAACCACAATATAGCTGCAGCATGCATCTACCACGTAAAATATATATGGAGTGAACATTTACGAATATATCTTTGTTTCTAAAAAAGTAAGCTATAATTTTAGTTAATGTGTCGTCTTTCATACGTCTAAATAGTCTGAAATTTAGGAGACGTATCGAGATGACAATACAATAATTTCATAACTATGACTTACTAGGATCATACCATCACTGCTCATGATTAATGAGGGTTCTTTAAGTTTTCTTAAACTCTAACATTATTATTATTTTGAATATCTGTTACCAATTAACATTCCTTCTTTATTTTTTCTCTTTTTCTATTCGACTACTGTCGTGAACCAATTCTAATACAAGCGCTATTGTTTGCATTATGTTAATAACATTATTATTATTATTAAGATTAACAGCTTTACTAATATTTGTTTAATAAAATAAAATAAATTTGTTTATCAGATATTTTAGTATTTCCACACGATTTTGGAATTACAATTTTAGAAATACATTTACGGTGTACTGTTAGACGATTTTATCTATTTGCATAAAGACATATGACCATGGCAACGACCACATGAGTTGTTGGTTAGGGAAAGTTTGAACTTTTTTTTACGTGGTAGAGCGATGCTGCAGTTATATTAATTGTATAGTTGTAGCACGAATGGACACGACGGGGGAAGGACCACGCTCTCACAGAATACCAGCGTAAAATAGCAGCTTAACGTTACTGTGTTTCGTATGGTGAGTGTAGAGAACCGGAGACCCGTTTTACTGGAAAAGAGGCATTCCATCTTAGTCCTCAGGGGTGCAGGGGTGCAACGCATATACATTTTGATTCGTAATCGGGGATAAATGTAGATGTCTATGGGCTACAGCAACCACTTATCATCAGGTGGACTGTGTGTTCGTTTGTCACCATTATCCTATAAAAAATAACTTGGCCATCATTTTAACTAAAATATTACTATAATAATACTAAATAATACTAGTACAAATTTGTTATTCAGGATGTACTCGTATAGTAATTATGCTATATCTGATCGGACATTTACTTCGCCCTAATGGACACGTCTACGATTATAATGTCCCCGACTTAGTTCACAGCTTCTGATTATTCAACCAAATCGAAAATCGATGGCCGAAATTAGACTACGAGGACGACTACATCCACTAACTCAAAGTGTAATAATGTGATAGTGAACTACCGGATCGTTGTTCAGTATCCACCACTAAATTTAAAAAAAACATGGGGTATAAAATAAATTTATTTTCATTGTATAAAAATATATTTTCTTATAGGAAAAGTGTGACGAAGCACACGCAAACGAGCACATAATCCACCTGATAGTAAGTGTTTGATTTGACCCATAGGCTTCTACATCTATTCTCGAATTAATATCAAAATGCAGATGCGTTGTCCGCCCTGAAGACTAAGATGAAATGCTTCGTTAGAAAACAATCTCCCATTCTCTACACTCACCTTATGAAATATAACAGCATCAATCTGTTATTTTACTCTAGTATTCTGTGAAGGCGTGGTCCTTCCCCGGTCGGGCCGACCCAATCGTGCTATAACTTTAATATAGCTGCAGTATGGCTTTATTTTAATTCAGCTATATTCGAGCCTTTATTCCTGAGGCCTCAGACGGCCCGCTTATCTTTAAACTCCTCACCGAAGTTTATAGTCGCTCTTATCGAAATAGATCAGAATATCGTTTGCTTTGTCTAAAATATATAAAACAGCTAAGTGCCTGAAGGAGAGGTTAATTGCTCAGCTCCGGATAGTTTATGAAGTGATTGTGATGATGATGGTTAGCGCTGTTCATCAATTACAGTAAGAAGTAAATTAACAGCCTTCATACATCCCACTGCTGGGCACTGACTCACATAGAAATAAGGCTTTGGAACAGTGGCGGGAGAGAGACCACCGCGGTGCTCCAATTCGTGTTGGTGGATTTCACGTGACCTTGAACTACTATGATTTTCTCAGACATGCCGGTTCCATTACGAATATTTTCCTTTACAGTTGAGCACTTGGTAAATCAGTAATTTACCAGGGGCTCAGCAGTAACATTTTTTTAGTGAATTATTATATTCAAAGCCACTGAACTACACGACTCTTTAACAGATATGTATTTTTTTAAATATCTCCTATATGCAGGTTGGGCAGGTAAACTCTGTGAGGATCAAATAGACGAATGTGAATCGAATCCATGTCAGAATGGAGGCATGTGCATCGACATACACGCAGACTACATGTGTGCTTGTGCATATGGTAAGCTAATATGTCTTATATATTTTTAATATATTATATACATATGTATAGCCTATATATACATGTAATAAATCTGTTGAAAATTTGTTTGTTTGTTGTTGAAAAGTAGCGTAGCTAATTCTATTGGAATTTGAAAAGAAAGTCCAATAGGACTGGCTACGCTACTTTCAATGAAATTTAGTGTGTAGGCAGTAAATGACCCTGTATAATATAATATACAGGATTATTTTTCAAAGAGTAGCCAAATTTTAAACTTAAGTTCAAATATATAACTAATGATATACCATTATTAGGTACAATTTTTGAAAATACGAGTATATAAGGCTTTTAATTGAAATTATCCCAAATTGAATGTGATTTATGGGCAACAACGATTTTGCCTACCGATCGACGTGCGGCGTGCGCAGTAAAAGTAAAATCAGTTAAAGTAATGCATTACTGCGCATTTTGAATTTAAAAGATAAATAAAGAGGACAGAATGTTAGAGATTTTTTAAACAAATTTTTCTTCACTATTTGCCCATATTACTTATTCTGGGTTATTGCGGAATAACCCTGTATAGATAACTTTTATGTGCTTAGGAAAGAGAGAAAAAGAGGGGTTATTTTTCCTTTTATAAATTTATTCTTATAATAGCTGCTGATAGTTTTAATATTCATGAAGAAGATAACGTAGAGTTCTTAAAATGTATTCTCTTCCTATACAAATAACAAATCTAGATATGTATGTATTAAAATGGAACTCAACGCGCATAAAGGGCAGAACACAAACACATCTATAGCGCTAGTTATGTAGATTTAAATAAATTCGTATAGAAATTAAATATTAAGTACCCAGACAGCCGAACTCCGCTCGAGTTTATAAAAATAAATATTTTCTACTTATCAGTGGCATAGCATGGAAAGCAGCCGCCCGGAGCCGAAAAAGGGACTCATATAAATCCGTAAAAATCGGTATAAGTGAGCTGTTCTTGTATATCTTTATACATATAAATTACGTGTTTGTTTGTCCGCGATGATCTCTGAAACCACTTAACCGATTTTAATGCAATTTTATAAATGTGTATTGCTTGCTCTAACTCGAGAGATAGGATAGTTTTTATCCCGATAAGTTACCTTATTATACCTATATTTTTTATTGCAGATTTAAATATTTTTTAAAGGACAAAGGGCAGAACTAAGTCTGTCTGGCCAGCTAGTTATATAATAATGTTATAATAAGTTATATAAATATAAGTCTTAGTCGAGTCTAGTGTAGCCGAATACTTGAAATGTGCATTCGCATTCTTGAAAATTTAACAGAAATCATTAAACTTCTGTCGCTAATGTTACTTGAATAGTGCTTTCGTATTTTGACAAAGTTAACAGAAGTGATAGTCATTATGATTATTATTCGGACTTTAGTTCCCAGTTTTACTTGAAAGCAACCGCTTACCTAGTTTTAGCAATGAATAAATTGAATACACCTAAATTTAACGAACTACAAACGGTTACATCCAGTTGTAGCCGGCTTAACATAAATGTAAACGCACTTCGACTTTTAGTCGTGACATAGACATATAATATACAAGTTTTGTATGTTTAAATTATTGAAACTGTGTATACTTTGATACCCACTATAATGGTCCACCCAAATTCAGAATATCAGCGGGTCTGTTATTGCTAAGCTGAGTGCCTTCAATCGTTTTAGAAATTTTCCTCTGGTCATGGTAAAGATAATCCTGGCGCAATTTCTTATTTTGCCTATTAATACTTATACTGATATGTATGGTGTGAGGATCCGGGTAATGATCCTAATGAGGTTTTCCTGAATAAACAAGCAAGCTGGATTGTCGCGTCGTAACTGTGTCCGTTATATCTTTCGTCTTCGCAAGTCGCCTTTGGAATAATCTACCTGAAAAGTTAAGACATCCTACGCATCTTTAACATATACTCTTTATTTATTAGCGCGCATGGATCGTAAACAAACAAACAGGTTTTAGAACCTGTGACGAGACACAAAATACCCATCTCATCGGCAAAGGGCGTTACACCTAAGTATAGCTTTGCACGACGGGCCGTGAAACCGAGGCCGCTTTAGTCGGCCGAGGCCGATCGGCTTCAACACCCACTTTTAATTTCAGACAAAATAATGACATTGGTCAAAGCTTCCTGCCGAGGATGTGATGTGAATCTTGGTAAGACCGGACATATTGTCCATTTACCAATCGTGAACGTAATAATGGCTGCAAACTTTATTTTTTTCGGCGTTACTTTTGATGCATTTCAAGAAGACAAGCACAAACACATGCTAGTTCTATGAAATTCATATTGTACTTATCCAAACGACCTCTATGAAACTAAGAAGTTCCATGTGTGACCTGACCGTTCACAACTAAATTTTCATACGCAGGTGTTGGCTTTGGTGCAGCTTTGTGTTGATTGGAAGAGAATGTTTTAGCATTAAGTCCGCCTTTTGATCCTATAAAGTATTTGCAAGTAACAATAAATATTAAACAAATAAATAAGATTACCGGCAAGCACCATAATGTTTTAATATGATATCTAAATCTTATCTAGTTCATCTCCGCCTAAGTCGACGTTTTGAACAAAAATTATATTATTCAATATACGCTCGTAGTCGAAGCTTTTTCGTGATTAGTTATATACATTAATAAAAATTATTTATCTTTTAAGGATTTACTGGTAAAAGCTGCGAAGTTCAAATTGAATTCTGTGACGAAAATTCGTGCAGTAATGATGCATTATGTGTTATTGAGGACGACACAAGAGTCTGTTATTGTGTACCAGACTTCCACGGAGAACGGTGTGAGCTGCAATACGACGAGTGTTTACTCGGGCCAAGGTTAGACATTTGTTATGTAGCTAAACAAGTATGTATGTAGAAACAAAAACCAATAACACTTTTGTAAACTAGGCAACATGAAAATTCATAACTCCTTGCTTTATAAAGTTATTATATTTACTAGTTTCATTTTAACACCCTAATAGACAAAATATTTCGAAGATGTGAAGTTAGCCAACACGCACAGCGCGACGGATATTTCCTTGCCCTAAAACTCTCTCAGAAATGAGAGGAAGCCTGCGGGACGTATATAGGCTGTAAATTTAACCCCAATAAAGCCAATACAAGTTAGACAGGCGGATTTAGTATTGCAGTACCGGTATCATATCATGTCTTGCTACTTTTGTAGCGCTGCCTGTAGTCGGTCTAGATATTTTATGTTCTATTTATCATAGTAGACTTTTGGGACATCCACCGTATGAAATGTATTGGTGGATTCACTTATAGAGACACAAAACAGCATCCTGAAATAAAAAAAAAACCTTGTGCTTCCCGTTAAGTGCGTTATCAGGATCAGTATTCAAACCTATAGAAATAACTTTTTTTAAAACTCGACCAATTTTTTTTTATTTTATTATTTTTTTTTAAATTTTATGTGGTTTTATTACCTCTTACTTGACGCTAGCCGATGCTAAAGCTAAGTAAAGCGGGTCCTTTGACAATCCTCTTACTCCCCAGACAATGTAGAGGTAATAAAACCACATACAATTTGCATTCAATTTTTTTTAAATAAATTAAAAATATTATTGGTCGAGTTTTTAAAAAAACGTTAATTATATACGTTTGAATACTGATGAAAAAAAAGGGGTTTTGTTACATATTGTATAAGAGAATAAAGAAACTACGATGCGGCTATGTGAGCCATATCTTCGCCATAGCACAACATTAACTATGCGTTGTCCACACTTTGCTGCAACATCCCCGTTCGATAGCGAACATTCACCAAAACAGACTTGCTGTCATACTAGGGGTGTTTAGTATATCCTATGTGGTTGTCAAAAAAGGCCTGTTGTGATTTTAATGCAAATATATATACATATTTACACACTACATTTACAACAATTTTAATGTTTAATATTAATGTTTATTTTTAGATGTATGAATGGAGGGACATGTATTGATGGAGTGGATAACTTTACCTGTTCTTGTCCACCGAATCTTACTGGATCATTGTGTGAATGTCTAATATTAGATGACAATAACTACGATTGCGAATATGTTAGTCCAACGCCCTTGTTCAAAACGACATCGCCAATATTCCTGACTACCGATATTATAGTAACAACACTACCGACACTTTACACTCATGCTACTTCTAAAGATAACATTAGTACATCCACAGTAGCATCTGAACCTGAATTTTCAACTTTTCCCGCAACTGACTTTACATCAACTACAGAACTCGCTACGCTGAGTACTGCAACATCAATGGATGAAAAAACGGCTAGACAAGAAACGACGGTATTGGCATACACAAATACGCCTGAATCGGAAGAAACAACTACAATGACAACTGAAATTGTCACACTAGAAACACATACTCAAAAAACAATAATATCTGATGATTCTAAAACAGATATTCCTTTAGAGAATAAAGATAATGATGATAGAGTAACGGATTCTACCACACCATTTGCCTCATCTGAGGAACTAGAAACTACGTTACGGGTCAACCAAACAACGGTGAAGGAACTGACTCCATATCCAACAAAAGTAACGATATACCCTGATAATCAAACCGGAATTGATGTAACAACGTTAAGCACCGAATTATCAACAAAAACTACACTAGTAGGAACGATATTTACACAGAAAATAGACACTACTACGGAAAAAATGTTTACAGACGTTCCTACGGAATATTTTGCGACAGATGTTTCTACAACCTTAATAACAACTAATGCCGTTGAAACGACTACAAATTATGATAAAACAACGCAGATCTATACTACAGTACCATCGTATTGTACTGATTCCCTTTGTAACAATCACGGAAAGTGCGCAAATACTGTCCATGGTATTAGAGTAAGTACAGATTTTATACACTCCTTCATCAACTCACAAAATCATGTCCTGACTAGACATGGGCCTCTTCCGCTGTATGTATAACCTACCCTCATCGCCACGATAAGCAGACGGGTTGGTTAGTTCTTTTTCTTCTATATGAGTTCATTAGTCTACTGAAGAATATGGACATCTCCCATTAACGAATTAACAGTCGCATAAGCATACGTTTGAGTTATGTCGCTGTTTCCTGCCGGCACAAGCTATCTGTGTAATTTACGCTTGACGTAAACGTGATGGTTATACTTCTCTCTACCGGATACTATAAGGTCTTTTTGGGTATATTCCATAGTCGCTTCTTATTTTGATCTATCATCTAATAACAATGGATTCTCTTAGGCCGCTAACACACGGTTAAACGTTGCTTATATTTACATACATACATACATATAATCACGCCTTTTTTCCGTAGGGGTAGGCAGTGACCACTTCTTTCCACTTGCTACGATCCTTACATACTTGTTTCGCTTCGTCCACTTTCATTATTCCCTTCATACATGCTCTACGGTTTAGGGTACTCTTGACCTGGCCTTTTTGGCCTTGCTTATATTTGCATATATATATATATATATATATATATATATATATATATATATATATATATATATATATATCTAATAATAACCAAACCACACACTTTTCTGTTTTGTATTATTTTAGTGTCATTGCTCGTTTAAATATGGAGGAAGATTTTGTGAAGAAAAACTGAATATAACAACTGCTGCATTCGGAGGGAATTCTTTTATTGTTCACCGTTTGAACAAAACTTCTTCCATTATTATTGGATTCAGTGCGAAAACTCTAATATCGGATGGCCACATAATGCACGTGGATATAGCAAAAGGGGCATACATTGACTTGTTTCTGAATTCAGGACTACTAAAATTTAAATTTTCATGCGGTTATCAAACTATGCTATTAAGTGAGTTGAAGACGTATGTAAACAAAGGATACCAGATGAAAATTGAAACTAGGTGTGTTAAATTTTGCGTTCGTAATTTAAAGTTTTTTATTGCTTTTATCTAATTTATATTCCGTTCTCAGGTTAGATCTGTATTTAGAACAACAACATTGTAACGCAACCCTTCATTTGAACGACACAGTTGCAATGAGCGGTGGCCAATTTGCTAACATCAGTGATCTCGATCAAAACATTATTTTATTCTTTGGTAATGTACTTGAAAGCAATTATACCGACAATAAGCCGTTTATTGGATGCATAAAGGACCTAATGGTAAGCTTGTGTAACACTACAGAATATAAGTACGAGTAAAAAATATTTACTTTAGTCATTTAACTATATATTCGCCACGTTTGACAAACATTTAGAAAAGTTGTTTAAGTTTTTTTGAATATGATCATTCAGTCATGTTTAAAATACCAACTTAATTTTTTACAATAGCCGTTCCCTAGATTTTACGACATCCACAACATGTTAATAAATCCATCTTCTAATCTACCAGAAGATAAATTTTACGTTAAAATATGTACCTAATAAAAGTAAGGGTCTGTATGATTAATTGTTATTTTAAAAACGCTGGAAAAAAATAATGTTGTAGGTATTAAGCTATTGATCCCGAGTTCAAGTTTAAGTCATTTCGTTCATTAGTCAGGTACAACCTGATCACTCGATCCTTTACTTTTCGCAGAATCAATTTTTCTATAAATATTGTTAATAATATTTCAATGTTCTTTAAGGTTAATAATGAAAGGCGGGAAATTTTTGGCGATGCGTTTAACGCAGGTGAAGTTTCGGAATGTTCTTCACTGTCTTGTTTGTCCGGGCCATGTCTCAATGGCGGAACTTGCAACGACCACGGTGATAGCTACACATGCTCCTGCGCGAATGGGTATGCATTCCTCTAGTTTAAAATTTGTATAGTAATGCATTTATTGTTTGCAAAGCACGTTATCTATGATGTAAACTACACTAACAGACTGACTGTCTCGTCGATTTGATGGTCGTAAACGTGGTTGCTGATCATTAGGTTCAATTCCCGGATCAGGCCGAAATCCCTTATTGAAATTTCTGTCTTGAAATTTTCATTATAGCAACCCGGAGTCAGGAAGTTGGCGGTGTTTCACCCCCGTGCATCCGAAAGCACGTAAAATCGTTAGTCCTGCACCTAATCTCCCTCCGGTCGTGTCGGTATTCCGTTCTATATAACTATGAGAGCGAGGGAACAGAGAATAGAGAGTGCACCTGTGCTTACGCATACACTCGTGCACTATAATTCTGTCCTGTACAGATGGCTACTAGTCTCCGTTAAGACTGCCCGTCGCAAACATTTTTACAATTATAATTCTACGTTAGTTTAATAACTCCTTCAGACTCTCAAACTAACACTAGAAAGATGTGAAATGAGTAATTTCTTGCAGTCTCGTTATCGCGATCGCTTGTTCTCCAATCTCCAAGCGATGTCGGTTTTTTCGCCTCTTCAAAGGGGTTGTCGGGCGAGTAATGAAAATACTATCCCATTCTTGTTCGGTCTCAGTTCGATAAAAGTGGTAGTTATAATTAAGAAATAAATATTACAAAGCTTGTTGTTTTAATTAATTTGCTTCAATGACCATCGCCTTTTTCTTTTCTTAACATTGTTTTTGTTTTTAATATTTATGAGCTAGTTTGCTTAAGCACGCAATGCTAAAGCCGTTGTCATAAAAATTTCGTACATACCGGATATGAACGAGATCGCGAAGAGAATATCGTGTGAGTGTAGATTTTTTCACGCATTCGCGAGATATCACGGCGAGACTGCTTGCCGAATCTTCTCGGTGTGAAACTGGCGGGCCTCTGAGGAGTAGAGTATAAGGAAAAACAAGTGGTAAATTAAAAATTTTCTACAAACGACTTCAATATGAATATTATTTATTGTTGATTTTTTAAGAACCCCTAGACTGATTTCGATAAAATTTAAATGGGACCACCTGGGAAATATAGACCCTTTGGAACAAATAAGAATTTTCCAAATCGATTCTGGCGTCTTTGAGTAATCGGTGAACATACATAAAAAAAAATTCTTACGAATTGAGAACCTCCTCCTTTTTTGAAGTCGTTTGACAGGTGTCAAATATGTTTTCTTCAAAATTCTGTTATATCATCATTTCCGTATTATTGTTGCATTAACATGTGTAATGTTTATACAAAGAATAACACAGATAAAAAATATTTCAGATGGATGGGCGATCATTGCAATCAATCAATATGCGAGCACAACCCTTGTCAAGCGGGAGGTAGTTGCGTTCGATATCCAGGCAGCGGATTTCTCTGTCTTTGTCCTTACGGAAAACATGGCATCTTTTGTGAATACAGTAAGCAGTTACACATATATTTATTGGGATGGAATCTTTCTTCTGATATCAAAAATCTTTCTTCTTCTTTGTTTTTCTGGACCTGCAAAATGTCACTGCTGGGAATGGGCCTCTTCCGTTATAGGTGTAGGGAGGACTAGCCTTAGTCGTCGTGCTTGGCAGATGATTGACGATTGCAGCACCAAACTTGTCGCATCTTTGACGCAATTGCCCGTCGCTAGTCTGGGTATTTCACGTTTGGCGTAAACGACATAGTACACTGCCACCTATCAGAAGCCATTAGATTTAATTAGCGTTTCCCAAAATCGCCTCTTGGAAAGGGCTATGCTCAGAGTTTCTCTGCGTGATAAACTTAGAAATGAGGATATCCGCAGTAGAACCAGTGTGACCGACATAGCCCAACGGATTAGTAAGCTGAAGTGGCAATTGGCCGGCCATATAGCTCGAAGAACCGACAACTGATGGGGAAAAAAGTTCTCGAGTGGCGGCCTCGTACCGGCGGACTAAGTGTAGGGCGTCCCTCCACTAGATGGAGTGACGACCTGCTAAGATTTGCAGGAAGTCGATGGATGCAGGTGGTTCACGACCGTGCTTTGTGGCATTCCTTGGGGGAGGCCTATGTTCAGCAGTGGACTTGTGAAGGGCTGTAATGATGATGATGATGATGATGAAAGTCACCTTTTACGCCACCCACTTTGCTAGTGCAAACACGTGCGCACACAACTATTTTATGAAGTTGTTGTCAACGACCCATTCCTCATAGCATTGGCATCGAGAAATGAGAACCATATTCTTTAAAAGGTCACGCTATTAATTCATCGCCATAAAGTAAAAATTTCTTATTGACAGATGTAGAAATAACCCGGCCATCACTAGCGCCAATAACTAGTGGCGTTTCATCGTATCTCATCTATCCGCTGTCACCATCTGCAATGAACTCGGACCGCTTTGAGCTTCGCCTGCGCTTCCACACGCCCGACATGGAGCAGATTGCATTGCTGGCATTTGTTGGACAAAATGGCCGACACGACGCGCACAACCAACATCTCGCATTAACATTCGTGAAAGGTTACATCATGCTCACGTGGAATATGGGTAGCGGTAATTTTTTTTTTATTTTATTAAATATTTTTGATAATTACTTGCTGTGGATCTGCAGAAGTAGATTAGACAGGGTCAGCAATCCGCTTGCTGTCAAGTAGCATGTCATTCAGCTTTAGCCTTAAACTGTGTGTACAAGTTGTTGCGAAAAAATCAATTCATAAGCTCCCAGATGCACAAATATAATATCATGGATTATCTACTAAGCCTGACGAGAACCGCATTGCCTTATCATTGTGTTTAGATGATGTTGTAAGTGTGTTGGGTATACACCCAACTCACCTACATGTTTATTAAGGCAGTTATATTAAATACTTAATATAACTGCCTTACCAAACATGTAGGTTATGCAGGCATGCATTTTCTGAAAGTGACTTTTGTGTATTCTAGGAACCATTGAGAAAAAAATTCAGCGTCTAATACTTTTTTTAATAACCTAATAGTATTAAAGCAGACTAATCTTAAAGTATTTGTGGCTCCGAATATATATAATTTACATCTGATAGTAAGTGGTAATGAAGCTCTATATAACGATTTTCTTTAGAATATAGATTAGGTACCTATGTCTTTTTTGTAATGACGATAGTAATGAAAATGACCGCAATATGTGAGGCAGGGTGATAGATGCCCTTTGAAGTAAGAAATATGTCCAAATTTTTATTTTTGCACGCAATTAGCAATTGTGTGTGAGTGTGTGTGTGTGCGCGCTCGCGTGCGTATGTACATGCGTGAATGTATGTCTGCGTGTCATTTTACTTCCTCCGTCCACCTAGCTGTATTATTATTATTATTATTTTGTGATTTTTCTAATATCTCTAATATGAATCTCATTTGTTATCCGAAATAAAGATTTATTATTATTATTATTATATTGTTTACAAGGTGGTCTCCTTTTCTGCCCAGGAGTCCGTCTGGGTACCCACCACCCTATTAACTATTTCAGCTGACGAAAGCCGTTTTCCAGTGTGAAGGTTTATAGAGAATCAGTAAAATTACAGGTTGTGAGACATTCCATCTTGGTCCTCAGAGTCTTTTTTATTTGAAATTGGATGCAGGTGCCCATTTGCTGCAGCTTGCAATAGCCACTTACCTTCGGATGGACTGTATGTTGTTCAATTTTATTTAAAAAAAATTACTTTATTATGTCCCGCTTGCTATCAAATTCGCGCCTAAACCTATTGAAACTAAACCCAATGTACTACGTACAAGAGCAGACAACGCGAACAATATCTGTGCGGCAATACGTCGCGCGTGGAAGCATCGAGTACCATTTTATGGCACAGACTAAGTTTGAGCTGTTGAGCCCATGGGCTCTATTGCGTGTTGCAATCGACCAAGTCTCTGCGTCTCTTTTTTACTTGAATTCCTAAGCCCCACAAACGGACACGTCAGGTCCGCGGCGCGTGTTCACGGCGCGCGCGCTGAGCGGGCGGCGCGGCGGGCACGCGGTGCGCGTGTGGCGGCGCGGCCGCAGCGCCGGCCTCAGCGTCGACGGACGCCACAACGTCTCCGGCAACGCGCCCGCGCACTCGCAACACGACAAGATGACGCTACTGCCGTATATCTACATCGGTACGTCATGTCCCGATACCGTAATGCTTACGTTGGTATGTATTAGAATGATGGTCCACAAGTTGGCGCAAGATCCGTGTGGTGTTGGTTTTTTAAAAAATATCAAAGGGTTGTGGCAGAACATTGGCCGCTGCGTCCACACGTTGGGCGCACGTTCAGCTTGCTACTAGCTCCCAGAGTGATCGCACGCAAATTTTTATGCACTTATCGTAACTAGTGTCTACATAATGGTAGTAACAATGACCAATGAAAAACTTTTCGCTTTATAGAGCCCTACCAAGCCGAAAATTGTTTGTGAAACTCAAGTCTTTCAAGTATTTCACTAGGATTTTCTCCTGTATCGTGGAGGCAGTCTACAAACATAAATTGCATAAGGACAAACATCCAGACACGGAGCAATTATTTTCAGCTCATACAAATACTTGTTCCGTGCAAGATTCGAACCAGGGCCCCCACCGCAGCAACTCATTGCTAAGGCACGACGCCACGGAGCCGTCGAAAATAAAATTTCTCATTTTCCATTTCTTTTTGATCTGCCTTTGAATAAATAAACCGCAGCAGCCGTTAGCGCCTCAATAATCATTTTAATAAATTCGTCCGCACATTGGCCTGAACCGAAGCAAACTGAACGACCTTCTAACGTGTGGGACACGATCACAAATTCTTGGCCAATATCTTTGCCAACACATTCGCCACTATGTTGGCCAACGTGTAGAGCCGCCATAACACAAATTTTTGACACATGTGAAAAATCGTCATCGACTAAAATTGTATGGTAATAAGGTAAATACCCTGGAAGATTTAAATGGAAATATATTTATAATACAATGTCTCTCGTTGCGATACGAATTCGGTACGATAAAAAATTCATGCTCAGAGGACAGATCATATAACATGACAGTGTATTTTCTGATAGTTCTGATAGTACTCCACTACGTGCTACGAGTGAAATCAGCATTTGAAGAAAAAAATTCATACCCGCATCAGTCCTGTTGTAACATTTGCCAACACTTTTAGAACAAATAGTGCCTTGTACAACAATTGGAAATAGACATTCAAAAGCTTAGCAGCCGACTTCGCACATCCTTCATAACATTAAATTCGATCATAACAGGATCGAACTCGGACGAACGAATATAGTAATTGGACATAAGTTACGATCAATCAATGTAATGTAAACTGATGTAACGCGTTAGGTGGCCACCCATCCGAGAACTTTGCGGTTCTGCCACACGATCTGCCGCTGCACAGCGGCTGGCGTGGTTGCGTATGGGACGTGAGTGGGCAGGCCGTGGGCGGCAAAGTGGTTGGTGGTCGCGGCATCGGACAGTGCGGCGTGGCACAGTGCACCGCGCGCTCCTGCAACGCGCCGCACGGCGTCTGCATACACTCGCCCGCCACGTACGGGTAAGAGCGCCTCAATACACTATTTATAAGTAGCGACATAAAAGTCTAGCGGTGATCATTATTGCACATAAGTCGAAAATAAGGTATCATGGGGTAGTAAGCGGGTCGCGGGGCAGGCGTGCGTATCATTCGCACGCGCTGATTGGCTCTCCAGTTACATTCGTGCAATAGAATTCGTGCGCGACAGTACTCATGTGCAAATATATATATATATATATCTGCACATATATAGTCCAAGCCACGTTTCGATCAGCGCTAGACTTACGTGTCGCAACTTATACTCAACGATGATAACACCACACGGTTTTCGCCTCACAATGAGCCATTGTTAAGTACTACTATGGCAATAACATTTCACGTATTCCACAAGCAACAAATCCTGGACCTCTGGTGTAACAAATCTTTTCTTTGCGAGTACGAAATATACGTATTTCGCCTCAAAACGAGGCCTTACCATTAATTACATTTTATATCGTATGGTGATAACGGAGGTAATTAAGTAAACCAGAAGGTGTGTAGAAGCAATTTAGATAGAATACGTTTCATAAAGTTGTAACCATTTATGTATTTATAGATGATTATGTCCTAAAGCACATTTTCTACCGTGGAAAACTATTAGTTGCACAGGAATCCGATGAAAAAATTGGATGTAGATGCAGGAACAATACAGCAAGAGACATAGAAGCAATCAAAATCACAACACGGTTAGGAAACCAACAATTTATTTTTTTGAACAAATGTTGAATCCAGATTGAATTCGAACCCAGATACTCTAACTAATAAATCTCACGACCGTCGTTTAAATAGTAAAATGTTACTACTTCATAATACATTATTTAAACCATTTAAGAAAGGACTTATTTTGGGTTGTCAACTTTTTAAAATGTAATAAAACATAATATACTTAGTATATATATGTTTCTAATCAATACGTTATTTTAAAGGATTATTTTGGGTTACTTTGAGCCTTTATTTTATAAGATAAAGGCAAAAAGCGAGCACACAGTCCACCTGATGGTAAGTGGTTGCTGTGGCCCATAGACATCTATCCTCGTTTGCGAATCAAAATGCAGATGCGTTTTAAGCCGTGAGGACTAAGATGGAAAAGGAAAAGGGGCATCCTTTTCTAGTTAAAAGGGTCTCCGGTTCTCTACACTCACCATAAGAAACACAACAGCGTTAAGCTGCTATTTTACGTTGGTAATCAGTGAAAGCGTGGCCCTTCCCCGGTCGAGACAACCCATTCGTACTACAACTATACAATTAATATAGCTGGGGCACGACTCTACCATGTTAATTTTATACGTAGGCATAGACATAGACATATGTTTTTAGCATCAATACACTCGCAGAATATAGTTTATTAACAACCAAATATAAATCATGTAAGGGTAAAAATATAATCAAACTGCAGAATAACAGATTCTGCAGTTTAATTATATATTTACCCTGTCATCGTTTGGATAGTTTAAAAATTGGCACACTTATTGATTTATTTTAGTTATCATTGTGTGTGATCAGATATAAAAATCCTTTGAATACTTATACTGCAAAATGTGGTTACGTTCATTTTATCATTAACAGCTGTATCTGCAACGAAGGTTGGTTCGGTGCAACGTGCTCAAGTCAACAACACGATTGTGATCGCTCGCGATCGCTTTGCCAAGGGCAATGCGTGCAAGCACCCGATTCGCGTGCGTATTGTGACTGCCCATATGGAAAGACCGGCGAAAACTGCGATCAAGGTATGTGTACAGCCAGGTTATTTCAGTTCAGTGTTGAACAGTATGTAAGCGCGAAATATTGCTTTTTTTTGTTTTTAATATTCAACTATGCTTGGCCGATAGATATCTATTTCGTACAAGCGAAATTTTAAGAAAATAAACATATTCCTCGTACTGAAGAGTCCCGTGCTCAGAATTATTACGGACTGATGAATAAAATGAAGAACATAATTACAATTTTTTTCTGGTATTGCTATACTACCATTCAGCAATGAACTTAAATGAGCGATGCCATATTGTTACTGTTAAATAGAAATGATGTAATGTAACATTTGGCAGTAAAAAGTAGTAGTTTGCTTTCAACAGTGGTAGAGCCACGCGGCAGCTTTTGCTGTTGCACGGATGGGCCGGCTCGAACCGGGGTGGTACCACGACCTCACAGAATACCAGCGTGAAGTAGAGGTTTACCTCTGCGTTTCGCTTGGTGAGTACAGGTGGCCAGAGGACCTTTTTACTGGAAATGAGGCATTCCATCTTAGTCCTCACGGGTGACAACCCATCTGCATTTTGATTTGTAATAGAGGATAGATGTAGATGTCTATGAGTCGCAGCAACCACTTACCATCAGGTGAACTGTGTGCTCGTTTGTCACCCTTATCCTATTAAAAAAAATGCAAATCCTCGGGCTTGCGACACTTATTGGCCTTGGTTGTGTAATTTTGTTATATACGTGATATAATGTGCTTTGATTAATTATGAATATATTCCTTTTCAACTTTGATTAAGAATATTATAATATTCGCTTTAAAAAAATATTAGTACACTTATCTGCGACGGGGATCAGTGACAAAAGTGGGAGACGTCAATCTGTTGCCCAATCGTAGTTCGTAGCGATTTCTCAAATGCTCCATACTGTGGTAAAGGCCGATATCCAGTACTGTACTACTGTGACGCACTGTTATAGGGATGGCATGAATGAATTAAAACTCGTAATTTTTGTTATGTAAGAATTCAAAACTTCCTTTGTCAAGTATCAACTAACAGTCAATTTTATGATAAGTGACTAATGTAACCAGTGGACACCTGCAACCTACGTTGAACAAAGAAGGCTACAGATATACGTTCTCACCATTAATATATATGAACTAGCTGTACTCCGCGACTTCGCCCGCGTGTAGTTTACGGTTTTAATTATATTGCTCAGAACCCTAATTCTTTTTCTCAAATGTAAGTAGCCTAAGTTACTCCTTAGAACATCAGCTATATGCCAGTGAAAGTCCCGTCGAAATCGGTCCAGCCGTTTCGGAGATTAGCCGGAACAAACATACAGACAGACAGACAGACAGACAAAAATTTAAAAAAATGTGTTTTTGTTATAAGTACCGTATATACACTCATATGCATTTAGTAAAAAGCTGTTATTTTAACATTACAAACAGACACTTCAATTTTATTTATTTGTATGTATAGATATAGATATAGATAAGATGGAATGCCTCCAATTATACTGGCTTTCTATACGCTTTAGACCGGAACAAAGTATTGAATTCACTGCCGCTTTGCGGCAAAAATAGTTAAAAGGATGGTACTTTCCCAGCCTCCTGGGCAGAAAACGATTCCTGCCAACTACAAATCAACTAATTATTATAAATCAACGGTTTCCAGACGTCATACCAATCGACGTGCTATTCAGCGGGGTTCGGTCCTACCTGCAGCTGCTGCCACGCTCTATATCCAGTGTTAGTTTGTCCCTCGAAGCCGAGATTAAACCGACAAAAGAGCGAGGTCTGCTGATATTTGTGCAGACGCCCCACTTTTACACAGCATTGTCTCTGCAGGGAGGTTTACTGGAATACAGATGGACAGGTGAGTCGACGTCAATATTGTACGATGTGTAACAAATATTTGCAATAATCGCATATTTTTTTTAATCTTTTCCGGTCATCGCTTTCGGTTCATTATTAACCCAATGTATGAGTACCTATGTATTTTAAAGACTGGCGAAGTCCAGATGAAATTTCATTTGTATTGAGGGCTGACATGATTTTATTTATTTATTTATTCTTTATTGCACCAAATATTTGTACAAAAGGCGAGCTTAATGCTATATGGTATTCTCTTCCAGCTAACCTTGGGTCGAACAGAGAGTGAGTTTGGGCAGTTAAGTTGTCAAGATATAATTCAGTTTAAATATATACATGCAACACATACATGAAATATACACATATATATAATATATATGATTCATATACATATATAAATAAATACACACGTTTATACATACATATATATATATATATATATATATATATATATATATATATATATATCTCAATAAATGTATATATAAATAACTATAAACATATAAAGGACGGTGACTCAACTTTGTAGGCTACGGATATGCTCATATAGTTGTCTTTTAAAAACATTTTTGGCAGGTATTGTTCGCAGGTCAAAAGGCAATTTGTTCCAGAGGGTAATGGAAGTAACTGTGAAAGAATTTGACATAGACCCAGATTGGTGGGGAGGAGTAGACAGGAATAAACTGTGTAAAGAACGGAGATTGAGAGAATGAGTGTCACTACGGAATTTGAAATCTTTCTTTTAGATAAAGGGTTGAGGAAGGATCATTAACAACTGAAAACAGAGTGGATAGGATTCGGAAATCTTTGCGATGGCGTATAGTCAACCACTTTCACTGAGAGCGAAATTCTGAAACGTGATCAAATCTCCACAGGCCAAAGATGAATCGGATACAGTTGTTAAGTAACCTGTCCAACCTGTTTAGCAGCTCCTGAGAAATATTAGTTAGACAAACATCGGCATAGTCAAATAATGGAAGAATTAGAGATTGGACGAGAAGACGTTTAGTTGAAGGAGGTAGAAAGAACTTAAGGCGATAGAAGGAACGAAGTATGTCTGTGACTTTACGACAAACCTCGAACACCTGTGATACCCAACTAAGAGACGGGTCGATAATTTAACCCAGATCCTTGGCACTATTTCTGAAGGGAATAACGCAGTTTTCATAGTAAATAGATGGTAGTTCAGATATGTTAAGTGGTGACACCAATCGACGACTACCAATGACGATAGCCTGGCATTTATTGGGATTTACCGTTATACCAAAGCGCTGTGACAAGTTTCTTGTAATTTATTTCTAGTTGACATTGACAAACACCGCAAAACGAGTGGGAGTAAGTTGATATCTTCTGCTTCTTCATCATGACCCCATATACAGCAGTGGACTTCTATCCAGTGCTGAATATGCGCTTATCTTTGACTTTGTCCCAATTGTCACGCTTGGCGGGCGAAATGATGATCGCAATACCAGACGTTTCACTTGGACGCTGCTGCATATCGCCGGTCTGCAAATTTTTAACTTCTGATGTTGGTAATGCGTGGTTTAAAATTGGAATAAAGTGACCTGTAATAGGTAGTTGGAATTGGATTTCGTTGAAATTTGCAACCGACACATAGAACTGAAGGTACGCACCTGGAGAACGACGTCAGCGTCTCTTCGTACTTGAGGTTGACACTCGCGTGGTATACTCCTAGTTTTCTTGCGCGATTTACACTTATCTCTCTTACAAAGCAATAAGGACCGTGGCCGAGTTCACTTCACTACTCTAGCGCCATCTATTATCTATCTACGGAAGCGGTTGCGATGTATATCGATATGAAAATTTGACGCGCTAAATACATCGTTCTTTATTTAATACATTTCCATAGATGTCGCTACATGGTACCGCTAAGTAAGATTGACGAAGTCATTGGGCTCTAGTTTGATACAATTCACGGCCGTGACTAAGTGTATGATAATTAAATAGATATAGGGAGCGTGACACAATACGCTACTTTGTTAGCACACTATGTTTTTACTTCTTAGACCCTCTTCGCACCTGATTGTCGGTCGCAGGAAGGAATGAATGAAAGATATTATAGAGGAAATCTGATTCGTCAATAAGATTGACCAAAAACACGGAATATTTTAATTTGAGAAGTGGCGGTAACAGACGTAAACGAGATTCAAATATTCCCAGTATCGCAAGTCAGCTGGCGCATTCTTGAAATGGCCTATATCCAGCAGTGGATTTAAAAAAACAAGTTTGTACAAAAACATAACAATTTTGTCAATATAATCAATATTGTGGGGGTATCCACAATATTCCCACAACTTATGCTTAGGACAGACTTCTTTGTTGCGTTATACTGAAGTGCCGTTACTGTTATATTTATATAAATCACCATGTTATAGCTGCTTAAGAGACTCCATCACCCTATTTCATCCCGTGGGTGTCGCAACAGGCGACTCTGAGGTATTCCAAAAGATTTTATAATTTCTAATAGATTGTGTTATACACATCCGTTTACGGTAAACTTAAAACGCCAGACCACATGGGAAGCAATGTCAAAGGTGCGATACGTCTGCCAAGCGTGACTTTTGTTAAGGCATATTCTCCCTATAAAGGGAGAGGCCCGTGTCCAGCAGTGGATTTTTACGGACTGATGATGATAATACGAATATGCTTTGGGTATAGTTGTGACCTTTTCAATCCCTTGACTGTATTCCCCTTGAGACATTTATCAAGAAACTACATTTTGGTATTTAAAGCATTATTTTTAATTTTACTACATATTTCATATTTCAGTAACAGAAGGCAGAAAGTCGTTATCAATAATTAAAGTTATTCCGGGTCGCCTGTATTCATGGGCGTATCTCAGGGCTCTATTTTCGCACCATATTTTTCAATACCACCATATTTTAATCACTTACTTAATAGCAACGATTAAGCTGTGTTTTGTCTTTCTTTCAATACGTGTCTGAAATTTTAAAGTTATACAACAGTGTGGCCTGGATATCTTTTCGACTTTAAATCAATTGTACGAGTATACGGCCTAGTGGAATGTTATGTGACTAGTAAAAATTGTCCAGTGTTCACGAAGATAATTCAATGGGTCATTTGGAAGGGTTCGTTTGTAGATCGGGTGTCGGGCTTGACGTCGCTGGTGCGCAGCGGCGTGGTAGTGTCGATGTCGCAGTGGCACGGCGTGCGGGCGGGGCGGTACGGCGCGCGCCTGTACGTGTGGGTGGACGGCGCGCTCAGCACCGAGCCCATGCTGGCGCACGCCTACCCGCACACCGCGAGCGACGCGGACATCGTGTTGGGTGAGCCACTATACCAATGTTTTATATAGATACGATTTTTCTTTTATTCATTAGTTTATAGTTTGGTCATGTAAAAAAAATGAACGACAAAAGAGTGACAAAGCAAATTTATGTAGCAGAAGTGAATGGCAGGGTCAGGAAGGGACGCCCTAGATGAAGGTTTATCGACCAAATCGCCGATACATTGAAAATGGGTCAGATTAGGAGTACCCTTAACCGCCGAGCGTGTTTGCCTAGGATGCCTATATATGGATATAAAGGAGGCGAGAGAGGTGTATCAGGATCGCGCCAAATGGAAGTCCGTAGTCTCTGCCTACCCCTCTGGGTGACAGGCGTAAATTTTTGTGTGTTGTGTTTTGTATTCATTACAGCCTATCTAAGTACACAACTGAACATAGCCCCAATATATTGCCTCATAGGGGATATTTTATTAATAGATACTATCACTTCGCATGATATATCCACGCATAATATAGCTAATATTATGGTTGTAGCACCAACTTGTAGTAATGGTTGAAAGAGCAAGCTCACAGAATGCTGCTATATTTCATATGGTTGGTAAGTGTACAAAACCCGAGACCATTTCCACTGGTAACGAGGCATTTAATCTTAGTCCTCAGGGGTAACAACGTATCTGCATTTTGATTGTTAATCGAGGAGGAGGAGGATGAGGTGGACTGTCAGCTCTTTTATCACCCTTATTCTATAAAGAAAAAAAATTATTAATAAATACTTAAATTCGTAAATTAACAATTTCAATTGTACAAATTGTTTTGTAAAATTTAAGGTAAAGGCGAGCGCACAAACTATAGCTATCAATAGATAGTTGTCACGGGGTATTTTATATTCATTTGGTATCCATTTACCACGTGTCTGCGGTAAAGGAAAGCATAGTGAAGTTGGCAATATATGAAAAATCGTAAATGATTCGAAGTATTTAAAAGTTTGTGTTTTACTAGATGATAGGACTTCTTTTAAATGCATCTAGACCGATTTTTATCACGGCGATCAGTCTCAACGGCACGGACTAGCCACTTGCACAGGTCGGACTTATAGTGTACGAGTGTTTACGCAAGCACAGGTGCACTCTATTCCTTCGTTCTCATATTCCGATTGGACGCCCAAGTAGTATGTATAACAAAGCGCTACCTAGAGTAGCCGCTTAATAGTTATGTGTAATGGCTTTACCTCCTTATGTAAGTGCTACAGTAGTGATAGAGAACTTCTCAATCGCTTGAATCGCTGAAAAAAGTTGCGTGAAATGTGATTTTTGACACTAAAAGATATACAGGAAGTTCTTGTGCCACCTTTATAGAATTTGCACATAATTACGCGGGCAACTTTATTTTGCGCTCACGTTAGCGACCTACTTTCGGGGCGCATGTTTAATTAGTAATAATTTTATTATATTTAACTTCAAGTCAGTTCGTCTACAACCGTCCTACTAAACACTAACTACTCAAGGAAAGATTTGCCACAATAACCTTGTAACTACTTTACTTTTTAATTGACCTTTCGACGTGCTCATCAACTAACTTCAACTCTACTTCTTGAAAGTGTATGACCCTGCAAACCATACATTTTAAGTTCCTTCGAGTAAAAATCAAAAGTGAAGTGTAACAGTGTGTGATCAGTGATAAATCTGCGGTAGCGAATCAGTTGACTGGCATCCGTTGACGGGAATCACTAGAACAATTGAAAGTGCGCGCACATCGCAGAGGAATCCTATCACGTTCTACACAACAACTAAGACGAACCAACACCAAGCTCTACATCTGCCACCGTCAACTACGTGTCAGAAGACCGAGCTACGAACTTCACATTCTCTTCTAACTTTTTACTACAATCAACTAACTACTTCAACTATAACATCATGCTGCAACTTCAACAACAGTGTTTTAATAACATCAAAACTCTCTGCTCTAACTACAAACAAGATAGTCAAGACAGAAATAATCAAAAATACTTTTTGAAACGACTGGAATCTCTCGAGGCGCAGTGGAGCGACTTCAGTGAACTACACAAACAACTACTAGAAACTTATGAAGATACAAACATCAACTACTTCACCGAAAATATCTTCGAAAATACAAAATACGAAACTACTAAGAAAAGCATAGAACATATATTACAAAAACTACGGGAACTAAAATCTGTCGAATTCGACTTAACCGATAAGCTGGAAGATAGCTCCGACGAAACTTCATCTTCAAATTCGCTACTGGAGATACAAATGTGTAACTTTAAAGCTCTCGACCGTGCTATGTCAAACATTGACCTCAAAACTATCCCCGAGAAGTGCGATCTTCAAGATAATCTTTCCATACTAAAAACTAAGTGGCAAGTCATTGACAAACTATATTGGGAATTAGGAGCTAAGTACAAAGGCTCTAACGTCAAATACTACAACATATTTGTAGAGATGGAAGACAAGTATGACGAAATTCGACGAATTTTAAACTCGAGAATCTGGTCAGCTATTCATTTCGAAACATCTGCGCCAAAAATGGTAATTATTGAATTTTCAGGCAACTATACTCAATGAGTTTCATTCAAAGACCTCTTAATGGAAGCTATTCACAATCATCCAATGATAAATAACGCACAAAAGATGCAACATCTCAAGTATAAGCTGAGGGGTGAGGCTGAGCGCACAGTGCAGCATCTCAGTATCAGTGCAGACAATTATAACTCATGCTGGGATATACTAACGCAACGCTATTGGAACCAACGCCTTCAGTTCACATCTTTCATCAACACCTTTCTCAACCTGCCTGTCATACAAAATCCCGACAGCTATAACCTAAAAAAAATGCATGACGTCATCACAAAATGTTTGATTGGCATCACAAACATTGGCATCGATACTACTACGTGAGATCTACTCATTGTTCACCTGATGTCACTAAAACTTGATAAAGCTACCTACTCAGAATACATGAAAGAACTACAAGACCACAGAGAGTCACACCCATTACACGATTTTCTATACTTTCTTGAGTGCAAGTTAAACTACGGCTACTCAAAATCAGAAACCAACTTTTGCGAGAACTGTAAACAAGAACATTTCATCATGCAACAACACGGAGAAAAATTATCCTTTCAAGAAATACATCGACGAACCAAAGAAAACTTATTATACTACTTATGGAAAATACCGAAACTGTAACGAAGATCACATGTTGATGCAATGCCCAAAGTTCATTGACATGAACCCTACATATGATTGTAAGCTGTTATTTAAAAAAAAAAGTCCCGCTGGGTTTCTTGCTGGTTCTTCCCAGGACAGAGGTTTTTTTTTCGAAGCAGTGGTAATTATACAAAAGAGTGACTTTCAATAAATATTATTTATAATCTATATTGAATAAAAAAGTTTCTGTTTCTGTTTCTGTTTCTGTTACACTACGGAATAACACTGTTGCAAAACTGCATTTGTGCGAAAATTGCTTATTTAGTCATGGAAACGACAAATGCAATTCTACAAAAACGTGTAGTGTCATATGAGGCATCACACTTTATTGCACAATTCTACAAAGAAATAATTACCTACAGCAAATCAACTGGAACTCAAATCAAATTACGGGCGTTACTAGACCAAGGCTCACAAGTAAACTAAATCACTGAAAGGGCGGCTCAGCTGTTACGACTTACGACTGCCTAGAAAAAGAATGAACGCAACTGTTACTGGGGTAGGATCTGTATCTGGTGACTGCATAGGACGACTCAGTTTGTCTTGCAAATCAATCTACTCTAACTACGTGTTTGAAACTCAAGCCCTCATCATGAAAAGGCTCACGAACAACTTACCTAACTCGTCGTTTGAACCACACAGTACAGGCTACACTTAGAAAACTTGAAGCTTGCAGATCCAGACTTCCACATGTCACGCCCTATTGATCTACTGCTAGGAGCCGACGTGTACTCAGATATTTTATTAGATGGACTACTCAAATGAAGCCAACAATCCCCGATTGCGCAACAAACACAGCTGGGATGGATACAGAATAATAAAATAAAATGGACATCGTACAAATATGCATACACCGCCGACATTGAGAAAATGCACCGCTGCATAGAAATCACTCAAGATCAACACAAACTACAAAAAATAATATGGCGTAATTCTCCAATTGTAAAGAGAACTTTGCACCGTGACTTATGGGACGAAATGTGCACCATTGCTTGCAATGAGAACTCTCAAACAACTTGCAAACTTGCAATAGACGATGGCCACAAGTAGCCAGTAGCGGCTGGCCTACTTCAAGATGAGTTTTACGTGGACGACCTTATGAGCGGACACAACTTTATTCATGAAGCAATCAAACTTCAACAGTCACTAAAAGAAATGTTAAAACTTGGCGGCATGAACCTAAGAAAGTGGTCAGCAAACGACCCCGTACTACTAGAAAACTTAACTGAATGGGCTGATTCCACGGTAGTTATTTACTGTCCTGCTTTGATCAATTTCTCTTAAATTGTAGTGGCGCTAAGACTATTTTGTTGTATTCATTTGTAAACTTTATTCACGTCTGGGAATTGTTTAAAACTGCTAAATTTGTCTGGCGAGCTGCAGGTATTATTAAAAATTACTCAATAAATACGTGATTAAAATTTGAGATTGCCAAAAGTATATTTTTGGGAATTAAAAAAAAAATATTTTTGGAGAGATCTGGTAATACTTTATAACCGACAAAAACGTCTTGGATTATTTTTTTGGAATTGTATAAAAACTAAATTAAAAGATAAAAAAGAATTCAAGTTGCCAAAAAAAATTTTTTTTGGAATTTTTTTTTGCAAATGTATGCTGCGCAGAAACGAAATAACCGCAAACGCTCTACCAGACTCGCGGGACTGGATTCACCAATTGACGAAATTACATTTTTTCACAATTTCAAAAGTTGAATAAATCTATTTTTTACGGATTTTATCGCGTTTAAGTAAACAATTAACAACTAAAAATTAAACGCAATAAAATCCGTAAAAAAAAAATAGTTTTATTCAATTTCAAGTTGCCCATAGGACCTACCCAAAATTCGTCGCCAGCTCTCAGACTACTAGTTATCAGCCTCAAATCCCGCAATTATGTCAATGAGTGTGTGAATTATGTGACTGAGGTAAAGTTTTTTGTCACACAGTGACACTGTGTGACAAAAAACTAATTTATATTAATTTAAATAAGTTAATTGAGAAATTAGTTTTAAATAATAGTTTATCATCATCTAGAATATTATATTAATACACAACACATGGTTTGAGTTTTAACTCTTTGCACTTTATATATATATATATATATATATATATATATATATATATATACATATATATGTATATATATATATATATACTATACTATACTTTTTTAATAAAAATCGGCTTTTAGTTATATTTTATAGTTAAGTTAAGGTTTATTCATTTCTAATGTAATTAATCTATACATATAATAAAACTGTAAATAGCAGATGTCTGTACATTTTATATTTTTGTAATAAAAGTGATTGAGGGGTACTAAAAATAAGTAATTAAATACATTTCTACCATTTTTAGAATTTTCTGTCTGTCTGTCTGTCTGTCTGTTTGTTTGTTAACGTATCACGTTTAAAGTACTAATTTATATCATAAGAATTGTTAAGGAAATTATAAAGTGTATCTTCGGGTTACGTTTAGTCTTTATTTCATTAAAATCGGTTCATTCCATCAAAAGTTATGATAAATATTCTGAAGTATGGGTAGGGAATCTGCTCAACGGTGGCTTTGTTTGAGTCATCAAGTTGATGTTAGCAGCGCCATCTCTCTTTAAATATATACATATAATAAAAATGATGATAACATGTTGTGTCTCTTTCTGTACATTGTATATATATTTTGGTGACTAAAATCATTATGAGGAACTAAAAATAATTAAATAAGTATTTTTTTATAATTTTTAGAATTGTCTGATTGTCTGTTTGTCTGTTTTTATATGAACGCATCACGTCTAAAGTAAACATCTTTTTTTTTCAAAGAAATCGTTAAGAAAATCATAAAGCGTATCTTCGTGTTACATTTAAGCTTTGTTTTATTAAAATTGTTTAATTCTATCGAAATTAATCATTAATATTTTGAAATGTAGATTCGAATTTGTTCAATGGCGCCATAAAATCTCAGAAATAGTAATTGTGTGTAAAAAAAAACGTTCCATAATAATTAATATATTTATACTTAAAACATAAAATAAGATTTAAAAAAGGATGTTTTCTCACACAAAGGACGTAATAGATGGAGTTGTACAAATTACAACCTTTTCTGATTTGCTGTGTTGAGATATTTCGCCGATGAATCGTATGAAGAAATTTGTATCTATCGAAGTCATATAACGGAACCCGACCAAAAATAAGAAAATTGCAACGAAATGTCGTGATATTGTATTTATAATGTACTCAAAATCAGTACTGCTATTTTAGCGCTTTGGGAACTAGATTTAGCGCTTTTTTAGAATGTATAGCGCGCATTTCGAAATTTTAGCACCTAGCACTTCATCCAGCGCTTTTTGGTGTATTTAGCACACATTTCAAAATTGTAGCGACTAGCGGGTTATTAACTCTTTTATAGCAGCACTGTTAGTCCACATTACCGATAATAATAATAATGACCTTTATTATTTTTTTCCACAAATAGTACATTGCAGTTTATCTTTTTCAAACATATTTTTTCCACAAATCAAAGAGCATGGGAGACGAGTCCAAACTAGGATACCCTGTGCTATGGATCTCCCGGCTTCCCCTTTAGGATGATCAACTTGATTTTTTTTACCGACGACTATAACCACTCACACGTCCATGGATACTACGGTATCCAAAATTCCAAAATAAAAGTAGCGTTGTACGTCCTGGATACTATAGTATCCATAGCGTCAAATTTTATAAAACTGACATCTAGGGGCCATATGCGGTTCTTTTTGTGAGTTTTAGTTATGGAATCGATAGCTGACGAACTATTTTACGTATTAAATAAGAGATGGCAGTGTAACAAACTTTGACGAATGAACAAATAATTATCTAACTTCAGTGCTTCAGTCGCCTTTACACTCGGTGTTTTGTGTTTTTGTAGTGTCGTAAGTCATTTAGTTTTATTTAATATTTCTTAGATTATTATACATCATAGTAAACTAGATGATTTGGGCTTTATAATTACGTAAACATATCACAGTTCCAAGTGTAAAATCGAATCATATTATAAATAAAAACTATAACTGTTTAAAAAAAATGGCCATTGTGAAGTCGTCAGCCCAATTTTAATTTTGTTTATTTTGTTTTTCAGTATAATTATATTTAAGCAACGAGTGATAATTCGTAATAAATATAATAATGCACTTTAAGCGGGGAAATCCCCTTTATTAAAGTTTTCGTTCATGGTTTTGGCAACGCATTTATTTTGCTTTATTCAGTTTCAGTCAGTTGTTTAGAGCACAGCTAAGTTAAAAGTTACTTAGAATAGTACTAACTACTGTTGACAGCAATTGCCATAATTATAAGTCGATGTCCTGCGAAGTATTGATACATTAAAAAATATTGCCAGAAAAAAGCTTAATGTTGTTTTCTTTATTATGATTATATTTTCTTGAATTATAAATTATAATAAAAAACACAAACTTTGTTTGTAGTTAATTTAGCGTGAAATCTAGGTCTTTTTTAAAGCGCTGTTTTCATGAAATCTAGCGCTTTTTGTGTTGTCCTAGCGCTGAATGAGTTTTTTTGATCTGGCAGCACTGCGAAACAACCCTCCATTAAGAAGTAACTTTCCTTTCAGTTTTAAGCGCGTTCAGTTCCCATTTACAGTCAGCGTGTTATGCGATGACCGTAAATAAAGCGCAAGGTCAAAATTTACGCGTTGTAGGAGTGGACCTCAGTACTGACTGTTTTGCACATGGTCAACACTATGTTGCTTTTTCCCGCGTTAGTAGTCCCGGTAACCTTTTTGTGTACACCCCGGCTAAGTCTACTTCTAACGTCGTTTACACCGAAGCTCTATCATAAACTACTTAGAACTTTGATGATAATGATTTATTTTCTTACCACTTATTGATACAGTAAGGATATAAATCGTTTAATATTCTCTTACCTAAACGACAAATTCTTTATGTAAAATCTATATACGCGAGCTACGCCGCGGGCACAACTAGTATAAAATATAACTAATATCATCATCATCATCATTACAGCCCTTCACAAGTCCACTGCTGAACATAGGCCTCCCCCAAAGAATGCCACAAAGCACGGTCCTGAGCCACCTGCATCCATCGACTTCCTGCATGTCTTACCAGGTCGTCACTCCATCTCGTGGGGGGACGCCCTACACTTCGCCTACCGGTACGAGGCTGCCACTCGAGAACCTTTCTTCCCCATCGGTTGTCGGTTCTTCGAGCTATATGGCCGGCCCACTGCCACTTCAGCTTACTAATCCGTTGGGCTATGTCGGTTACTCTGGTTCTACTGCGGATAACCTCATTCCTAAGTTTATCACGCAGAGAAACTCCGAGCATAGCCCTCTCCATAGCTCGCTGAGCGACCTTGACCTTCCTCATACGGCCAGCAGTGAAGGACCAAGTCTCAGATCCGTAAGTCATCACTGGCAACACGCACTGGTTGTACAATTTCGTTTTAAGGTTTTGAGGTATGTCTGACGAGAAGATGTGTCGTAGCTTCCCGAACGCTGCCCAGCCGAGTTGAATCCGTCGATTGACCTCTCGGTCGAAGTTGGACTTACCTAGTCGGACTATTTGTCCCAGGTAAACATACTCGTCAACAACTTCGAGCTTAGTGCTCCCAACAACTACCGGCATAGGTGTGACATGGACATTAAACATAATCTTTGTTTTGTCCATGTTCATCTTAAGACCTATCCGTTGGGAGACACTATTGAGGTCATTGAGCATAGTGCTTAGGTCCTCCAGCGATTCTGCCATAAGGACTATATCGTCGGCAAATCGAAGGTGAGTGATGTATTCGCCATTGATGTTAATTCCGTATCCTTTCCAGTCCAGAAGCTTGAAAACGTCTTCCAATGCAGCGGTGAAGAGTTTCGGAGATATAACATCACCCTGTCTTACACCTCTCTGCAATTGGATAGGTTTCGTACTCTGGTTCTGTACTCGGATAGCCATCGTAGCTCTACTGTACAAACACTTCAGCACTTCGATATACCGACAGTCAACTTGGCATCGCTGAAGGGACTGCAGCACCGCCCAAATTTCGACGGAATCAAAGGCTTTCTCATAGTCCACATACGCCAGACACAGTGGTAAATTGTACTCTTCGGACTTCTGTACAATTTGCCGAAGGGTATGTATGTGGTCTATGGTGCTAAAGCCCTTTCGGAAACCGGCTTGTTCGGGAGGCTGGAAGTCGTCAAGTCTGCGCGTGAGACGATTCGTAATGACTCTCGAAAACAGCACGTAGACGCGGCTCAGAAGGGAAATCGGTCTGTAGTTCTTCAAGAGAGCGTTGTCGCCTTTCTTGAAGAACAAGACCACCGCACTTCCGCTCCACGCCTCCGGTGTAATGCCACCATGGAGGACGGAATTAAGGAGCTTCTGAAGGACTTCAAGTACCGGTCTTCCACCCGCTTTCAGAAGCTCCGCTGTAATTCCATCCTCACCTGGGGCCTTGCCGTTTTTAAGGTATTGGAGAGCCATTCTAATCTCGCTCAGACTGACGTCCGGGATATCTTCGGAATAGTGTCGAATAAGACTCGCTCTTGGATCGTTACTCACACTTGCGTGTGGCTCCAACGATGACGTGTACAGCTGCCCATAGAACCTCTCAATCTCACTCAAAATCTCAGGTGCCCCGGAAACGATGCTGCCACATTCGGTCTTCAGCTTTGACAGTTGGCTCTTTCTGGCAGACAGATCTCTGGCAAAGACTTTGGAGCCTTGGTTCCGCTCGATCGCTTCTTCAATACGAGCTGTATTGAAGTTGCGCAAGTCCCGCCGCATGCATTTGGAGATCTGTCTGTTCAGTTGCCTGTATGCTGTCAAATCGGTTGAAGAATGTAGCCTCATCTCCCGTCTAACAGCCATGAGATTAAGAGTGTGATCGGAGAGTTTTTGTGTTCTTCTGCGGCGGGTCTTGCAGAACTTAGCTCCGACCGCATGGACAGTTTCCACGAGCTTGTCATTCATATCGTCCACTTCATTGCAGTCTTCTAGGCACTGAAAACGATTTTGTAACTCGAGCTGAAAGGTTTCGGGACTTTGGATTAGAGCACGACTAACTAATAATACAGAAAGAAACCTTAAAGATTACATTTTCCTAAGAAATTATCATCCACGCTATGAAATCTGTCAAATATTTTACCTCACTGTAAAGTGGCGCCGCCCTGGTGGCAGAAAAAGTCGTGGATGCCCTCATTGCCTTTTATGTTTAGTGCTTACATCATTTTATAAATAAGTAATAGTGATTTTTGATCTCGCCTCGTTACCTACTACTTAAAATAATCAAAGGTTATTAATCAAAATGCGTAGTAATATAGATAATTAGTGTTATATACCTTAACAAACTTTGGACCTTTGGTAAATAGTGATCTTTTTTTTTTATAGGATAAGGGTGGCAAACGAGCACACAGTCCACCAAATGGTAAGTGGTTGCTGTGGCCCATAGACATCTACATTTATCCTCGATTACGAATCAAAATGCAAATGCGTTGTCACCCGTGAGGACTAAGATGGAATGCCTCGTTTCCAGTAAAAAGGGTCTCCGGTTCTCTACACTCACCATACCAAACACAGCAGCATTAAGTTGCTATTTTACGCTGATATTCTATGAGAGCGTGGTCCTTCCCCGGTCGAGCCGACCCATTCGTGTTACAACTATACCAGAAATATAGATGCAGCATGGCTCTACCACGTATTCATTTAACGGCATTTTGTCGGAAATGCTTACGCTGAAAAAAGGTTAAATTACATTACTCTGATATTTGTAAGTTATATAATTTAAGTAATTGTATAAATATCAGATTTATTAAATAATTATTTTTTATAATGGCAATTTTGATGTACTTAGTTATGTGTTCTTTTATTTGACTCACAACTTACATACTACAACAATAGCAAATTCGACAACCCTAGCATTTTTTTCTCTATTCACCCCTACGTCGTAGGTATCTATTGACCCCGGATTCCCGGTAAATAAAAACCGTTTACTTTTTTCTAAAATACAATGAATTCGCATGTTTTTACTCGTTTGAAGCATTAGTATTCGATAAACTACTACAAGACTCACAACATTAAAGTGTCTTATTATCAGCTTGTACAAAAGATAGGTACGAAACAGCGTAGAAGTTGAAAGTTGTGCCTATTCACCCCCATTTTACGGTAACTACTTTACTACACAAACAAAACAATACAATCGTAGGTACGTAATTTTTTTTTATTTAGGAATAAATGTCTATGCCAGGTACGGTCCAACCATTTACAATAGCAGAAAATTAATGTAATATGATTTTCGAGTCGATTACATGACAATAAACATTTCTCGGATTCAAATGTTATAAAAAGAAATGTTTGTTTTTGTATACAAAATAAACTTTATTCTGTCAATAAGAGATGCGACATTATATCGATATCAAATTTATATGAAAGTGCCGAGTACGACTCGACCAATTTGACTGATTTTTTTTGTCGTGTTTTTTTTTTATAGGAGAGGGGGCAAACGAGCATACGGCTCACCTGATGGTAAGTGACTACCGTCGCCCATGAACAACTGCAACACCAGGGAGGGAATTGTAGATGCGTTGCCGGCCTATTAAAAAGAGTAGGCTCTTTTCTTGAAGGTCCCTAAGTCGTATCGGTCCGGAAAAATCGCTGATGGTAATCGATTCCACAAGGAAGTCGTGCGAGGAAGAAAATATCTTTTAAATCGCACAGTGGTGGACCGCCAATCATCCAGATGGTGTGAATGGTATCGGGAGTTCTGCCGCGATGTGCGTTCGTGAAATTTGGCGGCTGGGATTAATCCGAACAATTCCTCAGAGCACTCCCCATGGTAGATCCGAAAGAAAATGCAAAGGGATGCAACATCTCTTCGCAGTGCCAATGAATCGAGCCGATCGGAAAGGGCTCGGTCGTCGACGATTCGAGTCGCTCTGCGCTGGATGCGGTCAAGTGGAAGGAGCTGGCACTGGGGAGCCCCTGGCCAGAGATGGGAACAGTATTCCATGTGAGGCCGAATCTGCGCCTTGTAAAGTTGCAGGCGGTGTGCCGGCATGAAATACTGTCCCGCTCTGCTGAGCACGCCAAGTTTTTAGAGGCCAATTTGGCCTTCTCTTCCAAGTGACCACGAAACTGCACGTCACTCGATATGTCGCCGCCGAGGATTCCGATACTGGCTGAGACAACTAGGGGAGTGCCTTGAAACTGAGGAGATACGACAAAGGGGTTCTTTTTAGCGGTAAACGCGCAAACTTGTGTCTTCTGAGGATTAAAATGGACTAGATTTAGTCGCCCCCAGTCCGAGACTTTGTCCAGCAAAGACTCGACTTCAGACACAAGTTTGTTCCGGTACTCGGCGAGGTTTTCTCGAGAAATATTGGCACGGCCGGTGTATAGAGCATCACCAGTGCTGTCATCCGCATAGCAATGAATGTTACCACTTAGCAACATATCATTGATATGCAGAAGAAACAGCGTTGGTGATAGCACACAGCCTTGTGGAACACCAGCCTTGTGGATGGACGTCTCGAGATGGTAGTGGACGGCGTTTAGGTTAGAGTGAAGTCCCCTGATGTTGCAGAAATTCACGGATAGCGTGGCAGGGGTCGCCTTGGTATTGTTGCTCAGTTTGCCCCGAGCAGTTATGTTTTTGAGCGGAATTTTGCCCCCCCCCCCCCCCCCCAGAATACGCGGGGCATCCTGAGCACCCACGCTCAGGATTGGAATAACATGGTCGTGGATGCTCAGCGAGGGATTCTCCAGGGGTACTGGTACCCTCCTGGGGTAGTCTATCGTGTAATTACGCTACCATGTTGATGGGGGGGGGGGGGAATTGGGCCTCCGGCCACCTGCACTCACCAGACGAAACGCAGAAGCAGGGCTTCTACTTCACGTCGGTATTCTGTGAGGTCGTGGTACCAACCCGGCTCGAGCCGGCCCATACGTGCAACAGCAAAAACTGCTGCATGGCTCTACCACCGTTAGATAGTTCGGTTAATAGGCTTGTAGTCAGAACATGCACCGACTACAACGACCTTGATGCTCCGATCTGCAAGGAAGCTGGTGATCCAATTGCACAATTTCTCGGGAAGCCCATAGGAAGGGAGCTTTGAAAGAAGCGCTTTGTGCCAAACCCGATCGAAGGCCTTCGCAATGTCCAGACTAACGGCCAACGCCTCCCCCTTGGACTCTACTGCCTCCGCCCATCTATGGGTCAGGTAGACCAGAAGATCACCAGCTGAACGACCCCGACAAAAACCGTATTGGCGGTCACTAATCAGCTGGTGATCCTCAAGGTACCAGATGAGCTGGCAGTTAATAATGGATTCCATTATTTTGGAGAACAAGGAGGTGATCGCGATAGGCCTATCGTTGGACGGGTCTGAGCGGTCGCCTTTTTTAGGGATCGGGTGGACAAAAGCTGTCTTCCATGAATTCGGGACTACGCCTTGGGAGTAGGAGTACCGGAAAAGACGCGTTAGGACCGGTGCCAACTCCGGAGCACACGTCCTCAGCACAATTGGGGGGATTCCGCCAGGCCCACTCGACTTCTGGATATCCAGGGAGAGAAGTGCTTTGCGAACCGAGCGCTGTGAGAACAACACGTCCGGCATGGAGCACTCACACCGCGGGATGGTCGGCGGTGTTTTCCCCCCGTCATCAAGAGTCGAGTTGGACGCAAAAAGGGAGCCTTAAAGGTCGGCTTTGTCTTTTGCGTCTTGGGCCAGTGAGTCGTCCTCGCTGTGCAGAGATGGTAGTGATGGCTTACACAAATTTCCTTGGACAGCCTTGGCGAGAGACCAGAATGCACGGGTTCCCGAAGGAAAGCGAACTAGTTTCTCGCCAATTCTGCTTATGTGCTCTGACTTTGCCTTGGCAATAACTCTTTTGAAGGACCTGGAGGCGAAGTTATACTTTTTTTTAAGTATGCTGGTGTTTACATCCCGAGTCGCCGAAGCCGCAGCCCAGGCTTGATAACACTCCTGCTTACTGCGTAATTCAGTCTTACATGAGAGACCAAACCAAGGCTCAGATCTGCCTCCGATGGGTACCACAGATGATGGAATAAATAGTTCCATTCCCTGTAGCACCACATCAGTGACAGAGTCAGCAACAGCGCTGGGATCATCCGGCGAGAAGCAACCCCGCCCCCATGGGTAGGATGCAAAGAAAGACCGCATTCCGTCCCAATCCGCCGACCTGTAATGCCAAACACGGCGGCAACCTGCAGAACGCAACCGCGAGGGGAGCGTGAGTGGCACCATACCCCGGATCAGACAGTGGTCCGAAAAGCCGAGAGGGGCATCGACGGAAACCTGATATCCGTCCGGATGAGAGGTCAGCAGAAGGTCCAACAGGGAAGGCGTATGATCCTCCACATCTGGAATCCGCGTAGGCGAAGTAACCAGTTGTGTCAGACCATATGCCAAGGCGAAGTCATAAACAGATCTCCCCGCATGATCGGTTAAACGTGAACCGAGCCATTCGGCATGGTGGGCATTAAAATCGCCAAGGATCACGATCTCTGCGTATGGGACCTGTTGTAGCAAGGAATCTGTAGCCATTTGGACGTGGTCGATGAGTCGGTCTGTTTCGGCATTACCGCTATGGGACCTATAGAGGCACCCGTAGACGCGCGGATGGTCGTCGCTGTCTACGCGTAGCCAAAGGATGGACAGGTCCGAACCTTCAAGACTGCCGAGGCGTCGAGAACAGATGTCCTCTCTGACATACACGCAAACACCAGCCCGAGGCACAAAGGAGTGCTCCAATTTGTACCCCGGGTAGGAGAGATACGAAATATCAGCCGGAGAGGAAACCTGCGTCTCGGTCAGGAAGAGCAAGGCCGACTTCGCCGTCTCCAGATGGTCGTGGACGGCGTTTAGGTTAGAGTGAAGTCCCCTGATGTTGCAGAAATTCACGGATAGCGTGGCAGTGGTCGCCTTGGTATTGTTGCTCAGTTTGCCCCGAGCAGTTATGTTTTTGAGCGGAATTTGGCCCCTGCCCCCCCCCCCCCCAGAATACGCCGGGCAGCCTGAGCACCCACGCTCGAAACGCAGAAGCAGAGCTTCTACTTCACGCCGGTATTCTGTGAGGTCGTGGTACCAACCCGGCTCGAGCCGGCCCATACGTGCAACAGCAAAAACTGGTGCATGGCTCTGCCACCGTTAGATAGTTCGGTTTGATAGTTCTACTGTCACATGGATGGATGCAATGCGGGATATTTGTTATATATATGTTTATATATAATATCCCGCATTCCATCCATCCATTACAACCTATAAAAATCCACTAGGTACTGAACACATAGGTCGCTCCCATAGATTGCATCATAGGGATTTAGCTATAGTTGCCACCCTTGACAGGCTGGATGGCAACCGCAGTTATTCCTAATTTAAATTGTTATCTGGAAGAAGCTGCTCCTCTTACTCTATCTCTTACCCACCCACGGAACGATATGGCGTAGTAGATATTCCTACACCGCTACTTTGGTTCCGCATTGAATGTTGATATTTTGCGAAAAAGAATTAAATTGAAACCGGTAGTTTAGTGTGTTATCGGTAAATAACATTATCTTTGGTGCATTCAATACGTAAAATTCATCAATTTGGTGTATTGCAAAGATTGAATTAATTTTAGTTCGTGGTAAATTAGCGCGTTGCAAACGTCCGATTGATTTAAGTTCGTGGCTTATTTCATTGGAAAAATGTCACCAGTGAAGCGGAAAGAAGGTCGACGTACGCGCAAGAGCACCGCAAGCCAGCTACATGATTCCTTGAATACCATAATTCCAACTACTTGTCATTTCCAGTGTTTTTTCCTGTTCACCTTGCATTAGTAATCGTTGGAAGTGTGTGGAATAAATGTTGAATTGCCTTTTTTCCCATAAGCAAACCCTCGGCGCGATTCGTTTTCTCTCCAGTTCTCCACAAAAAATATTGTTCACCACCAAGTGTTACGATGAATATATTAAAAACACCAACAAATTATTATGCAAACAATGAATGAGAATTTGTTTCATTTCAATAAATTCATGATCGTCCTAAAATTATTTTGTTTCAATTCACATAATTTCAAGGAAAGATTCGGTTGAATGAATCCGTTCTCGACGAACAGACGGACTAACAGACAACGCACAGCCTAATCCACTAGAGAGGTACGAGCAGTCTAGTGTTTAAAATATACTTAGATTCTTTTGAATTACAGCCTTTTTCCTTTGTTTTTATAACTTTTCCAGTAGTTTATAAATGAACTCAACTATTAAAAATGCATAAAACCAAGATGAATTACTTGTTTGCTTAAAATTAATATTAATTTATAAGGTGGCGCGAAAGATTTAGCAACAATACCGTTCGACGCCATGTCCGGGCCGACCGAGTCGTACTCCGGCTGCATCAGAAATCTGCACGTGAACAACATTCCCTTGCCGCTGGAGCCGCAAAATATACGAGGTAATTTTCAATTAATACTACATATATATAATTATTATATTAAAAAGTGTCAAGCGGAAGTCCAGAGATAAAGCATCCTTGAGGTTCCCGAATCACCCCCATGTATGTTCCGCGATTTTTCAGTTTTCGAGAATTCCATCGCTATCTGATTACAAAATTTTTTTGGCCATTTTATCCTAAGGTTAACTAAAATGAAAACTATGAAAAATCGCGGAACATACGAGGGGTGATCCAAAAGTAATGATAATGAAAATAAAACACGGTAATTAAAGTTAAAATAATAATTTATTTTTCTACATAGTCTCCTACCAAATCAATAAATTTAGTCAATCTTTTTTCTAAACCCAGGATTCCTTTTGAAAAAAATATTTGTCTTGACCCTCCCAAAACGCTTCAACAGCGGCCATTACTTCGCTATCGTCTTCGAATTTCTTGCCTCGGAGGCATTCCTTGAGCCGAGGAAAGAGGTAGAAATCACTAGGAGCTAGATCTGGCAAATAGGGAGGGTGTTCGAGCAGTTCGAATCCCGTTTCTTGAATGGCAGCCATCGTAACTGCGGCTTTGTGAGCCGGTGCGTTGTCTTGGTGAAACAGCACTCCAGGTCGCAGTTTGCCGCGTCTTTTTTCCTTAATGGCCACCCGTAATCTTCTTATTTGGTCTCGTAGTAAGAGCCCTTTTCCAAATATTCCACAATAATTATGCCTTGAGCGTCCCAAAAAACAGATGCCATAACCTTTCCCGCCGAACTTGAAACTTTGAATTTCTTTGGCGTCGGTGAGGAGGCTCGCTTCCAAGTCATCGATTGTTGTTTCGTTTCAGAATCAAAATGGTGGATCCAGGTCTCGTCCAAAGTCACAAAACGGAACAAAAAATTTTCTTGATCTGCTTTGAACTTTTCGAGATTGACCCTCGAAATGTCAACTCGATTTTTCTTTTGCTCGTCGGTTAACATTCTGGGTACCAAACGCGCAGAGACCTTTTTCATATGCAACTCGTTCGCAAGGATTCTTTAACGCTGCCATGTGAGATCACTGTGACCTCAGCTACATGGCTGATGGTCACTCTTCGATCTGCCAACACAAAATCTTCGACTTTTTTCACGTTGTCTTCAGTGAGGGACGTGGATGGGCGTCCTTCGCGATGTTCATCTTCAGTGGATGTTCTGCCCAGTTTAAACTCCTTGGTCCAGCGTGCAACTGTAGAATATGGAGGAGCAGAGTCCCCCAATGTTTCCACTAAGTCACTCTGTATGTCTTTTGAAGACATTTTTTTCACACAGAGGTACTTGATGACAGCTCCAATTTCGTTTTTCTCCATGTTGATTTTATCTCTTTGACAGTTCGTATTCAAATGAATGTATCTCCCGGAAATCGTGATCTATTTATATGATTTTTTTAGGCTGACGTAGTGAGTATATAAGCAAGCAAAAAATATTTTTTTGGATTTTTATGCGGACCTGAAGTAACCTATTATCATTACTTTTGGATCACCCCTCGTACATGGGGTAATCCGGGTACCCCAAGGGGTGCTCTATCTCTGGACTTTCGCTTAATCTATATCGATACATATAAATAAAATTGATGGGTCTGTATGTTTGTCTGTCCGGGCTAAACTTCCGAACCGCTAAACCGAATGTGATGAAATTTCACGAACAGATAGATACAAGGCCAGGGATAATCTATGTTTTATTTCATTCAAAATATATGCAGGATTTTTTTAAATAGAAAAACTAATTAATTAAATGTTTTATCTTGATTACTCATAAACTATAAGACAAAAACGCGTTAATCGTCCTCCTCATCTAGTATAATTTATTAAGTATAGCAACATTATACCAAGCTGAGCTGTTGTAGTTGGCCTAAAGGTCTAGATAACAGGCCATAAACTCCAAAAAAAAGCTGTTGTAGCTTACGTCGAGCGTGCACGTTGCGAAGGGGCGCAACGAGCAGTCCAGTCCCTACAACCAGCACTTTTTCATGATAATAACGCATGTGGCAGCTGTCGCCCTCCTCTAGTCAGTGTTGTTCACTTCGCGACTTTGTCGCCTGAATTGATGACTTTCGGGAGCAACTTCTAAAAACTTTTTTTTTACTTTAATCTGGCGGCATATATGACGACTTAATAATAAACTCCTTCTAGCGACATCTGGCGGATTTAGTTTTTACACACTAACGACTCCACGACAGAGTAGGCAACACTGCTTTTAGTATGTTATACCAAGATGAGCCATAGGTAATGTTGATGTTGAGTGCGCGCATTGCAGAGGGCCGCAACGTGGGGGCGTGCGGGGGCGCGGCGTGCGCGGGGGGGCGGTGCCGGCGCGGCGCGTGCCCGGGCGCGTGCGCGGCGCCGGCGCGCTGCCGCCGCGCGCGCTGCCTGTGCCCCGCCGGACGCGCCGGCGACCGCTGCCAGCTCGGTGACCACCAACACAATCTCACTCGCCATTAGACACATGACATTCATTCATTTCTAGTGACCGGATCTATCAATTATTGATTTGTCTTATTAACCGGGTCGTTTATTCAAATAGATCATTTCGAGTTTCAGTACTCTGTGATCTATGAGACTCGCTAGATTCTATCGGTCGTCGGGCATAACTATACTCATTGGTCGTTGGTCCTGTCAGTCGTTTGATCCAGAACATTCAATAAGTGTAATTGCAATCATCGACACTTTGATACGAGTCGGGTCAAATGAACGAATCATTCACGATTAACACATGCCTACCGCCAACATTGCCGTGTAGTGGCGGTAAACACTACCCGCTACACAATATTGGTCCGTGGGTCTCGTAAGAGGTGACAAACGGAAACGAAGTCAAAATTAGAGCAACAGCATCCTCCTGATAACCCAATATGTTTGCTGATAAGTTTTTAGATTTAGACGTTTTTGCAAAACCTATAACCAAACCAAAGCCAAAAAGAAAATATCGATGCAAATTAAACATGTATTGTAAAAATGACAATTTTAAATGCAATATTATGCATAAATAGTTAGTTTTTTTTAAATTTGTTTATTTTGTTTAATACTAAGAAAAACTAAGTAAGACGTGGATAACGTAGTTGATTGTAGTTATCCATTCGGTTTTTTATTTAAACTACCTACTATGCATTATCATTTGTTGTACACAGTCAACTGCCTGAACCCTGAACCTTCTGCTGACTAATAAATCAGACTGGTATGACGTCGTATGAGTTACCTCCCATTTTAGTACTTCTGACTTTTCTGGTGAAATGTTTATCGTAAAATCCCCACGAATATTCCCTGATTGCGGTTTCCAAGATGTTCGACAAATATGGCGATGGCAGATTGAGACTAGATGGGCCGCTTTTTTGCATCCTCTATCCTTGGCGAGAGGTTTTTTGCATACTATTGCGGATCTATCCAGCTGCACGAATGAGACGAGTAGAAAAGAATATCTTTTATTCCACATAATATAATTAATATTACTAAGTAATGATGGTTGAATGTCATTATATTTTACTCTTACCATACTGTTTCAGAAAACCTTTACCCTAAAGAGATTCAGCAAGAAATCCAGCAGGAGGTATAAATGACATTTTACGATGAAATCAGTCATAATTATTTAAAACATTTAACCAATACCCGCTTACATGACGATCATGTCAATAAAGTTTTTTTTTTTCTCAAAAATATTAGCATTACTATTTACTTACCTATTACAATCATATATTATACGTCCCACTGAGCATAGGCCTCCTCTCATTTCTAAGAGGGTTATGTGTTGGCGGACTTGCACATGGTCTATAAATATTTTATTCCTTAGATGTACAGGTTTCCTCACGAGCACGTGGTAAATCAGCACTTAAATTTTCAATTTGATGTCGTTCATTGGTCCCGGCGGGATCGAAACCGAGCTGCTCGAGTAATGTGAAATTTATGACGAGTGCTTAATACAATGAGCCACTACGGCTCTAAATCTATGCGATGACATTAATCGGATAATTGTTGCATTGACAATAATTTAATGACGCCTCGCAAAATGTTTGATGCTCCCCGCATTCTTTACAAAATCCTGGTCTACGTGCTAGATAGGTATGTTACGTAAATATACACTACAAACTTAGTATAACTATATTAATAACTTCATAATAATGTACTTATATATAAATATATAACCCGTGGTTGCTTTTTAGCAATAATATATTATTGCAGAAATCAACGTAACGATCCCGCAGTTCGACGGCGACTCTCTACTCGCGATGGGAAATCATCACGTGAACCGCCATGTTGGCGAGCAAAGACTCACGTCTGTCCCTACGTACCTCACTTTAAACTTCACCACGTCAGAGCCTGACGGGCTACTGCTTTGGATTGACATGGTAAATTTGCACAAACGACGTACCTTCTTTCTTCTACCACTTTTCTTTTTAGCCCTTGCTTGTTTACTTTTTTAGCTTTGCTCGCATTTTGTTTGAATTAATTTACTATATGGAGGCGACGTAAAAAAATCGATCACCCGATTTTGTCCAGAGGGAGTCGTAAGAGTTTAGGAAACACCAGAATAACCTTATGGCTTCCAATGGTATATGATGGTATAGTTGTACCAAAACCCAGTACGTAAAATACCCAGACCACTGTGAATGTAGTTAATGTGCGAGATGTCTGATCGTCAATTGATACGATAATTCCTAATTCTCCATATAACGGGAGAGGGGAGAGGCCCATGTCTAGCTCAGGGCTTTTACGGGCTAATGAAAAAGAAGAGAAACAAATGAATTAGTAGGAAAACAAACGTTAGCATTTTTATAATTATTTCATATTTAAACATAAATTCTTCACTGCTGGCCGGATGAGGAAGCTCAAGGTCACTCAGCGAGCTATGGAGAGGGCTATGCTCGGAGTTTCTCTGCGTGATAAACTTAGAAATGAGGATATCCGCAGTAGAACCAGAGTGACCGACATAGCCCAACGGATTAGTAAGTTGAAGTGGCAATGGGCGGGCCATATAGCTCGAAGAACCGACAACCGATGGGGAAAAAAGGTTCTCGAGTGGCGGCCTCGTACCGGCGGACGAAGCGTAGGGCGTCCCCCCACTAGATGGAGTGACGACCTGGTAAGACATGCAGGAAGTCATTGGATGCAGGTGGCTCAGGACAGTGCTTTGTGGCACTCCTTGGGGGAGACCTATGTTCAGCAGTGGACTTGTGAAGGGCTGTAATGATGATAATGATGAAATTCTTCTTTAGGTCCGTGAAATGGTTTACATAGAAACTTGTCCAAGTATTACCTGTTTTTATGATTCTGCCGTCAAACAGCTGAGCACACGCTGTTGAGTTACGGTTTAAAGGGTAAGGGAGCCAGAATGATTAGGGAGTGAGACATCTTAGTTCTAAGAGGTTTCAATGCCTTTTTGTTTGAGTTGCTTACAGGCGTCCATGGGCTGGCAAAGGAACTTACTATTAGGTGGACTGCTAGCTCGTAACCTCGTTTTTTTTATAGGATAGAGTGACAAACCAGCACACAGTCCACCTAATGGTAAGTGATTGCTGTGACCCATAGACATCTACATTTATCCTCAACAAAGAATCAAACTGCAGTGCAGATGCGTCGTCACCCGTGAGGACTAAGATGGAATGCCTCTTTTCCAGTAAAACGGGTCTCCGGTTCTCTACACTCACCATACGAAACACAGTAACATTAAGCTGCTATTTTACGCTGGTATTCTGTGAGAGCGTGGTCCTTCCCCGGTCGAGCCGACGCCTTCGTGCTACAACTATACTACTAATATAACTGCAGCATGGCTCTACCCAGTTAAAAACGTTGTATCTAATGGAAATTGTTTTACTAAACTTAAAGGTGGTAATGAGTACTTAAATCGTAATTAACAATTTTAGGAGCATTGATACGGGAACCCTGTACTCTTATAACATAAGAATTTTAGGCAAAATTTCGACTACTTCTATTTTCGACTTTGTCTTATTAATTTACAGGGTATAGATCATTTGGGCTTCGGACTCGAAAATGGCTACCTAAGATTGGCCTGGTCCTTACATTGTGACGCGCCACATCGAATAGTACGGCCGGCTGAAAAATCTTTTCCGATTTTACCCCGAAAGTTTTCCAGAAGACTGCCAAATTCTGGGTTCTTGGCCGACGGCGAATGGCATAAATGTATCCTGGAGTTCGGGAAGAAAAACATAACGCTGACTGTGGATAAACGATTAGTATTTATAGAGGCATCATGTTTAAGGGAAGAAGTAACCTCTAACAATGTCGAAATGTATGTAGGTAAGCATAGTTTTTCGGTTTTCTAATAGATTCATTGTAAGAATATCCTGTTTCATGGAGACATTTCAAAATTACACAAGGATAAACACCAGACCTATGACAATTATTTATAATCATACAAATACTGTAAGTGTTCGTGTCTCAGACTGCAAACTTGCAAACATTTGTGCAAAAACAAGATAACCTCCGATCTAATCACATTATCTTAGAGCAACGTCAGATTAAGGCGAGTGAAACTGTATAAAACTGTATCTCTAGCGCAGTTGATAAGTTTCATAATTCGCATGTCGTCCAAGACAACTTCATCGCCATACTGCACTGATAACCATAGAATCAAAGAGTAGTATATAACCACTACGTTTTATTACGAATTTAAGAACCAGCAAAATGTCGCTGTGATCTAGTTAAGTGAAGTCACAGCCTATATATATCACAGCCTACAAGATCTTGTATGAACTAGGCCTATATTTTATCAAATAATCTATACGCATTTAAAGATTTTCACCCCTTTGAAGTAACATGAAATTATGACTTCTGTCCCAGAGTCGAAAGACGTTCATCATTGACTGTTATTTTTCCAGGTGGAGTAAACGAAGAAGACAATCTTGCTGCAAAAAAATATTTCCCCCAAAATTTCAAAGGCTGCATTGATCATATATCAACGACAGAGGGTTCTTATATTAGCAACTATTCTGAAGTATACAGTGAAAACGTTAGGTCGTGCCAAATTTTCCCAACAACTTTATAATAGATTTGGGAACAATTGGCAATTGAATAGATATATATTTTAATACCTCGATACCGGCTGCCGAATATTCTTACTTTCTAAACTTTAAAAACATTGTTTTTGAATATAAATTTTCAAACAGTTAATGACCTAAATATAAACAAAACTTGATGATAATAAATATATAATAGACGTAAATTTATCAGTGTGAACGTGACAAAACTTTGTAATACAAACAAAATATTATTTTGATTTGTTTTCCGGATTTCGGATATTTAATTTTTTTTAATAATTTTATAAGTAACATTCTCATAAGTAACAAAAAAATGAATATATTGTTTTTGTTATCTTTATCAACTTTCTGAATTCATCGCTGGATTACAATATTACTTTATTTAGTTGTAAATTACTGTCATATCTCTATTAATATTACATACTGGCAGGAACTAAGTACTTTTTGTTTGTAAAGGTTGCGACATCTTCTAAAATATCGTACTAAGATATGACTTTTTTTGCAATTTGTGTAATATAAAGTTTCCATTAAACCATGTTACCTACAATTTAAATTTTTTTGAAATACGCTAGTGAAATCCAATATGAGATTTTATCAATTTTATATTATAAACGAAAGTAATTTAAATCTTTGATTAAGTGTAAATTTATATAAGCACGGATTAAAAACGAATCTAATACAGAATTACGGTTTTAAAGTTATTTCTATTTTATTTTACACATACACACCTGTCACCTGCACAAAGAAACTCTTGTTAAGGTGACAGGTGCGACAAGAGCAAGACCTACAACCAAGGAGATTGTAAAACCTACAACACAAAGACGAAGACGCGATAGTTGAAGGCCCTTCAACAAATCTAAAAAAATCAATGTTGATTTTGAAAATGACAATTATGTGAAGGAATATTTTTAATTTGTTTTATAACAGTGCATGCTGTAAAGTATTAGTCGACTTGCTTAGTGTAAGGTAATAGATATTAGGTATTTGTGTCATAGTGTAAAATAATATTTCCTCACATTTCTTTTTCATTTTCAATAAATAAGTCTTATGTTATAGGAGTTGTTAGCAATGTCATGTGTGTATAGGATAATAGGATAGGCTATACGTAAGTATAAGAAGCAAAAAAATATATTCATAGTACAAAAGTTTTCTAGTCGTCTAGATCGTAATTAATTTATAGGTTAAGTATGCATTTTATTAATAACAGCAATTTTTGGATTAGTGTCTTAAGCAAGGGAATCCTTACAATTTAAATTATGATTGTGATTTTATAGAAAGAAAATTAAACATTCATCATACACAAAATATAGTTTTATTGATATATTCATGTTTAATAAATTGTATACATAACATCATCAAATATTATATTATAAACATATACATTTCGTTATACGTTACTAATTAAAACACAAATACAATATGAGATGTTATCCCCGTTAATTATATTCCATTAATTAAAACATTTAGTCTTGGTGCGGTAGTAGAGCCCGCTGGCGCGCACGAAATAGTGTATAGTGTATAGATGCCCTAACACAAAGCTCGTGAACATCTGATTTATTTACACTTCCATACAAAAGCAACATGTACGTACATTAAGTCGTAGAATTCATTAGGCCTATTTACAGTGGAATAAAGTTGGAATGCTTGACTGCAGTACACAATTTAGCTTGCGATTATGATATTGTACAATATGTAAAACTCACTTAGGAACATCGATTCCTTTATTGTTACACGACGTAATAGATTATTGATATAAATTCTAAAAATAAATATTATAATAAGCGATATAAATAAATAATTAATTGCACATCGTCACTTAAAAATTTTCGAAAATTAACAGTCCATTATAAAATCGTAAGCTGTGCTTACGACCCGAATATGATGCCACGTGAAGATAGGCACGAAGTGAATTTCTCTAGAAAAACATTTAACAATTTCCATCTAACATCTTGATAAGCAAAAACGTAGGAATGTTTCTAATAACATTTATAAACATAAAAATAGAATAGGATAAGCGGATCACAGAAGTAAATATTATATATTTACGAAGTAATTAAGCCTACATTGATGCACAATAAATTCCATGTCTATGACAAACGAATATAATATATGGTACAGCGACGGCTCCAGCTATAAAACATCGAATGCAATAAGGCCTATGTGATAGTAACATATGTTTATATAATATTATAATTGAATGACATTGGCTCATAAAAATCTTTTAAATTAGTCTTAAGTGTATATATATATATATATTCATACACACTATATTTTCTCAGACAAATGAATATAATTGAAAAATATTTTGCTTATCTACATTGAAATTAATTAACTTTAAAAATTATATTTAGATCGACCTCATTTAACAATTCTAATATAATTCTATAAAATAACAATTACCAGTATGGGATCCCATTGTCTATAACATGTATAAAAAAAGCAAACTCCTCCCACAGTCGGTAGTATTCGATAAATTTATACCGGGTGGTAACAATCTCATTAAATTGATAATCTCTAAATTAATAAACAAATTACGCTACATTACATAATGTCATTAATATAAGGTCATGTATATTAATACAAACAAACTAATATTGATTGCAATGGTGTAGGCTCACACAAGCTTTTTTATATTAAATTCGCAGCGGCCCAGCACTATTTACATATCTCGGCGAACACCTAGAGCTCTGCCCTAGCATTTTTCAATCGCTAGTATGTAAATAGCGTACACACAGATCAATGTCAAAATGTTATCAAAATCAATTGTATAGACAGAAAGCATATAACTTTTTAAAATCAGTCTCATTCGCATAAGGAAGTGATCACAGCACACACACTGGAAAATCGTTGCAGAACGAGGAGCCAAGACCCTCTGAACAGAACATTAATAATAGAGCACCATGGTTGCTAACTCGATATACTTAAATATGATAAAAATATGCGAAACTTACATTATAAAATATTGAATTTATGAAGAACATACAGGGCTAAGAAGACTAAAGAATAATTATTCTGGAAGTATATTATTAAACAGTAACATCAAAATTGTAAAATACATTTCATCGGATACAAAGTACATTGTATTTGCTTAAATAGAAATATAGTAAAACGAAAGATAAGTTCTCATATAGTAGACTAGATATTATAAAGACTTTGTAAACAACAAATGGGAGACACGAATGTAACACTTTCCTAAAAATATACATCTCATTAATGGCAACTTTACTTTTACGCATAAACAATTTTACACATGTGAAGCTAAGATATTCTATTAACAACAACGTCTATGATGAACGTGCGCTAGGCCGTGTAGCACGCGATCGGCTTTCGCGTGTAATCTTGAATACATCTCGACCGAAATAAAATCTAATAAATACTTCTATGTTTAAAATAAAAACACGTGATATATATATATAGGTAAGACAGCTCTACCACTTCGTGCCGTTTACATTACATTCCCTGATGTGATTAACTACTATATACACATAAATAACATTTAAGGTACATTTCATGGTGGAGCATTAAACTGAAGGAAAACTTTTGTACAAAATTAAATCAATAAGCTGTCATGACATGAATGTTAACTTGGGAGCAAGTATGGCTGTTCCCATCTGCTCATATAGAAATAGACAATTAAAGATACATTGCAAATACATTGTCAACATTTAGATTTATCTCCTAATAAAATATTAATGTTCATTTATGTTAATTATAATGCGCTCCTTATATAAACATCGACAGCGCTCTAAAAGTAGAAAAAATTCGTAATATGAATTTAACTTTATAAAGCCCATCACAACGGTTGCCGATTCATTCAATGTAACGGGGAGCTCATAGATCCATCACTCTGTTTCAATTTCTAATCGACAGTGCAAAAATTGCGCCTGTTACGTATCTTGAGCATCGGCACGAATTTTGAGCGTTGAAGAATTTTCGCAGGACTTGATTGCACAACATATTTTTTACTAACTACAACATGATTAATATAGATTACTAAACGAACATTGGACCAGTTCGACAGTGGGATCCGTGTCGGACTTTTTACGAATGCTTATTGCGCTGCGTCGCATCGACTTAATTCGCTTACAACCGTACAAACCATCTATACGCTCAGGTTCGGCGTGCTCAGGTAAAGCGTTTAATCAGTTCGGCCGTGTACCTTAGAAGAACCCCATGAATTTGCGCTAGTGAAGTTCAGCGCTCCGAATCCTCGTCGTTAACTACTCGTTTGAAATGTCGTCGAGTGTACTCAGGTCAGGTAGGGAAGGCCGGCACGTGTGGAGGCGGTGCCGCTAGAGGCGAGCGAGCGCGCGCGGGCGCGCCGGCGCGAGCGCGCGTCACGGGCGCGGCTCGACGAGGCGCTGCACGAGCGCGGCCACCAGCACGGCCAGCAGCAGGAAGGCGGCGGCCATGAGCAGCGCGGCGCGGCGCGGCGACAGCGGGCGCGCGCGCGGGCGGCGGGCGCGCGGGTGCGCGGGCGCGGGCGCGGGCGCGGCGCCGGGCACGGCCAGGCGCGCCGCCGCCGACCAGGCGCCCGCCAGCCCGCCGCGCACCGCGCACACGCGCACCAGGTACTCCGCGCCCTGCTCCAGCTCCTCCAGCGTGAACTGCGCCTCGCTGCCCGCGTACACCTGCCACAAACGTACACCTACACCTACCGCTCGCTTAACTCAAACTTTACGTATTCCACTCATTTGTATATTAAGCAACGCTCGTCCGTCCGTTCCGTTCCCTTACAGTTTATCAAAGTCTACTATTGAACAGTGTCCCCCATAGATGACCATAGTTGTCACACCTGGCAGACGGGTCAACAACCGCAGTTTTTTTATTTATAGTTGTTATTAGAAATACAGTGCTGCCCATTTCTTGATTTGTCTCCCTGTGTTGCCTCTTACGACACCCACAAAACGATGTGTAATGAATGTTCTTACACCGCCACTACAAGGTCAAAAAGAGTCTCCTGTCTTCTATTCTAACCAACTGAACAAAAAAACATTTTTTATTTTTCTTTTAACGTTTAAAGCGCGCAGTACATATAGGCCAAGCCTCAACCAACGCGAGCGTAGGCAAATTGCTACAAGGCGAATGCTACAGCCTACACGTTGGCCAAATTTGAAAAAGTGAACATACTGACATGGCCGATTGACATACATGTGGACACTATTTGCCGAGTGCAGGCAAACGCCTTTGATTTGTGCAGAAGAGCCGACACTGTTCCGAAGTGACAAGAGTCGCGGTGAGCGATCCCAAGTGGTGACAAGGCACCCCAAACGAACACGTTAACCTGCACACGGCTAGCTAGGCGTGCGAGGACGAGCAATGGCCAGCATGTAACCCAGCCTATACACCATCGGCCATGATTGACAACCACAGAATGGGACATATTTGTCACAATCATTGTGCGGCTGTCCACACAATCGTGCATCCTACATATTTGTATTGTCATGTGTCCGAGATGGACGTTGAAACAGTAGCAGCTACCGCTATTTATTTAATTAGTTTATAATATAACCATTCTTTAAATGTACCATAAAAGTGTTGAAAGAAAAGGAAACAAATAAGGTGGATGTTAACTATACACCGAAATAGAATAAGGTAAGTTTAAAGAGCTTTGGCGATCATGTAGACGCGCGCACGATCATGGCCGAACTTCCTTTGATATTTGTCCGAAAAACCGACACAGCGGCCATTACGCTCGATCATCACCAATCAAGGGTAAAGGGCAAATACACCAATCTTGATCTGTCTCCACTCTTCAGTTTTATGTCGAGGACGTGTTTAACAAAACACACAGAAGGCATACTAGGTTGCTAGATAGATTGTATGACATATCAGCAATTGCATACCTTCGGTGGCTTTGAAGAAAGCCGTTTGGGTTTGCTTGAGTGAAAGAAAAAGATATTTACATACAATACAATACATGAGCAAAAGAAAAGCATGAACAAAGTACAAACAATGTACAAAATTAAAAAAAAAATATTTATATTCTATATCGAATCGTGTCTTTTTCTTCTAAAGATTTGATTACGTCCGCGTAAAATTTTGGTGAACGTTTTAATTGTACCAATAACTGCTTATGTGGATGTAAGCTGTTATTTCTCAACAAAATTTAAAGATTTTATCTTTTCCTCGACGATTAGCACCTTAACACACTTCAATTTATCACAAGGAACACTTTCATTAAAAATCTTTAAAAAAGCATAAATTTTCAACTCGCAATATTCAATCGCTCAAGTAAACACACAGAGTAAACATTTAAATGTGAAGTGAACTTGTAAACGTATCGTCCACGCGCCCCTAACTACACACCAAAAGCCCTGCTTATGGCTCCATACTAATTGCAATATAAACAATCGTAGTTATATTTCATTATAAAACATTTTACACAGGTTAGAAAGGGAACGATCGTCTTCTCGAAAGCCCGGTAAAAAGCCCACGCGTGCGAGAGAGACGACTAATCCCTCAACTCAACTCTTTTTTATGACAACAGTATCGCGCAATTTTGCCGCGACCGGGGTCCAATCAAAGCAATCTGCCAAGTGTTGACGTTACATAATAAGGCTATGATTTCATGACCTGTGTAGAACAGAGGAGCGCGCGGGGAATTTGAAACAGTTTACGAGTTATTTTATTACTTGATATTATTGATTGAGCAGATTGATAGAGCAAGCCCGTCTTCCCGGCTTCTATGGAGGCTTCGCTACCGCCGATGGTGTATAAGCCCCATAAGTAAGTCTGCAAACAATCATGTCACGGCCTTCGAGCGGCTGGCCGTAGGACTCTGTCGCCGCGTGTGGTTAACGAACGTGCGGGCCGCAGCGCAGTCAGTTGAATTTTTTTACAATAGACCGCGTATAACCACGTAAAAATGGCCAGAGAACATAACTACTGAGATTTTAATAGAAACAGTGCAAAATTATTCAGAACTTTATAATGCTTCACATGATGGCCATGATGAACGAATACTAGCGATCACGATCGTGTAGAGGGCATCGCCCATCGATCGATGATGATCGAGCGTAATGGCTGCTGTGTCGGATTTTCGGACGCGACACGCGACACATGATCGCCGAAGCTCTATAAACTTACCTTGTTTTATTTCGGTGTATAGTTAAGATCCACCTGTTTTGCTTCCTTTTTTTCATCACTCTTAAGGTGTACATTTAAATAATGGTTATACATATAAACTAATTAGGTAAATAAATATCGGTAGCTACAACTGTTTCAACATCCATCTCGGACAGATGACAATACAAATATGTAGGATGCACGATCGTGTGGGCAGCCGCACAATGATTGTGACAATCATGCTCCATTCTGTGGTTGTCAATCATGGCCGATGGTGTATAGGCAGGGTTACATTGCAAGAGAATACGACTGGCCGCCACCGCAAGCCGTTTGTGTGTGGGAGACGCTTAACGCGTACAAAGGAGTTGTAAGATTTGGTATAGTTAAAGTTTACATGAAAGAGTGTAAAAAGTTAATATTTGTTACAAATACATTAAATAAAATAAAACATTAATTGTTACTTTTTTTATACTCCCAATGTCAAACACATCTATGACTGTTGTTTGTTTACGTTTATACTGCCAATGTCATACACATAATAGTCTGTGGTCAAACAATTGCACAGAGTAGAGATTGTCGCCAAGAAATTTATTAAAATGTTGCCAACAAATAATTACTACCTATTCAATTTTGTGTGATTTCGAGTGTTCCGAGAGTGTGTTTTCAACAGTCTGTGGAGTGTCTGGGCAAATATTTTGTATTTAATATTTAGTATATGAGAGAGAGCTGTGTTTTAAAATGAAAAAATATGAAATATGTTTTTCTATATTCGACCACTAGTGAGTATAAATGAGTACCGACCTGTTTGTAAACGGCGTCCTTGGTGCGCGCGCACTGCAGCACGTAGTGCGCGTTGTCGAGCGGCTCCCAGGCGACGGTGGCGCAGCGCGGCGCGGGCAGGTGCAGGGCGGGCGGGCGCAGGGCGGGCGGCGGCGCGGCCTGCGTGCGCTCGCACACGGGCGCGCCCCACTCGCCGCGCCCGCCCAGCTCGTCACTCGCGCGGATCCGGAACCAGTACGCCGTCGCCTCGCGCAGCTTCTTCACCTTGCAGCTTCGCGCCGAGCCTCGGTACACCGGCCGGAACTCGCGCGATTCCGCTGCGCGCATCTCCACACAGTACACACTCCCCTCTGTACCCTCCCACTCCAGCTTGATAAAATTATGCGCGACTAAAGCACAGTGCAGTTCGGGTGGCGCGGGTGGCCGTGGCCGTGTCGCCGCGCGCGATTCCTCCGACCAATCGCCTAATCCCAGCTCGTTGAACGCCGCCACACGTACCCTATAAACTGTATCAGGTACGAGGTTTTCCACGAGATATTCCGGTATCGGACCGTCCGTTTCGAACGCGGACTCGTCGACTTCCACACGGTAACGTAAGATGTCCGCGCCGTGATTCGCGGGGCACCGCCAGTGCAGTTGCAGACTGTCCGCTGTTGCCTCGTGTCGAATTCCCGTCGGTGCAGCGGGAGGAGCGCGCGGAGTTAAAACGTCGCGGACGCCCGACCACGCTCCACGACCGGCCGAATTTGTGGCGCATACTCTAAAGAAGTACGGCGAGAACGGTGTCAACTTCGAAACCACACAGACCGTATCGCGGCCACGATACACTTCTGCGAAGGCATCATCGACGTTCGTTGCACTCATTTCGAGTCGATAGTCCAGGATCGGAGCGCCGTTATCGCGGGACGGGTGCCATTCGAGGCGTGCGGTTCGCGCGTTTTCGACATGGGCGACGGGAGTTTCAAGCGCGTCGGGAGGTGCGGCTGCTGTCGTGAAATGTAACGCTGGCGATGGCGGTCCCGCGCCCACTCTGTTACAGGCCACGACCCACAATCTATATTCGCTGCCCGGCTGCAGCTCGCGGACGGTGCATTCTCTCTCGAGTGACGAATGTGCCAAACGTACAATGCCGTCTTCGTCGACGATCTCTACCCTGTACTCGGTTAGCGGCGAACCGCCGTTACAATCTGGCGGTCGCCATCGCACCGATATTAACGTGGCTCTCGGCTCGGCCGCCGGCTCGGGAGCGGAGCAGGCGCCGGGACAAGTCGCCTCCGTCGTGATCGTTTCAGTAGTTGACCAGTCGCTTTCGCCGGCCACGTTGGTACAACGCACACGTGCGCGATATTGAACGCCAGGTTGCAAGCGATCGCAATGCGCCTCCCGGTCGGGTCCATTGTAAGTTGGTTGATAACCTTCACCTCCGTCGATCTCCAGTGTATAATTTTCGATAGAAGCGCCCCCGTCATCTGAGGGTGGATCCCACCTAAGTCGGAATGCACGTGAGTGTATTTTTCCCTTTGGTGCCGGTCGGCCGGGGGCTCCGGGCCTCTCAGGTAACGTACGGTAGGTGACTTCTTGCGACCACGGACCTTGTCCGTCGGCGTTCTCACATCTTAAACGAAAACGATAATCGGACGCTCGGCGCAGGGCGTTGCAGACGTAGGAGCACTCGGTGCCGGTGAACACGGGCAGGAATCCGTGGCCGCGCGCCACCTCGTCCATCTGAAGGGTGAATTCTTCGTCGGCCTGTCGCTCCCAAGCGAGCGTGAGGCTGTTAGCGGCGGCGTCAAGCAACTTCGGAGGCGCAGGAGCCGGCGGGGGAGCGCCCATGGTCCAGCCGACGAACTCATCGCTCCACTCGCCGCGGCCGCACTCGTTGACGGCGGCGATGCGGAAGCGGTGACAGGTCTGCGGGCGCAGGTTGTTGACGGTGTGCTGGCGGGTGCGGGGGCGCGAGATCTCGGCGAAGCCCTCGCCGGCGTCCATCTCGAGCAGGTAGTGCAGCAGGCGGGCGCCGTTGTCGGCGGGCGGCGCCCAGCGCAGCAGCAGCGTGGAGCGCGCGCGGCTGGCGACGCGCGCGGGCGCCATGCGCGCGGGCGGCGCGGCGGGCGCGCGGAACGTGGCCGCCTCGCTCGCCGCGCCCGTCTGCTCGCCCGCGCGGATCTGCAGGCACACCGAGTACTCGCACCCCGGCCTCAGGTCCCGTACCCTGCAACACATAATAACTCTGTCCTTCTTATGTGGACTACACGGTAACGCGGCATGACATGCGTTACGTTAATAATCATGCTGCATGACAAACCATCATGTTATGCCAGCATTTCAGAACAGCCCGTATAAAAGTAAAGAGGTCTTTGAATCGTTGTGGAATTATTTAGTAGTTTGAAAAACAAGCAACTGTATTTTTTATGTAAAAAAATATTTCATATATACTTAGTCAGGTCATAAGTTCTGTCAAAAACTTTTTATAAAATTAATGATACACTTTTTAATAATTATATAGAAAATATATATATTTTTTTTAATAGGATAGGGTGAAAAACGAGTACACAGTCCACCTGATGGCAAGTGGTTGATGTGGCCCATAGACATCTACATCTATCCTCGCTTGCGAATCAACATGCAGATGTGTGACTAAGACGGAATGCCTCATTTCCAGTAAAATGGGTCTCCGGTTCTCTACACTCACCATACGAAACACAGCAGCATTAAGCTGCTATTTTACGTTAATTTTCTGTGAGAGAGTGGTCCTTCCCCAGTCGAGCCAACCCATTCGTGCTACAACTATACTACTAATATAGCTGCAGCATGGCTCTACCACGTATAAATGTAAGGTAATTTAATTTAGAATACAATTATTTTATTTTCATTACTCATAATGCCCTCCCCTATTTTGAATACAAGGCCTTAATCGACGCGATCATCAATCGCAGCACGCACCACACTCATATCTATTTCTGCCGCTGCTTTTTAGCCAAAGATGCTCGGAGAGATACCAAATTTTGATGAGGTTTAGCACAGTCTTTCTCCTCCAAATGTTGCAATATCTTATAATACTTATAATCCACTGGATTATAAGTGGGCTTAAATCTGGACTAGAAAAGGGCCAGTTTTCATGTCCGATAAAGTCAATTCCATCGGCGGTCAACTAGTTTTGCGTGCGTGCCCTATGAGCTGGCGCAGAGTCCTGTTGGAATTGGTTAGGACGGTATTTTCATAGTATAAAGAGAGGGGAAGTACGTTACCTTCATACAAACGCACTGCGCGTGGCTTGTATGTGTGCGCCATAGTATCTATGAGGCGCCGCACGCACACTTAAACACAATCTCGAAGTATTTCTCAGTGCGCCAGTCGAGGCTAACACCGCACGAGGTTCGCGCGTCACGTAAGCGAGTCACTTATTATAATTTTTACTTGACGATGAGAAACCTACTTACTTATTTTTGTTGTATTAGTTGTCTATCAGACAGAGGAAGAATAGTAACTAAGTACCTACTTACGGTTATAAAATCGTAATTAATTATATTTGCAAAAGTTATTTATAAGGATGCGGATATATCACACATTAAAGTTTAATAACAAGGCGTTTCGTAATAGTTGAAACCGAAGAAAGTATTTTTCTGTAGCTAATTTGTAATTTTGTAATAAATGTGTGATTCAATATATATATGCTTGTATTAATTAAAAATAAAAATTAATATGGTCCTTTATGTGTGCAAATACTATATTATGCCTATTAAAAATAAAAAGTAACTAGTATATACCAAGTAAATAATTTAAACACGAGCTCACACACCGCCCCGCCGGTTTATTTTATCCCTTTTTTTATAAATAATACTGCTCTGAATCTTAATACATTTTTGTATTTATTAGGAAAACCATTGTTGAACTTTATCGACTAATGATCACTGAATTAGTTATACAGAGATGTATTATCTTTGGCAAGGGCCGGGCTTTAAACTAAGGATTTGGTGACAGTGACAACCCTGAGACAGTAGGCAATTATATCGCGGATTATGCCGGAGTTAACCTACTTGACCTCTCTTTATACTATGGTATTTTGGTACACCTCGGCACTAGTTTTTACACCTTTTTCACAGAAAGACATCTCAGTTTAACCTGAATATGAGACTCCAAGCCAAACCATGAATGACGAAGGATAATGTGCTCGTTGAACCCTCGGAATACGCGTGCTGGCTTCTTCACTGCTGTGGGCATACACCTTATCATTTTGTTTATTTTAACTTTCTTCAATGTTAAGATATTTTTCATCCGAAAACAAAATTTCGCGGTATATTTTTCCCGCGTACCACCGTAACAAATCGCGGGATCTATCCAGCCTAATTTTTTTTCAAACGCTCGTTCTAAAAATGTCCGATCTCCTTACGATAAGCTCGTAGTCCTATGTCTACATTGATCACTCTTTTGACCGTGGCTTTGCTTAGGTTCATCTGAAAGAGCTAAGATTTTTTGTTTACGAACAGGTTTTCGTTGGATTCGCGCCTTCACTGCTTTGATGATCGCGGGTGTCCTAACTGTGCGAGGTCGGCCGGTCCTCTTACGATCTTCGAAGCTTGAATCTTCGTTAATTTTAATATTTGTAGAATATTGAAAATCTCTTTTGACGCGTTACCGCAACGGTGCAACGCGATAACTGCTACTCTATCTTCTTTCTTCGACCACTTCATATTTGAAAATGAATGAAAATTAATGTCTTTTTTATTTTCGGCAAGCGCAAACGTTATATTTTTAAAATTGGTGAAGTTAATCTAGCCAATATTCCAAAAACTTAAATAATAAGGTTTTGACAGAACTTATGACCCAACTAAGTTTATATTTTTTTTTCATATATTTTTTTTTAATACAAATATAAAAAATATATAAATATTTCATAGTACATGAAATATTTTTAATTCTTTTTATATTTATATATTTTAATAAATACATTAATTTATGAAATTACTGACTAATTATATTTTGAATAATTATTTCTTGTACTAAGTATTTTTCTACGTAGCGTAAAACAAAAGAGGACTAAACTATACTACTATTTTGTTAAAGAAACATTTGTCTCGTTTTTGTTCATATATACTATATTTTTCATATCCCACAATTTAGGACAACCCTTATAAATTATTATTAACATCAACAAGAGTTCCTTATAATTTCGAGGATGTTTGCCATATTCCCTAGCATCTCCGTTAACATATACACTCATGTTGAAAGGTTAGTCTTGCATTGCACTGTCCCATGTCTATCATTGATGCCGTTTAGAAAAAAACTGAGCTGTTAAATGACGTCTCAACTCGAAGTCGATCATGCATACATGTCAATCGCATCACAATCACAGGATGAAAATAAAAAGTATTGTCAATAACAATGTCTTAAAATTGAGTAGCGATTGACTATTTGGCCATTAATGTACTATTAGCATTTAAGCAAATATGTTCCATCATAATTGATACAAACCTGCATGATAATGATGGTCCACTGTAAATAGCTTTATATCGACCTCTGTCGCCCAAAAGTAAGTCATAAGTCAATTCCACATTTGGCAATGATACTCCTTCAGGCAATGGTGAGTTCCATTGCACTAAAGCACTGGTAGGAGTTATGTCGCTAACCTAAAACAATGAATAAGACCAATTTTAATTTTATCAAAGTGTTACAAGTAACTTAAAATTTATGAGTACATTAGAATTAAAAGCAGTATACATGTAACAATTGGGATGCAGGAAGTAAAGACTGTGTAAGAACCTCCGAAGAAGGCGGAGTTATAGCCGAAATAAGAATTTTTAATTTTTGGTTTTTGGCCATATTGACCCTAGGAGTGTAATGAGAACTTTTTGCCACTATTCAACCATAAATTTTACTTTTTTTTACCTAATCAATATTTTTTGTGGATACTGTTGTTAATATTGTTGAGAAAATATTTATTTTACTAAACATTTGGCTTCTTAGTATTTGTGTTATAATTCATTCTATATTATTTATCGCAACACTATAAATTTATTTTTATTGCAAGTTGCAAACACGACATTTGCATAGCAAGCTTTTATCACTATCAAATACCCATTAATTGTTTTTATTACTTGTGTTAAAAAGGCTGCCACTATGCAGATAGCATTTAATTTTTTTGTTTAAAAACTAGTTTTTTATGAAAATGATAATAAAAACGGCGCAGTAACATATTTTTTCGAAATGTTCCCAGATGTTGTTTGTGTCATTTATAAAGTTGGGGATATATTGCAGGCTATTTAAGCCTAATGGTACAATTCCGTAGCCGACCGCAGATAGCAGCAGCAGGCGACGTGTCGTCGCGACATGTCGTCGCATCATGTTGCTGGAGTCATGATTCCGAACCCGACTGCAGGCGGCAGCAGCCCATGTTCCAATCTGTTCCGAATGTTCTGTGGGTACTCTATTTATGTAAACAAAATAGGTACTATGTATATATATATATATATATATATATATACCTATATACCGCTTTTATTTAACTCCTTTCCTATATTTTTTCAAATATTATCTTTTGTCACACTGTTTAAATAATTATTGTGAGATACATCGTACAAAGCGGGATATTGGGCCACCTGGTTTATCAATTTCTCTTCCACGGAATTGGTGAAACTCATTTTTTGAGAAAAATTCAACGTGTCGTTCGGGCGTTGGCGGCACTACTGATCTGCGGTCGGGCAAACGACGTGTCGCTAGCTACGGAAGGTATTTCATAGAACTACATAGAAAACAGTAGTATCGCGACGACACGTCGTCTGCTGCTACTGTCTGCGGTCGGCTACGGAATGGTACCTTTATCGAAAATTAGGCTTAGTTTTAGACTTCCCAATATTGGTTTATGGAGTATCTTTTCAGTGTCTTTTTAAATCGAAATCAAGAATTTTCCTAAATTAGTTAAATGTGTCATTCATTTAACTTATGTAGGAAAATCATCATTAACTGGAAGTTGATCATATGGGTGACTATGGGTACCCCATATGACCAACTTTCAGTTTTTTAAAAAACCCCTTTTAAAATCGCAAGAAGCCATTATTATTAGAAGTTCAAGAATGATCTCCAAATAACAAAAATATCCAAACCTGTAACAATAATGTTGTCCTTATCCCTTACCATGTGACATTGTTAAGAATTTGGGTAATTTGTTTCCAAATATTGCAGTTAGCCTTTCTTGAACTCTTCAAATTAATTAATGCAATGAGCTTTAAAATGTCTAATCTACAATCTCTAATCTATTACTGAAAGTCTGTTGTCTTTTTAGTATATAATTAGATTAATAAATTATAGTGCACCTTATTAGCCTTTTTATTATACCTCCTATTTCATTATTTTTTGGGTTATCTGGGAGACATTGCAGTGTGCTTGTTTTCCCTCAATGTTTGTAATTTTTTTGTTATGATAATTTTCTTGATGTATGTACAATACTCCTTATATTGTATTGAAATCCGTGCTGAACTTTTTCAGTCTAATTCAGTCAGAAGCTATAATAGAAGTTGTGTGCTGAGTGAATGTTGTGATGATTTCATGTGTCAATTTCATAGCGTGACTGAAAGATGTTGCCATGGTCAATTTATGATCGAAACTTAAAGACTTCTTACAAAGAAAATATTTCTCATTAAAGTTTACCTGTGGGGTTCGTGTAGCAGATAGTAGATCAAGAAATGCTTGTGTATCATTATCATCATCACCCTGTACAGAAGCCCCAGCCGAAGAACCTTCGCCTTCTGACCAGGCCCCTGAAGAAGCGCCACCACTACCGCCATTTCTGCCATTTAGCTCTTTACGTGGCGATAATGAAGGTGTACTAGCTCCAGAATTGATTTCTGCAAATAAATTTTGTACAGCTTGATTTATTAACGTAACAGCAAACATAAAAACTCAAAGAACAAAAGAATGGAGATTAGCTATTGGTGCAGGACAGGATTATAGTACACAACCATGTGCACAATTACAGGTGAACTTGCTATTCCCTCACTGTCATATTCCGATGGGTTGGCAACCCAACATAATAGGAAAAAGCTTGCATGACCAATTGCTTTACATGCTTTCCAGGGAGAATGGAGGGAAAAACTGCAAACTTCATGACTCTAGGCTGAATTTAGCCCAACTAGAGATTTGAACCTGGGACCACATGGTCAGCAGTCAAGCTTACAACCACAAAATCAACAAGGCTTACAATTCAATTTAATACTATTTCAAGTAGGTGATCTACCAAATTATTTTTAAATATAATTAAAAATAAGAAACAAAATATGTTTTTATGAATTTATCAAAATTTGAACATTCAACTTTTCAAGCTGAAAAGATTGTCTTACAGAAACCTTGTTAAAATTTATATTTATCTGTTCCCTTAATTGGGTTAAAAAAATATAGTAAAACTTATTTACACAAAGCAAACATACAAGTAGCAATGACAATATTCACTCAAATCCAGTTTTGCACGGCTCACAACGTGAGGGAGTGCTCTACTCTTGATATGTGGCCATTCCTCAATTTCTCTATATAAAATCGTTCTTATACTTTTAGCTAGACATCAAATCCATATTATTATTAATGTTACAATAACTACAGACATTGAATTATAAAATTAGTTTATTTTCTAATTGATTTACTTTAGATTACATAACAAAAAATGTAATTGAAAAAATATATGGACTGCTATTCATTGGTCTGTGTATCAGTGTCTTCACACTTAACAGAAATGTAAGCAATATATTGAGATATATAGTATTAAATAAGATTCCATATATTCTAAGGATGATCCCTATTGATTTTTGTTATTGAACTCAACTTCCATTTAAAAGTTATTAATGAAAGTCGATCAGATGCTCTGTTTTTTTTTTCTTGTAAAAATTATCATGAAATGCTCATGATGTCTGCACTTTTGGGTTTAACAAATATTTTTATTTGGATATATTTTATTTTGTTATTTTATCTCTTTGTCAAATAAAGTTTTCTTTCTTTCTTTGTTACTATTATAGGCTATCAAAAACCCACTGCTGAACCTATGCTATATAATAATTCAATAGTAACCCGTTTTTAGTTGCATCATACTCTGAGAAAATGTAAATATTATTTAAAAGACACTTACCTACACCATTATTTCTATTTGTGTGTTGTTTCCGCTCCAATTTTTGTTTAAGTTTGGAATATTGGCGTTGAGTTCTTTCATCCTTTTGGTAAACTGGTGGTGGCGGAGAATGTTGCATGTGATGAGGAGGTACATGATGGAAATGTGTTGGGTAGCCAGCACCATAGAAATGTTGTGGACCGCCCGCACCATTTGTTGGTGGTCCCTGTAAGAAACACGCTTCAGCTATATTATGACTGCAACATGAATGTGTCAACTCAATTAGACCATGACCATGCCCACATAGAATACTAGTGTAAAATAAATAGTAGCATAACGCTGCTGACATCTTGTAGTGAATGACAGAAACTGGAGAACCTTTTTACTAATAACCAGGCATTCCATCTTAGTCCTCAAGGGTGACAATACATCTGCATTTTGAATCTTAGGAAGGTGTCAGTTACAGCATCCACTTACCATTAAGTGGACTGTGTGCTTGTTTGTCAACTTATAATATGTATAAAATCACACTCATATATTTTCAAGTAATACAATTAAAAAAGTGACATATTCTTTATTTAAATAGCAAATCTTTTCTACATATATTATATAGATACATGTATCAAATATTAAAAGTATTTTATGCATGTATCTAACAATAACTAGTTAGGTAATGTATTTTTTAGATTTAATTGTATTCTAAAAACTCCAACAACTGAAATCCATCTTTAATGAAATAAACATTGTTTTATCATACCAATAAGCTAAATATATAAAGTAAGTAGGTACCCCTACTTGTTCAAGTATGCAAGTAAACATGATTGCATTCTATTATTTTTGTAAGCAAGAAAATAAATTACACATGCTTAATTATTTTTTCATATGTATTTAATTACATATTGGACGAGGAATTTACTATGAATTTAATTTAAAATATACTTGATTTTTTTATTAAAACTTAAAGGGAGAATAATTAAAATTAAAATAGATACCTATTACCTACCAATAAAAGTATTTTTGTCTATACTGACCTTATCTGTATCACTTGCAGATAAATTATTTTTTGGTCTATCCGAATTAACCATAATATATACGGAAAGTGAATTAATAACCACGAGTACAAGAAATATGGTAGCTATTCAACTATTCAACAACAAACAAAAACGTCATCACAAAAACGTTAAACGTCAACAAATTTCAACGCCACGTAGGAACGTACCACTCACTACCAACAACCAATTCGTTTTTCGTTTGCCTCTTCGCTAGCGATAACCGATAACACTCGCATTCGCTAATCACACAACCGATTTATTACTACGAACATGATGGTATAATACACATCACAATATAAGTTAAAATTACGTAATACGTATTTCACTCTTCATTTTACTTAGTTACACAGTTGTATGATTCCAATTCCAAGCAAAAATTATGTTTACAAGCGAGACAATCGATAAATCGACGGAAATTGTTTGCACAGGTACAAATATTGTATGCACATTGCACATTGGTTTAAATTTTAAACCAATGTGCAATGTGCATACAATATTAAAACATGTTGTGATACGCTCATTATCGCTCCACTTTGTAGATTTTAATATTATTTGGACAGTAAAGATATTTTAACTAGAAAATTACATTTTAGTTTGTTTTAAGAGTGGGTACTTTGTGATTAATATCAATAATGACATTAAGTACTAATTATGTCTCAGAACAATAACTCAATAAATACAACTCAAAGCAAGTAAAAAGTAATTTATTAAATTAGTAGAATGATATCATAGGGCGAAATAAAGTGAAAAACATTTTTAATAGGTAGGTACAGTTACTCAAAAAGTGGCGTATTGCAGGGACGTATAGCGTTCGGGATGTGGGCGTATATAATATAAAGGTACTCTGTGATGTGGGCTATTACATACTCGAGATTTTTCTTTACCTTTTCCGAACTCTTGCGTTCTCTTTCCAAGTGTCAAAATAATGTATATTAAAAAGAAAAAAACCAACCACGAAGTTATTCTGCCGACTTCCAAAAAGGAGACGGTACTCAATTCGGGTGTATGTTTTTTTTTGTTTTTTTTTTATGTGTGTTACCTCATAACTTTGTACTGGGCGAACCGATTTCGATGATTCTTTTTTTATATGAAAGCTGATAGTTCTCGTGTGGTCCCGTATGAATTTGATCAAGGTCAGACCAATGGTTATTGAGTTATTCTTAAATAACCTATATTGAAGTCACTTATATTGAAGTCGGCTGTACAAAATTTTTAATTTTAAATTATACTAAAAAAAAAATCATAGAACTTTTTATGATTCATGCAAATATTTCTAAAAAGAAGCTACTAATTTGTTTTTAGTTTCATTTCATTTCATTTTCATTTCATAGCAATAAAAAAAAATCTACTGAAGACTTGGCTGTATGGGCATAATTCCCTTTGCCTACCCAGAATGGGTGAAGAATACAAAAAAAATTCTCTGCTTATATTCTTTTACGGTTGGCGCCATTTTCCAAAAATGTTCTTGAACAATGACAATCATACGAAATTAATAATAGTTTGTCTTAAACAGTAAATATGCAACCTAAAACTTCCCCAGTTAGTATAAAAACTGTACCAATTTCAATGTATATGTGAATTATAACTTTTATAAGAAATAAATGATTAGTAAAGTAAAGTTGCAGCCTATTTACGTCCCACTGCTGGGCACAGGCCTCCTCTCATTTCTGAGAGGGTTTTTTAGGACAAGGAAATGTCCGCCGCGCTGCCCCAATGCGTGCTGGCGAACTTCACATGTCTTCGAAATATTTTTTTTCTTATTTCTCAGGCATGTAGGTTTCCTCACGATGTTTTCCTTCACCGCCGAGCACGTGGTAAATCAGCATTTAAAATTGCAATTAACAATTTCATTGGTGCCGGCGGGGATCGAACCCGGGTTGCTCGAGTACTGTGAAGCTTACAGCGAGCGCTAACCAACTGAGCTACCACGGCTCCAATGATTAGTTAGTTGAGTTTATTGTGTTTTTATTATTTTATTAAATTGCTTAATTTTTTCGCAACTGTATTAAAAATAGTTGTTCCGTACACGTGCTGAACCGTCATTGCAACTTGTTCCGACTGTCAACCCTCACCTTTGGCTGCGCCTCGGCTTGGGTAGACATTTGTCGGAAATCTTTGCAATGACAGGCTTTCCGCACGCGCAATGAAATACACAAATAACCCCAAACACGTCACATTCACTACATTTTTTATTTTTTATAATTTCGCAATTTTATTCCTACAAGAAGAAAATCAAACAGACGTTCATACCTAATCTATCTACAAGACTATAGCAAATGAACAATATTTATATATTTTTTATTTTATTATAAGAAGTTCGTAACCCACGTTACAGCATTGTGATATATGTATATACTAAATCTATGGTATGAACAAAGGATGTAACTATAGGTAGTTGTAAGATACTCATTGATTATAACGAAAGATGTTCATCAGCATAATATTATGAATAACGTGTGTGGCGCTCTCGTCGCGCTACAAGCGAAACGAAACAAAACCTAAATCACGCTATCAAAGTTTCTAAAGTATTCCGGTATATACAGAATAACTTCATACTAAACTACAAATAGTCTGACGCGAGATCTCCCTTTATCTTTTCATGCCCAAATTGGTGGCTCTGACGTGATATGAATGCAACCTGCAAAATATTGCGGAACACCGAAACTGCAACTTCAAGCGTTCGTCATCGTCCTAAAAAGTCTCCTTCCATTCGCTCCCGAGCAAACATAGTCTGCAGTCTCCTGCTCCTACGAATCAACCAGCACTGTAGAAAGGATTTCTGTTCATGCAAGCTACTAACTGCGCTAACGAAGCTTAAATCACGCTATCAAAGTTTCCGAACTATCCCACCTGAACCAACACCGATCCACAGGCTGAATATAGCCATATATATATTTATATTTAACTATAACCATTAATTAGCTGCGATACTAATTATATTATTAGACTTATAGCTATGTTATTTATGTTGTTGTTCAGACTTAGTCAAACATAGATTTTTTGTAGTCAGCGCCTCCACATAACTTATTTTATTACTGAAAAATACAGAAGAATTGGGCTTAGTTCGTGTGTAGTACGATGGCCAAAAATGTTAATTCAAAATTATCAAGGAAATTATGTACCAACCTACCTAGCAAAATACTTTTTTATTTTTTTATAGAATTACTCCTTATAAATTTATTCACTACTGAACATAGGCCTGTCCTCAAGCACTATCCTGGGCAAGCTGCATTATTTTCATTCTTGTGTGTTAATAAATAATAGATAATAACAATAATAAACTTACATAATGGTGTGGTGGTTGATGGTGCGGTTGCTGGTGGTGCGGCGGTGGCTGGTGATGTGGAGGCTGGTGATGAGGCGCATGGTGCGGATGTTGCGCGTGAGGGTGTGCTACTAGATAATGTCGAAGCCCCTCATCTAACACCGGTGGCATCATTGCTGGCATCATTGTGGCCGATGTCACTACTGGCATACCACCTGTTTGAAAAAAAATGCACCACATGTTAAATAAAGTGTAAGATTGTACAGAGACACAAATAATTTAAATCTATAGATGGATCACATAAAACGTCCATTTGTGAGCTATAAATGGGCAAAGAATTTTATTTACAAAAATGCTAATGCAAACGCGTGCGAATAAATAAAAATTGTTGGCATTGTCAATCGTATCCATTAAGAACCGTAGCACATACTGCCTTGCAGTTTTTTTTTATAAATCAATATCAATACATTATACCAATTAATAAATCAAAATTTGTGGTGGTTTGTATCATATTTGAAAACTCTAAAATTTATTTAATTCCTTTTGCGAATTTCATTTATTTTTTATAAAACTGAGGTGACATGAAATTATAGTCCACCTGATGGTAAGTCGCTGCTACAAACCGTGCACACCTGCAAACAAAAGAGAGATGCGTAGTCACTTTTGAGGACTAAGGCTTAATTTACATTTCGGCGGAATGGAATGTAAACGAATTTATGTAACGAAATTGTACACAGTAAAGTGAATTTTATTCTAATTGTGTAACATACAAACTAAATGGAATGCCTTCCAGCCTTATATTGGCTCTCTGCTCTCGCACTGCTATTTGGCGGCTGAAATGGCTGAGATGGAGGTACATACCCCCACGGACCTACGCAGAAAAAGAGTCCTCCACCGAGTAAAAACATAAAATCTAATACTAAAATTATTAGTATATAGTTCTTGCTCTAAATTTCAAATACACAATCCATTCGAACTCAAGTAACATATTATGAACTGCAAAAACTATAACTAAAATTTGCATTAAAATTCTAGTAGTAAACTTAGTAAATAAGTATATCACGGAGCATGACGAATCGTTAGCATGGTTGTTAACTGTTTGACTTCGCCGCAGGTTCGTATCTCGCACGGCAAAGCTTTTGTATGGTCTAAAATGTGCAATTTATACAATATATATGAAGCGTCTTCACAATATAGGATTAAATTAACATATAGTATATATAATTATATATAAGTTCTGATAACTATTGATTTGTCACTAAAGTCACGGAATAAATAGTAGGTAGCTAACGTGATTAAATCATTTACCACCAAGTCCGGAACAAGTTAAACGTTTCGTTTACGTTTTTCAAAAATTTAAAGTTATTCCTAACATGACAGAAAGTTAATTTTTGAAGAATATAAAAATCTGAATATCTGAATAAATTTTTGAATAATATACGTAGGCTATGCTGTGATGCATACAGGCTTTTACAAAAATTAGTTTTTGTACTAAACGCCTTTGTTCAGTAAGGTTTAAAATAATCCTTACAATTAATGGCAAATTGTAACTTTACATACAAATGTAATGTAGGGCTTTAACTTATTAAGCAAAAATCCAAAAGTATGATTACCTCAGATGATTACTGATAAAACATAAAAATACAGATAAAATATCAGTGCTAAAATCCGTTTGTAATATATTAAGTATCTATATGAAATGTCAGAAAGATCTCACTTAGCACTTGGCTTTCCAATGATGTCGGTGTAACCATCTTACTTAATTTAAAATTAAAAATTTTGTACAACTGACTACAATATAAATTATTAAGAATAACTCAAAAACCTTCAGACAGGTCAGACCTTGATTAAATTTATATGGGAGTATGAGACCACATGACAAGCACCAGATTTCAAATAAAAAGAGAATCATCAAAATCGGTTTACTCAGAAAAAAGTTATAAGGTAATACACAAAAAAAAAACATACAGTCACAATAAATAATAGTACCTACTACGTATTTTTTTATGATATTTGTTTGCTGCTGACTTCAAAAAGGAGAACCGTTTTCTGCTGACTTCAAAAAGAAGAAAACAAATATCTTTAATACAGTAAAACCCGCTTAAGACGATTTTGAATGGACCCAGCCAAAATAGCGACTTAAGCGGGAAAGCGTATTATGCGGTATAAGAAAAATAAAATATCATTTACAAATAATGTGATGGTATTAAATTATTGGTATACGTATTTATAAATTTGTTAGAAAGGTATAATGTTGCGCATATGTATATGTATTTATACATTACATGTATTATATGTTACATCACAGTTAATTATTATTTATAATGATATTACTTAAAATAATCACTTATTTTGGTTTGACAAAAAGATTTTGATGCATTATTAATGACAAGGCTTTCAATATAATTTAACTTTTGCAGTGCGTCTTCACTTTTCCCGAAAGAAGATACATAGCGCCTTAAATCGTTTACTGCTGATAATGCCTCTGTGTTTGACAAAATCGGAATTGACTCTCCTTTATCTTCATCGTCATCACTTAGGTCCTCTTTTTGGGTGTTATTCACATCTTGACTAAGATCTTCAATCGAACAGGTTTCGTAGGGTGCAACATTGTCATCAATGGAAGAATATCCAGAAAAACCCTGTAGTATCGCGGGTTCTTCTTCCAACACGACATCAGCTTCGTTATTTCGGAAACCTGCTTTCTTGAAACAATTTTGTATAGTTTCAGGCTTAATTGCTTGCCATGCCGCTGCAATTTTTAGGATCGCGTCATGCACAGTCAAGAGTCGTTTGCTGTCAGGGTCTTCCATTTCTTTAAGATAGCGATGTATCAATCGTGTTCTGTACCTAGCCATATTTAAGGATTTTTATAATGCCCTGATACATTGGTTGCAACTTGCTTGTCGCATTCGGAGGTAAGAAAACAAGCTTGCTTTTCTTTAGTTCAACATCTTTAGGGTGAGAATTTAGAGTTATCAATGAAGAAAATTATGCGTCTACATTTAATCTGGAAGTGATAATCTAAAGATTTTAACCAGTTAATAAAACGAAGGCCAGTCATCCAAGCTCGAGATTGTGCATCATATGTTACAGGGAGCGATTTCACGTTTTTTAAGTAACGTGGATTTTTCGCCTTACCCACTAGCAAACGTAACTTTTCCGACCCAGATGGCGTAGTAGACGGGATGACGAATCGTATTAAGGTGGCTACTAACCTGCAATTTAGGATGTGGGAGTAGGGTGTAGTAATTGCCTCCTTAATTGTGATGTGTGTAGGCAAGCAGGGGCAATTTTTTAAGTCGGCCCTGCGACCTTCGATATTGCTCCGATCGCCGTGCTTCCTAGATTGCCCCTGCGGCAGGCAGGTCAATAGCCGGCTTTGCGCGTGTTAAAAATGTATGAAAACATGCCTCAAGTCGCAGGGACTGACATAAAATGGCGTATTAAACGAGAAATCGTATTAAACGTCATCGTATTAAGCGAGTTTTACTGTAGTTACACAATATGTAGGCACGGGGTCAATTGTGTAGTTGAACAGTTTCACCCTTGCCATCTGGTAATCCTGTTTCGAGAATTCCACATCGCTCAACAATAATTTATTTATTAATTGTTTAACCGGCTCACTGTAAAACGTTTTTACAATCGTTACGTGATTTGAAATCGTTGCCCCCATTAACATTCATGCGGGTGTTGTTACATGTGACAAGGCGACTGGAGCCAGGCGTCATGGGTGGCTGGCTCGGCTTAATTTTGCCATCGTTGTTCGTTCCGCGTCGTAACTTCCATGTTATGAATGAACTCATTGCAATCTTTCGCGGAAAACGATTTTTTGTGGGATCGCCAAAGTTTTTATATGGTCCCATGCTGTTTTAATAATAAATAATTTAAAATTAAACATTTTATACAACCGACGTCAATTGGTCAGACCTTGATCAAATTTATATGGGACCACATGTGAAGCACCAGCTTTTAAATAAAAAAAGAATCATCGAAATCGGTTCACCAGTAAAAAGTTATGAGGTAACACACATAAAAAAACATACAGTCGAATTGAGTACCGGCTCCTTTTTGAAGTCGGTAGAAAAAATAACTGTCAATCACTTGCCTCAAAATGTATAAAAATTCATCATGATCGTCATCATTAAAGCGTTTCACTAGTCGAAAACTGAACATAGGCCTTCCTCAAGGAGGGTCGACTTCCTGTATGTCTTACCAGGTCGTTGTTATATCTAGTGGGGGTCGCCTTACACTTCGCTCACCGGCACGAAACTGCAATTCAAGAACCTTTGTTACCCATCGTATGTCGGTTGTTCCAGTTACATGGGTGGACCATTGGCACTTTATCTTACTACTCCGTTGGGCTATGTCGGCTACTGTGGTTCTATTTTACTGCGAATATCTTAACTTCGAATTCTGTCCCATAGAGAAATTCATAATCAGATCATAGACATCTCCGTAGTTCACTATAAAGACCGTGAGCTTCCTCATACAGCCAGCAGTGAAGTAGCTACCACGTCAGATCCAAATGACATCACTGGCAACATTGATTACGAATATTCATTCGTTGAATTTTATAGTCAATTGTGTAAACGATTACAAATTTCTCAGCTCCTTGTACCCACACAGTTAGATAGTTGAATACGGTCCACTTCAAAATATAAGAGGATTACCTACCTATATAATATATTGATAAGCATAATATTATATAAACAATTAGTTAATTTTTAGAGCGGCACGATGCAAGCCGACCGCGGAGATTTGAGCAACGCCTGAGGAATTCAACAACAACCTTGGAGTGGAGCCCGTTTGTTTCGACGAAGTAAAGGGTTATTATTTCAATAACACATTTCAAAACTCTCGAGATGAGTAATTACGCAAGGCAACGTAACTAACTAACCCATTTTAAACAAATATATAAATAAAGATATACCGTTTTTGCAGTTTTTGAAAATACGAGTAAATAAGGTTTCTATATTTATTTGAAACTAGCTGTGCGCCGCGACTTCGCCCGCGTGTGATTGAGGGTTTTAATTGTATTGCTCAGAACCCTAATTCTTTTTCTCAAATATAAGCCTATGTTACTCCTTAGAACATCGGCTATCTACCAGTGAACTCCCATCGAAATCCGTCCAGCCATTTCGGAGATTAGCCGGAACAAACAGACAGACAGACAGACAAAAATTAAAAAAAGTTTTTGTTATAAGTACCGTATATACATTCATATGCATTGAGTAAAAAGCTGTTATTTTAACATTACAAACGGACACTTCAATTTTATTTATTTGTATAGATATCCCAAATTGAATGTGATTTATGGGCAACAATGTTTTTGCCTACCGATCGAGCCTTACGAATGTTTGCGTGCGCACTGCGCAGTAAAATCAGTTAAAATAAACCTAGCAAGCTAACAGCATAGCAAAGTGGCGAAGCAATCAGCTTTGTAGCGGTTTCTAACGGTTGCCGTTGAGCAATCAGTTTCAAAATAGGAGGTTCAGATTCCTGGGTGATCAGTAATCGATTGCTGAAAACAGAATTTGAAAATTCGAAACCGTTCTCGAGATAATCGTGGGATAGACGGACAGACATCGTGAAATCAATAAGTGTCTTCGCAAGCTTCGCCACTTAATAACGCCACTAAATTAAATTTAAACATAAAAAGGACAGAATGTTAAGACATTTTTAAATTAATATTTCTTCACTATGTGCCTATATTACTTATTCTGATCCTTCTTTGCAAATTTGGCCGGTTATTGCAAAATAACCCTGTATATTGTATGATGAAGGCTTACAACATAACAATTATAGGTATGGACTCCGGACTATGGATCCGCCATCCGACTACTCCTAAACACTCCTAGTAGTTGGAGTACTGAATAAAAAATTATTGCCTTTGTTCCTTAAAAATTAAAAATAACTACTTATATATAATTTAATTTAAAATCAAACAAAGCTAATACAAAACATATAATTTTTTTATACTTTACGGCTGCGATAGCGCAAACGTAAAGATTTTGTATCCGACAACTGTTGTAAACCACTGTACAGTATAGTTGGAGTACTAGAATTAAAACCAATGCTTTAGTTCCTAAAAAAAATAAAAATTACGGAGCTGAACACAGGCGTCTTCCCACAGATTGCCTCACAATGGGGATATTACTTGCCATAGATTGGGAGGCGGGTGGGTAACCAGTTTTTATTTTCTAGTTATTGGGAAGCTGATGCTTATCTTCCAACTTGTTTCATTAAAATACTTTTAAATTGCAGTCCCCCATCGTTTCTCCAAAGTCGCGAATTCTGAAATAAAATCAAGTTGCTTTCATTGATTTTTACTCTTTTATTTTTATTTTTTTTAATTAATTTATTAATGAATTTATGATACAGTGGTGTTACTATGGAGTGTAGAGTAGAAGGAGGACCATCTCCTTATATGAAAAGTGTCCCTAAAAACGCGTCCAATAAGGGTGGCGCTGCAGTAGCATAGGATAAATTTAAAAAAGGCGGCGAAATAAATTAGAATAAGATGGAGAAATAAACAAGAACTGACCAATCCGCTTGGTTTTGACTACGTAAATAGTTGAGGTTTTGTATACTGGCATTTTACTAACTACTCTAGTCATAATTTTTTCAAAATATTCGAATTCAGCTGACTTCACTCCGTCTACAACAGCTATATTCATATCGTAGTTTTTCAGACGCCAGCGCTATTGTGGTAGGTTTTGGAACCTCTATTTTCAGTATATAGTGGGACACTTTTTCAACTTTCGCACCTTATAAGATGGTTCTCCTTCTACTCTACACTCCATAGGTGTTACTTAATTCTACACCATAGATAATACACTATAATATATACCAGGGATAGATGCGCCACTCACATTTCAGTTTTCGAATGAGTGTACCGTGTACGCTAGATGCCGCTGTATTCTTTAGTACAACGCGGCTTGCAGTAGTTACCACATGGTTACCACTAGATGGCGTATTTTATAAATGACTATATTGATATTTATGAACTATGCAGTTTTATTATCTATGTTTCTGTTTATGCATCTACCAGATAATGGATCTGGCCACACCATTTTGTTAAGGGTATTAAAAATTTGTATAAAAAATTACGAATTCAACGGTATTTTTATTATTTTTTCTACCTTTAAAAGTGACTGAAATATTGATGAGTAAAGTGGTGTTTTACGGTAAGGGCGACCGCTTTGCTCCGCATCGCAGTGTGACGTCACAAACCGACACGTCGAAGCCACCAGTAGTCTTTATTGTTATATTTTTCTTTTTCTCTCCATATTTATTACTCCATATTTTTCTTGTCATGTAATTTATTTATCAGTAACTAGTATATTTTCTGTTTTTTTTTTAAATTTCTGTTATATATCACGCTCCTTGGGAATAAAAGTCCGATATGAGAAGATAAAATCCTGTAGATCAAGTTATGCCTTAATGCAAAATTTCATCAAAATCAGTTTAGTGTTACACGCATTGAACGTTTGCGACCATTGCATTTTCAAAACAGTATAGGCACCAACTACCAACGTAATACCAAAATCAGTTTATTCAAAAGTAAGTCAAAGTAAAACTAGGACAATATGTTTGCAACCACTGACGAACTACGTAACAAAACTTCTTCACGTGTCAGTAGGTACTAAATAACAGTACGAGTTGATTAATACTCCCTGCATTAGTAAGTTTATGCAAGCTTTTTCATTTTATATAGTTGTAAATCATGTACAACTTCGTGGTTCGGTCAGTTAATACCTACCTATGTATTACTGCCTAATTACTAATCAATGGTAAAACTGTATACTTTTCGTAGTATTTTATTAGTAACTTACTTTTAGAGCTTTATTCCATGCATTTCTGATGATAAAAAACCATAATTTTCTGAAAAATACTGCGCAACCATAAAAATATCCACTTTTGGCATATTAGCTGACTGTCTTTTTTCAAAGCCCGCTTCCATTTTCTTTTTTATACAGCACTACACACCGTGACTATACATATAAATATAATCATATAAAAGCTAAATATTCCATACTTTAGTTCATAAATCAAATCAAATAGTTCATTTGTGATCACAGTTTACAAAAAGGTCTTATTTAAACACAAATAAAGTTCAGTATGTGATAAGCCTCATGGCCACACAAATGTCAAATAATATTATTAATAGTTCATTGATTACATTATTCATAATAATAGATTAGATTATTAAATTAAATTATTCATCTTAAATAATAATGATTACGTTGGGTTAGATTATTAATATTAGATTAGATTATTCTTAAATTATCAGTTCAAAATTATTATATAGTCGTTAGGTTTATTATAAGCATTATATCATCTAATACAGTCAACCGGACATTAACTCTGATATTCGATATAATATGTAGGTAAACTACCGTATACTTCCAAGCGCGCAGTTAGTACTGAACTTAGCAAGTACCTACTGCGCGTTCGTTCTGTCGGATTGTGACGTCACGTCCCAAAGAACGAGCGGGTAAAAATTAAAAAAATTGTGAAAGTTCAAAACGTTATAACTTTCGTATTTCTGCACCAATTTGGATGAAACAAAAACTATTGTTATTTCCATAAACATAGCTTTAAAGCTATATAGATTTTATTGTCGAATTAGAATATGTTGGTGTGACCCATTATTGGATATCTCCAATGATTATCTTAAATCTCCAAATGGTAATTTTGTAGATAACATTAACAAAAATTAGCCTATTTCACATAAGATTTTTTAAAAATATTAATATCAAAGACTGAATATAAATTTTAATTATGTATTTATTTTCTTTTGTGTATTTTATAATATTTAATAGCTTGAGTTTTGACATTATCATTTTCACAATCACCAATCAGTAGTTAACAATTTTCCGTTTAGCAGCCTATTAACATTGTTGCATTAACTGTGAACAACCACATTTATTGTTAAATTTAGTAAATAATCATAAAGCCTAAATAACGATTTTCACAGGAGAGGAACGAATAGTTGCAAAATATTTTCGTTTTCTGAGTTTTCGTATCAATAATATTCGTATTTTATTTGACATATGGAGTGTAAAGAGAAGGAGGACCATCTCTATATATGAAAAGTGTCCCTAAAAACTTGTCCAATAAGGGTGGCGCTGCAGTAGCATAGGATAAATTAAAAAAAGCGCCATAATTAATTAGAATAAGATGAAGAAATAAACAAGGACCGACCAATCCGCTTGGATTTGTACTACGTAAATAGTTGAGGTTTTGTATACTGGCATTATTGAATTCAGCTGACTTCACTCCGTTCACAACAGATATCTTCATATCGTAGTTTGTCAGACGCCAGCGCTATGGTGGTAGGTTTTGGAACCTCTATTTTCAGTAAATAGTAGGACACTCTTTCTCTCTTCTTTTTGGATAATCTCTGTGATCTTAAACCAGTTTTGTGCTACTCTTAATGACACTGCATTAGGTCCATAAACGTCACAAAAGTTATTTCGCGGCTTGAGTCGCATTTTCCCTTTTTTGTAATAAAACTTCAGAATGTATCGTATTTCTTCGTTAGATTCAATAATTTTTGCGGAATTGAAAAATGGCGGGAAATTGTTTTTCTTTTTATTTTTCTTACTGCCCTATATATTAAAACCAGCCAAATACGAACAATACAACCAAAGAGATTTTTCTTAAATTTTATGCAAGCAAAATACGAAATAACTTTTCCCCCGACCTATTATTTGAGCTGTTTAACAAAAACTTTAGCGTAACAAGAAAATGAGTAAATATACACATTACGAATAAGAAAACATTCGCACTGAATTACAAATTACACTGTGTTACAAATATAAGTATAATATTAAACGTGATGAACATAAACTTTACGAAGTCAAAGTCATTTTGTTACTATTTACCTGTGGTCGACAATATTTATTTTGTTTTCTGTTCTTACAATAAATGTAATGTGTGTCGTTAAATAGTTTGCCCATATTGGAACGATTAATTAGTGGATTAGTAAGCTGAAATAGCAATGGGCCGGCCATGTAGCTCGAAGAATCGACAACCAATGGGGAAGAAAGGTTCTAGAGTGGCTGCCTGGTACCGGCAAGAAAGCGCAGTATAGGATAGCAGATGTAAGAGTTGAAACAGTTGGCCAATCCACGTCATTTTTGCAAACATTCAGACAATTTCTCCTTATAATGGGAGAGGCCCATGTACAGCAGTAAATGTTTACGGCCGAGGCTGAAAAAAATGTTTGTTCGTGGTAGAGCCAGGCTGTAGTCGACGCAGGTATGATCTCAATTAGAGTCGAAGTATGACTCAACCAACCGACCAAGCTTTCCTACGCATGCCATCATAGTCATCAAGGGATCAAGCATCAGCATTTTGATCCTTAATCAATGATAAATGTAGTTGTCTATGGCCTACAGCACTGCATGCCCTTACCATCAGTTGGACTGTGTGCTGTTGTCACCTTTACTTCAGTATAAAAAAGATATGATTATGTACAGAAAGTATTCTTGAGATATGTTATACCGTATTCAGTGTGCACTGTGCACATGTGCGCGTGCTGCGCATGCTGTTGCGGGTGCTGGCACATCTCGGGCGGCACGTAGTACTCGGGTGGGTAATAGTCGCCGTAGTACCCGTCGGGCGCGCCACCCCCGCCGCTTTCCACCACTCCCACTCCCACCATCCTGGCCGCTAGCGCATCGCACGCCCGCGCCGCATCCGTGGCGCCCGCGCACCCGCCACACAACCCTCAGTCTGAAATCACAACGGACAAATTTTAATACATTTGCATGCATAGCATAATTGAACATGGAAAGTTCCATGAACTCACGTCGATCCATGGGTATCAAAAAAGCAGACTAAGAAATTATTAGCTTTTTGGGCTCCGCGTTACTCTAGAAGACCGTCTGCAACCGCAATGAAGTCTACAGGGGTGATAATGCACCTTATCGTTCTTTATCTGCCGTCAAGTGGACTGTTCATTTATTTGTTATTTCAATACTATAAAAATGTCGATATGATTTGTTGCTTCATACTGATGGCGCAACAGCCATGTATAACCATATAACAGACAGTTTATAAGCGCTGACCTTCACGTGTGCAGTAAACGTTTTGAGGTCTGCTTGGCGGTATGAAGTGAATCGCGGAGGCGACGGCTATAATCCCATTTTTCAATTGTTTCGATGTTCGCTTATGTAATCGGCGGTAGCATCATGCGAGTTCGATGTAGATCGCCCAACTGGTTTCGAAAATTAATCTACAACGCAAACTGGCCATACTGAAATTCTTTAGTTGTATCCCTACGTCGTATTATTACAAATAAGTATTTACTTTTCATCAGCTAGTTCATTGTGGACATGGGTTGCTTCCGTAGTAGGGGTTTGCCACGCTTGACGGTCGATTGACGATTGCAATGCAATACCTTTGAAAGTTGTCCCTCATTGTCGGTCAGAGTATTTTACGTCTGGTGTAAATGAAATGGGTTTACCGCCATCTATCGGAAGCTATAAGATGTAATTTTTATTTCCTATAGTCGCTTCATACGACACCCATGGCACGAAATGTTCTGATATATTTTCATTACGCGGCCACCAAACGGTAAATACTTTATTAGGTTTATAAATATAAAAAATTCAAGCCAGAAATAAGTTATAACTTTAAAATGAGATATTCTTAAGCCGCGTCTCCACCAAAGTTTTTTTGCCAACACAACAGTTGCCAACACGTGTTGCCAACAAATGTTTCTGTAATCACCTTGTGTTGGCAACAAAACTTGAAACAACATCGGGAACCATGTTTCCATTTTCGGCGGCAACGTCAAAGGAATACGCTTGTTGCAAACATTTGTTCCCTCGGTGGAGACGCTTTTTGGAACATGTTGAAACATTTTCGGAAACAAATGTTGGCAACTTTTGTTGATTTGTCAACAGTTGGAAACATAAATGTTGTCAACATTTTTGGTGGAGACGCGGCTTTAGATTTATCCCAAGTACAACAATGATGAAGCTGCGTACTTTAAATTAGGAGCACATTACACAAGCGTCTATCAAGAAGATATCAAACGCGTGAGCGCATCGTGACCGTATTTGCCTTTTAAATGGGGTACTGCGACGGCGCCTCACGAACTCACGAACGAACCGCAATCTGTGTCAATGATTGTGGCTTTGCCTTAGGGCTACCATTGCCACTGCGCCAAATTAAGTTTTATTTTTCAGCACACTTGTGAAAAGGCTAATCAAGTTTGCATTTCGCATCCTTTTCTTTATTTGTTTGATCTAAATAGAAACGTTGAAAAAGTAGAACGTCAATTATCACCTAATAGGTATAGCAATATAATATATTAATTAATCGAGGGAGGAAATCGGACAATTAAATACAACTATTTTTTACGGATTTTATCGCGTTTAATTTACTATTTTAATTCCCAAAGTTTCGGGTGCTTTACAGCAACCCATGGTCACGGAGGGGACTAAGATGTTTGACGTCCCGATGTTACAGTTTTCCCGGCTACCTTCAGTTTTTTAATATGCTGTAAAGCACCCGAAACGTCGGGAATTAAAATAGTAAATTAAACGCGATAAAATCCGTAAAAAATAGTTTTATTCAATGTGTAGTGTTCGCGTAAATATAAGAAACCATTAAATCGGACAATATTAGTTTTACGATACAAAAATGGTTTAAGTGAGATTGTTTGTATAGTTATCTATACTCGTAGTACCAGTCATTTGGTAGTTTTACCTGGAGTTTTCTGGAAGTTTTGAAAATTGGTACTTTTATAGATTACGATGTGCTCTTTCCTAATTTGTACTTCGCCACCTCGTACCTTTGCCGCTCGCGATGCCATACTGGAAAATGACGCCTAAAAACAATTTTTTTGACAATACCAGTATGTCCTTTCAGATTCATTTTACAATAAAAACATTTATATAATAATTCAAAGTAGAGAACATTTTCTATAATTAATGTAATAACCTTGTTTTGTAATATCAATAGTTTTAGCGTATGAGCGCCGCTAAGTCCTACTTCAACAAGCGTTCGGGCAAAAAAAAAAATAACTCACTTCCACACCACAATGAGATACATTGGCGCGTTTTTTTTAGTATTAAGCGAATGAACACAGAAAGAAACATTTACTAAAACAGAAGCACAATCTATTGTGCTCTATATAAAGCGCAATTTCAGTCGTATATGGAGTATGGCTGCAGTTTATGGGCTGGTGTTGCAAAATGCCACCTAATAGTTTTGGACTGAAAGCTGTGTTGAGAGGTTAATTGGTGACCTTAATCTGGTTATAGCCAATGTGTTCTACCGAATACATTTCGGAGAGCGTGCACAACCATAATTCCTCCCTCTCCCTTCCACAATCGGACAACCAAATGTTTCGGCCTGTCTCTGCCTCTGTTGCTTCGGCTGTATGCTTCGTCGCTCGTAATGCGAGGTCATAGGTACAACAATAAAGTCGAATAATTTGCCAACATCTGTCTTTGAATCCGAGTGACCATTTGACTGCCCCGTTAGTCTAATGGTGGTTAGCGCGTCCTAGAATTAATTATTGGGTTTTCCTATGAAGAATCTCTCAGTAGCAGTCCCGAGTTAGTAAGTTGGCGGTGTTTAACCCCCATTCCTCTGAAAACACGTAAAGCCGATTGTCCTGCGCCTGAACTCTCCAGTCGTGACGGATTGCTGCACAATCGGACTATGTGATTGAGGGAATAGAGTGCACCCGTATTTTTATAGGAAAGGAGACAAACGAGCATGAGGTGCATCTGATGTTAAGTAATTTTTTAATGACCTTTTTTATCTTAGAGCTTGTTTATAAATTAATTAATAGAATAAACTGGGCTTAAAGAGTACGGTGTCTTATTTTGCTTCTACATAAATATATGTTATTTGGAAATGTATTCTAATCATCACCTTATTGCACCTAGAAAAACCTAAGGCTCGTTTCTGTAAAAATTCTTGAATAGTATAGAATAGAATTATGTTATTCAATATATATTATTACATAATATTTATTGAAAATATTTTTTTTTACCACTGGTTTGGAAAACACCTCTGTCCTGGGAAGAACCAGCAACAAACCCAGCGGGATTCTTTAAACATATTTCACTTTACAATAATTTTGTTTGTACAATTTTTTAAATGAATTTTGATTAAACCAGCATGATGGCGGGGGGTTATCTTCAGGGGTTATTTTAATTTCATTCTAAATTCATTTCATGCTAAAATGAACAGAGTATAAAGATTAGCGTCTACTTTATTAAGCACTGTGATAGCCCTATAAAAATCGATTTGCAATTGTTAAATAACTAGTAGTTACGAAAGCATTCACCAGAAAATTTTAATAAAGAGTCTTGTTGCCGTTATCCGACCGTCTCTACGGTAGTGAGAATGTTCAACGCAACATTTACCTCTAGTATTTAATACTGATGCGCATCAGACTTCATTACGTCTATATAGATTCATGACGCCCGAGTTTATTTCCAAGCTACATAGTGCAAAATGGGCCGTCTGATCAATTCGAAGATGACTGAGTCTCCGTCTCTTTGATTGAACGTTAGCAAACTCGCAGTTGATGACCGTTACACAATACTATGAATAAAAGCGTTGTAAGATTGTTGGAACCTAGTTAGAACTAGCTTAATTAAAGAATAATGTATCAAAACGTTTCTGTATTCTTCACTAAACATACACACATAATATATTTAGTTAATACTGCATAATAAATAAAGATACGTTTAAATTTTTATAACCCTATCAGAGGTTGGCAGCAATTCTTGCAATATTTTAAGACTGACGTAAGGAAGTTAGACGCTATATCAAATAGGAAACACCTAATAAGTTAGTGCTGCTGTGAGTTTTAAATTCGATAAGATACTTATTTTAGCGAAAAATAACGTTAATATTATACAAGTACCGTACACAAACTACATGCCGTCTTCATCAGAGATCAGTTTTGTTGACAATATAACTCAGCAACCTTTCTACATTTATCGAAGCTTTCTTCCCCTCACCGGAACTCATTCATATCCGGAGTTTATGAGAACATTTCAACTGAATAGAATCCAAACAGTCTATTTTAACACGAAATCAAGAAAATTAGCATTAATAATTTATGTGTATTTTAATAGATCGGGGATAAAGTTTCTTCGTATTTTGTTTGTATAAAATTAAAGAAAAATATCTTTGCTTGTATTTATCATTAAGAAAAAGAAAAAGTAAAAAAACACTTTCCCGCAACTTTATAATTGTTTTTCTGTCCGGAAAATGAATGAATCTAAGGAAGAAATTCGATACATTCTTAAGTTTTATTACAAAAAAAAAAAAAAGAAAAATGAAACTCCAGCCGCGAAAGAAAGTGAAGTTTATGGACCTAATGTAGTGTCAGTAAAAGTAGCACAAATTTGGTTCAAGCGATTTCAGTCAGGGACTTTTGTGTACATAGGATACATAGGATTGACCACAAAATAGTTTTGACCCACTTAAAAAAGTCTGGCTATACAAAAAAGCTCGATATTTGGGTACCACACGAGCTCACTGAAAGAAACCTAATGAGTCGTGTACTTATTTGCGATTCTCTATTGAAACGTAATGAAACCGAATTATTTTTGAAAAGATTGATCACTGGTGATGAAAAGTGGATCACCTACCACAAGAATGTGCTAAAAAGATCACGGTCAAAGGGTAGTCAAACATTTTTTTATAGGTTTAGGGTTACAAACGAGCACACAGTTCCACCTGGTGGTAAGTGGTTGCTGTGGCCCGTAGGCATCTACATCTATCTTAGTTTACGAATCAAAATGCAGATGCATTGTCACCCGTGAGGACTAAGATGGAATGCCTCGTTTCCAAACTCCAAATTCCACAGACTGTAGCGAAACTTGACTTAACACGCAATAAGGTGATGCGGTGGGAGTGGAAAGGCATCGTTTTTATGAGCTTATACCACCGGGCAAAACTATCGATTCGGATCTCTACTGCCAACAACTAATGAGACTCAAGCAAGAAATTGATAAAAAACTTGATCATTTTCATTCAATATCATCATTCAAGATCAATCATTGAAAACTTGGAGTTGTAGTTACAAGTCACCAAATAGAAAAATGATAGTGTTGTCGCACTCACACCTACTTTTCTTGTTTTAGTTTTAGATTTTATAACAATAATTTATTTACCTTTCCTCGATGGGATGACGCATGTGCCCAGCATTGGGACGTTTATACGAGTACACTGTTATATCATTAAATTGCATAAGCTAGCTTGTTTATACTCTAAGGTGACTTGCCTTTTTATGCACCTTGACCAGTCATTTATAATTTACTATTCTATATTGCCCTTTTAAAGATTACGTAATTTTTTCTTCAAAATTTAAAAACCGCTGGCGACAGTACATTCCACAATGTGGTCGTGCGTGGCAGAAAATTGTAAAATGTAAAACGAACGGTACTCGACTGCTAATCATCGTGGTGTTGATATGGATGGAATTTCAAATTCTGTAGTGTACAATGGTGAAAATCAGCAACAGGAATTAATACAAAAATATCATCTAAGCATTCCCGAGTAGCAGAGGCAGTGAGTCACAACGCCTTTTCGCCAAACCAGTGGATAAAGCCAATTGGAAACAACTTGGCAGTTGACGCTTCGAGCCCGAGTTGAATACGGTCAAATAGAAGGAGCTAATACTATGGTGCTCTGGCCCAGAGGTGAGTACTTACAGTATTAGTATTAGATGAGGGGTAGAACTTGCGCTTTATAAAGCTACACAACTAGTATTGATCTACTTCCAGGCATTTTAATAACTGAACAAGGCTTCTTCAATAACTTTAACAAACATCAATATCAACAGCTTGGTTGGTCGAACAACTGGCTTATACGACAAATTCGCGTTTAGAAGTGAAGTTGCTGAAATTACCCATGATTCAAATTTTATACAATTAATGCTTTATTAAATGCAATAACTACTCCCAATATAAGAAAAATGGGATTATCTGATTATTTGGTTCTTTTTGATACGTAAGTCATCTATTAACTAATCAATACACTTCCCATTTAAATCTATTTTAGAACCAAACACGATCATTCTAAATATATTATACAAAGACGGATCGATCGATACCGTTTCACATGATTACACACACAGTGAATCGACGGCAGAGTACTTCTTAGAAAAGTGAAATGTGACTCCAACCACCAACGTGAATACCCGTCTGTGATTCATCCACACAATCCCCTAGTGATGTAGCAGACGTTTGTATTTATTAATTAACCTTAGAAATGTCGAATGAATAATGACGCAAGTTAATAATTACCACCGTTATTACAGAGATACAAAATCGTAATTGAGTGTTTCATTAGCTAATCTTTGTCTAAAGGAATAAACTAAGCTATAACAAACTATAGTTAAAACGTGCGGACTGAAATTTAAAAGTTGTTGGTGGGAAGTTGCCATTTTGCCACTCCTATTACAATAAATATAAAATTAGTTGTGTAATACTATAAATAAAACGTCATTAGATAAATTATGTTATTTCTCTGATATTTAAAAGGTTCTTTAGTTTATTCTTTCTAAAATTCATTGACATGCAAAAAGTGTTTTATAAACTAAGAAGTCCACGTGGATTTTTGACTTGACTGACATCAGAGATATATTATGTTGTGTTCTCAAGACGAACATTCATTGCACTCGATAGCGGCGTTCAATTGAATAAACGTAGACGTAGCGTGGCGCTGAGCCGGCTCCTACGTTGTTATGTAAATAGGGCTGGTGTTGATGAGCTGACTTGTACAGAAGGGTCGCAGACATTTGTACCACACGATATGTGCATGATATCTACAACGCAATAATAAAGTATTACAGTTACGTTGACCGTTTGTCCACGGACTTTATCAATGTACTACTTCATCGATGTAGATAATGTGACACATTTTCATAATAGATCAATTTCACTAAATAATTGAGGTCAGCTGAATTCCATTTTGCGAATATGTTGCTTGTTCTTGCTCTTTATAACTTCGCTGTTTTTGTTAAATACACACCTACATACATTATCAACCTCATTACAGCGTCTTCATAACTCCACTGCTGCTTGTTTAAATTCAAAGTAATTTAGGGGACTATTAAAAGCTTTATAAATAATAGAGAAATTAAAAATCTTTCCATTTTTACGTGGTAGAGCCATGCTGCAGCTATATTAGAAGTATAGTTGTAGCACGTATGGGTCGGCTCGACTGGGGAAGGACCACGCTCTCACAGAATGCCAGCGTAAAATAGCAGCTTAACACTGCTGTATTTCGTATGGTGAGTGTAGAGAACCGGAGACCCATTTTACTGGAAAAGAGGCATTCCATCTTACTCCTCACGGGTGACAACGCATCTGCATTTTGATTCGCAAACGAGGATGGATGTCTATGGACCACAGCAAACCACTTACCATCAGGTGGACTGTGTGCTCGTTTGTCACCCTATCCTATAAAAAAAAAAAAGTTTTCAAGTACGAAACTCAAAATAAAATTAAAAAAATACTTTTACTTATAAATAAAGCAAAAAGTTTTATTTAGTTATAAGATCCAAGCACTAAGCCTTGCATATTGTCAATGCAAATCAAACTGCTATCTGGGTTCGTTTAAGTCGGATCGGATAATTAGTTTAAATTAAAAACGATTTCATTCGCACCATCACCGGCCGGTGACAATCTCTGCTAGATTATATCCGATTAAATTAAAAATATACTTACTCGGGTATTATCTAGCAGAAGCAGAACCTATATACTTAGTCTTTGAGCGAGAAAAGAACCAGCCTTCATATCACCAGCAGCGATGACAAGTCGTACAGTTCCTTTAGAAACCGATAGTCTATAGCAAATTGTACAGATATGTAGGCATCTCTCGAAAACTCATATTTGCGTCACTTGGTTCAGCTGCCTTTGATGCCGCCTCGGTTCTAAACGAGTTACTTGTGAAGAATTGATGTTGAACATATAAAAAAGGTGTATGAGTAATGGAGGTAGCATATTGGCGAATTCTTTTATGGGATCCGAATGCCGAAATTCCGCGGGTGTTAGTCACAAGCTCATAAGTTAGTCTGCCTTATTTATATAATATTTATTTTTTACTTATTTGGAAACCGCCCCGGCTTCTATAGATGTGGCGACGTGGAATCTATTAATGTGGCGTTATTAAGATTTAATATTATGAAATAACATTTACTTTATTAATTTTTCGTTTTTTCAAAAAACATTTTCAAGTTTTTCGGATAAAATAAAGACTGGATCCCTCCTGGCATTGTTGTCTATCTGTTCGTAAAATTTCATTACATTCGATTCAGCCATTCTGAAGATTAGTCCGGACATACAGACAGACAAATTTTTTTTAAAAATGGTTGTTTATGTCTTGATAACATTAAAATAACCAAATGAGCTTAATAGAAGCCAGTTATTTCAATATCACAGACACTTCAATTTTATTTAAAATAATTCTTCTATTGCGCTATTTTGTTAAGAAATAAAATATGTCGTATTACAAATAATATCACATTACAATAATATTATATTTTACTAGGGACCCCCCCCCCCCCCGTCTTCGCCTGAATAGGATCTATTATTGTGTAATCAAAGACCATTTATTTTATCAATGTCGTTTTTCCAAAAAAAAGTCTTTAAGTTTCTACAAAATATGGCTATCCTGACGTTGCTCTCTGTCTGTCCATAAAGTTTAATCAGAATCGGTCAACCATTAATTAAATTTATAATTAAAAAAAAATTGAAGTGAAGAAAGAAGTGAGATAAGGAAACGTTGTGGTCTGAAAGAAGATGTAGTGACAAAAATTGAGTAAGGTATGCTGAGATGGTTTGGCCATGTCGAGAGAATGAATGAAGAACGATTGACGAAAAAAGTGTACAAAGGCGAGTGTGAACGAAAGTGTGGGAAGGGGTAGACCTAGGCGGACGTTTCAAGAGCAAATCAGGGACGTCTTGAAAAAAAGGCCAGGTCAAGAGTACCCTAAACCGTAGAACATGTATGAAGGGAATAATGAAAGTAGACGAAGCGAAACAAGTATGTAAGGATCGTAGCAAGTGGAAAGAAGTGGTATCTGCCTACTCCTACGGGAAAGAGGCGTGATTATATGTATGTATGTATGTATGTATAGCATGCAAATAACCCTCTAAGCTTAATAAAAGTTAGTTATTTTAATATTACAGACAGACACTTCAATTTTATGTATATGAATAGATTATAAGACTGTATAGTAAGATATATTGTTATTGTAAAATTCATAACATATTTGTTTGGTTTGGTTTGGTTGTTTAACACGTAGTCCAAGGTACCTCCAATTGCATTCGGTTCATCCAATACAGGACGGTGTGGATGAGTGAATGCATTTGAATTGCTCGATAACAAACAAGTGAATATAACTTCCGGTAATTTTAAGAGAATACATCCACTTTAGAAATCAAACGGGGAAATTGTCTTTCTCGTTTTATATTTACACTAGCAAAAAGTGTGCTTTATGGTTAAGATAACCTTCCTAATAGAAAGAAAAAGTATACAATTCATAGAAAAAGCTAATCCAAAAAAGTCGCTAATATAAAAAAAAAAACTTTCATTACAATGTATTATTGTACACTTGCTTGATTAAGGTGATGATAAAGTTGATTGCCTTACTTACATAATATATAGAGTGCAACAGAAATATAATTAGAAAGTTATTCTAAATGATTTTTTTATAGGAATAGGGTGACAAACGAGCACACAGTCCACTTGATGGTAAGTGGGTGCTGTGACCCATTGACATCTACATTTATCCTCGTTTGCGAATCAAAATGCAGATGCTTTGTCACCCGTGAGGACTAAGTTGGAATGTCTCTTTTCCAGTAAAAAGGGTCTCCGGTTCTCTACACTCACCATACGAAACACAGCAGTGTTAAGCTGCTATTTTACGCTGATATTCTGTGAGAGCATGGTCCTTCCCCGGTCGAGCCGACCCATTCGTGCTACAACTATACTACTAATATAGCTGCAGCATGGCTCTACCACGTTTAAAGTTGCTAATTGTTTTATGAATTCAGCTAATTAGATTAATGTACTTTTTTTTGCGATATTAAGTAATAAAAACAACGTTAAAAGTAGGTACTTATCGTTGAAAAAAAAATATCCAATATATTAACGGAGTCGTTGAGGCGTTGGAGAATCCACTACCCCATATCATTGTGTGGGTGTCGTAAGAGGAGAAAATTAAAAAATGAGATGGGCAGCAGTGTCTTCCTTACAACTCGATAATAATAAAAACATTGTCAAATATTTTCCCTATAAGGCAATCTATGGTGGTTAGCCTATGTTCAGCGGTGGACTTTTGATTGGCTATAATAAATGAATGTATAATGTATACATAGTAGAGTTTACTTATAAGAAAAAACTAATGGCTTCTAATCATTATCAATTACCTGAACATGGAAAAGAAAAAATTGGGGAAAACAGTGATTATAATATGACTATTCAAAAGTGTATTTTTAATGCCTACTTGAATAAAAAATATTTGAATTTTGAATTTCGAATGAGTGAAGTCATAGTCGTGAAGTTATATTTAAAATCACACACTTCCAAAAATGGATTAGCAGTGTCGGTTTATTAACTTCTATCGTACTCTAGTAGTAAGTAAGTACCTGGATAAATACAACAAGTAACGTACCTAAACAAATTTAATTTAATTATCGTAGATTAATTCCATCACAAGAAGAACATAATATACACAATTTTATTTACATACTTACTTTTCATTGTTACGTAGGCACACTATACCTATCTGGCAACGCATCTTTTTTATTAATCTTCCGAAGAATCATTATTTATATCAAAGGATGCCGAACTTTCCTTTGTCAGTCTTTCGGCGTGTACTTACAAATAGTAGTATTTATTTTAATTCAAGTCATTCCCAATTGAACTTTGCTTCGAGTCTAATGTATTAATTGTTTTTACTCTAATCCTTGTTGTTCTCTGAGTGATAAGCTTACAATTTGACATGAGTGACGAAGAGTCAAATAGTTCTAGTCGGAGTAGGGAGTTATAGATCTAAAATACCTAAAAGCAAATTTGATGAGTTTTTCGAAATAATTCATGCATCCCAAATTGCTTTATGTAAATTGTGTCAACATAAAAAGGTTGAAATAAAAATGAAAAACAGAAGTAATTCAGGCTTAAGGAAGCATCTATCTTTCCATAAAAATAATCACAAATATTTCTTCCTCAAAAACCAAAATTAAGTGGAGATATCACACGCTTTTCAATAACTGCCGGAAAAAGTGGACAGATAAGAAAAAATATACTCATCACACAATGACATAACACATATTTTATGTAACTAGCGGCCGCCTGCGACTTCGTCCGCGTACCGTATCTGATTTCCTACGAGATTATGAAATTTTTCCGCTACAAAAGGCCTACCTAAGTATATAGAGGTTATATAGGTAAAGCTTAACTATGTAAGTATTTATTATTTGGAAGTAATTGGAAGTAAAGACTAGAAATGAGTTGGGGGTGACTCGAACTTTAGGCCTAGTCAGTTTGGAGTTGCATATCATGTAGAGAATATCATGGGAGTCATGGTTGAATAGTGGCATAAAGTTATCATTACCCTCCTAGCCCCCCTCAAGATGGCCAAAAGCCAATAAATTAAAAATTCTTATTCCGGCTATAACTCCACCTCCTTCGGAGGTTCTTCTTACACAGTCTTAACTTCCCGCACCCTACTTGCTATTATTAAACTAATAACCTAAATGTCGATCTTTATATCTATATTCTAAAATAACTAAAAATTAAAAATTTTGTACAGCCGACTTCAATATAAATTATTAAGAATAACTCAAAAACGATTGATCTGACCTTGATCAAATTCATATGGGACCACATGTGAAGTACCAGCATTCAAATAAAAAAAAGAAGCATCGAAATTAGTTCACCCAGTAAAAAGTTATGAGGTAACACACAAACATCAAACATACAGTCGAATTGAGTACCGTCTCCATTTTGAAGTCGGCAGAATATAGGACTTGCATGTAACATTTTTACCCCAATTTCAACCCCTTAGGGTTAGGATTTCGTGAAACCGCTTATTCAGGATTTTATTATTGACAACTTATAACTTTAATGGCGATTTTCGTGTGTGAACTCTAAAAACGTAGAACTTTCATGTAACATTCCAACCCGATTTCACCTTATTTGGGGTGGATTGTCTTAAAATTGCTTATAAATGTTATTATTACTAAAAACTAATAACTTGAATGTCGCTTTCAAGTCTCTACCTTCAAAAATATAGGACTTTCATACAAATTTTCATCCCACATTTCACCCCCTTTTCGGTGATTTTTTGGAAAATTGCTTATACAGGTTATTATTATTTAGAATTTATAACTTAAATGCAGATTTTCATGTCTCTAACTTCAAAAACGTAGGACTTTCATACAATACTTCCAACTCCCATTTCACTCCTTTAGGTGTGGATTTTCTCGAAACCGTTTCTTAGCTGACCTCTACGCCATATAATATAAAATTAAAAATTTTGTACAGCCGACTTCAATATAAGCGACTTCAATATAGGTTATTTAAGAATAACTCAATATCCATTGGTCTGACCTTGATCAAATTCATATGGGACCACACGAGAACTATCAGCTTTCATATAAAAAAAGAATCATCGAAATCGATTTGCCCAGTACAAAGTTATGAGGTAACACATAAAAAAAAACATACACTCGAATTGAGTACCGTCTCCTTTTTGGAAGTCGGCAGAAAAGGAAACTACTTTCCAAACTTCAAGTTTGTATGTTTTATAGTTCCTGAGATATCGTGATAGTCAGTCAGAGAATGGTATTTTGCTTTTATATATATAGATTTTAGTTATAAATATGTATTTATATTTATAATTTTAGTAGTATTTATAATTCACCCATATTTTCATTTGTTTTTATAATCGGCGAGACACATGATTTACAGTTTTATTTCAGTCTGAAAATAGCAGTGACAACATCATGACAGCTACAGTTAATTAGATGGTGATAAAACATCTTCCCTTCTCATTTTTTCGATGACGAAGCTACACAAGTATATTTTCGATCGATTTTCCCAAGTAATGAAATGCCAAAAAATGTTGTTTCCTAAAAGGTCTACACATAGAAGGAAGGTCAAAGAGGGATTTGAAGACCTTCAATTGAATCTTAAGAAACAGCTACAACAATTTTCATCTCAAATGTCATTCACCATTGATGGATGGACGTCAATTGCTGGTAGGAGTTACTACGGGGTCACTATTCATTATATAGACAACGAATGGAAGTATCGATCTATAGTCCTTGATTTTATACCATCACGCGGTCGACATACTGGGGAAGATATTGCAATGATTTTCCACGAATGTTTATTGGAATGACATAATTGATAAAAAACAGGGTATCACGGTCGACAACGTAACTGCAAATACCAAATTTATGTATGAACTGGACAAACAGCTGCCATACTTTGATTCAGACAATCAATATTTTCTTTGCTTTGCTCACATTTTGAACCTTGGTGTATGAGACTTGGTGATAAAGACCTTAGCATTACACAGTGAAACTGACAATAACGGACAAGAATAGCAGTATGGAGAATATGAATACGAAACTGAGGAAGATGAAGAATATGCGCCAAATTTTGCTGACTCAAGTTTTTTTTATAGAGGAGGGGGCAAACGAGTATGCGGCTCACCTGATGGTAAGTGACTACAGCCGCCCATGAAAAACCGCAACACCAGGGGAATTGCAGATGCGTTGCCGGCCTTTTAGAAAGGTGTAAGCTCTTTTTTTGAAGGTCCCTAAGTCGTATCGGTCCGGAAAAATCGCCGGTGGTAAACAATTCCACAAAGAAGTTGTATGAGGAAGAAAACTCCTAGTAAAACGTACAGTTGGGGACCGCCAAGCATCCAGATGGTGAGGATGGTATAGGGAGTTCTGCCGCGATGTGCGTTCGTGAAATTTGGCGACTGGGATTAATCCGAACAATTCCTCAGAGCTCTCCGCGTGGTAAATTCTATAGTAAATGCAAAGGGATGCAACATCCCTACGCAGTGCCAGTGTATCGAGCCGATCAGAAAGAACTCGGTCGTCGACAATTCGAACCGCTCTGCGCTAGATGCGGTCAAGTGGAAGGAGCTGGCACTGGGGTGCCCCGGCCCAGAGATGAGAACAGTATTCCATGTGAGGGCGAACTTGCGCTTTGTAAAGTTGCAAGCGATGTGCCGGCATGAAATACTGTCTCGCTCTGCTGAGCACGCCAAGCTTTTTAGAGGCCAATTTGACCTTCCCTTCCAAGTGACCACGAAACTGCACACTATTCGATATGTCGACGCCGAGGATTCCGATGTTAGCTGTGGCAGCAAAGGGGAGTGCCTTGAAACTGAGGAGATACGACAAAGGGTTCTTTTTTAGCGTTAAACGCGCAAACTGTATCTTCTGGGGATTGAACTGGACTAGATTTAGTTCCATTCCATTCCATCCAAGACTTTGTTCAGCAAAGACTCGACTTCACACACAAGTTTGTCCCGGTAGTCGGCGACGTTTTCCCGAGAAATATTGGCACGGCCGGTATATAAGGTATCACCAGTGAGAAATCAGAGCATGCACCGTCCACTACGACCTTGATGCTCCGATCAGCAAGGAAACTGGTGATCTATTTGCACAATTTCTCGGGAAGCCCATAGGAAGAAAGCTTCGAAAGAAGCGCTTTGTGCCAGACCCGATCGAAGGCCTTCACTATGTCCAAACTAACGCCCAATACCTCCTTATTGGACTCTACTGACTCCGCCCATCTATGAATCAGGTTGACCAGAAGATCACCAGCTGATCGACCGTCTGATCGTCGACGAAAACCATACTGACGGTTACTAATCAGCTGGTCATCCTCAAGGTACCTCATGAGTTTGTAGTTTATAATAGATTCTATTATTTTGGAGAACAAGGAGGTGATGGCGATAGGATTGGACGGGTCTGAGCGGTCGCCTTTTTTAGGGATCGGGTGCACCAAAGCTGTCTTCCATGAATTCGGGACTACGCCTTGGGAGTAGAAGTACCGGAAAAGACGCGTTAAAACCGGTGCCAACTCCGGAGCACACGTCTTCAGCACAATGGGAGGGACTCCATCGGGCCCACTTGACTTGCTGACGTCGTAAACCGCACAATCCAGCATGGAGCACTCACATCGCGGGATGGTCGACAGTGTATTCCCCCCGTCATCTAGAGTCGAGTTGGACGCAAAGTCTCTCTTTGACTTTGACTGACTCTGACTTTGACTGACTCTGACTTTGACTTTGGAGTCGGAATTATACTTCTTTTTAAGAGCGCTGGTGTTTACATCCCGAGACGTTGTTGCGTCAGCCCAGGCCCGGTAGCAGGAGTGCTTATAGCGTGATGCTATTGTACAGGAGCGACCAAACCATAGCTGGGATCTGCCTCCGATGGGCACCACAGAGGATGGAATAAAAAGTTCCATACCCTGAAGTACCACATCAGCAACAGAATCGGCAACAACAGCATTAACAAAATTACGCAGTATTTCCAGTAAAATAAAAAAGTGAGGTATTGAAGACGAAGTTTCAGTCAAGTAGACTGAAACTTCGTCTTCAGTGAAGCAGCTGGCGTGTCTTCAAATCTGGATCCCATACTCGACTGTCCAACGAGATGGAATTACACACATGATATGATTGGATTTGGTTTAAAAGTAAGAACTGGCATTAACATATTGTGCACTTCTCTCACCGAATTGAATAATTTTTAAATGAATAACACTCGAAAAAATACATAAGTTTCTAATAAGCTTTAAACTTTTATCAACGAAACTTGGTGAAGAAAAATATGTTACATTACCGCTAGTCATTGTATCATTCAATCTCTTGCTCGATAAAACTGAATACATGGTAAAACAATTAGATGAGAAACCTAATCGATCTGAAGTGGATGAAAGGATCATTCTGGGTTTCCAAGCAGCTCGAGACAAAATGCTTAAACATTATAAGAAGAGCAACTGGATTTATTGTACCTCTTTAATTTTAGACCCAAGGCATAAGGCTCAGACTTTTGACATGACATTGTGGGGGAAGGAAATTTAAACAGAAAGCATGTGCGAATTTAATTAACTTTATAAAGAATATATAAGTCTACACTCAGTGAATAAATCTCTAGAATCACCAAGAAATTAAAAGAAAGTATGTAAATATAATGAAGATGAAGACGTAATAGACTTTGAGAAACTGTATGCATGTCCCTCGACTTCATCTGGATCTGGATCTTGTTTTCAAGGCTTAGTTATTGACGAGTTGGAGGAGTACCTATGTAAACCCAGAGCCAGCTCGGAAAACATTTTAGAGTGGTGAGGACGCATGAGACAGAATATCCGACTTCATCGAAGATGGCCCGTGATTTTCTTTCCACATCTGCAACTTCAGTACCTACTGAGAGATTATTTTTAAAACATCATTATTACATTTAGCACATTTAAAGCATCATATTAGAAAACGTAGAAATAGGTTAAGTGACAAGTCAGCCAGATGGTTACTTTGTATTAATTCTTGGTCAAACGAATTAATATAAAGTAACAGTAATGTAAAAGCTATTGTGTACTGTTATGTAATTTAATTTGTATCGTATTTTATTTTTTATTTAAATAAATGGTAAATTGTATAAATTGTATAACTCTTTTATTCCATTTCATATAAGGTGAGTACTATCAATCTCTTTCTAGACAGATAATGTGTTTTAACAGTGGTAGAGCCAGGCGGCAGCTCTTGCTGTCACACGGATGGGCCGGCTCGAACCGGGGTGGTACCACGACCTCACAGAAAACCAGCGTGAAGTAGAGGTTTACCTCTGCGTTTCGCTTGGTGAGTGCAGGTGGCCGGAGGCCCTTTTTACTGGAAATGAGGCATTCCATCTTAGTCCTCACGGGTGACAACGCATCTACATTTTGACTTGTAATTGAGGATAGATGTAGATGTCTATGGGCCGCAGCAACCACTTACCATCAGGTGGACTGTGTGCTCGTTTGTCACCCTTATCCTATAAAAAAAAAAAAAAAAAAATGTTCTTTAAAATACAGTAAAGTTAATATCATTAATTTGTTTTTTATATGTTTTGACTAAGTTTTAGCACATGTAAGCTTATTAAATGTGAACGTTTATTAAAAAACAGACTCTCGTGGCCGTGAGACAGGGTAGATAGCTCAATTGATTAGAGCATCGGCATGGATCGATTAGATTGTGGGTTGAAACCCCACCCGTTGTCAGTTGATTTTTCGAATTTCTCATTAAATGTTAATTCAAGCTCAAAATGTACCTACTCTGTTAAGTTGTTCTAAGATCTAAAGTAATAAACAGCAATAGGCTAATACTATATATATATACCCATTCTTAGTTTGTTTGTAGCATCGTATATATTTATTTAAGCACGACTAGCAGTTGTGATATAGCGAATAAATCAACAACTACTGGTACCTACTATCTTTATAATTTTCCCGTCGATGAATAGATGGACGTAGCGTAGGCAGCAGACACTAATCTATTTACTGACGCACGTACACTTACTCCATAGCTATCATAATAACAATTATGCTCGATAAAAACCTACGCATCTAAAAAACGCTTAACGCACTTACGAGTTTGGTATAGAAACGGAACAAGTTCGGGAATTGCATACCCTGAAGTTTTGTGTCGTATATTATGGTTTCTTTATATAGAAGAAAGAATGAAAAAAAAACCACACAGTCCATCTGATAGTAACGGATGCTGTGAGTGGCACAGGACACCTACATCTATATTCGATTAAGAATTAAAATGCAAATGATAGCACATGTCATTTCATTAATGAGGGCATCCACGACTTTTTCTGCCACCAGGGCGGCGCCACTTTCGAGTGAGGTAAAATATTTGACAGATTTCATAGCGGGGACGATAATTTCTTAGGAAAATGTAATCTTTAAGGTTTCTTTCTGTATTATTAGTTATATTTTATATTAATTACATTAGAAATGAATAAACCAAACTATAAATATAACTAAAAGACGACTTTAAAAAAAAAAGAGTTATAATGTGCAAAAAATTAAAAATCAAACCACTGACGCATTGTGTTATATATTAATATAATACTCTAGACAATGATAAACTATTATTTAAAACTAATTTCTCTGACACTGCGTAACAAAAAACTTTACCTCAGTCGCTAGTAGCGACATCTGGTGAGTGGAAGATTATTAGCCCTCATTGCTATTCACATTCAGCATTATGCTGCTATGCTTTTTCGCGCTGGTATTCTGTGCGAAAGTGTTTCTTCCTGTGGTCGAGCCGACCTCTTCGTGCTGCAGCCTTCATACGCTACGGCTTCATGGCTCCACAACGTATCATTTATCATTTATTCTAAAATAATAAATGATTAAAAACAAAGGTACTAGGGGTCTGGGGTAAATTACTACATCACAACTATTAATAGTGTTAGTTTAATTAAAAAAATTAGAATTTCCGATAAAATCGCATTGAGTTAAAATTAAGCACAAACGTTTAAACTTTTTCTTATATTTTTTAACTATTAGAAAAAATAATTTTGTAAAATTTGAGCGCAATTTAGTCTTAATTGCAATTGTTTCCATAATGAATTTACGTAGACTATGTTGATAAACAAATAATCTAACCTAAAATTAACAAGTGCAAATATCAAAACAACTTGAGCTGCTGCGTCGGGATTTCCAAATGTCAAGAAGTGTGAAAGGAAGATATCTGTACGTCGTTCTTGAGACGTTCCGAGAATTCATTTACATATCTCATGCGAGGACGATAGCGGGAACTGGCTTGTCGCAATTACGCCACATACTCACAAGCAAATTGTCTTGTTGTGTTTTTAACAGTGTCTTTACAAATATTGTTTTAAAGGAAGCTGGGTTTTTCTTTGTCATACTACAATTTTAACTTTCAATTTTATACGTGGTAGAGCCACGTTGCAGCTATATTAGTAGTGTAGTTGTAGCACGAATGGGTCCGCTCGACCGGGGAAGGATCACGCTCTCACAGAATACCAGCGTCAAATAGCAGTTTAACACTGCTGTGTTTAGTATGGTGAGTGTAGAGAACCGGAGACCCTTTTTACTGGAAACGAGGCATTCCACCTTAGTCCTCACGGGTGACGACGCATCTGCATTTTGATCCTTTAAATCCGGCTAAATGTAGATGTCTATGAATCATAGCACCCACTTACCAATTGAATGCAGATCGGAATTTTCTAGGATGCATTTTGAAAAGTGTGCACAGTAATTAAATGCATTCTTCCTCCCTCGCCTATCCACCGATGAACCGGCCGGCAGGCTTTCACCCCTTTGTTGCCGATATTAGGCGCATTCGAACCGAACGGTTTGCTTCGTCTTTAGTAATGCGTACAGCAAAGGTGTGGAATAATTTGCCGACGTCTGCCTTTCCGTCCAATTACAATATGGGTGTGCAAGGCATAAGTAGTTACTTTTAGGCTTTTGTTAAGATAAAACAGTGCCATTTACGATTTAGGGCTTCACACCACTTAGCACCAGGTGGGATGTTTGTCCATGGGTAATTTATGTATATATAACGCCTCCATGATACATAGAAACTACTAGTGTTAGTGTGGCAAGCTACGGGGAGGCCTATCTTTAACATTTGACTAATGACGGGCTGCAAGGATGATAGCGATGATGATTATGTATTTACCTAATATTTTTAAACTGTTTGTGTGACCCAATCTTCAGCGCATTAAAATCGCTATCCGACGTTATCTTACTCGTCGGATTAGATACAAGAAAATTAATATATCTATATATTAATATGTGATGAGACTGTACCTCTTTCAGGCACATTTCGCGCACATGACGTTTATTAGGAGAAAAAGTGCAGAGCTAAAATTTATACAATTTATATGATTTTTAATTTTATTGGAACACATTCAATAAAATAAAACATTCATTGTTTGCGTTCTCTAATTTCATATTATTCTAATACTATTGTCAAATAATGTATGTAATTACTCTTAGGGTTAAACACAAAAAAAAAAAACGCAGAACACAGAGAAGAATATAAGAATATAATAAGATAGAAATAGTCGCTTTGATTGGCATCAAAGAATGAATGATGATCCACAACTTTTTCTGCCACCAGGGCGGCGCCACTTTCGAGTGAGGTAAAATATTTAACAGATTTCATAGCGGGGACGATAATTTCTTAGGAAAATGTAATCTTTAAGGTTTCTTTCTGCATTATTAGTTATATTTTATATTAATTACATTAGAAATGAATAAACCAAACTATAAATATAACTAAAAGAAGACTTTTAAAAAAAGAGTTATAATGTGCAAAAAATTAAAAATCAAACCACTGACGCATTGTGTTATATATTAATATAATACTCTAGACAATGATAAACTATTATTTAAAACTAATTTCTCAATTAAATGACACTGTGTAACAAAAAACTTTACCTCAGTCGTTAGTAGCGACATCTGGTGAGTGGAAGATTATTAGCCCTCATTGTGTAAAAGTTTGCCAACAAATAATTATCGAACGACGAGCTTGTTTAAGCTGTGACTTTTGTGTGATTTAAATGTTCCTTAATGTTCCTTTTTCAATAGTGGCGTGTTTTACTTTTTTTTTTGCAGTTGAAAGCATATATATATATATATAAATCTAATAAATCGAATTTCTATCTCTGGGTGATAACTAATTATAAAATTTACGTCTGGAGGTCACGCCCAGATGCAAGCTATTATTAATTTGGTTGAAGGCCAAATATACCTTTTTAATATTCAGATTTGCTTGTAGTTTATTTAGGATCACGAATGCGTTGGTTGCTCTTTTAGTTTGCCTTCCTTCCTAGTAAACATTTGTTTCAAAATGCTATTTATTTGTTTGTTTGTAATTACAAACATGTTTGGCTTTATATTTCTGAGTTTTGATAAACAATAAAATTCAATAGGGTTGTCGAGTTCCTTGTCTATAATACTTATTGATGTTCTTTTCTACCCAGTCTTTAGTAGCCGTGGTTTGGTAACCCATGGTAAACGTAGGGCGACTCACACAGCTGGCCGTAAGTGAAGGGCTGGCCCTAGGCAGCCACTATGAGTGGGCTTATCGAGCCCTTGGATGTGTTTTAGTGGGCTGTGGTTAGAAAAGAGTCCTCTATCTATATCTCTACTGCCTCTATCTTCTATCCTCCGCTACTATGGCGGGGCTGTACCACTGGGTGTTTCCGAGTGCTCATTTTTTCCTGGCTCCATGACCTCCACCTATCGGGCGCGGGGACACCGTTGTGCAGGTGGAGTAAGAGGTCGCGAAGGGCAGTGCGCCATGTGTTCCTGGTGCGCCTTATCTGAGAAGGAAAAGGAGGAAGTTCTCTTCTTCAACTAGGGAGGAGTCCTCGCTGGTGGGACCGCGGATATGTTTGAAAGCGTTTCCATGGTCCTGCCAATGTGTAGCGAAGGTGGAACCCCATGGGGTTTTAGTTGGTGCGAGTCCGACATAATCCGTTCTTGTCCCCGCGAAGCAGATATACGTAGGCATTTCCTCATTTGAAACCGTGCACAAAATCAGTTCTGTAGTTACGAATAAAAACATAGATAGACCAACACAGCGTCAATCTTGGTTTTATGAGTATAAAGCTTGCGTCTAAGGCCTAGGTATTAATTGATACATTTATTTATTGTATGGCATTATATTAATATGATACATAAATAGAATGGACGTTACGGGTAGGCCTGGGTATAGATTTTTTATCGATATATTTTGTTACACTGTCTTATCTCTATTATTAGTTCCGTGGACGTTCACTTTGCTGTCAGCGCCAAAATGGCGAAAATCAAATCGCCTCGTTATGTCACGGTGTATAGCCAGTCCTCGTGCAAAAATACAGATCATGCTAATTATAATTATCTATGTTTAAAGCTTTCATGTCAATCAATTTTAGCAGACTTCAAAAACGAAGGGTGTTCTTAATTCGCCTAAAAGTTTTTTTGTGAGTATGTTACGTGATATTTCCGATTTTGAATTGATTTTAATGATTGCTTGTTATAAAATAGGATACATAACAGATTGAGAGGTTATCCCGTAAAAATTTGAAGAAAAAATCCTATCCATTTGTACTGTAAAAGGTTATAAACACACACCTTGTTTAGTTATTACATGATTGTCACAATCATGTAATAACTAAACAATCAGACTGTGTGTATCCATAAACGTAGCCATGAGCGAATTTTTCGCAGGACATCGCGATCTCCTTAATTTACATGTAACGGTGCAAGTCCATATTATTGCTGAAATTAATATGACTTCATGCCTTTATGTGTAACAATAGTCTTACATAATTTAGTCTGAAACGAGTTGCAAAGTGTCACGTCGTTTTATCATGACTTGAAGCTTAAGACTGCAGAAAGAATCGTATGTAGGGTTCAACATTCAGTAGCATTTACTCTCTAGACCTTAATTCCAGTAGTTAGGTACACTGAATACTAGGATAACTTAAAATGAACTAGCAATCCGCCCCGGCTTCGCACGGTTGATTTCTGGATCTCGACAACAACGCCACCTACCAGGTCCAATTGTGAATCTAAACCATGTTCTAATCAACTCAATCACACACACAAAATTTCATCAAAATCGGTCCAGCCGTTGAGGAGTTCAATCACATACAAACGGACAGGAATTATACATTATACAATATATAATATTACGCATCTTGAATAATTTTGTCTATTGATGAAAACCGCATCAAAATTCGTTGAGAAGTTTAAAAGATCTAAGCGTTATAGACGGCGGGAAGCGGTGATAAAGTAGGACAATACAAAAATACCTTCTTATAGGAAGTAATCTGTGTTATAGGTACACCTTTTAATAAGTACTTAAGAACATTTAAGGAAAATAATAATAAAAATACGTAACGCTATACTTTATGTAAGACACGTTTTAAATTATAAAAAAAAAATTACAATTCGTCTCAGATGTAAGCAGATGTCATTGGCAGTTTGTGTAGAGCGGGCATCAGACTAAACAAGAGCCACGTCAGCTATCACGTTGCGTACATACATAGTAATAAATTTAGCCACGTTCTTAAGGCGTGCACTGGTACATCGTGGAATATCTGCGTCTATATACATTGTACCATTCAGGTATTCACTGTATTGACATTATTAAGTGGCGAAGCTTGCGAATACACTTATTGATTTCACGATGTCTGTCCGTCTGTCCGTCTGTCCCACGATTATCTCGAGAACGGTTTCGAATTTTCAAATTCTAATTTCAGCAATCGATTACTGATCACCCAGGCATCTGAACCTGATTGAAACTGATTGCTCAACGGCAACCGTTAGAAACAGCTACAAAGCTGATTGCTTCGCCACTTTGCTATGCTGTTAGCTTGCTAGGTTTATTGAATATCAAAATACACATCTCGTCATCACCGCGCTGTCGAGAGGCAACACTAATGCCGGTATTCAAAGACAATCTTTCATTTACACCTCAGAACAATAACTAAGGCATATTTAAAGCAGGTTTAAACTTAAACTTCACACCGTTAAATTTTGAGTCTAGACCAAAATATTAGGTAACACTAATTTTACATTGAAAAATTTGTTATTAAACTCGATAATATGAATACCGGTCTTAATGTTACAAGCTGTTAACTGTTATCGGTTTGATTCCTAGAATTGGAGTTATATTTGAGAATAAATCACTTAGAAAGGGGAGTTATAACGAACTTAACCATTAAATTCAGACCTTGATCGTTGTCAGATTGGTAGTGCATGATCTAAATATAAAGCTCTAATATCAAATCGATTCCCGTGAATCCCGTGTGTCACGACTTCTGTCCAACAACTGAACCTAAAATTCGAATTAAGAGCGCGACTAAACACTTCATTCATTCGTTTTTTACAGCATAAAATCAAGTCTACTGTTGAAAAAAGACCTACTCCATAGATTTACTCATATTTGTCATAGGATTTTGTCATAGTTGTCGCAATAGGCACCGCAACTTTTGTATATTAAAACACTATTTATTTTCAATAATATATATTGTCAGTTGTTATCAGGAAAAGGTGCTGTTGAAAAAAATAAACAAATGTTTTTATTTCTACAAAACTTATAAAACGTCTTCCATTTTTCGCCTAATTCTTCTGGAGTTTAAATGTAACGCTATGGGTGATGCAGATTTTTAGATGCATTCTCCAAATCTCCAATAACACTTTCAGTGCCTCGGAGCGTTTATCATGTCCATGCATGATATCGAATATTAAACATTTGAAATCTTAGGTGTGAACTGTTGACAATCATGAACAAATAATCAAATGAGATTAATTATAAATGAGATTTTTATTTTAGTTTTTATTTTCTATTTTATTTAATAATTACAATAATATATAAAATATATGTATAGATATAAATGAAATACAAATTCCTGGTGATAAAAAATATGCTTTATTTAAATACGTCTAAAAACTACACCCGGCAGGCATTAAACAGTGGCGCCAACCGAGCGTAAAACTATATATAGTACGTACATTTACTCCGGAAATGGCGTACACTTGAACCGTGGATTGCCTATTCCTGGATCGGGGCCAATGCAAGTCGCTCTTAAAATCTATTCATTGTGGCACTATTGAGCCCAACTCTTAAAAGTAGACTGTAACCAGTAACCACATAGCGCAACTGCCACTTACAGCTTCTGATTGTAGTGACTTTATACGCGTAAGAATAACATCTCCATTTAAAACAACCGAAGGTTTGTAGTACAAAAACACAAGAAATTTAAATAATTTTAGTCGGCAAATAAGGTGTAGTACTGCAAGAAGGTCGACAGGGTAATAACTTTTGAGAGGAAGCCCGTCTGTAAATAGCAAGGTCGGAAACTATTATTGATTGCTTTTTTAGTAAGTCTGTTATTACTTGGCTACTTAAAATGTTGATTCCCCGGTCGAGTTAATCAATTTGTACAGGTGTACTGCAGCCATAATGCAGCTGCAGCGGGGCTCTGCCACGTACAAAAAGTTCAATAACAGAGTCCATTCTTGGTATTCACAACTTCTCTTCTATAATTCGACAGATCCCCAGTCCCACCCTTGCAGAATCAGAATTAAAAAGATGAAACCCGGAGTTTACGTAATTATGTGTTGTAAACGTATGTGATGTTTTATGAGAATTGGTTAATTAGAAGTTACTGAAAATCTGTCGCTGATTTGAATCAAATATTTAAGGCAATTAAAGTCGTTTAAAATTTATCAATGTCACTTCAATCTTAAGAATGAAAATTCATAAAGTAAATAGCGATTTGGAAATTAAACAACGCACCAAACTATTTGTTATAAAATGAAATATGATATAGTTTTTTTTGTGTTTTGTGCTTCCATGACTTTCAGTATTATTCAATACTAGCTGTTCCCCGCGACTTCACCCTTATGTAATTTAGGGTTTTAGTTATGTTGCGCGGAACCCTAATTCTTTTCTTTTTCTCAAATATAAGTAGCCTAAGTTACTCCTTATAACATCAGGTATCTGCCAGTGAAAGTCCCGTCGAAATCGGTCAAGCCGTTTCGGAGATTAGCCGGAACAAACAGACAGACAAAAATTTTAAAAATTGTGTTTTTGTTATAAGTATATACTTTCATATGCATTTAGTAAAACGCTGTTATTTTAACATTACAAACACACTTCTATTTTATTTATTTGTATAGATTCCAATTTGAACAAAAATAATTTATTTTATTATATTAAGATGAAATACAAAACAGTTTTGTGCAGAGTTAAAAACTGTGTCAATCCAGGTAAAGGTGAGCAATTTAATGGTGAATCGTATTATAACAGAACATCTAATAATACGTGCTGTGATAAAGTATCGATAATGCAGACCTCTGAATGAACTAAGTACAAACGCAGTATGTAATGTTGCGGACCACATTACATAGAGTCAGTAGGACAGTGATAAGATAGCGTTTGACGTGTCTTAAATGCGCAGGGCCCTACCTTGCAATATCCGCCGCTTAGATAACTCTTAGTGGAATTAGAATGTAAAGAACAATGCCCATTTTTCACCTGACAATGTATAGAAATGAAATAAATCTTAAAATTCAGTTAATTGAATTGTAAATTAATTACGCTTATCACTGTGTTAAAAGAAACGCAGGAAAAAAATATTTTTACATATTTCTATAAGTTTATTCTACGTCAAGGGTAAACGTATTATGTTTTGAACGCATCTCAACTACCCTTTTTCTAGTACGTTCCATTTTATACACTGCTACTTTACTTTATTTAGCTCTGCTTCTGAGTTTTATACTAGTGACCGACCGAAGATTCGGTTTCGGTTTCGGTTTCGGCAAAGTTTCGGCAAAAAATCTAGTTTCGGTAAAAGTTTCGGTTTCGGCAAAAAACCTGCCGAACCTTCGGCGGCGCCGAACCTCAGTGTTCGTGGATTATCGTGCGTCGGTCGTGCGGATGAGTTCGTGATTCGTATATTATTCATAATTATACAGAAACAGAAACAGAATCTTTTTTATTCAATATAGATTTGAAATAATACTAATTGAAAGTCACTCTTTTGTTTAATTACCACTGGTTCGAAAAAACCTCTGTCCTTGGAAGAACCAGCAAGAAACCCAGCGGGGCTTTTTTTTTAAATAACAGCTTACAATCAGAGGCGTAGCCTGGATTAAGATAAACGTGCGCGAAGTTGCATCAGCGAGGCCCCTTTTCTTTCGTTCTATGGGTCTACCTAATAGATCTATCCTACCTAACATGCATTGACATGACATACGAGGGCGAAACTGAAAGTTTTTAGAACTGGCCACTTGTAAACGATATAATAAAAAATAAATTCAAATTTTCAAAATGGAACTCTTTGCCAATATTATTGTGTATTAATTTGTCATTTGTTTACGATTTGGCGCCAAATTGAAAATTGTCTGTGTCACATCAGCATGAATTTAACGCGAGAAAATTTTCGTACACTGATTTTTTATGAATTTCGATGTTATTTAACAACAAGAAAGATATGATAGACTTCGGTTGGCCTTTCACGATGCAGTCCCATCACGAGATGGGACTGCATCGTGGCACGAGCCACTGTTTATAACTGGTTTAATGAGTTTAACCGTGGTCGCACTAATCTCACTGATGATCTGCGTGAGAGACGGCCATTGATTTAGTCTTGTATAACTCAATGGGGACGGCCTTCTACGGCGACCACTGAAAATAACATCAGTGTTGTGCGGCGTGTGATAGAGACTGACAAAAAGTGACTTATCAGCAGATTTGGACAAGATAAGGCATCGGTATGAGTCAAATCCACATAATCCTCCATAAATATTTAGCAGTCATGAAGCTTTGTGCCCGGTGGATACCTCATAACTTGACAGAGGCCCAAAAACTCCGTCGTGTTGATTGGTGCCGTGAAATGGTTCAAACATTTAATGGAGGTGACTCAAATGCTGTGTTTTATACGTGGTAGAGCCATGCTGCAGCTATATTATGGTTGTAACACGAATGGGTCGGCTCGACCGGGGAAGGACCACGCTCTCACAGAATACCAGCGTAAAATATCAGCTTAACGCTGCTGTGTTTCGTATGGTGAGTGTAGAGAACCGGAGACCCTTTTTACTGGAAACGAGGCATTCCATCTTAGTCCTCACGGGTGACAACGCATCTGCATTTTGATTCGTAATACAAGATAGATGTAGATATCTATGGGCCACAGCAACCACTTACCATCAGGTGGACTGTGTGCTCGTTTGTCACCCTTATCCTATAAAAAAATATACTTACAAGTGACGGAAGCTGTTTTTATTGTTATGATCCTGAAACTAAAAGACAGTCTGCTGTCTGTGTGTTTCCTTCCGAGGAGTTGCCAACTAAAGTAAAGAGAAGTCGAAGCGTGGAGAAAAAAGATGGTGGCCTCGTTCTTCGGAAGGATAGGTCATTACGCAACAATGGTTTTAGCGGATTTAAAAACAATTACTGCAGAGTGCTACACTAACAATTGTTTGCTATTTGTCTTGGAAAAAGTTCGGGAGAAACGACTTCGCAGTAGGATCCTCCTTCACTACGACAACACCACGTCGCCCAATGCCAAGCAAACAATCGACTACTTGGCAACGTCAGACGTGGAATTACTGGGTCACCTGCCCTATAGCACCGACCTCGCACTTTGCGATTTTTATTTATTTCCGAAAATAAAAGAAAACTTATTAAAAAAGTTGTATATGGACACTATTTTGAAAAGATATAATAAGAGTAATAACTTGCTAGTTTGTTCAGTTTTTGATTTTTTAAGAACTTTAAGTGTTACCCTCGTACCTGCTCGTCGTTCCCCAAGGATATTACCCAATAGATCCTACCAAATATGGTTTGACACGACATACCTACTGATATCTATTAATTCCTGACAAGTCTCGTATTCCGTCAATGTAACAATCACGGTCTTTGAAGGTAGTTTCAAAGGCTTCGCAGTCGCATTTAAGGGGGGCTTCTTGCGAGGCCCCAAACAAACACACTTTCACTTTTTGTGATCAAATTAATTAGTCATCTGTGGTAAAGTCTGGGGGCATCGCATTTTAGGGGGTCTCGCGAGGCCCCTTTAAGTGCGAGGCCGTGGGCGAGGGCCCACTTCGCCCACACGTAGCTAAGCCACTCTTACAATCATGTATGTAACACAATTAAGCTTTGTTGTGATCACCATAGTGGAGTTATTATATTATAATAATATATAAATATTAATTATAATCCATAAATTCCTTAAAATTATAATAACCCTTTTTATAGAAACTTAGTTTATTAAAGTTTTTGAACTTTGAGCAGGTTTTGTATATTTTCTGGAATTTTGTTAAGGTGTGTGTATCACACTCACACACAATATACATACTTACGTATATTGTGTGTGAGTGTGATATATTAAGTAAATGCTCTCATTGAATAATATTAACAATATTGTGAACACAGTAAAATATGTTCTCAATTAGCGTGCAACTTTTTATGGGTGTAAGTGTTGATATTTTTTACAAAATTGACTTAAAAAAGTATTTCTTAAAGTTAAATTGTTGATTTTTACTTGAAAATAAATAAATATATTGCTGCATGACTATTACAGTTAGTGTTTTTCATTAACATGCATTATCTATCTGTATATGTATAAAAAATATAGCAGATTCCAAAATACAACAAAAAAATTAACATGTCTAAATAAGGTTCGGTTTCGGTTTCGGTTTCGGCCGAAACTGACACCCAGACCGAAGGTTCGTTTTAGGTTTCGGTTTCGGTTGAAAATCCTGTTTCGGTCGGACACTATTTTATACATTATTTTATGTTTCATTTAATCAGTAAGTATTTATTTATTTGTATTTGTATAGTACATATTAATATAAAATTATATAATAATAAAATAAATTAATCATTCAGTATGTCATCAAGTGCGGACGAATGAAACGGATTTTTTTTTGACATTTGACAGTTCTGCAATTGCCATCGGCGCAGTTCTTAGTTGTTGCATTTGCGTCTCGTTGTGTACTGTGCCATTTTGTTTGTGTTACTTCTTTTTACAACCCTATATGGTATCAAGAAAATATTTCTGCTCCAGCAGAATTCCTGGATGACGTGGTGATGAGAGATTTAAGTGAAAATGATGATAATTAATAAACCATGCCACTTTAACATAGTGTTTTATTTGTTTATCCCATTTTGTTCATCAGTAAGTATATACCATAGGCCAATGAAATGTGTTTGGTTGATAAGTGATCATTTTGACAATACAAGATGAACTAAATATAATTTGTAAGTATTTATGTGTGCTGAAGAAATAGCAGATAGAGCTAGACACTCAATTTATGGTGACAATCATCGAGAGTAAGCGGTGACTTAGGGGCAGTTGGTTTCAAAAAATTCACAAAGTAAAAAAGACGTAGACTTAGACCATAAATAGATAAGTATTGCTATCTTAATAGAAATTCGAGCGTTAATAATAAGTTATAGCACATTTATTTCTTTATTACCTATTTGGTTACGGCAAATCTTAACCTAAAAAGTGACATTAGTATATTTTGGGATTCGTAGCGTTTAAATCGTAAAAATAATTATATGACATTATTTTCTGAGCTTACATGTAGTTTTTCTACTATACTTTATAATTATACATCAACTTTCACTATCAGGTTTTTAAATGTATGGAAGTGGGCATGATTCTTTCAAATGTTCTCGAATATTTGAATTTTGATATCGAATTGACATTTCTGCTCAAGCAGCTTGAGCAGAAATGTCAATTCGATATCAACGCAAAGGATTAAGTTAATATGATCTTTAACTATAATGCCTTTTGACTAGAAACCAGATAAACTTCAAGGTCGATTAAGACTCGATAAGCAAAAGTGAAATGATTTAAGTGCCTAAATAATTAATTATAAGTTATAACCGTCGCAAAAGTTTTAACTAGGACGTGGTCGGAGGGGATTGAGTCTACTATTATACGACCTTTACTAAAGTGGCTGGAAACCAGATAAATGTAAATATTACTAAAAAAAAGTTTGTAATAATAAACACAAAACAGTTGGCAACTTTAATATTTAAACAATGGAGACCGTTAAGCAAGAAACTATAAGTTATTGTGCGTTACATCATTTTGTCGGCTTGTGTGTGTCGGCCCTTTTACTGGCATCTTTAAACCATTGTGGTTTTTTTGACTGAATCATTAATACGCGTCATCTCGATTTTAAAAGTGAAATTGACATTTTCATCGAGCATACGCTGGATGGTCATGGCTTGGCCTGATTGTGTGCTCTAAAGTAATCGTCATGGCCGGAATGGCTAATTGATGCCGTGTTTCAACATTCATTTTTGATAGCATTGATTCCGGCTACATTGAAAACGGTTGTTTCTCCAAGCAGTATAATGATGCGCGCCACCATTAATACATGGTAACACTAGTTACCACTAGCACCTTCTAGTATCGAATAGCAGAACTAGGAGAGTTAAGATCCTTCTAGAAATTTCCATGGAAGAAAATTCTAGAACTATCGACACCCAGTCAATCGGGACCAACAACAACAGTAACTCTACCAACAGTGGTAGAGCCACGCGGCAGCTTTTGCTGTCGCACGGATGGGCCGGCTCGAACCGGGGTGGTACCACGACCTCACAGAAAACCAGCGTGAAGTAGAGGTTTACCTCTGCGTTTCGCTTGGTGAGTGCAGGTGGCCGGAGGCCCTTTTACTGGAAATAACGAATTCCATCTTAGTCTTCACGGGTGACAACGCATCTACATTTTGATTTGTAATAGAGGATAGATTTAGATGTCTATGGGCCGCAGCAACCACTTACCATCAGGTGGACTGTATGCTCGTTTGTCACAATTTTTTTTTTATAGGATAAGGGTGACAAACGAGCACACAGTCCACCTGATGGTAAGTGGTTGCTGTGGCCCATAGACATCTACATCTATCCTCTATTACAAATCAAAATGTAGATGCGTTGTCACCCGTGAGGACTAAGATGGAATGCCTCATTTCCAGTAAAAAGGGCCTCCGGCCACCTGCACTCACCAAGCGAAACGCAGAGGTAAACCTATACTTCACGCTGGTATTCTGTGAGGTCGTGGTACCACCCCGGTTCGAGCCGGCCCATCCGTACGACAGCAAAAGCTGCCGCGTGGCTCTACCACTGTTAAAAACCTTATCATATAAAAAAAAATGTACTCGAACATTCTAGATGTTTCTACAGTAGAAGATTCTGGAACTATCTGAGGCCCTATATTAGGCCGGCGTCAGTGACTAAAGTGATCAATAGTACAATTGTGTTTTGTTATTAGTGTGGTTTTAAGTTGTAATTAGTGTTCTGTAATTAAAATATCAATTTTGGTAATTCACTCGGCAGTTTTTATTGTCTCGAACCCCAAGCTCGTAACAGTATTTTAGTGGTGTTTTCTTGTGACACACTTGTGACGTGGGGGGCTTCTGCCGTCTGGTAGCGTTCTGAGTTGACTTTAAGATGGTTGATTGACGTCTTTAGGAAATGGAACTAGGGTAGGGCCATCGTTTTTAGTTTATTTTTTATTTTTTTATTTATTTTATTTTTTGATTTTCTACTCCTAATTTCGTAAGAAATAGTTTTGACTTTGTAGTTATTCGCTTATGGTTTTGAATTTGATGACATTTATTGTTCTTTTTGACTGGACGGGTTCCTCTGTTCCATAGATTACTGTATATGCTCTATTCTTTGTTATTTTGTGTACTTAGACACACATTGACATACTTGGACATTGTAGAAAAATTCGATGATAATAAAAAGTTCTCAGCTCGGTGTTAATTTAGTAATTATTATCTTAGAACATTACAATTTTGAGTAAAGTGTGGTGACATAACATAACTAAGGAATTAAACATTAAGTTCAGTTTGTGAAGACTGCTCTATAGATAGGAACCTACCCCACTAGAGGCTAAACTAATATATTTTGATATTCTGAGTATGGTGTTGTAATGATTACTATGAAGGTGAGTAAAAAGAGACGAAAATAATAAAGTTGTTGGTACTGCTACAAACACCGTTTTAATTATCCCCTAATAAAATTGATGAAAATACTAAATTAAAAGGCCAGGTCAAGAGTGTCCTAAACCGTAGAGCATGTATGAAGGGAATAATGAATGTGGACGAAGCGAAACAAGTATGTAAGGATCGTAGCAAGTGGAAAGAAGTGGTCTCTGCCTACCCCTACGGGAAAGAGGCGTGATTATATGTATGTAAATTATCCTGTTTTGACACGGTTTATCAACAGTCGCATGCGATAATATTTATACTTATTTAATAATTACTATTTTTGAATAATTTTATTATGATTTCTTACGCTGCAGTTGTGTTCTTTAATTCTGTAATGCCTATTCTATACTTACTACTTTGTATAATGTTCATATTATCTTCTTTAGAGTGACTAATAGTAGATTACTAGTATCAACAGTGTACTCATACCTCTGTGATTTTCTTTATGGCTGTTTACATATTATATTACCTCCAGTACGTGTCATTTTGTTTGCACTAAGAAAAAACAGCGGACTTGCGTAATTATTGGTACATATAAATAGGCCTATCGCAGCCATACAAGGGTCGAGCAATGACCTCCTAATCATTCGTGCAGCAGAAGACAGTGCGACAGTCGTGGCCGAGGCTGGCGTCGCCCCACGTCATGTCCTCAACATCTGAACTGAATAACAATTAACTGTAATAGCTACGCCCACAGTAGCTCGGAATTAGGAAATATCCATTTGTCAGAACGGTGATAAATTTAGAGTAAAATTATGACTAGTGTTATCATATTATACCAAACATGGATTGATCCGTCAGTTGCCATCGTATAATGAAAGAGTGAATTACTTTGGAGTTACCAAATTAGATAAACATAGACAATATTCTGAGCTTATTTACCTTTAAAAAACCGGTCAAGTGCGAGTCGGACTCGCGCACCGAGGGTTCCGAACAAATCCGTAAGTATATAAGTTTAAAATTATTAAAAATATTTTTATTATATGATGTAACTAAAAATTTATGCTTTTCGCAATTTTTCCTTTATCTGTGCTATAATACGTTGCTTCGTACCAAATTTTAAGATTCTGAGTTCACGGGAAGTAAGGTTTTGATTCCCTTGCGAATGTCGAAAATTTGCGGCATAAACGGCTGTATCTTTTGATTGCGTTGGCTTAGATGTTTGATTTTTTTCACAGCTCCAAAGGACAGTAGACTTGAGTATTTGATATGAATTTCAGCTTGATACCTCTACACTTTCCTGAGAAAAAAGGTCTTGACAGATAGACAGACGGACAACAAAGTGATCCTATAAGGGTTCCGTTTTTTCCTTTTGAGGTATGGAACCCTAAAATCGTTCACTCCTCCATCGATTGCTTGAAACTGCTTAATTTAATTAATTTGAACGGTCACCTTTCGCCTTGATGTTTACAGAAAAAACTCGTCTTTCTTTAATCCGGTCATTAGAATGTGCCGAAATTTTGACGAGCTTAAACATCGTAACGCTGATCTGGACATTTTTAATTCTAACATCTCACAATTCAAAAGATCTGTAATTGCTATCATTATTTTTTTTTACTGACACTCATTCTATTTATTAGGTATTAGTTTTTTAATACTTGTCGTAATATTTTGTTTTGTTGTGCACACTATTGAATTATAGACTAGTTACAATAATATATGTTACTGTAGTTTAGTTTACGACGGGCTGTTTTCCGCAACTCCACGTCTATGCGCGTATTTTGCATGTTACTTATGTTACTGTAACTGTGTTATGTATTGCCTTCAATCTGTTTATGTGCCTTATTAATAAAATAAAATAAGTTTCTGCTTTAGTAATTGATCAATTGTAAAAAATCAGAATAACTTTAAAGGGTCATTTTCTAAAGCATAAATCTTCTCATAATCTGCTTGTTTTTAACTGACGTGACAAACATACTTACAGTTCACCTGAAGGTAAGTGAACTGCAGTTCATGTACACCTGAAGAAAACCTCAAAGAAAGAAAGCTACTGATGCGTTGTGATCTCTGAGGAATAACATGGAAAGCCTCATAGTCAGTAATTATACTGACTCTCAATACCCTTCAAACCGCAACACAGATGCAAACACTGTAATTTGGCGGCAGAAATATGTAAGAGGGTGGTACCTAGCCAGAACGATACCTAGACAGAATATTAGTCCAACCATCTAGTGCTGGAATTGGAACCATGCTTAAATATATTGTATGTATTTCGATTCCTGGTCTAATATTGGTCTATTTAATGGATAGGTACTATTCTTCTTATCCTTTTTAGACTCTTTTCTCCATTGCCAACAGGAGTCAATCTCGCGGTCCCATGAACACGTGGTACCTACGTGAGTAAACAATCGCGTGGCAAATTGGCTACGGACATTTTGCGGATTATTTTAGTGCTGACATGCGTTAGCAACTACCGAACGAATGTTAGAAGGATATTGTTTCGATATTTATATGCGTTATTCAAAGAAAACAATATATTGTTGTAGTACAAAGATGCGGAGAAACTCAGTAAGAAACTTGTACATAAGTAAGTCTTATGTCTTAAAAAAACAAAATTAGTCAAGGATATAAATAATATTATACCTAAGTAACGGATTTTAATGCTCAATCTAAAACAACTCTCTAATAACTGTGTGATTACACAATAGTAAAATTAATAATTTACAAGCATCTACTTGCGCTACATACCGTAAATAGCGAATAATATAATTTTATTTCATCGCCATGATAACGTAAATAGAGCACAAACTATGCGTATACATTTACAATGTGCAGTGCGGAATGCGCACACGCAATCACATAGAGTCGCCGCCGGTGCAAAAAATGTCACTAGCGTTATATTAACCTACACAGTTTATATTACGTTTACCAGTTTTGAAATATGTTTTCATAGCTTCATAATTATAGAATTATTTAACACGATACATGAATTAAAAAGGAAATGGATTTTAATTGTCGATTAGTCGAGATAGGTTTTGTGGGAACAATGTGAACCGCCACAACGCGCTGCGCAGATGAGGCTGAGCGCTTATCTTCCGCAGGATAGGCGCCTCTTCCGGCGAGCGATAGCGCCACCTACGCCTTCGCCGCGGCCCCGCGCCTATCCAACTCACCTCGTCACACTATTGTAAGCAGAACAAAGACATGACATAACTCTCTCCAATACAGAAGAACACAGAGTTGACCAACCAACCAACTTCTAAGCGGACGGTAATTATGTGAATATATTTACTTGTCTAAATGTACGGGCAATTCAGTTTTGTTTCATACTTGAACGTATATCTTGCTTAATGATGATCACCTGGCTGATTTCGACCCCTTGACAACATTGTATTGATATCGGCAGTTTTCAACTCCGCAATGTGTATAGCAGTGATGTACCTAAGATGGAAAGATTTGTTCCAAATGCAATATTAATCACTAATCATTTACATTCAATGCATACAATGCAGTGCACGAAATATCAGAATAACCAATAATACTAAATCTATTATATGTGTAACAACTCAATTTCTTAATTCGAACCATGGACCTACCATTAACCCTTAATTTGGCAAGGCAATTTATTTTTAATTTTTATAGAAATTTCGACAAATATCAATTAAGTAACTTATTTAGCATCCTAAAAAAATATTTAAAAAAAAATGAATCTTGTAGTTTTCTGAAAATCCTCCGTATCTAGCAGGATACACTGCCAAATACGGACATAATGATATGCAACTGACAGTGTATCTGCAGAGATACATTGCCAAAATTAGGTTATGAAAGAAAAATAAAACAAATCGAGAAAAATGTTTAATTTTAAATATGGAAATCGAAAAAACAGTTTCTGGCTTTAGTTAGACATAACCTTGTTCTACATTTTGAGCAACAAATGCTAGTTTGACCCGTTTTACAGAGGCGACAACGACCTTTCTCCTCGAAAATTGGCAGGTGATCTGCTCCATCATACCTTGTGTCATCGAATGGTCGAGGAACTACAGGTTTTTTTTATCTTTTGGTTACAATACGGAACATCATGGTGCTCTATCGGTTTGGATGCCAATGAAAAAAAATTTTGGCATCGAAATTCTTTGAGTGACATGGTTTTCTTGAGATTTTTCTGGGCACAATATCTTCGATATAGAATCCATCCACCAAAAATGCCCATATACCACCTGCGACTTTTCATTTGGGTCCTATAAAGGGCTATCAACATGTCTACCAAGTCAACACCTCCCATATGCATGTTATAAAATTTTACAACCTGCGGACAATCTACATTCGTCCGCGTTTTCAGTTCTTTGGAATATCTATTTACTTTGCTAACTGGATATGCGTCAGTAAATGAACAGGCCAAGGTAACTGGCTTATTATCTAACCACTTTACGACTTAAACTTTATTGCGATTACAAACTATCTGCGAAAATGATCCCCGACCTTTTCTTTTTAGCATTTTATCTGCATCCAATTTCTCTTGACATCCTCGCAAGCGGTTAGCCTTTACAGTACCAAGGCTGAATATTCCCAGCTCATTTCTCAAATAAACTACTAGCTCGAGAGATGTGTAATAGTTATCGAAATATACAAAGCATGGCCTTTTTTAATCGATTGACAGAGAGCCACTACTACTTTATTTCCAAACCCTAACGAATGTTCCTCTGAGCTGAATTGTATACTGCGGAAGGTATCGTCACCCCCGTATAAAAGGAAGTCGTAAACATATCCAGACACTCCACTTCGTACAAAAGCTTTGAAACTCCACTTCTTTGGTTTTTTTGCATTGTATTGACGCCTGTTGCCAGCCTTTTTACCTTTGTAAGGAAGAGTCATCTCGTCAATGCTAAATCTGTCCTCCTCTTCAGCAACACGTAAGCAGTTTTGTCTTACACTTTCAACTACAGGTCGAACCTTTTGGTATCTATCCGTACTCGGTTCATTATTATCAGCGAAGTGAATAAATCGCCGGATTAGCTGATATTTCTTCAAAGGCATAATGTCTGCAATTGGCGGATACCTCAATCGCGAACTCCAGTAATCTAAATAACACGGCATTCTTACAACCCCCATAAGAATGTGAATAGCCACAAACTTTTCAATGTCTGGCTTCGTTATGTTAGCAGAGCGACCTGTTTTCTCTACAGAATACATATTACTTTGATTTACAATTTCAGTAATGATTTCATCGGAGAAAAACAGTGCAAAGTACCTTCGTGGAGAAATGTCTTCAGGAGGTGGATCTGTAAATACAACTGGTTCTATGGAAGCACTGTGGGAAAAGCGTGTTTTTTTTCAGTGGAAATTTAATTGTAGTCGTTTTGCTCTTTTTACTAGAAGTCGGGGTAGCATGTCACGTCCGCGCTTTCTAGATCTCGTGCATATTTGACCACGTGATGTAGATGGAGTAACTGGCACAGGTAAAGCCGGTGGCGGCAATAATGGAATCGAACTTATAGAAGGTAAGGAATTGTAATCAATGTTGTCATTGGAAGGAAATACAGCATTCAATACAGGAGAAAGCGCTACATCAAGGATCGAAGGCGAATCGGATCGATCGTTAGTCACAGAAAGTGACGCAGCTGGTGTTGCAGAAGAGGGAACTTCGTCATCGCTGTCAAGTATATTCATTCGTTCGAGTGACGAATCTATGGAAGGCGGAGAAGAACTGAAACTTCTTCTCTGTGAAAGTCTTCATCTGGAGGTTGGAAGAACTCCTCTTCTTCAACGTCTGACAGCTCACTACAATCAGACTGTGCATTTCTTTCAGGTAATAGTGCAAAAATGCGGTTACACCTAGCCCGTTGAAGTATCTATGGACAATAAAATAAAAAACATATGCAACCAAAAACCAAACCCAAGCAAAAATAAAACAAAAGACACCATAACATGAAAATACTACATAAAACATCAGGCAAATTCATAAATCAGATATTAATCTTAGATTTGGCGGGGCGGGGGCTACTCACACAGCCATAAAATATAGTATTATGTATTAGTATTAGCATATAATATAACTTCAAACGTCAAGCATTGTTTTACTAAGTTTTGACGGTGTATCCCCTCAGATACAGTATTATCTTACACAACTTAGCCGGGTTTTTGGCAATGTATCTGTGTGGATACAATTAGGTTAGAATACATACTAGGGCCTAGAAAACACATTTCAAGACAAGATTTTTATCAAAATCATTAGTTTAGTTCAATACAAAAACATTGCAACGAATATTTCGTGTCAAAAACTATAAAAATACAGATAAAATCGATATTACTTACAGATGGGTTGCTCCCATGACGTGACATCTTCGCAGAATGACATAACTAAGGATGGGAATGAGTCGAAAATGCAGTTTATAGTTTTTATAGTGTTGTTATTTAATCCATCTTTAAGATAAAATCGATCGATTTCAAATAAAATGTTTATATATCGCTGAAGATTTTTTTTAAATGATTGTATCTTACAGTACACATTACCAAATTAAGGGTTAAAGGCATGTCGCAGGCCGCTAAGCCATGCGGTCGCTTTTAAATTTGTTTAGGGATCACATAGCATGTTGCTTCCTATTTTAGATTATGCTGATATTGCTTATCCAGATATAACTGAGGAACTGCTTAGCAAACTCGACCGTCTGATCAATCTGTGCATACGCTATATTTTGGCTTGCGCAAGTTTGATCATATATCACAATTTCGCTCAAGACTTAAGTGGCTCGACATCCGTTTTCGCCGGAACACACACCTTCTAACCAGTTTGTATGGTATTCTTCACAATCCTTGTTCCCCAGCTTATCTGAAAGAGCGTTTTTCATACTTAAGCTTATCCCATTCGATGACCAACAAAACTCTAACTATCCCGTTGCATAAATCTACATACTACTCGAATTCCTTTACGGATCATCAACTACACTTTGGAATAACCTTCCACGAGATATAAAAGATGCTCCCTCAATAAATACATTTAAACGTAAGGTTGAGGCACATTATTTAAAATTACTTGATTAATGTTATTGGTTTATATAATAATATTATATTTTCCTATACTAGATTGTATGTACTTTATTGGTATAGTATGTATTTTTTGTTTGTATGAATATATACATTTATATAATGTATATATGTGTTTGTATGAAGTGTAAATATGTATAAAGTAACATATTTATATTATATTATATTATTGAATAATATGTGAAAATAAGTTAGTTTTTTTCCCCTCTGTTGCGCCTCTACCCATAACTTTCACCACACTACCAAAGGTTAGCTGGCAGAGAATGCCTTTTTGGCATTAAGTTCGCCTTTGTACCAAATATTTGTTAGTTTGAGTGCAATAAAGAATTTTCTATCTATCTATAGCAATACTATCTGGTAATGCAAATCACAAAATAAACATTGTAAATATGTAGATTTATCTTCAAGCGTGAAGATGCCATAAGTCATGCCATATATGGTTCACAATAAACTGGCTGACGACGTCTACCTCATTGTGTTTACGTCCGTCAACTAGCAGCCCTTAATGGAGCTCATTCACGCGCCTACCGCGGTGAATGAAAGTTCATTTCATTATTTTAACACACTATTACAATTCAAGACGCCGCCCATTCGGAACTATTGATGTAGTCAGCTTGGACAACGAGTTGTATCGTCTTCAACGCAAGTTCATTAACCTTTGACATAAACCATTCGCAATTAGGAATATTGATTAGCAAAGTTATAAATTCAGTTGTGTGCGTGATGTACTTATTTGTATTACAAATCACGCTATTTATGTCTCAATAAACAATTGTAGGAGGTAGCATTTATCTATTAAAGTATGTTTGTGTACAAATTACATTTTAAATAAAATAATTGTGATAGAAAAAAGGGTATAAATACATCATTATTTCTAACTCATGCCGAAATACTAAACATATAGTTTTTATGAAAGAAAGAGATTAGGTACATCATCCTCCTGATAGTAAGTGGATACTGTGGCATATACACACCAGCATCTATCCTCAATTAAAAATCAAAATGCTCATGCATTGTCACCCCTGCAGACGAAGAAGAACAGTTATTCCACTCTTTGCTAGTAAAAAGGGTATCCGATCCTCGTTAGTTACCATACGAAACACAGCGGCATTGTGTTGCGAATTCAGCTACTATTCCGTGTGAGCGTGTTCCTTTCCCGGTCATTTCATGCTACAGCTACAATATACAATCGTTGCAACGTGTGTACAAATGCACAACGAAGCCATATTCATGAATCGCTTCATGACCGTGACTGATCCTGATAGGGTTTAGAAATTCCTTAAGTCCTTAGAAGTTGGGAAGAAAAGTGAAATTCTATCACATCATAATATTGACCTCAGTCAGCTTAATCAGGACTGCAAATTCTTTGAATTTCTTATCTAATATTCCCACTTTGACCTTATTTGTGATATCGAAAGAGCCATTCTCTCCATCCATTCAAAGTCAGTAGATGGTGACTGTATTAGTCGTAAAATAATCATTCCTCTGCTGGATCTATCCTGGAGAAAATATCTACAGGTTTTTAGACTCATTGTAAGTAGAGTAATTGACAAATTTTTTTAAAAAATGTGGTAAAATCTGCAAGACAGTTATTAAATTGCTTCTATTGCTTTGGGCTATTTATGCATTGAAATGAAATAAATGGTGGCATGCGGTTGCCTTCAAATAATTGAAACTTTTAATATATTTTTAACAGTGGAACAATGACCAACTAATGTATTTTAATGCTTTAAGTATATTCGGGAGTAGGTTATGTTATGTTACGTATGTCAAATAAATGGCGGTCATAAAATGCGGTTAGACAGCAGTAAAATATTAGTATCGGAGATGTGAATTTGTATGTACATCTGTATATATATATTTGAAATTACTTAAAAATGCTTGCATTATGTTTTCTCGCAAAATAATTATAAAAACATTATAAAATGATTTATAAACTTTAGTCAGTAGTATAAAATAACAAAAAGAAGCGAAATTATAAAGCAATTCTTATCTTAGCATTCTAATTATATTGGTAAATCCAATTGGGCATACCTTAAGCGCATTAAAAAAATTACGTATAACATGATTATACGGAATTATTAAAGTAGTTTAAATACATTTCGACAGCACTATCGGCTTCAACACCCTCGAAAACCATGAAAATGATACCCATGATGAAAAAATTGATACCTATTGCAGCCGGCATCTTGGATTTACATTTCGACAGCACTATCGGCTTCAACACTCTTGAAACCCATGAAAATGACACCCGAGATGAAAAAATTAGTACCAACTTCAGCCGCCATCTTGGATTTACATTTCGACAGCACTATCGGATTCAACACCCTCGAAAACCATGAAAATATCACCCAAGATGAAAAACTTGATATCTATTGCAGCCGCCATCTTGGATTTACATTTCGATAGCACTATCGGCTTCAACACCCTCGAAAACCATGAAAATGACACCCATGATGAAAAAATTGGTACCTACTTCAGCCGCCATCTTGGATTTACATTTCGACAGCACTATCGGATTCAACACCCTCGAAACCCGTGAAAATGACACCCATGATGAGAAAATTGATACCCATTGCAGCCGCCACCTTGGATTTACATTTCGACAACCCTATCGGCTTCAACTCTCTCGAAAACCATGAAAATGACACCCAAGATAAAAAAAATTGATATATTTTGCAGCCGCCATCTTGGATTTACATTTTAACAGCACTATCGGCTTCAACACCCTCGAAAACCATGAAAATGACACCCATGATGAATAAATTGGTACCTAATTCAGCCGCCATCTTGGATTTACATTTCGACAGCACTATCGGCTGCAACACCCTCGAAAACCATGAAAATGACACCTATGATAAAAAAATTTATACCTATTGCAGCCTCCACCTTGGATTTACATTTCGACAGCACTATCGGCTTCAACACCCTCGAAAACCATGAAAATGACACCCATGATGAAATAATTGATACCTATTGCAGCCGGCATCTTGGATTTACATTTCGACAGCACTATCAGCTTCAAAACCATGAAAATGACACCCATGATGAAAAAATTGATACCTATTGCAGCCGCCTCCTTGGATTTACATTTCGACAACCCTAACGGCTTCAACACCCTCGAAACCCATGAAAATGACACCCATGATGAGAAAATTGATACCCATTGCAGCCGCCACCTTGGATTTACATTTCGACAGCACTATCGGCTTCAACTCTCTCGAAAACCATGAAAATGACACCCAAGATAAAAAAAATTGATATATTTTGCAGCCGCCATCTTGGATTTACATTTTGACAGCACTATCGGCTTCAACACCCTCGAAAACCATTAAAATGACACCCATGATGAATAAATTGGTACCTAATTCAGCCGCCATCTTGGATTTACATTTCGACAGCACTATCGGCTGCAACACCCTCGAAAACCATGAAAATGACACCTATGATAAAAAAATTTATACCTATTGCAGCCTCCACCTTGGATTTACATTTCGACAGCACTATCGGCTTCAACACCCTCGAAAACCATGAAAATGACACCCATGATGAAAAAATTGATACCTATTGCAGCCGGCATCTTGGATTTACATTTCAACAGCACTATCAGCTTCAAAACCATGAAAATGACACCCATGATGAAAAAATTGATACCTATTGCAGCCGCCTCCTTGGATTTACATTTCGACAACCCTAACGGCTTCAACACCCTCGAAACCCATGAAAATGACACCCATGATGAGAAAATTGATACCCATTGCAGCCGCCACCTTGGATTTACATTTCGACAACCCTATCGGCTTCAACTCTCTCGAAAACCATGAAAATGACACCCAAGATAAAAAAAATTGATATATTTTGCAGCCGCCATCTTGGATTTACATTTTGACAGCACTATCGGCTTCAACTCTCTCGAAAACCATGAAAATGACACCCATGATGAATAAATTGGTACCTAATTCAGCCGCCATCTTGGATTTACATTTCGACAGCACTATCGGCTGCAACACCCTCGAAAACCATGAAAATGACACCTATGATAAAAAAATTTATACCTATTGCAGCCTCCACCTTGAATTTACATTTCGACAGCACTATCAGCTTCAACACCCTCGAAAACCATGAAAATGACACCTATGATGAAAAATTTAATACCTATTGCAGCCTCCACCTTGGATTTACATTTCGACAGCACTATCAGCTTCAACACCCTCGAAAACCATGAAAATGACACCTATGATGAAAAATTTTATACCTATTGCAGCCTCCACCTTGGATTTACATTTCGACAGCACTATCGGTTTCAGCACCCTCGAAAACCATGAAAATGACACCCATGATGAAAAAATTGATACCTATTGCGGCCGCCATCTTGGATTTACATTTCGACAACCCTATCGGTTTCGACACCCTCGAAAAGCATGAAAATGTCACCCATGACAAAAAAAATTATACTACTTACTTTTAGTACGTACTACTATTATTTATTCTGTGCTTTTAAATATTGTAATAAAAAATCTCTTATTATTATTATAATCAAGTATTTAAGAAATTTGGTTATTCGAATATTGTGTATTTGTACAGCGATCTTTTTGAGCCGCTGAAAACAACCGAAACAATATCCACTCACGACGGCGACTGAAGCCGAACTAAACTTAATACAAAGGTACTCTGTGAACTAAACTACTCTGTGGCTGTAGATCCCCATTTACAGAAACAATTTATATACGAGGCAACCAAATCAACGAAAATTTCGCCATTTTCGAGCCGAAAAAAATTAATTATAGCTAAACAAAACAAAATTACACTGCCATTTACATTCAGTGGCTTCCCACATGATAGATGAAGAGATTAAAAAATAGATTGAGTTAAACAATTGATATTTTCAAAAGTTATAGTGTTTACAAGCCACAGGGACATGATAAATCCACACCATAAGCCACTAAAACCCTTTTTTTTATTTAAAAATAGCAATTAATCGATTTAAAAAAATTATTAATAAGTTCAACAATCATTTATCTTTCTAACAATGTGCTTTTTATATCATTTATATGTATAATATGATTGCTAGATACGATTTTATTCGATAAAATGTTGGAATTTTAATTTTTAGGCGATAGTAGAACATTACCTTGCGCTTTCGCTTAAGGTATGCAATAACAAGGATAATTTCACCTTTGCCTTATGAAAGCTGCCACGATCATTGCTCTAAGTAGCGGCACGAAAGTCTAGCGGTGACCTTTATTGCGTACAATTCGCGCTGATTGGCTCTTGCGTATCGTTCGCACGCGCTGATTGGGTCTCCAGTCGCATTCGTGCAATTCAATTGGTGCGCGTCCCCTCCACGTTTCGTTCAGCGCAAGACTTACGTGCCGCGACTTGTCGCATGTTTCTCCATCTTACACTTTCTCAAAAAATGTAACAACGAGTAGGTATATATTATGTACGTACGGTATATACTATCTTTATATTATAGGCTATCTTTAAACTGTGGTATATGTTCAGCTGCACCTGAGCTGTTGCTAATATTACTTGATAAATGCGTTCGTAATTTTGACAAATTTATCACACGTCATAGTTATATAATTATATTATATATTATTATCACCAAAATCACGAAATGGCGGCGTATCAAGAAATACCCAGGCAAATCACGACGTGCCAAATTCTACGATCGGGCTTCTTTACTTACTTTTTCCGTGAGGTTTGCAAACACACGACCCTGTTTATACAATGACAAATCATACAATCTGCCCACAACCTAATATATAACATCTAAAGACACGGCAGCGAAAATCGGAAAAGAAAAGGGCGACGCGTTTAGCTTCAGATCTCAACCCATTTAAAGGCAAGCCGACAATACCAAACGTCCTCCTATGTTCGACACACTTGACCCCTTTTTTCACATTTATGTTTTTGGTTGGAATATATTGCATTTTATATCATCTGCTGCTTTGCTGATACTCTTTATTTTACCATAACCACAGATAAGAGACGAATAACGTCAATTGACAATTTTTTTCACTATTATAAGTCAGTGCTTGGCCATTATTCCTACAATTATATGATGGTATAAACTATTCGAAATGGTCCCGGAACTTAATTTTCGTGAGCACTATTTAAATACATATATACACGCAGCCAGACGAAGTTCATAATTGCAACATACAAATGCGTTGAAAATTGTAATTTCCTTAATTAGTTTATTTTCGATCGTGATCGTGATTATTAATTATTAGGCAGTAGTTTTCTTACATACAGGTAAGTTATAGCATCGCATTGGTCAATAGAACTATAATGATGTTATAATTATGTAATAAATAAATAAATTATGAGATGGTAAGGGGTGATGTAGCAGAAAACGGTAAGTCGTACTCACATCTTACCTGCTTTGTAATTTGAATAGTATGCGAAAGAAGACCATAATTACCCACCTACATAGTATTACATAGTACTGTAGTACATACACGGTAATGGCCAATGTCTAACAGTTAGTGTGCATTGACTGAGAAAGATTACAGTAACTATTTCTGTTTTTTTCTTGTCGGGTTATACAAATCAAATGTAAAGATTTTATTTGACCTTATTTAATAAATGATTTTTACTTCCATGTGATGGAAATTGGTTTTTCGGTATCCACCGCTACTTAAGAGGGAGAGCTCGAAGCCGCAACATAGACATCGCTTTGTGGGAACGTCTACGAATGTTTTTATTTAACATCATTATCTTATTAATAATATTTCTTTGGTACGGTCAGTACCTACTATTATTTTATTCGGTGGTACAGTACTTTAGTAGAGTTCACTTTGAAAAATTAATTTTATGTTACTAATTTCTGCAAGATGGAATGACGACCTGGTAAGACATGCAGGAAGTCGATGGGTTCAGGTGTTTCAGGACCGTGCTATGTGGCATTCCTTGGGGGGCCTCAGTGAACAGTGGACTTGTGAACGGCTGTAATGGTGATAAAGTTCTGTGTAATGTTTTTAGTAACTTTTATACTATTAGCGGCACTATTAACGCGTTAAAATTAGATATTTATTTTTAAAAGAGTTAGACATGAACTTAAAAGTATGCTTGCGTGTTACAGAAAATATGCCTGTAATATTTTCTAGGAGTCGAAGACATTAAAAAATTGGTAGCGATAAGAATGTTTTGCACGCAAAGTTGTTAAAGAATTAAGTTTTTAAAACGTCAATGTAGCGCAAATCGTTAAAAATATCACTTGCAAATTGTAGTACTATCAATAGAATGAAGACAATCAACAAAGCAGAGTTTATATCTAAAATTATACCATTATCAGCAGCATACTATATAGTTAGCGTCGTGTTCCAGCGGTGCGTCATAGTGTCCTGTCCTGGTGCACGATGACACATCGGGGCGTGCTGGCAGCGCCTCGTAACGGCATAACGCTCAAGACAAAAATGCCATGGGCGTGAGTATACTGTTTGTAGTTACGCTACGTTTTTTGCGGTAAATCCCGCGTGAATAAGCCGGAACAATGAATGGGTACTTTATTAAATGGAAACCTAAAGTATACAAAAAATATACTTTTTAGAAATATTTTGATAAAGGAATACTTATAGGTAAATTAAAAAAAAATATTTTGAATCATAAATTACAACAGACATTATACAATTAATTTACGTAATAAAGGATAAAAAAGGACATATTATATAAATATTTGAACTCATTTAAAGATGCAAATTTCGCACAAGGCGTTTTCAGTCATGGTTATGATATGTTTTGTTCTACTTTTCTTTTCCACAACTGGACATAGGTCTTTTCGACTGTAGGAAGGATTTGCCATAATCCATTGACGTCACACATCGTCGTGGTGGAATGGAATATGTTTACATCTGGCAATATATCAGCTAAGTATATACCTACCACATGTATCTTAGGTGCTAAGCGTTCTTTTTACTTATTTTAAGCCAGTTCTTGACCTCAATTCCAATAGTAGTAAAGTGGTGATGAGGCTCTAAATAGTAAATCACACCGTCTTAGCGTAAATTTCACTGTTCACGGGTTCTATCCCCACCGGCACAAACGATATTGTTAAAACAATTTTAAGTGCAGCTTAATGCTGCTGTGTTGCGTACGGTGAGTGTAGAGAACCGGAGAACCTGTTTTACTGGAAAAGAGGCAATCTATCTTAGTCCTCACGGCTGACAACGCATCTGCATTTTAATTCGCAAACGAAGATAGATGTAGATGTCTATGGGCCACAGCAACCAATTACCAGGTGGACTGTGTGCTCGCTTGTCACCCCAATACTATAAAAAAGAAAAAAAATTGCAGTATTATTACTCCGTGGTCTGCGGTGAATGATAGCGTCGTGGAGAAACCTGCATGTAAAAGGAATAAAATATTTAGTGGACATGTTCATTTCGCCAATACGCACTGGGTAGCGCGGGGGTCTAATCGCTCCACAACCTTCTCAGCATGTGGATGTAAGATGTACATGGGCTGTTACTTTATATACCGAATGATTATATACTATGGTCTTTAGGCATAGATCTATAGAGGCCGTAGATATGGCCTTTCTGGATTTTCCATAGCCGACTTTCACACTCATGGAACGATATTAAGTGATGGATGTTAGCAACACATCAAATGTGTTGATTCCTTAAGCGATATTTTCTTTCGAGTACCCCTCATAGTGTAATTAACATAAAAGGCTTGACGTAATTTAGCGCTTAGACGCACAAAAACGACTGCGAAAGCACAAAAGGCAAATTACTCATTTAAAACACATGGTGTTGTTGGCTTAAATTATTTTTACACTTTGAGCAATGAAAAGCGATTATGTAAGGTTTCAAAAGGGAATTAAAATATTTATTGCAAAACTAGATATAAATTAGACTTAACACTTGTTCGCGTGCTAGTTTCAAGTGCTTGACTTTTATAAATATACACGAATTATAGCGCATAGCTCAAGCTTAATAACTGCATATCACGCGACATAATCTATAACGACACTGACTTATGAAGTATTTTTTTTAATTCGCTTTGACGTGTGATTTTTTAAATAATACCCTCCAGACCGAATTTCGGTTGCATCTACTAGTCTTAAAGGAGAATAGCTGTTTACGCAAGTAGGTACAGGTTCACTCTATGTTCCCTCACTGTCATGGTCTAAATGGGATAGCAATCCAATACGACCGGAGATAGATCAGACTAAACAAGTTAACAACGGCTATACGTGCTTTCCGAGGCATGGGGGTGAAACACAGCTAATTTTGTGACTCCGGACTGCTACTGAGAGTTTCTTGATGGAAAAATCCAACGAATGATTTCGGTTCGACAGAAGATTTAAATCCACATGATCATAATCATGATCACTCGCATATACGAACACTAGACGAACGTGGAGGTTAAGAAGATTTTTTTAATAACAATGACTAGCAAACAAGTTTCCTGACGGTAATTTGTCCATGAAGCTCACGCGTACTGAAAATAAAAACGGCTGCGGCTGCATTGCAACCCTGACGGCTACGATGGGATTCTTCACAGGCTGTACCTGTAATTATTTTCTCACACCCTGCTGCAACCTGCACCTGCACAACTGCAAATAAAAGCGAAGGAAAAAATTGTTCCCAATTTGTACAATTTTTTCTTTCATTTATACATATTTCGCAAATATACTATGGAATAGAATAGAATAGAATAATTTTTTATTCAATATAGATCACATGTGTAATTCTTATTGAAAGTCAGTTTTTACTTTACCACTGGTTCGAAAAAAAAACCTCCGTCCTGGGAAGAACCAGCAAGAAACCCAGCGGGACTTTTTTTTTAAAGCAAATTTTACAATAATGGTTATACAACTATATAAGTACAAAATTTATTTTAGAAACAACTTGGAAGCGATCACCTCATTTCCAGGGGTTATTATCAACCATGTATTCATTTATACTATAATAACCCTTTTTATACAGTTTCAACTTCACTAAACATTTAAACTTGCTAATAGAGAGAGCCTGTACACTTTCCGGGACCGTATTGTAATAGCGTATACATTGCCCCAAGAGTGAATTACTGACTCTGTGGAGTCGAGAAATTGGTATCACTAGCTTGTGTTTGTTCCTAGTGTTTACAGAATGCACATCACTTTTTTTTTAATTACTTTACAAATCTGATCACCACAATATTGTTAATTTTAATTTTTTACTTATAAGCATAAAAAACTAAGTATGTATTAATTATTTTTAAGTAATATAACAAGAAATTAAAAATGAAAATACAGTTCATTCAATATTCAAGAGAGATGTTCTACAAATGTGCAACACATAGTGGACCGTTGTGACTAATCGTTATTAAGAAACGGTTTATCAGCTAATTTTTACAAAGTGCAAAAGTTTTACCTGATTATTTGGTGACTGATACAGATATTAAAAAAAAAACAAATAAAACTGCAAAATATCTGAAGAGAGGGAAAAGTGATTTTGTTATTTCCTAAATATTCGGTTAGAGCTAGAGTTAACGGGTAAGGGTTACTTTACTTTCTATACAAAAGTTTTCAATGTCGGAATTTTAGTTGTTATTAAAACGTTTAGAAATAATATTCTTACTTATCCATTTAAAATGCTATAGAAAACCATTATGTCTTTATTTAAATGTGGTTTCATACTGAAAACAATTTCCATCAAAATAAAACAGCCTATTTCACTTGGTAAAACTCAGTGAAAGTATATTTAGAATCGGATCAGCATTTCCAGAGATTTCCTCCTACAACAATTTACATACTTCTTCTTTATAATATTAATGTAGATTGTTTTTTTCGTAACCTATAAACATTGTCAGTTTGATTTTTTATATCTTTATCAGTTACGCAATAATCAGCTACTGAAACAATGATTATATGTTTACGCGACACTACACACTTAAATGAAACTAAGTTTTACGGGTTTTATCGCCTGTGTTAACTTATTTTAAATACCCGACGTTACGAGTACTTTACAGCATTGTACACGATAAAATCCGTAAAACTTAGTTTAAAACAATATCAATACTGGGAAACCATACTACTTGAGAGGAATCATGTTAATGATGTATAATTGTTTAGGTTGTTGGGACAGATTTCTATATAGGACGCGAGTACTTTCTAAATACCTCTGGCTTCGAGGAATAAGATTTACGCTATTGCTACCCTAATTAAAGAATGATTGCTTGAATTCGATACTGCTTGGGAGCAATTGATGATCCAACAAGAGTGATGTCAAAATATGTACCTAAATCACATAAAATAAGGTTGTACAGTACATTAAACACCATGCAAACATTCATTAAGCAACTAGTCGTCGGTAAAATATCACATAAGTAACCTATAGCTAACGACCCGGCGGAACTAAGTATGACACGTTACAACTGGAATGTTGATGTAGAATGCAGCGCACACCACTAGATAATTGGACCGCTCAATAGTCAGAAAGAGCCAACGTATCCGCATCGAAATCCCTTAAAGAACTGTAACTCGATAAGATTTGCCTGGAAAAGAATGAAGGTGAGACGGTGCTTTCAAGCGATAAAGTCAATGTGAATGTAAAAATAGGATATAGAAAGCACTTTAGAAAGGAATGGAAGCTGCGCGTGACCCGCCAACTTCGAGGTGAGCGGTCCGGCTCGACGCTTGAGAGTGAGACACAACGTAACTCAGACGTCCTTTACTGGCAACCTTTTAATTATTAGATTTTTTGAAATCCTCGATCTCAGGTTACCTTTTGATTTTTTTTAAATTACTGATACGATATGTATCCCTATTAATATTTATTTTCTCAAGTCGAAGTTATTTCACTAGTCTTACCAAAACCAAAGAATATAATATATTATTACTACCAAAACATTACACACCTTACATCTTGCAATCTCGACGAAGCAATTGGCGCGTTGGTTGATCAATGACTACTGGCAAGGCGAAAAATAAAAATCTAAAATTAGACGCTAGTCATTGTGCGAATCAGGGAGGTACGGGACAGAAACGTTCGTGAAGGAATTTCATTAACGCATTACAATATCTTGTATGTTTAGAGGCGCCCTCCAATCGGCGCGTCCCCTCAATTGTTATAGCGTAAGAGCTGGCCGCCACTTTGACTAAAGTGTAACACTAAGCTAAAATTTTGTATGTTATTAATATAACATTAGTTAAATAAGAAAATTACTACCTGCCCCCCTAACCTCAGATCATGATTTTGTTTCTTACAAATAATTGCAGATGAGTTTAAAGTTTTCAAAGGGGAGGTCGTATTTCGTAATATACTTTAACAACACTGGAATTTTAAAGTAATATTTTTTTTAAATATATTGACAGCCATGCAATTTAAACAGTTGCTAACACTCCTCAGGTCAGTGTATTATTTATTATACATATTTGTGCCTCGCTGGGAGAGGGCGCGCCTTCTTACACATCATGCTTAACGATCCCAGCAGGGAATTCAGTCTTTGGCTCCACTGCCAATCAAGATTCCCAGCGGGTGGAAGGAGAGCGAATGATTCAACTATACATAAAAAATGTGTAAATTAAAACATCAAAAAATGCTAGGCTTGTAAAAGCGTATTATTTTTTATTAATATTTTACATTTTTATTGATTTGGATGGTACTTTCGCAACTGTTTCAGCCCCCTTCAGTTAGTGACTTTCTTATTTAATTCTATATTAAATTAACAATAATATAAAATTAAAGTTTTGTATCAAGTAGTTTAGTCAAAGTGGTGGCCATCTCTCAGGGTTTTACAGCAAGTATGTTTGGCGGTTTGAGTCACAGAGTTGAATCCGGGACCTCAATAGGCCACCGTAACAACACTGCACATGATATCGACAGTTATAGCGATGAAGTCACTCCGCCGAGTAATATTTAGACTCCGTTGGTTTAGATTTAGGCATATGTCATTAGCTGATTCGCAGCTGCTACCCTCATTAAATTTGTCTAATATGCATCTAACACATATTCATTCTCTGACTTCTGGCATAACAATCTCAAATGGTCCTTAATATATATTAAATATTTATGGTGTATATTATGATTATCATGACGAAACATAACAAAGTATTACGGACTCTCATTTACGTTTCATCATTCTTCGCTAAAATAATCAAAATGAGTGACAAATATGGCAATCAATCGTATCGATAATAAAAATTTGTATAAATATAAATCCTTAATGCAAGTCAATATAAATAAACCTAGCAAGCTAACAGCATAGCAAAGTGGCGAAGCAATCAGCTTTGTAGCGGTTTCTAATGGTTGCCGTTGAGCAATCAGTTTCAAAATAGGAGGTTCAGATGCCTGGGTGATCAGTAATCGATTGCTGAAAACAGAATTTGAAAATTCGAAACCGTTCTCGAGATAATCGTGGGACAGACGGACAGACGGACGGACGGACGGACGGACGGACAGACGGACAGACGGACAGACGGACAGACGGACAGACATCGTGAAATCAATAAGTGACTTCGCAAGCTTCGCCACTTAATACCGAGGTGCAGCCAGAAATGTTTGCTTTAAATGCAAAAATAAAGGAAAAACATAAAGTGAAATGCATTGCATAAATCGGGTAGGCAACTTCTGTCGTCTGACTGTCAACATCTATGAATAATATTTCCGAATCCAATGTAAACATGTGGTTTTTACGGCCGTACTCAGCGGATTTAGAAGCTTTGAAGTCACAGCGAAAACAAGTGCGACTGACATTTCATTTGTTACTGCCAGAAACGGTGACTATCTCACAATTGTAATAAAGTTATATGAGACCGAGTTTCATTAACTTATAAATAAGAAGTGCAATCGTTGTTTACGGGAAAACTTGACTTAAGGAAATGGTAAACCAATGTACTTACAGAAGTTCCAGCTGTATATGCTGTAAGTAGCATAATCGACCAAGTCGTTAAGTTTTCATAACTGTACGTATGTAATGATATTATTCTATGGTATGATGACTGTCATAATTATACATTATATTATATTATATTATACAAATAAATAAAATTGAAGTGTCTGTTTGTAATGTTAAAATAACAGCTTTTTACTAAATGCATATGAAAGAATAAACGATACTAATAATAAAAAGACAATTTTCAACATTTTTGTTTGTCTGTCTGTTTGTTCCAGCTAATCTCCGAAACGGCTGGACCGATTTTAACAGGACCTTCACTGGCAGATAGCCGATGTTACAAGGAGTAACTTAGGATACTTTTATTTTAGAAAAATAATCAGGGTAACGTGCAAAAAACGTTGTAAAAAGCTTCAACGATTCGCTTTTGCTTTAAAAAGTGTTAGGCAAAATATATCAGTTGAGGCTGCTCTCACCGCGTACCATGGCTACGTATCATCAGTGCTTAGTTATGGAATTTTGCTTTGGGGTAACTCTGTTGAGGTAGAAAGAGCACTTTTAGTTCAAAAACGATGCATCCGTGCCTTAAGCAACATTTGGTATTTAGATAGTTGTAAACCTTATTATATTCTTCCATTACCTTGTTTATATATCAAAGAAGCCTGTCTTTTTGTCAAATCATTCCCTAAGTATTTTAAAACCCGCCAAGATACTACAACAAGGCGTTTAAGAAGTAAATATGCAGACCTAATATATCAACCTCCCTGTCATAAAAATATGTATAAGAAAAATGTATATAACATGAGTATATTATTGTATAACACATTACCTGAGAATTTAAAAGAAAAAGAAGGAGTCTCTTTTAAAAATAATTTAACAAAATGGTTATTGGAAAATTGTTTCTATAGCCTAAAAGAATATTTAGAATGGAAAAATTAGTTCAATGATTTATGTGATCTACTTACAGATAGTTTTTTTTTGTATTATGTACCTAAATATTTGCACGTCTGCGAGCAGACTAAACACATGTACACTAGATTTAACTTAAGACCCTGTCAACTGTGTTTCTTGCAAATAAAGAATTTGTATTTGTATTTGTATTTGTAAAAAATTTAAACCTTTGAAATAGTAGGAAATTCCACGTGGAAGAAGTCGCGAGGGACAGCTAGTTATTAATAATAATAAATGTCATAATAATTATTAATAAATTATTATTAACTTATTATTTGGTGTGCGTGAACAGAACACATAAAATCGGATTGTCAGTGTGGGCAATACGAATCTCATCAGTCAATGCTCAGTACCTACTAATCTACATATAAAATGGGTTTCAGTTACAGGTGGTACGACTCCTTTTATGCCTAGGAGTCCATCTGGGTAGGTACTACCCTATTCACTATTTCTGCGAAATAGCAGTTCTTGCACTGCTACATTCTGGTCTGTAGGCAATCAGGGTATAGAGACAGCCAGTATATTAACAGGCTCTGAGGCATCCTATCTTAGTCCTCAGAGGTAACAACGCAATTTATTTATTAAAATGTTAGGAATGAGAGTAGAATATAAAAGAAAATACGAAAAAGTGAGGGTAGAAATTAAATTTCCATAAGGACGAGGCGGACCGCACGCTAAAATGGCGCCACTAAATGGTCCTAAAATGATCTTTATACCGAAGTGAATTAGTGGCGCGGTGGGCGGTCGCAGGAACAGTCGTAAAAGATTGCGCGAACTATGACCAAACGCACAGTAAAAAAAAAAAAATAATAACATTCATATCAACACTCACTTAAGACTGAAAGACATTAGACTTAAATTTGTAAAGTGCCAGTCAAAAAGCACGATTGGAGCGGCAAGTCATAAAGATACAAAGATACAATTATTGTATGGTGAAGAACCGGAAATCTCAAGTATATAGTACACTAGATGTGGGTTTATTTGGACTAAACCACAGAATAAATAATAGACTAAACTTATATTACACGGTTCACTATTAAAGGAAGAGAATCATTAAGGCTTATTCTGAGAGATATTGGATTTGAATTTGTCATAGAGCAGCATGGCCCACCGACGGAACAGAGGGGAGTAGCCATAGCGTTTTCTCCTTATACATTTATTTTTAGTCCAAGAATTTTTTGCGGGGAGAAATCTGCGCACACAAAAACAATCGTCTGTTAAACTCACACAACAATTAAAACCATAAAGTAACAATTTTACACACACAACAATACATTACTAGTGATCCGCACCGGCAACAACAGCACCACCAAACATTCCAAATTTCACATTTTACAGTTTATTCATATAAATTTTTGGGTGTCTTACAAAAATATTCCCTTGGACAAATTATACGTACACTCCAGCTTCACCAAACAATAGTCACTTTTTTATATATATTTAATTCCAAGTAGTTAGTTCCGCGTTTTCACTTGTTTTTCTAGTGTATTGTTAATTTTCAATTCAACTACCTAAGTGTGTGTGTGTGTGTGTGTGTGTGTTGGCCATGTGTTGACAGCTTTATCTATAAAACTGTAATGACAAACAAAGAAGGCTACAGATGCGAAGTCATCTCTGAGGACTTAGATGGAAAACCTAACAGCATGTAACTATACTGGCTCTCTATACCCTTCACACTGACATGTGGTGACCGACTGACCGAAATATGTAAGAGGATGGTACCTTCCAAGTCGGACTACTAGGCAGAAAAGAAATCCTACCGTCAGAGATTACTGTAACTAGTTTCTGCGTCTTTTCAGTTTCGAGCACACAAAAGTTAAATTATATTAAACTATGATTAGAAAATAAACGATAAAATATTATGAAACAAAAAACACTTTTCATTAAATAACTTGTTATTACATTGTCTCAAACATTTGTCAAATGATGTAGTTATTGTTTAAATTATGCTATAAACCTGCGACATATATCTGTATTAATATGTAATAGAAAATATATGAATAATTCTTATGAAGCCATAAGTTGCGTACATTGCAACCATACATTGTTGTATTATTCCATAATATAGAAATGGTAATGGTAGTTAAGCTAATAAAGTGCATGGCACGTGGCCTACACAGTACACATGTATGCCTTTATAACTTAAGCTGTGCATAAGTCTTGAATGCTGAAAATATTAAAAAGAAATAAAAAAAATTCTAAGAAAACTTAAGCTTCGTGCACAGTTAAAGTGTTACAAATATTTTTTATTCGTAATTTATTGTATTATTCCTTAGTTTTTATTCATAATCTACTGCAGTTCAAAATATTAAGCTAGTTTTTTTTTTTATAACTTGTATTTTTTTTAATTATTTCGGCACTGTTATACGTTTTTATAAAAATGATAAAGGAACTTATAGAGAAGGTACGTGGCTTCTGCAGCCCAGGGACACCTGCAAGCAACCTCCAACAAAGAAGGCTACTGAAACGGTGTCACCTCACCTGGCAGAAAAGGAGTCCTTCCACCTAGTAGTAGTTTGTATGTATGCGTTATTTAAAGAAAACACGTTACTTACACACTAGGAATTTCTCCTGTGTAATTGAACACGTTTTAAATACATTTTATCATAGACAAACACCCAGAATCAGAACAACTGATCTGTGGGTTTGAAAACGCGCCCCTCAGCCAAACGCTTAGCTCCTTCGATACCAAGGCTTCAAATATGACAAAACATTTGTGTATTGCTTGAACACAAAGCAATTATAGTATTAATTTAAAATTTTTGAATCAGCTACTGAAATTTTAACAATATCTACTACCAAAACTGTGCTTCATCACGTGACGGGAACAGTACAAGTGTTCAACAGAACGTTGCTGCTTACGTTACCATACAGCAAGATTGCTCCCAAGCTCCCAATGCACCCATGTTATCCGTCCGCTACGTACCTGCAAAATTACAAACAATACGTTAATCATAATAAGAATGGGCTTTGTTTTCTTTAGCTGTGTATACCTTAGTAATAAAATACAGAGATATAATAAATCCAACAGTCACAACATGCATGTTTCCACCACAAATTACGAACCAATATTATTATTCTGAAATCTGAAAGTGGAAGATGTAGGCAGGCGTTGGAAATATTCAAACCATTACCAAAAATGTCAACTTCTGAAACAAAGAAACAGATATTGTGACTAATCTATGATAGATATAATGTATCACAGATTTTTTTGAAGATAGTGTTAAAAAGTACGAACTTGTTCGTACATTTTACATACATCTACCTTATAGGTAATGCAGCACTCGCCAAGAATTTAATTTAATTTGTGAATTTTTAACACCATGGATAACAAACTGTGATTGGAGATGACTCAAACTTTTTTGACTTGATCGAATATCGAATAATATTCTGGTTTGATTTATCTAATCTGGTTGTACAGATTATGACCCCGCCAATTTTAAACCTAATTCCTGTACTGCCAATACTTAGTAAAATTAAAAAAAATTCTTGATGATAATATTTTTTTAAAATAATTTACTTCTTAAAAATCAATTCGGTTTCACAAGGGGTCGCTTATCAACTGATGCTGGTATGAGCCGATGGATGCATGGGAAAATTCACAGGATGCTTTGGTTATATTCTATGACCTATCCGAGGCCTTTGATTATGTTCACCGTGAGACATTAATCAGGACACTACAACACTATGGTGTAATAAGGATAATCTTAAATGTATTATTTCATATTTAAGTAACAGAACGCAAAAATTTGTTATCAACGGTATTAGTTCTTCTAGGTCGATAGTACAAACACAAATTAGCGTGCCTCAGGGCTCAATTCTCAGCCCCTTTCTGTTACTTGTCTATATTAATGACCTACGTTATATAGTAGGGGATAGCCACGATATAGTATTATTTGCTGATGATACTTCATTAATTTAAAATGAAAACGACAATGACGAAGTAAATCTAAGTAATGCTATACCTAAATTAGTATATTGGTATAACCTTAATAATTAGCTTTAATATAAATATAATATAAGCTGATAGACAGCAATTGATTTCCATATATGTATATAGAAAGTGGGATAGTAGAATTAGAGCAGCATTTTTATTATTTTTGATAATGGTAACATTTATATATTTTCGTATTGGTAGTTAAATTGTGCTTACATAACAAACAAGGGGTCGAAGGGGAGTAAAATTTTAATCATCCTGCGTCGTATCATATCCCTTTTTTGGTGTTGGCTTCAACGATCTTCTTACATTTCGTTCTGTCTCTGGTCTCCCTTCTCAAAAATGCTTTCTTGCTTATACTCCTCGTTAGTTTTATATGGTATGTTAAAAATGCTGGGATTACTTTTAATTATAGAAATAATAGATTGGGTATTTAATCTGTCATTAAATTTATGTTGTAACCGCGTTTTGTTACAGTTTTCTTACAATAAATGTTTAAATAACCCAAATATGGCAGCGTGTAATGACTATGTCATTAAAATTGACGTTATAGAGAAGTTGCCAGTGGAAGTAATCCTAGTCTTATCTTGCGCGCAAAGTAGTAATAGTGTTGAAAAAGTAACATCTTAACATTTATAATTTTATCTCGATAAACGCTTTTCGTAACTATGTTATACAATACATACGTTCGAGGCTAATGAGCGACGGAGAAAGTTCCAGCCAAGCCAACTAATCATGACATAATCGACGTCTTCGGTGCAATTGAGCGACGAGCTAGCAATCTCCACGCTGTTGTTCTCTGTAATGAAATCGGTGTACCCAATATTTACAACTATTGTGTAAAAGTTCCCAGTATTGTGTCGGATTGAATGTACAACGCCACGGTGTCTTCTGGTGATTTTCTTTCGTTTTATAGTACACAAACAATGTGCCAGTATGTACACACAATCTGCCAGGATATTTTAAATTATCAATTGCATTTTTTTTTAGATTTAAAACACGCTCCGCGATAAAGAGAAGATCATAATAACCATGATGAAAAACGTTTGGGAAAATGTGAAACAAATACTCATTTTGTTCGGGTTAATGTTTCTGGTGCTAATTACCCTGTCATTAGAGGAGAGGGATAATCATAAAATGTTATTTTGCTTTAACTTACGTATACGTATTTACACAATGAAATGTTTTTAAAGTAGAAGAATTAATAATAATTACCAATACGTGTAATAGTTTATTAGTCATGTTTGTGTATAATTCATAGACTTAGAATCAAAGACATCTAAGTAGTAGTAGTAATAAACCGGACATCAGTAGCAAAATTGTGGTCTGTAACTTATGTCCTATAGGATATATCTCCGATTTTTGTCATTTAGTCTTAGTGACATCGTCAAAAAGTCAAAACGCATTTGTTTCATATTTTAAAAAAATATTTTTAAAGAAAATATGCCCGGTTGTGTATTAAGATATTGTAACTCACGATATGGAGCAAAAAATGAACGTGATTTCGGTTTATTATCGTAAATATAACATATATTTACCGAATAATCTTTAAATTTTATTACTTCTAGTAGATTGTTCTAGAACTTTTATTTTTATTGTAATAAGTGCCCTCTGTTATTCAGTAAACGTCACTATTTAGTTACCAATTTTAAAGTTAGTGATGGACGATGTTAATCGATTGGGATTATCGATAAAAAAATATACAGCATGCCGATTTTATCCTTTACAATTTTTAAGGGGGTAAAACAGTTAACTATACTGTACACATACCAACAAAAATAAGTAGTATATACTAACTATGCTAAGTACCCTACTTTATGTGGAGCAAGATTGGGAATATTTTTTAGGCATGCTGATGAGATTTTCTGTGTTGCTTATGAGCATGCTGAGCATACTTGCTGTGTTGATGTTTAGCAATACAGCAAATCTTCTCTTTTAATCAATCAAGCTTCATTGTCTGGTGGTTTTACAACGGGGTTCATTGTCTGGTGGTTTTCAAGGAGAAAGCCATTATAGATCCTCGCTTACAGTGATAGGAGAGGGCAATAGATTTCTTACATTAAAAACAATTCGTACTGTTAAAGATATTAAGATGTAAGAAGTTGTAGGTTAAGCCTGAGTTAGAAAATAAGGTAAAAACTTAAAATAACAATCTTTATTGATGTGGGTAGTGTATTTAAGTACTGCAGCTGATGAAACGTGAAAAATCGTGAAACGGCTTTTAAGTTCAGTGTTTTCCTAAAATATTTTGGACTTGAAGTATATTTTCGCAATAGAAACAGAAAAAAATTTAAAAACATAGAGGCGCTCTCTTATTGGATTTGGCGTTTCTCTATGTGTCTTTAACGCCGACTGATCAACCATATGCTATTATTATAGCAGCTAATGGACTGAGTGACGTCATGCCAGTAACTGCTGTTTGAATTGATTCTTAGTTATTGGAAAATATTTTTTTTTTATTTCATGACACTAAAGGGGCGTAAAAAGTTAATATGATTTTTTCGTGTGATGGAAGTTATGATAAATAGATTTATACAATAAAACAATCATGTAAATTCCCTATTATTATATCGAAAAGCATTTCAAACTTAGGTAACATTCCTAAAATGAGGTTATATTTATTAGCATCATCTACTGGGGAATAACTAAAATGTTGTCTTAATAAATGCTTAACGTTGTTTTGCTATTTTTAGGTAGAGGGTGCCACACGCGCACTAGTTCAAAGTTTTCGTATATAAATGTTCCCAATGTCTGCTCTATAGTATACCTATATATTTAAACCTCTTTGCTTAGAATATACTGGCGTATAGAGGACCTGACAGCCCGAAAACACGTAACTAATTTTGATTTGTCATTGTGTGCGTTAATTAGTGATGTACATTTTTCTTACAAGGACTATCGAAAATGATTGTTAAGGAAGCGGTAAAAAGATTTAAAGAAATTGTTTAGTGCACGAAATTGAATAACTTCAAAAATTAACAATTTTTTTACCATGGTAGTTCTAAAATAATTAAAAATATTCATATAACATATTCCTGGGAATACCTGAAGCTGAACCGACCTGCCTTTCGTTGGCTTTTGATTCAAATGTATAAAGTCCCTGCTAACTTGGTTTTATCGGTAAACTTAAAAAAACCCAAGAATCAGATCGGAATCAAAATCAAAAATATAATCAATTTTCGAGTTGATGACCCTTGGAGAAAAATATTTACTACCATGGACTTTTGGAATTTCTTTTTTAACATATTGTTAATATAAATAGGTAGATACTTAACTAAGTATATAACTATTTATATTTTATAAAAAGTTTTGAAGGGAAAATAAGAACGGGGACAAGGAGTACATAATGACTGCTTTATTTTTCGTATAAGTATTACATTTGGTAATTACAAACATTTACCAATTAGTAATTAAATACATTACAGAAGTTTATTTTAACATTCGAATTAAATATGAATGTAAACTTAACAATTTAAGTAAGGAAACTTGTAGAAATTTGTTAAATAAGACTACCCTGTGCAAAGGCCAATATGTTTTTGAGGCTTCATCATGCTTTGAAAAAAGAATATAAGCATTTTTTTATCTGTCCCTGAAAAGTATAAAGTAATAATAAACTTATTATCATTTTAGCTACATAAATTTTAAAAACATAATGATTTTAACAGAGTAAAGTGCACCAAGTGTCTGAGGATACAGATACACTCTCTATTCTCTCAATCTCGGTATCTTAACAAAGTGGTCACTCATTTATGGACTGACCACGGCAAGTGCAACTTGATCTCATAGATCTATTGATCTGCGCAGCTATTACTTAACCACGAGTTCCTCTTCTCTACGACTAACGCTGTAGGCGATGAACAACACTATTTAAGCCCTCGGCACAATGTCTTTGGCCATCAAGGATGAATCAGGCATCGAGCGTTGTATCAAATACTATGAAATTTATACTATCGCGTTTCATGCGCGGGCGTCTAGTGGTGCTTCAGGAAAATAGCGTGATGAAGGTGAAGTAAGGTTATACATTTTTTGGTAAGATTCACTTCACTTAGTTGTTGTTGTTTTAACTTTCGTTAATTGTTTCACCATTTCGTTTCCTTATTAACCACAGCTTTTATGGTGATTTTACACTGATCCTGCTTTTATATATTTTAGTAATAATAGTGGAAAATAGCCTGTTACAGTATAATAACAGTGGAAAATCACCTGTTACAGTGTAGGTAATAGATAATCTCACTTTTACTTATTCTACAATAACTCGATTATAATAACTAGATTGACAAATCTTGCCAGATTTTCAGCTATGAATTGTTTATATATACGCTTTCAAATGGTCCTACTTTCATCTTGTTAACACTTGGGCCCAAGAATGTATGGAGAAGTCTCCTTCTCCTTTTTGAAGTCTTATTACAATATTGTACCGACTGCTACAAATAATGAAGAAATGGCTCCTTTTAATAAAATTGTTTTTATTCTACATTTTCTTTTATACTTCTCAAGAAAATGTTTGCTGCAAATTGTTGAGTTCTTCTTTGGATTTCAACCAACATGTCCAATTAACCTTAACCATTTTTTCTGATAATAGAATCCGGAGGGAATCTGTTTCTCAAACGGCAAAATAAAGCTACATTTTAGGACGCAAACCGAGTACGTATTTATTTTCTTGTTATGTGGGCAAGTCTCGATTCATTATAAACATTCAAGATAAATATCGACATTGTTTGATATAGTTGAATCAATCCCTAGCGTACATGTATAATATTTTGTATAAAAATGTATTTACCAAATTCATAAAAATTTATCAACAACGTGACTTTTTCTTTGCAAAATATCAAAATTAACAAAAAAATTGAAAACATTCTATATTTTAAACCGTACATAACATAAATTTTAATCAAAAATTTACGCGTCATAACATTGACGTCTTGAGAATTTACCTGTGTAATGTGCAATTATCAGCATTATTTCTATTATTAACACCACAGTCACTCACAGAACAAGTAACCATTTTGGAAAAAAGCTACTTACTAAAAATAATCACTATTACACTCTAAAAAATTACAAAATATGTAGGAGCTATTTCTTGCGTGCCGCTTTTGCCGACCTGTCATTTAAAATCGGTTACTATCTTGCATTGTTGCCATAAAAAAAAATTCTCCTCCCTTGCACACTATGTTGGTCTATACGCCACTATATTCTATACAACGAGATTTAAAATATATACATACACAATTTAAGTTGTGTATATATATATCTTTGATTCTATATAAGTCTAATAATCTATATAAACTAAATAATACACATATATAAGTCTATGGTATAATTTCTCTACACCATAATAAATAAGATAAGAATTTAAACGTAAATAAAAGTAAATCGTACATATTTACAAAATCATGAGCTCGTACAAAAAGAAAATATTGTCATGAGAAGATCTTGACCCTTGTTTTTAATATCACTAACGGGCGTAATCGCTTTACTGGCTTATTCATACTTAAGCCAATTAAATCTGAAGAACAACCATGCACAATGCACGTGCAAGGTTATCAATACAATAAATTTTATAACTATCACATATTATTAACAATTAACGATAATTATTACACGAGTACCACACCAATGGAATGTTTGAACAAATATTATGAAATGTATAATTATATAATATTCCGTATTAATTACATTAATATAGAATTTCTCGGATGATTCATTCGAGAAATTTCGAACAAACATCGCATATTCGCATTTCGAACAAACATCGCAAATTTCGAACAATTGCCTATGCAAAAATATGCGATGATTGTAAACAGGTAATATCACCACAGGTTAGTTCTCATCTTGATGTTTTAATGATGAATCCCTAAGGCCTCTGCCTCGAATTTTGCGGGCAGCGGGGCAGCAGCGGCGGCGGCGCGGGAACGGGGCGGGCAACGTAGACCCGTTCTCGAAACCAGCGGGCAGATCGCGCGACACTATAGCGGCGTAGTGATGTGTTCATGGTTGTGTTGTCGAGATATTTGTTTTTATTCGCGAATGATATGTCTGATCAACAGCGACAACATCTTTTTGATTAAAATTTATTCCTAACGCTCGATTTATTGTGGGCAAAAGAAGTGAATCCCCACTATAGGGCAAGGAAAAAAAGGCGAGTTTTATCGAAATTACGATATCGAAGTACGATGATTAGTTATTTCTACAATCACAGATTTGTTATTATTTGACAATATTTTTTATTTTAAGGTTGATATACCTAGTGTTGAGTATTATACTCATACATATATGATTCATTAGAAGGGTACATGCCTTCATTTACACTTAACTCGTATAGAAGAGCTAGACTAATTTTTTGTCTCACTCTAAACTTTTGTATTGGCGTGAATTTTTCCATTTGTGGAGGCAAACTCATTAAAAAGTAGTAGTCTAAAATAACTTTGCTCTTGCACGTCTAATGACATTTCGACACGTCACAAAAATAAATTGCACAACACTACAATGCAGACGCGCGGGCGGTCACCGCTTGACTGGAGTGCACCGCTCGTTGCCTGTTTTCGAGGGTTGGTCCATTTGATTTTACGCATAAGATCCTGCCGCTCCCGCACCGCCGCCGCTGCCGCCCCGCTGCCCGCAAAATTCGAGGTAGATGCCTAAGGCCCAATTTACACTGCCGCGGAACGGAACGGAAGCGAATTTTGTAACGAAATTTTACATAGTAAAATGAGTTTTATGTTAATTGTATAAAGTTTAAATTAGATATGAGTCAAAAAAGTCGCGCGTCTTCCGTGAAATTTTTGAGGATTGTCCTAGCTACTGTTGGCGCAGTCTGTGGAATCCGCGGGAAGCGGTGCGAAGGTCGTGGAATCCGCTGGAAGCAGGGAAGTGGCACTCGCAGCAATGCGGCATCAAGCGCCTACGAAACGGATTGTGTACGTACTGTGTGACTAAAAAACATGGATTTAGACGAAAAGTTGATATTTTTCGTGCAAAAATATGATTGTTTGTATAACGTACAAGCTAAGAGAGGCTCAGTCGCTGGAATTCGAATTTTGAAACAAGGCGAAATTGACGCCACATTCCGCCGCAATGTAAATTGAGCCTAACGTGGTGATGGTGAGTCCCGTCGTTAAGTAGCGTTGTAAGAGAATTCACTCCCCCATATCATATCGTGGGTGTCGTTAGAGACAGAACAGACAGACAGAACAGAAGCAATCAACAGATGCATACTATTTGTATAAACTTAACTAGGCTATAAGTATCTTTACTTATACCAGCAACTTTGTGGAATTTAAATTAAAAAAAATGCAGAACAATAATTTTGAAAATGAACTAGGCCCATTATTCCGATTTCATTAAAAGCAAGAGGATGTACTTAATTATCATCAATATTACAACCCATTCCGGGTCCAGCGCTGAATATAGGCCTGTCCTAAAGTTTAGAAATTCTAATATTTGTGTTTTTACATTAGGATAAAATATAACAGTTAGGATTCGAATCCAGGTCACCTGGTATAATAGTTTAGTATACTGCTCACTAAGTACCACTCTCGAGAATTTAAAGATTCGCCCTACACAGACATATCTACGCAAAAACGAGCACACAGACCACCTCATGGTATGTGCATGGATGGAATCTCAACTAACAAATAAAATGTTGCCTCTGAGGACTAAGGTGGAATCCGGTTCTAACCTAATATATAAAATACTCGTGCCGCGGTGTTTTTACCAAACTCTGGGATAGGTCTGAAAATCGGCCAACATCTATTTTTCAAACCCCTAAATGATAAGGGTGACCCACCCCTAAATATTTATTTTTATTTTTTTGACAAATTTTTTCATTTTTATTTTATTATGATTTAGCATTGAAAAATACATAAAACTTAAAATTTTCACCCTTCTACGATCAAACCCTGTTTTTTTTAATCGCGAAGTTAAATGTATATGGCAAAACAATATTTGCCGGGTCAGCTAGCCGCTCTATAAAACACAGCAGCATTATACTGCTATACGTTGGCATTGTGTGTGAGCGTGGCCCTCAAACCGATCCATTCGTGATGCAGCCATAATAAACTGTAGCGAGATTCAACAAGTTATTTTTTATAGTATAGGGTGACAAACGAGCACACAGTCCACCTGATGGTAAGTGGTTGCTGTGCCCCATAGACATCTACATCTATCCTCGTTTACAAATCGAAATGCAGATGCGTCGTCACCCGTGAGGACTAAGATGTAATGCCTCGTTTCCAGTGAAAAGGGTCTCCGGTTCTCTACATTCACCATACGAAATACAGCAGCGTTAAGCTACTATTTTACGCTGGTATTCTGTGAGAGCGTGGTCCTACCCAGGTCGAGCCGACCCATTCGTGCTGCAGCATGGCTCTACCACGTAAAAACTTCTATTTTATTAGATTTAGTAGTAATATCAATAATGCTAACACAAGTAAATCTTATAGTCCATAATTGTGGCTTAAAAATAATTACTAAGCAACTGACGAGAGCCTCTCGGATTATTTTAGAGGCACATTAACCCTGTAGTGATGCTACTGGCGCCGGATTGGGTCGTAGGTGTCCCCGCACTCTCCCTCAACCTCCGCACTCCCGCCCATCCCCTATCGATCGGCTGCGGATTCCCATTGGCATCCTCGATGCACCACTTATTACATCTCTTTGCGTCAATAAATTGTTATGGAATGGAAAATCTAATTTTAATTGACACAGACTTCCACAAAATTCACTGTCAAAAATAGTCATAACTTTGTAACCGGAGTTAAAATATAACTATGTACCTAAGCAGATCACTAATATTAAATAATATTGTTAAGTATTAATTTCACAATCGAGCAATGCACGACTTCAATGTGAAGGAAAACCTCGTGAGAAAAGCTCTATGTTGGGGTGAATAAAATAGTTTGAACACATGTAAAGTCCGTCAACACTAAATGCACCATAAATCCCTTAGAAATGAGAGGAGAGCTATGCCCAGTAGTGAGACGTATGTATATGCACGAGTAACTTTCATTTTTCACTTTTATTATTTATTAACTAGCCAACGCATATATTATGTTTTCTTATAAAAATGTATTTATAACTAGCGATGCGCCTCGGCTTCGCACAGGTGATTTCTGAATCTCGACAATACGAGTAGCGTCACCGGATCCAATTGTGAATCTAAAATGATCCAGGGCACACTCAAGTACACACAAAAATGCATAAAAATCGGTCCAGCTGTTTATGAACTTCAGTGACAAACACATGTACAGAAGAATTATATTATAAAGATAAAGTTAAAAAGTAAAAGCAAATAAGTTAGGCCGATGAGACGTCCGGCGCACTCATCATTGCTAATTAGACGCCGCTAGTATGTGCCATATCGATTGAGAAAAACGGACAATGACCTCAGATATGAGCCGAGTGTCAAAAGGCGTAACTTACAAAATCTCAATTTAGATGTGATAACAATATTTAAATATTGATATTATTCCCACTTCTAGGTCAGCACATATGTTTTGTTTTTTTGTTTCTTAAATAATATTGTCTGTGGTTCCTATAAACATAGTAAAATCTTACGGTACATCGCGAAAAATGTGTTATATTTTATATTTCAATTTATGGTAAGTAACGCAGCAATTCATTTAATAACAGTTTCATATTAAAAAAATATTTGAAGCAATATAATCACCATATTGAGCTTTTGCAAATTCATCCCTTTAAAATAAACAAAACGCGCGTTACGTCAGTTCGTTCTAAAAGAAACGTGACAATGGCAGCCAGAGATGCGTCACCTTTTTTGGGCCGGTCCGCCATTTTGTTTTCATTCGTGTTCGGATAGCGCTTGCGTGTGTACGTCTCGGGTAATTCATAGCATTCATTGCATTGTTTTAGTTGAGTTTTTACTGTTAAATTTGTTATATCGTTAAGTTTTTGTTTTTTGAATCTGTTATATTAGTTTTACTGTGACGGTCGTTACTAAATCGACATGAGTTCAGGAGAATTTGGTGAAGGACCCGGTCCTTCAACATCAAGTGGAAAGAGACGTCGCCGACCCATAATAAACGTAGCAGGTACGTACAAATAGGTACAAATGCGACGACGTAGCCTTTCTATTTCTTAAAGCGCTCTTTTTATGTGACCATGTGGTATTTATTTTCTAAAACAATATGTATTTATGTGATGTAGTACTATGGTAGTATATTTTTGTCATTTATTTACAGGCCCATCTTCTGGAGCACCTTTAACGTCACCAGTAAAAAAGAGAAAACCTACCACTTTGTCGGTCGGGGAACAAGAGATTATCATTAATGTATACAAATATGTCAAAAACACCTGGCCCGAAGACGTGTATCCTTCAAACGTTAATATGGTAGAAAAGGTTTCGGAGATCTCAGGAGTCAGCAAGAGCACTATATATCGCGTATTAAGCGTGTATAGAGATTCCCATAAAATACCAGAAAAGGGAATAATTAATAAAAGAAAAAAGTCTGTAATTGACAAGTTGGACGATTTTGATAAATCGGCTATAAGAGCGAAAGTGCATCAGTTCTTTCTTGCAGGAGAATTACCGACTTTAGACAAAATTTTGCTCAGTATAAATCAAGATGACCAGTTGCCAAACTTGAGCAAAACTTCCCTGCGACGTGTGTTGCGCCATTTAAAATTCAAATATATAAAGAGAAACAGAAAAAGTGGTCTAATAGATCGCCCAGAGATAGTTCTGTGGCGTACCAGATATTTGAGAGAAATACAAATATTAAGAAACGAGGGACGTAACATTTTTTACCTTGACGAAACATGGATTAACGCAGGTCATACTATGGGAAAGGTATGGGAAGACACCACAATTGAATCTTCTCGTCAATCACGGTTAGAAGGCTACTCTACTGGCGCGAAAGCCCCTTCGGGTAAAGGAAAGCGATTAATAGTTGTACACGTTGGCAATGAAAATGGCTTTTTGGAGGGATGTGATTGGGTATTTGAATCATCATCTACTGGTGACTACCATGAGAGTATGGACGCTCTCCATTTCGAGGACTGGTTTAGAAAAGTAATAGAAAAACTGCAAAGCGGCGATGTCATAGTTATGGATAACGCTAGTTACCACTCCAGACGTTTAGAAAAAACCCCAACAATGTCTTGGCGGAAACAAAATATGCAGGAATGGCTAGAATCTAAACAGATCGCATACGTGCCCTCGGACACAAAGACCCACTTAATGGAAAAAATAAAGGCAGTTAAAGATAACTATCGAAGTTACGTCACCGACGAGATGGCAAAAGAAAAAAGCATCACAGTGGTAAGGTTACCTCCTTATCACTGTGAGCTTAACCCCATTGAACTTGTGTGGGCAGATGTGAAAGGGTACGTTGCACGAAAAAATACAACTTTCAAGTTAAAAGATGTTAAAAATTTACTTAAAGATGGTTTAACTCAAATCACGCCAGATAAATGGAAAAACTGTGTTCAGCATGTCCTTAAGGTTGAACAAAAAATGCGTGGCATGGATGATAGAATTGACCAAACTGCAGATCGCTTTATAATTAATGTTACAGATAGTTCATCAAGTGAAGATACGAGTGATGATTGCACCGAATAAAAATAAAGTTCTTATATAATATTAAAAATAAAGTTTTATCTTTTGCATAAGTACGTACTTATTCGGTGTCGTTATCACTCGAATCTTTATATGTGTTATAAATTAATGTTTTTTGTTGTTAAATGAATAAAGTACTTTATAACAATAGATGATTTTTCTTCTACAGCGATCTTTCACATAACTTTTTAATAATAGTTAATAAATATATATTATATCAATCATTATAAAAAAATCATTATAAATAAAGAAAGTACTACATATAAAATGTGCCTATATATTGAAGGTTTGTAACCCCTGGTTAAACGACCGAAAGGTCATTGTCCGTTTTTCTCAATCGATTTGGCACATACTAGTGCGTTGTCGGGCTTCTGCTGGTCGTAAATTACATAATACAGATGAATAATGCTAACACAAGTATTCTTATTTCAAATATATTGCAACCTTCCAAATCCGACCTCTTTTCATTTTCAACACTAAGAATTGTTCTTTCTATACCACAGAAGATACCGTCTAATTTATCATCATCATCATCATTACAGCCTTTCATATGTCCAATGCTGAACATGGGCCTCCCATAAGGAATGCCACAAAGCATGGTCCTGAGTCACCTGCATCCATCGACTTCCTGCATGTCTTACCAGGTCGTCACTCCATCTAGTGGGTGGGGGGAGGGGGGGTCGCCCGGCAATGCACCTACCGGTACGAGGCTGCCACTCAAGAACCTTTATTCCCCCATCGTTGCCCGTTAATCGAGCTATATGGCCGGTCCATTGCCACTTCAGCTTACTAATCCGTTGGGCTATGTCGGTTACTCTGGTTCTATTGCTGATATCCTCATTTCTAAGTTTATCATTCAGAGAATCCCCGAGCATAGCCCTCTCCATAGCTCGCTGTGCGACCTTGAACTTCCTCATACGACCAATAGTGAAGGACCACGTCTCAGATCCATAAGTCATCACTTGTTATACAGTTTCGTTTTCAAGTTTTGATGTATACCTGACGAGAAGATGTATCGTAATTTTCCGAAAGCTGCTCAGCCGAGTTGATTCCGTCGATTGACCTCTCGATCTATTTATACATCTCGTCTAATTATAACAAGTGAAATCAGAAGTGAAATATAATTAAATTAGACGATGTTTATTCGCTTTCGTAGATTGACTAAACTGACTACTAACCTGAGACTACAATCTTTCAGGTAATCTCTGCCACAACCATTCCACCCAAGTTTCCATGTATTGTCTAATCTAAACTCTATGATTGGAACTTACCCATCTGCGCTCGCTTTTTACCTACTAAATCTAGAATATTTTCATATAGAAAATTAATCTTAAAAATATCTTATGGAATTCACAAATCTTCAATTTACGCAATATTTAGTTTAGTGTACGGATTGCAGTACAGTTCAGTTGAACATAGTCAATGTTTGGAATGCGAAATCTAGTGCATAGTACATAATATATATATATATATATATATATATATATATATATATATATCGATGGTTAAAACCTATTTTTTTTCATTTATTTACTTATTTATTCATATTTATATTGGGTAAACATTATATACTTATATTATGTATATCGAGTATATAAGATGTTATTGATATTGGTGTCATTTTAAAGGGAATGTCATGTACTATTATAATATAAAATAATTGTCTCCAGTAAGTATTACACTTTTCTTGTAAAACTCGAAATAAAAAATAAATACGATTTTTTTTGATATTACCATTTTTTAATTTGACTAATTTTCTTTTAACAAAATAAAATTTTGAATTCCTAAAGTCTTTTGAGAATATTTTTTATTTGAATGTAGCTATAGTAGTTTTTCAGTAGCGGACGGTTGAGTGGATAAGTTGTTAAACTAAAATACTAATTAAACATATATAAAAATATAGATAATAAAACAATATTAATAAGTTTATTAACTATATAATAATACTAAATGATTTTTATTTCACATCAAATTGATCATCCGCATAATCTTGTGATAAGTAATCGGAATCTGACATAGCAAAATAACGATCGCTGACTGCGACTGATTATGCGATTGTAAGTCCACCTGCTAAAAGTGGAAATATCAAATCCTCTGTTCCTCATATTATGTGAGCGATGTCCAGTAATAAATTATTATGGAGTCAATGACAGGCGCAAAGTAGCCAGCCTTTCGATTTTCTACAGGATGCATTTCGGAGTCTGCGCAGGAATTGCATAATTCAATACCGCCCTCCCCCTTCCACCATTGGACAACGTGGCTTAGAATAATATTTAAAAAAAAATGACGCGTTTAAGAGAAAAGTTAAAAGTTGCAATAATAATATGTATTAATAAAAAGCTAAAATGAAAGTAATCAATGAAATAACACCTTTACGTAAACCAGCTGCCGAGATAAAAGCAGCATAGAACCAAATACGCAATCATCATAAAAATTAACTATGCACCTTCCGTACTTACATCATAAAATTTTAATCAGAAACTTTACAGCCCCGAGTAATCACACGGTTAAACAAAACAGAGAATTTAGCGCAAAGCGGCGATTTTAGTGAGAATGGATACTTAAATCGGATTACGTTAATATACAGGACGTAATCCAAGGAAATGAATATGTAGATATATAAATAATGATATAAATCATCTTTTACTTTACTAATTCTGCTTGCAGAGAATGTCTCTGCAAATAAACCACGAATGGAGAAAGTGATACAGCATAGAGCGCGCTCTCTCTCTTGCGTTTGCCGCGCCATTCGCATGTTGCAGTAATTAGCAACGGTTTCATTTCAATTCAATCTGCGACCGCAGGGATTACTTTAATGTTTATTTTTTTGATGTGTTTTCTGTCACACATTCCTCAATGAACTGCGTACGTCTTGGCGGAGCGGATGCTACCCACACAGATAATAAATTACAAAATATTTACATTGTTATATTACGTACATGTTATGATTTAAGAAGAGTAAGACTTACGCCTGGCGACGCAAATATTTTTTTAACTTGGCGCGAGGAATGTGCCTTACTTAATGTACGAGTTTCAACTTCCGCGTCAAGAATGTATTCGTTTTATGTTTTCTTTCTGTCTGTTCTTTATATAATAATGTACACGTAACTTACCATTGTAGCAATTACAGATCTAATATAATATCGAAAGTAATGTAATAAACACGAAAACGTAGATATAATGCCGCGAAGCGAATGCTTATTTTTTTTTCTTTTCTTTAAAAAAAAATTATGGTATAATAATCGCTAAATCACCTACTAGTATCTTGTATCTAAAGGATATATAAGAAGGTTTTGTACGTATGTACAAGAATACACTGTTGCTTACGATTAAAAAAGATTTGAGAACCCATTGAGCTATATTTCAATGTAAGAACCCAATTAAATAAATTGAATTAAAAATATAATTAATCCCCAAATCAAGAAGACATGATGATCTTCAAACTGCTGAACAGATTTTCTTGAAACATAACTAATAACACTCTCGATTAAGACGCCTTTCAAACGAAGAAAACTTAATCAAACACACAAACAACAAAAACAGATACACACTACACATATATAACACCCCTTTGTTTTCGTCGGGGGTGAAAAAGGACATCAATCATCAACAAATTCAGCAATAAGCCACTTGAATTGAAACGTGTTTAGTAATAATATGTCTACCTGCACATATCTGTACGATGTGATTCGTCACATCTCCACGAGGAAAATTACCCAACATCCTGTTTGTATGCACGAATGCATTTACAGCGTAAAGGAAACCTTAAGATTAAAACAAGTCTCAAGCGCCAATAAATCGCTGATGACGATGCTGTATGATATAGAGTTTGCAATAAACATGTAAAACGTAACATAGCTGTACGTTTATCACACAGTGAATTCTAAACAATCTTCTTTTTACAATATATATATATTTTAACTTCCACCGAGAGGTCAATCGACGGATTCAACTCGGCTGGGCAGCGTTCGGGAAGCTACGACACATCTTCTCGTCAGAAATACCTCAAAACCTTAAAACAAAATTGTACAACCAGTGCGTGTTGCCAGTGATGACTTACGGAACTGAGACGTGGTCCTTCACTGCTGGCCGTATGAGGAAGCTCAAGGTCGCTCAGCGAGCTATGGAGAGGGCTATGCTCGGAGTTTCTCTGCGTGATAAACTTAGGAATAAGGATATCCGCAGTAGAACCAGAGTAACCGACATAGCCCAACGGATTAGTAAGCTGAAGTGGCAGTGGGCCGGCCATATAGCTCGAAGAACCGACAACCGATGGGGAAGAAAGGTTCTCGAGTGGCAGCCTCGTACCGGTAGGCGAAGTGTAGGGCGTCCCCCCACAAGATGGAGTGACGACCTGGTAAGACATGCAGGAAGTCGATGGATGCAGGTGGCTCAGGACCGTGCTTTGTGGCATTCCTTGGGGGAGGCCTATGTTCAGCAGTGGACTTGTGAAGGGCTGTAATGATGATGATGATATATTTTAATGTTTTAAATAATAAGAATGAAAGTTGGTTTTTACATGTGGACATGATCGTGTATTAAAATTCGAATATTTATCACATATGATGGGTGCATATAAGTTATAAGCAAGCATATCACAATAATAAGCACAATCTCGACTCTGGTATTAGTACCAGTAGTATATTAGTTATATGGTAGATGTTGAAATAGAATGATTATTAGAATACGGTGATGTGGCAGCATTACCGCGGTCATCGAACGGGTCCTCCGCTCGAGCTCTACGCATTCGCGAGTTCGCAAATAATACAGCCCCGGCACACCTTACGACTCTATTTTGGAAATTACTTAACTTGAACTGTTGTATGAACTATCAGCCTACAATATTTTTGTTTACAAAACAAAGATTAGATTAGGTATTATAAATTTAAGAATACTTTTTTGAACCGACATCTTAATTTATAACTTTGTTCCTGTTATTAAAACGACCCCGTAGAGTAGTCGCTTAGAATTTGTATAGCCTTGCAAATAATTGATCGAGGATTGGATGTTTGTCCTTGTGCAATTTATATATGTAAACTTCCTCCACGTTACAGGAGTAAATCCTGGTGTTTGACATTTTCAAAAAGGAAAAAATAAAGAAAACGGCAATTCACATACTTTGAAGATCGGTTAACTACTTAACCACAACAACAAATAGAACATTATGCGCACGAAGCAGTTTGTCATATCACATCTTTTTTTCTCTTCGCTGAGAGGCTTAATCACCAACGTGATTATGCCGCCCCGTTTACTGTGTACATGATACAGAAATTAAAGCTTAAAATATACACCGTTATAACTCTAAAAAAATAATTTATGAAGGATTTAAAAATATAATGGATATAATAATATAATGGAATAATATGGAATAATAAGGCCCTTTTTACTGGAAATGAGGCATTCCATCTTAGTCCTCACGGGTGACAACGCATCTACATTTTGATTTGTAATAGACGATAGATGTAGATGTCAATGGGCCGCAGCAACCACTTACCATCAGGTGGACTGTGTGCTCGTTTGTCACCCTAATCCTATAAAAAAAAAATAATTTTAAGCACGTAATATTGTGCATTCTCAAATATATTCAGCTATTAGACAATCACTTCACGACTTCCAGCACGGCTTTCTCCCCGGTAGATCTATTGTCACGAACCTTGTTTTATTTAATGATTTTCTTACTGACTCCATGGATACAGGCCATCAAATTGATGTCATTTACACGAATTACAGTGAGGCATTCGACCGGATTAACCATAGTCGCCTCCTATATAAGCTTGAATTTACTTCACTGGTTTTCTTCGTATATTGAGAACAGAACACAAGCTGTAGTGATAAATAATTACATGTTTAGCTGGGTCAAGGTCCCTAGCTGTGTTCCCCAGGGCTCGTTGCTAGCACCTTTACTTTTTGATATATTTGTAAATGATATCTATAACTGTCTGTGGAACTCGCCTCTATTATGTTTCGCAGATGACAAGCAAATATTTGCAATTATTTCTTCACTAAAAGACGTAGAAGCACTACAAAATCACATAAGAATTTCATAAGAAATTTACTTGACTTATTGTACCTACCTATCCATCTCGATCTCAACCCTACAAAAAGCTCAGTTGTCACATTTAGCCGTAAATCCAATAAATTGCTGTACGATTACCAGATTTGAGGCCAATCGTTGTCCAGAAAGTGTTCAGTACACGACATGACTCGAAACTTCTGTTCGACAAATATATTGAAAATATCATTGGCCGGTCTTCCAGAGCCTTAGGGTTTGTAGAAATATGGTCTTTTACTCGTAAGCAAAGGTGTTTATGAACATAAACACCTTGCTAACGAGTAAAAGACCACTACAACTCTAACCTCTATTACGACAAATGTAGAAAGTTCTATCTTTTACCACTCGAAATACGAAGGCAAATAGCGAATATTACCTTTTTACTTAAGATAGCTTCAAGCGAGATCGACTGTCCGACTGTCCAGATCTACTTTCGAAGTTAAATATCAAAACTCCAAAAAATGTTAGACAAAAGGTCCCACTATCGCTACCCGCGGCCAGGACTAATTCGTCGTTGACGCCGCAAAGGGGCGAACCTCAATTTTTCAAAAAATTACAGATGAACAAGAAAACATTCATTAGATTAATGAAACGGCAAAAAGTGTTGTGAGTTGTCATCTGTGAGGACGGGGACTAAGCTAAGATGAAATGCCTCAGTAATTATACTGGCTCTCTTACTGTTCAAACCGGATCACAGCAGTGTGTGCACTGCTAGGTGAAATAAAACCCATACGACTATTAGTTTTTATTGACCAGATAGTCTTAAATCATCTGATTTCTCAACGTATGGGGCATACATAAAATACAAAATTGTATTGACCAATTGATTATATTTTTCAATAGGAATTACTACAATTCGTTTAGTATGTTTAATATTTATGTCACTATACATGTGGAAGTGATTTTAATTTGAAAACGCAGAAATGACAGTCAATTCATCTTAAAATGTTACCGTGCCGTGGTATTCTAAAACCCAAATGTAATTTACGAATACGAAAATTACGCACTATCGCGCCACAAACAAGTTGAGAGCGAGTGAAGTGTGGGTGGCGGGGCAGCGCGCGTTCAACGAACGTCCGCGAGCCGGCACGGGCCCAAGGTCGCCGCGTTCACTCGCCCGTCAGCCACCGTGCACCACTCCAACCAACAACTAAAGGGTTTAATCCTGGCCTCTAATAATTCTATTATATATTTTCAAAAGGCTTTGATGCTTCGTCAAAAAAAAGTTAGAATAAAAGTTATTCAAAAAGTTTATAAGTCAACGACTTAAGTAAATTTATTTAGTCTAACTTTAACAATTTATAATGGTAAAAGTTTTATTCGCAAACTAAGTTTTGTAAGCAAAATAATGTCTTAACAAAATATAAATAATGACTCGTTTGCATCAGAAGTTAATATCATTAGGTAAATTTGACTCGTGGCGGATGTTCGTGCAGTCTGCAACTAACACCAGTGGCGAAACTCTTAAAAGTGAACGCCAACTGATGTAATGCATTTTATTAGTAAAATACCAATGGGGCAATGGTGCAAAATTTAGACAGCTACTAGATTGCCTATTGGTAGCACAATTCGAGAGAGGAGCTTTATGCAATCACAGATACATAACATACATAAACAATAATCACACCTGCTACTACTACCACTATAGTTAATAGAAAAACAATCCAACATTAACAATTATACACTATGATGAAGATGGATAGTTACTAATGTTTGTCTTCTCTAATTTAATTTACCTTTCTTTAAGCTTATTAACAGCTTTAATCTAACTATTACAGGTATTAAGCCTCTACGGGCAACCTCACGGACTGAAGATAGAAAAACCAATGAGTTGTAAATACCTTTTCTTCAAAATACAAGTGAAAACAAAATTATTGTCACACGTGCAGATTTTGTTAGGAATATGTCAAGATAAACGTTAAAAATAATGTAACAAATTGCTCTCTTGTTTGAACAATAATTCATAAATAGCCGTATAACAGCAGAACACAACGCATTATGTTAGAGAAATATCAATAATAATTGTAAACTACAACGGAACATGAGCAAGAGTAGTAAAAACATAAAGTAATCAGTAATAATAAGGCATACTAGTGGTTGTCTAAACTAAACAGACAGAAGTTAAAAATGCAAACTACGATTCAAGGTTGCATAATATTTTAACTGTACTCTTCGTCAGTCTAAAATTAAAACAAATGAGTAAAACCAAAAAAATACTTAGCGTTTTTAATAATAAACCCAATTCGATCTCTACATTTAACGTATTGTTTCTAAAAAAAAGCACATAGTCCTATAAATATAGATCAAGTCAGTCAATATAGTCTAAAACTAAAACAATTGCGTAAAACAAAAAAATTGTTGCCGTTTTTAATAATAACCCCAATTCGATCTCTACATTTAACGTATTGTTTCTAAAAAAAGCACACAGTCCTATAAATACAGATCAAGTCAGTCAATACAATCTAAGACTAAAAAAAAAATATTTGTCGTTTTTAATAATAACCCCAATTCGATCTCTATATTTAACGTATTGTTTCTAAAAAAAGCACACAGTCCTATAAATACAGATCAAGTCACGCAAACTTGTGCAAGAAAATTACGGTTATAATTACGACTAGGCATTCTTTTTAATATCCAAGGTTAATTTTAAAAATACATAATATGATGTTTTCCTCCAATTGGACATCTTTTGATTCCTTTTCATCCTGCAGAATAAACAACTCCTGCGTTCCGTGTAGTGAGTGTGAGGCACTACGTCTAGATCCTTAGGGGTGACAACGAATCTACATTTTGATCCCTAATCGATGATAAGTATTTGGGCCACAGCATTCAATTGTCATCAGGTAGACTGCGTGATTGTTTGTAATCCTTAATCTGTAAAAAAGTCTTTCAGTCCTTATTTATCCAATATTGTCATCTTACCGGTTTATAAATGAATCAAACAGATTAATTAGTCAATTAAGTACTAGCCGCTCATTTCAAACTGTTACATAATTTTTAAACTGTTTACGTTCTACATTCGAGCAACAGAAACTGTTGCTGTAATTTGAAAATAATTACATCAGAATCTGTCGTATAATAAACACCCATAATTAAAACTTAGATAAAACTTCAAATTAAATTTGAATACACACATATTAGCAGAGAGAATAATAACGACGGCGGTGATGTGTTCTTATTTTCGTGCAAGTTCTAGTGTGGTAAAAATAAGCATAATTACTTACACTACGTAATATGTTTGGAAAGAAAATTTTCCGCCCTCACCTCACCTCAATGTAGAATGTATTTTCAGCTTTTGCTAATGACTAATAGATTCGAGCAATTTATATAAAAACGAGCACCCGAGCTACTTTACTATATTGATAATAATAAGTAAAAGAAGTAGGGCACGCAATGCCACATTTAAAATTGTTACAATTCCAAACTAACCGCGCCCAGTCTGGAATGTTCGTGATTAGGTGCACACGTAGCAAAGAAAAATTTAAAACCATTCTAAAGTAGTGTTCTAAGATTTAACAAATAATATGATAGTGCGGGGCCTGTCTGTTGCAGTCCATCCATAGGTAAAGTCAATGGAGCATTAAAATTTTCCTGTTTCGTCCGCAAATGTACACTGATGGAGAAATTCCTCGGGTGTTCGGTTCAACGGCCGAGAGCGCTTGTGTTGGTGTGTCATGTGCTTACGGCTCACTCACACACGTGCATATTCGTGTCTCTACAAACACGACCAAACCGTTACCTGCAATACTCCGTACTTCGGCTGTCACAATAACTAGCCTATTGGTAGATATTTTTAACATTATTCGCACATCAATTAGATAATATGAACTATTTATTGAAGTATTTACGACATAATATACATACATATTAAACATAAAAGTTACATAGATCCGAAACCTTCGGGTACTGTGATAGCCAATAGCCTGACTAACCTGAGCTAATTCTATTTTAATAGTTTTAGTACTTTATGTTAGAATATTTGACATTCTTAGGTTATGTGTGATATTGATTGTATAATTATAGTCATTTGTAATCGAAGTTCACTTTTACCTTGTTGCGTGCACCCAGATTGTCATCGCATATAATAAAAAACGCCGGCAAATTATTCCACTAAGACAAAGCAAAAAGTTTGGGTAATATGTGTGAGATATTGAAAACAAATGGTTTCAATACGCCTGTGTTCGTTGCTGACAAAATTGGTTTCAACCAAATCAAGGTCTTAAACAAGCCTCTCCACTGAGTCCAACGCTGCTATATGGCTTTTTGTAGCACCAGCCCATATGTGATAGCAGCACTTCATATGTGACCAGACTAGCGCTCTTTAAAGGATAAAAACCTGTCCTGGCGTGAAATACTGCCGCACCATTGCAAGGATACCAGTTTCCTTGACGAATGACGCAATCATTTTTTGTGTTGAAAAGACGTGCTTGTGTTTTGGAGGCGTTGAATCTCAAAAGATTGGCATCGTTCCATTCAGACTGCCTGCAGTCAGGGATCTACAGGCTCAACCATAGCTTTTCTTGACTTGATCCCGACTAGCCCGAGCATTCAGTTCACATTTTTTTTATAGGATAGGATGACAAACGAGCACACAGTCCACCTGATGGTAAGTGATAGCTATGGCTCATAGACATCTACATCTATCCTCGTTTGCGAATCAAAATGCAGATGCGTTGTCACCCGTGAGTACTAAGATGGAATGTCTCTTTTCCAGTAAAAAGAGTCTCCGGTTCTCTACATTCACCATACGAAACACAGCAGTGTGAAGCTGCTATTTTATGCTGGTATTCTGTGAGGGCGTGGTCCTTCTCCGGTCGAGCCGACACATTCGTGCTACAACTATACTAATAATAATAATGTCCTCCAGACCGAATTTCGGCCACGGCGGCCAGTCTCAACGAAGACTAGCCATCGGCGCAGGACAGGATTATAGTGCCCAAGTGTATGCGCAATCACAGGTGCACTCTCTAGGCCCTCACTCTCATAGCCCGACGGGACGGTAAACCGACACGACCGGAGAAAGATCAGGCGCAGGACCAACGGCTTTACGTGCTTTCCGAAGCACGGGGGTGAAACACCGCCAACTTCCCGACTCCGGGCAGCTACTGAGAATTTCTTGATGGAAAAACTCAATAACTGATTTTTTGGCCCGACCCTGGATTCGAACCCGGGACCTCATGATCAGCAGTCGCACTACTACAACCACTATACTACTAATATAGCAGCATGGCTCTACCACGTAAAAAAGATAATAAAAAGACACTAGTGTGTTGTTGTCTACATAACGGATAGATACCGGCCTTAAGCAGATTATTAATATGCAGCAGGAAAATAATTGCAAAAACCACGGGCTCCTGAAGAACTCTGGCGACAGTCGTCGAGCGAGCAGCTCTTGATTTAGGCTAAGCACGTACTGGAGTATTTAAGGAGGTTATTCTGTTCTAGGTATACCATATGGGGGTTCAATATACACTCCTTAATCTTACATAGTATAAAGGTAATTGAAATTGGCCAAATTTGGGCACTATTCCATTTCTAAATGAGAGACGGAACTAGTGTCAATATATGAGACCACTGAGGTATACAAGCCTTTAGAGCTATAGCTGGTATACTATCTGGTACACCAGATTTATTTACGCCTAGATACCGTAAGTTTTTGTGAACCTGTTTGTTGGTGATGCCGACCTCCAACCTAAAAATTCCGCAGTGAAATAATTGAGGTGGTACACATTTGTCACTGTCTAGACCCGAAGCGAATAAGCCCACTTGCTCCTTAGCTAGATGCGCCAGTGAGCCATCTAGTTTTACCAGCAGAGGCAATGTTGACCGGCAAAATATTGTCCCGGCCACTTTGGCAAAGAACCAAACTCTAATACCTATGGTTTGGCTAAGAGGTTTACGCTGATGTTTTCAATGCGGTCGAAATTGACTTTCCGAAAAGTTATTTCACAAGATTTGGCGGCTTAGTTAAAGGCTCTTTTCTTTTGGCTAACATCCGGAGCTTTACGGTCTTGAGCATCGACCTAGGATAAATATGTCATAGCTTGTGCTTTCTATTTCGGGCTCAACTGACGTTAAATCATAGGCGAGCTTTACCACCGATAGGTACGTCACAAAAGTTCAAAGGGAACGAAATACGCCGTAGCTTGACAAGTAAGCCTTGGCTTGACTTGATTATGCTATATCAAAACAAAGTAACAACTAAAATTTCATGACATTAAAATTTCATTCATTACCCGACTGCCCCAGAAGGATTTGGTTTTCAAGAGTATGCATGTATGTATGTATGTCTATTTCTTTGGCACGCTCTGTACTCTAAACGGCTTGATGGATTTTAACAAATGGATTGTCGTAAGATTCATCTCAGTTGTGGAAGTGACGTAGGTTGTAAACATTTCCTCTTTTCTGCCGACTTCCAAAAAGGAGACGGTACTCAATTCGACTGTATGTTTTTTTTATGTGTGAACCCTCATAACTTTGTACTGGGTGAACCGATTTCGATGATACTTTTTTTATATGAAAGCTGATACTTCTCGTGTGGTCCCATATGAATTTGATCAAGGTCAGACCAATAGTTTTTGAGTTATAATTTATATTGAAGTCGGCAGTACAAAATTTTTAATTTTAAATTATTAGTAAAAATTTATGCAGCCTGGTTTATTTTTTAATTACTGTTTTAACCTTCGTCTATTTTCTTCGGTCAATCAAACAAACAGGAAAGTCAAAGAATTTCTTCCTTGATCTGGTCCTAATATTCTAACGTTTCTTGGATCACTACATTGAGTGACGACCTGAATGAAATGAGGGGGTCGATGTATATATTAGGCTCCAATGATATTATATATAAAAAAGAGGGAATGAGGAATGGGAATGAGGTGGTCGCTTCCAAGCAGTTTCTAAAATAAATTTTGTAAATAGTTCATAATCATTTATATTGTACCAGGACAGAGAGTTTTTTTTCGAACCAGTGGTAAAGTAAAAAATGACTTTCAATAAGAATTACACATGTAATGTATATTGAATAAAAATTATTTTATTCTATTCTAATAATGTAAAAAATAATTTTCATTCATTATAGCCTTTCACAAGTCCACCGCTGGACATAGGCCTCCCCCAAGGAATGCCACTAAGCACGGTCCTGAGCCACCTGCATCCATCGACTTCCTGCATGTCTTACCAGGTCGTCACTCCATCCAGTAGGGGGACGCCCTACACTTCGTCGGCCTCGTACCAACGTACGAGGCCGCTACTCGTATACATTTTTCCCCCATCGGTTGTCGGTTCTTCGAGTTAAATGGCCTTTATAATATCATTGTTAGGCTCAGGATCGTATTTCGTAGTTATTTTTGAGAAAAGCCTATAATTTCTTACTATCCTTTATGTAATACAAGGAATTATGATGAACATTTCTACCTACCCATATATAAAAATATTAAAATGTGGGTCAGCCAGTGTACTTTACTATCTTTGGCTACATCACCACTTACCATCAAGTGGGATTGTAATTAAGAGGCGTATTACAAAAAAACGCGAAATTACAAGGTTTCCTCGTTGAAATTTTATGTTTATCGTTCATTTCTTGAAATAATAATTACTTGGTAAAAATAGTTCGTTTTCTCTCCTCAAATAAGCTCGGAATGGATTTTAGATAACTTATTTATTTAATCAGTAATAATCATTCTCCCGATGCATGTTTAGGCAAAAACTCTCGAAGACATGATTTGGGAGCTCTAATTTGTAGATTCTATTGAATATCGACCATCAAAAAAAATATTTTTATCTCCCAAATATCCTATACTTTAATAATAATGGAATATATTTTCGTTATATGCTTTTCACACTAGGAAAAAAAATTCGACATAATTCAAAAAACGACCAAAAAAGCTTCGATGCAAGCCTCTATATTTCCGAAGTTCTACATCACTTAGACGTAAAATTTATACCAAAATAATCATCAACATTTGCTTAAACTATGCTATTATTTTTACTTTTAAAATCGTTACTATTATATTATAATTAATTAAATAAAAGTACTATATATTTAACTGCGCCGGACATCTGAGATCATTAACGCGCGAGCGCTTGCCGAGGGTGGACCTGCGTCAGTTTATTTCGGGCGCTGCATGGTTTCGATACTACTGTAGTGTGCGTCGATTGCTATCGTAGTGTGCGTCGATTGCCTGCATACTAGAACATTGTCAACTACGACCGCAATTTTTGATCGATCGGTTTAAAACTATTTTATATAGTTATAATTTAGATCACGTCTCTTCCATTAAACATGGTAGGGACAACGAGTCTGCAGCATGTGCACAATTGAGCAAACAAAAAAATATTATTATAGAAAAATGTGGTCTATTCATTGACCTAGATCATTGTTATTTGAGGGCTTCACCTAATGGTTTATACAGCAACGGTCTTATTGAAGTTAAATGTCCTATTTCAGCTTTCGGAATAGATTTTGATACGGCCTTTCGACCAAAAAAAAAGGTAAAGGTTATAAATTCAGTGATTCAAGTGTAACATTAAATCAAAATAATGACTGGTTTTACCAAATCCAAGGCCAGCTTCATTTAGCAAATAAAATTGTCCGAATACTTGCCATAATATGTATTGGCCCAGATTAATGCAGTAAAAGTACTAAAAATTTACAAATACGACCAATTTTAGATTTTCAATATGTTACCCAAGTTACAAGCTTTTTATGAAAAGTGTGTACTGCCTGAAATTATCGAATCGAGAAAAGTTCGGTCAATGCCGTCGCAGCAAATATTTTTCTTATAAAAAATATAGTAATTGACTGTAAGTACCGATTAAAAAAATATTAGTTACATTTGGTTGTTATATTTATTAAAACAGGTTGCAACCGTTTATTTATTTATACCACTATTCTACCGGTAGTAGACATAATCGATTATTAACATTCGATTACAGCGTAACAATTAAAATATTTATGTGTACTTATTTTGACACTAAATTTCATAAATAATGAACAATATATCAAAATGGTATATAATAATAAATAATAAATTATATAATAATAAATTAATAAGATAACATTAAAATGACACACCAAAAAATATTCCATCCACTGAAGTCCATCCTAAGAAAACTTTGTATTATGGAAGATCAAGATCGTTTAATCGCCATACTCACAGTATTATAGTGCGAGGGAGTGAATAGATATGAAAGAAAGTATCGGTCGCGTAGCACGCCGCCCGTTCGGTGCGTAAAATACCTAAATTTGCGAAACGCCGAAATGTAAGAGGGCTCTTAAGCGCTGGCTTAGAATAGTAAAAAAATATATATAACCGGCAGTTGTGCGAATGCAACACACTTTAATTAAAATGAGAATTAAACTCGCTTCCTATGGAGATAACACCGTAAAAGGAAGTAATGAATGAGATAAGCTAAACAATTTGAATTTATTGCCAGGATGTGGACTAGACGTCATGGCGAATTTTGACATTTTTGTGCGTTATATTTCACAAGTAATCAAACATTGCCGTAATATAAATTATTATACCAATTATTTTGGGGCATTTAGTGACGATGCTGATTTTTCAGCGCTTGTTTTTTAAAACGTTACCTCCACACTAGGATTTTCTTCTGTACGTTACAGGAGGACAATCCTAGTGCGGAGGTAACGTTGGCAGTTTACATACATAAATTTCACAAGGATAAACATCCAGACCCGGAACAATTATTTGCAGGCCATACAAATACCTAGATATATCTCGAAGACATGTGAAGTTTGCCAACACGCATTGGGGCAGCGCGGTGGACACTTCCTTGCCCTAAAACCCTCTCAGAATTGAGGGGAGGCCTGTGCCCAGCAGTGGGACGTATATAGGCTGCCACTTCATACAAATACCTCTTTGTTTCGTGCGGGATTGGAACCCGCAGCACTTAGCGTGACGAATCATTGCTAAGCCACTGCGCCACGGAGCCGTCAGTTTTGAGTCAGATTTGTTTAAATATTATTACATACATATTACGCGGTTAGGACACCTTTTCTGTGTAGATTTCAGTCTGGCTTATACTACTGTGTTCCGGACCGAAGGTTATAGAGAACCAGTATAATAACCGGCTGTGATGCATTCCATCTTAGTACTTAGAGGTGACAACGTTCGTTTGAAGTTGACTGCAGGTGTCCAAGGACTACAGTAGCCCAGCAGCCAGCCACTTACCATCAGGATGGCTGTAAGCTCATTTGCCAATTTAGTTTAAAAAACATTCTCTTGTGAATATGTGTCACTACTTCTATAGGAATAACATATTATATAATTTAAAATTAAAAATTTTGTACTGCCGACTTCAATATAAATTATAACTCACAAACTATTGATCTGACCTTGATCAAATTCATATGGGACCACATGAAAAGTATCAGCCTTCATATAAAAAAAGAATCATCGAAATCTGTTCATCCAGTAAAAAGTTATGACGTAACACACATAAAAAACATACAGTCGAATTGAGTACCGTCTCCTTTTTGGAAGTCGGCAGAAAATATGAGTTTGTGTTCTGTGAAAAAGAGTCTAATAAAATAATCATTGGGCTTAGTTTCAATGGAACGTCAGGGAATAAGCGGTAACCACTCACCTTAAAATTTCATAAAAGATGTTAAAATCAATTATTAATAATTCAAAATTTTGTACAACCGACTTCAATATAAGCGACTTCAATATAGGTTATTTAAGAATAACTCAATAATCATTGGTCTGACCTTGATCAAATTTATATTGGACCACACGAGAACTATCAGCTTTCATATAAAAAAAGAATCATCGAAATCGGTTCGCCCAGTACAAAGTTATGAGGTAACACACATAAAAAAAACATACAGTCGAATTGAGTACCGTTTCCTTTTTGGAAGTCGGCAGAAAATGAAGTGCCGTACCTTAGAAGAGTTGAGTTTAAACGGCACCTATAGTTACTCTAGGTGCTCTTCAATTTAGATAAGAATGTGCGATTTTTATTTTTGACGTGGCTCTTTGCTAATTAATGGAAACATCTATAAATCAAGGAGGTTATAATTTACAACCTCCTTGCTATAAATACAATTTAAGAACTGTCATTAATATCTTTATAACTGGCTTCTATTTAACTTAGGGGATAATTCGCATGGTACGAGGACACGCATAACTATTTTTGAATTTTTCTCTGTCTGTCTGTACGAGTGAATCTTCATAATGGTTTAAACATTGAGTTATATGTACTACGTACGTACGTAGTACATATAACTCAATGGGTTTAGACGATTGTGATAAAACGTCACAATTAGTGCCAGAAGTGATTTTGGTTACCTACGTACATTTTATTCGAAAAACATGTAAGATTTTTTGTGAAGTCTAAATCTGATATAGGTAATAAATGCTTTTTGATGTCTGACATTAAAAAGTTTAGAAAAAATATTTTTTATTTTGATTCAAAATCAATTTTCAACACTATTTTACAACAAAACGATCAGTGTTAAAAGAAAAGGTGACTACACATTTTTACGTGATATCAACAAATCTTCAATTTTTATTTCTATTAAATTCCCGTGTCACACATAGTTTTCGAGATAATTACAAAAACTGAGTATTAAGTGGTTTTTCGATAGTTGAACTACTTGATTAAAGGCAAACAGCTGCAAGTGATCTACGCGGACGTATTCATGTGTAAAAGCTAGCCTTTAAATATAATATATTTCCTTAAAGTACATTTGCTTCTAATATTTATCTTATAATTTTATTGAACGCGAGCAAAATGAAATCGGTACAAGGCGGTAGCAGTAATAAGCAATGCTTTTGTTTATTGCATTTTATTCGTGCCGAGGGCGAAGGGTAACACAGTGACGAAAGCTGCATATTTGAGAAATTAAAAAAAATCCGAGGATATGTGAAGTCCACCAATATGGTATTCCTTAGGGGAGGCCTATGTTCAGCAGTGGACTTGTGAAGGGCTGTAATGATGATGACGATGATGATAATAATTAATAATACATAATTATCTTTGACTGTATTTAATAGGAAAAATGAAAATGATTTAAAAATGATAACAACAAATACCATAAAGCAATAGTTTAGTTTTCTTTACTTCTCTACCTTTATACTTAAAACGAATGAAAACTTGGCGTGACCTACTTGAATACCGGAGTCAATATTTGTACTACCATACAAAATAAAGTTTTCAGGTAGGATAGATTAAAAAGTGATCTTCAATTTATATAATTAAGCTATGTATGAAGTACATACCGTGACTATCGATTTTGGGAACACGACAATACATACACACATACACATACATAATGTAATTAAGGCAAACAATGAATGTTGACGATTATATTTCCGAGAATCAACAATGGAACGTGTTTTGAGTAGCTGAAATGAGATTAAAGGTCACAGAGATTGTGTTAATTTGACCCGAGACCCGCACACTACATGATAAAACGAACAAAACCATTTAATACCTATTTAGTAACAAGATACCAAAAGAACTAATAAATGTTTAGTAATAAGCTAATAGGCCTCTATTGACATTATACTCAACAAAACGATGCATAATAATAGTTGTGGAAGACGAGCCCGATACGCATGCAAGTCCTATACGCACAACTACATCAGAAAAATAACATGGTGCTTCTATTTTAGTGATTTTTATACCCACGGCATTGATTAAAGTAATTTATAAGTCAATGCAAGTAATTTATAACTAACATATAACTCACGTGCATCCATTACAAAAAAAAAATCCTGTAAAATGCAAAAATGTAGTTTAAATAAATAATAATATTCAGAAAATATCTACAATGATTGCAAAGCTCATTGCATATTATTAACGTGCTACTACTACTACAAACAAAAAAGCTACAGTTGACATTTCAATAGGGACTAAAGTACGATTCGTCTCGCATGCAGACTCGACGACTACCAGCCTCCCGAACAAGCCGGTTTCTGAAAAGGCTTTAGCACCATAGACCACATACATTCGGCAAATTGTACAAAAGACCGAAGAGTACAATTTGCCACTTTGTCTTGCGTATGTGGACTATGAGAAAGCCTTTGATTCCGTAAAAATTTGGGCAATGCTGAACCCTTCAGTGGTGCTAAGTGAACTGTCGGTATGTTGAAGTATTTGTACCAGGAGCGTAGCTACCGCCGTATCAGCTGTATCAATGCTACGGGACCCCCGGGCTAGAGGACCCAAACGTATGTAAGAAAAAATTCTAAGGACGTCTACGGGAGAGAATGTTGGTTTGAATTGTTTGGCTAGCTTAGCTCCAAGGAGTATTCATTGTAAGTAATAACTTATAATCAAAACATAATTATTTTAATTCAATGCGAGAGTTTTTGTTCCTTTTGTGAAAAATCTTTATCCTTCATTTGGGCCCCCCGACAAATTTTGATACTGGGCGGGAAATTTTGGTACAAACCAGTGGAGTAGCCTGCCTTAGAGGGCTAAGGTCTAAGACACGCTACTCCACTGATTTGTACAGTAGGGCTACGATGGCTATCCGAGTACAGAACCAGAGCACGAAACCTATCCAACTGTAGAGAGGTGCAAGACAGGGTCACATAATATCCCCAAAAGTCTTCACCGCTGCATTGGAAGACGTTTTCAAGCTACTGGACTGGAAAGGATACGGTATTAACGTCAATGGCGAGTATATCACTCACCTTCGATTTGCCGACGATATAGTCCTTATGGCAGAATCGTTGGAAGACCTAAGCACTATGCTCAATGACCTCAATAGTGTCTCCCAACAGATAGGTCTTAAAATGAACATGGACAAAACAAAAATGTTTAACATCCATGTCACACCTATGCCGCTATTTGTTGGGAGCACTAAGCTCGAAGTTGTTGACGAATATGTTTACATGGGACAAATAGTCCGACTAGGTAAGTCCAACTTTGATCGAGAGGTCAATCGACGGATTCAACTCGGCTGGGCAGCGTTCAGGAGATTACGACACACCTTCTCGTTAGAAATACCTCAAAACTTGATTGTTCTACCAGTGCGGGTTACCAGAAATGACCTATGGAACTGAGACGTGGTCCTTCACTGCTGGCCGTATGAGGAAGCTCAAAATCGCACAGCGAGTTATGAAGACGGCTCTGCTTGGCGTTTCTCTGCGTGATAGACTTAAAAACGACGATATCCGCAGTTGAACCAAGGTTACCGACATAGCCCAAAGAATTAGTATGCTGAAGTGGCAATGGGCCGGCCATATAGCTCGAAGAACCGACAACCGATGGGGAAAAAAGGTCTCGAGTGGCAGCCTCGTACCGGCAGGCGGAGTGTAGGGCGTCCCCCCGCTAGATGGAGTGACGACCTGGTAAGACATGCAGGAAGTCAATGGATGCAGGTGGCTCGGGACCGTGCATTGTGGCATTCCTTGTGGGAGGCCCAAGTTCAGCAGTGGACTTGTGAAGGGAAGGACTATAATGATGATGATGATGAAAGTGGAATGTGCAACAGACAGAAAAATAGGTAAGAGGGTGCCTAGCCATACCGATTCCTAAGCAAAAAAGGAGCCCAACCACCTATTTTTTTTTATAGCATTCCTTAACACAAAAGAATGCAAAGGACGGATTTAATGCCTTGAGGCAGTCTGTACCAGTTGTCAACCCAGTAAGTGAGTAAGGTTTCAGGAGGTTTTAGCGAGGCGAGTGGCACAGCGTAGCAGCGCATTCGTTTGTCATTCATGCACCATAGATTTTAATTGAGAAAGTTTTAACAAGAATAAAAACTCTTCACTCAGGTTTTACTCTTACAATGCGCAGTATCCTTCCTCTTAGTAGTGTGTGTTCTTACGCGGCTGTTTTTCCATTGCATTGGGATATTGACTTGTATAATACCACTGGATTGACTGCTGTTAAATTATTTTCGTGCTTATTTGATTAACGCTATTTTCTGGCGCTGTAGGCAGATGCGTGTGTCTATGGAACTATTTATTATCTTAATTTTATTTATCACTAACAAATCCAAAACAAAGCATACAAATATCAATTTGGAAGAAAATCGATAATGTATTTTTAAGATAATATAGCAATACAAATTTCTGATTACAATCTTATGCTTTACATATCATTGCACACCAGTTTTGATTAAAAACAATAAGTAAATGCACTTACCTGTGAAATGATGTTTTGCTACCTTTCTCGTAGCGACGTTTGCAAAACACACATTTCCTCATGTTTGGAAACTCGAACTCAAACAAATGACTTAAAAACTCACTAAAACATCAACAAATTGAAATAAAATGCATGAACGCTTTATGGTTATTCAATTTACCACGACAGCCATTTGCAATATACGTCAAAATTAGTTCTCGGGACACTCGCGGTTGGCGTCTCAAATTGACACACTAAATTAGCTGTTATTTGTATGCTAAAGCCAGTCCAGTGTGGTAAGATATACAGGTCAGTGTATTGAGAGAAATAAGTTAAATTAGACTTAACATTAAAAATTAAAATAAATAGGGACTAAATAGTTTACATATGTTGTTCTAAACATATCTTGTGTTCCATACTTCAAAAACGAGAGGAAAATGATAGGAGGTCTATGTATAACATCAGAATGTGAATACAGCTTGTTATTTCTCACATAAACCAACTATTTAAACGGGGTAAGCGGTTTTCCGCAGACTTTTATATCATTTATTAATTTATTTTCACATTGATGATTAAAAATGTACAAAAATATAAAGTGCAGAAACATACATCATACGAGTCTTTACAATTTCATCACCAAAATTTTAACATCCGACTTAAGAGGTTAGTTTTGCTGGGAAAAAAGGGAAGATTAAAAAAATCATCAAAATTGGTTTTGAATTGACGAAGATATCGTGTAACATACATAAAAAAAACATACGGTCGAATTTTTATTTATACTCCTCCTTTTTTTAACTCGGAAAGTGAAAAGAAGTGTATATTAATCAATTTAGACCTGAAACTATTTTTTTTTCTAAAATAAGTGTTTTTATTTATTTTTATTAGATTGTAGGGTGTCACGATAGACGACGTCATAGAGGATTTAAAAAAATTACAATAACATAGTGGAGGTGGAAAGGGGGGTATCGTATGTGATACAGTAGGCTAGTGCGTAACCATAAATACCAAAGCTAGTACAGAAAGTAAAAAAAACTAAACTTCAACACACATATAAAATTATCACAAAAACACACATTTTTATACTCTATGCATATCAACAACATAGTGTTATTTTTTGGTGATATAAGTAAGGAAACAGTCAACATGTTGACCAATATCGCACTTGACGCATCTTGCAGGACACAATCGGGACACAGTCCACATCTTATTCTTTTATTTTGTTAACTTTTTGATAACATAGTGACCTTTTTCATCGAATCTGGCATCCATTGTTAGTAATGATGGTCTGCTTGGGCCTGGTTTACTTCTCAGCGTATTTGATTCTATGAGTGCGATTGCTATGCGTCGCCTAATTGTCAGCATATCCATACTTTTTTATATAGGATAGATGACAATCGAGCACACAGTCCACCTGATGGTAAGTGGTTACTGTGACCCATATACATCTACATCTATCCTCAATAAATAATCAAAATGCAGATGCGTTGTCACCCGTGACGACTAAGATGGAATGCCTCTTTTCCAGTAAAAAGGGTCCCCGGTTCTCTACATTAACCATACGAATCACAGTAGTATTAAGCTGCTATTTTACGTTGGTATTCTGTAAGAGCGTGGTCTTTCCCCGGTCGAACCGACCCATTCGTGCTACAACTATACTACTAATATAGCTGCAGCATGGCTCTACCACGTATAAAATACTACCATCATTGTATCTGAAGAGTATCCAGGCGTTCTGTAGTGACATATCAATTCAGTGCAAGATGAGGGGCATATACGAGTTCTTACCGCGAATACTCGTCCTGAGTAATGAAATGTTTTGGTCGGAAAGATACCCATATTTTGATATATCAAACGTAGCTGAGAAACAGTTTTTTTTTCTCTTTTTGAGAATATCGATCTCTTTTTGTGCAAGGGGTTATACCAATCGAATTTGGGCAAACTATCACCATGCTATTGTCATGTCACTTGCATGTAAATTTACAAATACATAATATACAAAACATTTAGAATAAAATTAAGAATTCTTACCGTTTTAATGACATCTAGAAGTTGTAAAGAACAAATCACCATCAAAATAAGTAGGTAAGCACTTTTTTAAGCCAACTATAACACTAAGTGCTACTAACAAAGCTATTTTCAACCGACTTCAAAAAGGAGGAGGTTCTCAATTTGTCGGAATCTTTTTTACGTATGTTCACCGATTACTCAAAGATGCCTCAACCGATTTGGCAAATTCTTTATTGTTTCAAAGGGTATACTTCGCAGGTGGTCCCATATAAATTTAATCAAGGTGGTACTACTACTACTGGCCAGTAGTTTTTGAGCTATTCTTAATAATTTATATTGAAGTCGGTTGTACAAAATTTTTAATTTTACCATTTGTAGTAATGTTTAGACTTTACAATTGACACTGGCACCAGACGTTAACAAATTCTTATGGAAGGTACTTAAAATAATTTATTACTTCTAGTGTATGACGATAGATCTAAATGGGTTCATAACAGATAATAATAAATAATTAAGTTGTTTGTTTGTTTAGTGGCGGCATAAGATAATCTCCCTCTCCCTGGGTGTCGTAAGCTGCGACAGAGGGAAACAGAAACAGGCGATACGTAGTAGCTATGTAATAGTAGTAGTTTTCTGATATTAACTCAAAATAATTTAAAAAAAACTGCAATTGGCCAACCCGCCTGCCAAGCGTGACAACTATAGTAAACATTCCAACTATGAGGCAATCTGTGGGGGAGGACTATGTTCAGCAGTAACTGTAATAATGATAATGATAAAATAAACGGCATCGGTCGCGCGTAACCTAAAAGACCTATGAGATAATATGTCAGAGATTTAAAAAACTAATTAATAAATAATCATATATTTTATTGTACCTACATACATTATCATTATACATACATACATATAATCACGCCTCTTTCCCGTAGTGGTAGGCAGAGACCACTTCTTTCCACTTGCTACGATCTTTACATACTTGTTTCGCTTCGTCCACTTTCGTTATTCCCTTCATACATGCTCTACGGTTTAGGGTACTCTTGACCTGGCCTTTATATATTTATATCATAATCATTATGTAAGGACACAATATACCTACTACTTGGCTTGCTTGTTTTATTATCAGTGTCTTCAACACTCGTATTCAAATACTCTCTTATGTTTCTTTTGAGTTTTCTTGGAAGGTGCCATTATAACTCTTCTTTGAACATACTCTTTTTCAAGTAAAAACTTTCCGTCTTTACTGTATAACCAGCAAAATTCCAGAAAATTCCAGAAGACGAAAGAAGAGTGGCATTGGCCAGCTATTATTGTTTCTTGACGTCAAATACATCTTCACTTTTTATCGACTTCATCGACACCACCTTTTGTTTTATTGTAAACAGTTATGATGCTTGGCTTGCGATTTTCATGATTTACTCTCTTTGTATTATCGTTTTATTTGCATTGTTGTATGTATTTAAAAGAAAAAACATTATTTCAATCATAATTCGATGATATTTGTTGATATTCCAAAAAATAATACCTACCTCGACTTTTCAACGACAGGCGCGTGACATGCTTTCGACACCTGCGCCGCGTCGCAAAAAATGCGATTTGTTCATTTCGGAGGGCGCGAAGAAGGGTGGTAAACTGTTTATTTCGTGCATAGTGAAACAATGACAGTCTACTGGGGATGGGAAATATATGCGACGAGAAAAAAACAATATTATGAACGAAAATGTATCGAGTGCGGTCGATTCAACGCCGCGCGACCGCTTGAAGGTTAAACAATATAATTTAAAATTAAAAATGTTCTACAGCCGACTTCAATATAAGTTATTAAGAATAACTTAAACTATTGTTAACAAACTTTTGGTCTGACTTTGATCAAATTCATATGGGAACACACGATAAGTATCAGTTATCAAATAAAAAAAGAATCATCGAAATCGGTTCACCCAGTAAAAAGTTATGAGGTAACACACATAAAAAAACATAGAGTCGTATGAATACCGTCTCCTTTTTGGAAGTCGCAGACAATATAACATTATATTTATACGTTATCGCTAAAAAAGTTTAACCAAAATATTTACCTAATAAACATGCCTTGAACTATGACTCGTGAAGCAAGTCGTAAATTATGGGTCATAGGTCACAGGGCGGAAGAGGCGACACTCGGGTGTCAAAAATGCTACGCATAATCAAGTTGAATTAACGAGATCATATTAGGTATACCTACCTAATCATGTGTTTATAGAATTACTGCCTTTTCAATGCTTTCCATTCTTGCCAGTTCTTTGGACTGGGACTTGGAGGAACCCGGCAATAGCGCACAAAATAATTAAGTTTTAATCCTAGTAATAGCTTATATTGAAAGAATAACATCACACAACATGTTCTTAATAGAATTAAAATTATTTGCATTCGTTTTTGTTAGAAAATTTACCTATGGAAATTTAAAAAAATATACTAAAATATAGTCTATTTTTTTCTAATGATGAAGTCATTATCATTTTAACGTTTATTAGTAACGTCATTTCCAGTTTTATCGCATCTGTTTTACACGCACCGGACAAAGCTACTTTCTGAAGAGCGTATGCCTCTGTTTTGCATGTATACTCGTGGCACTAGTTATTTTCTGCATGCTTAGTAACTAGAAGCATCTGGAAGTTGCCGGCATGATCGAAATCAGTTAAAAGACAATCTTCAATTAATAAGTAAATGTTACTACCTATTTAATCGTGATTGCAAGCCCCTTTTTGTCTCTCATAATTGCATCAAGAGATTTTAGGAAATTATAGGTACCATACTTAGTAGTAACATTCCCGAAATATATATTGATAGTTAGGTACTAGAATTGCATAAATTAGATATCGTATTCTTACTTATTCTGAGCAGCTTATCATTCATTAGTCCTTAATAACTCGTATAGAAAGGCGAAAATTACTGGTGATTACTAAACACAGATGTGTGGGCAGATAGAAGATTTACGCCGTCATATCAATCAACGCCTACAATCGACTTATAATACAAACGCAAACACTTGAGTTGCGAGCAGATCTTAGGGGAATTACACCGAATAGACATTGTTGCAAATTTGCAATGGTCGGTACACGAGTAGCGGCGACGAACCCCAGTTGTACTGACATTGCGTACAGTCCGGCATTCTATATGGAATGCGGTCGCTCGACCGGCCGCGCAACGCCCCGCGCCGACGTTCGCTCTCCTTACGTTTTCTTATCCACTCGCTTGCGTTCACTTTATGGAACAGTGGAATAGGACAAAATCTAATAAGAATGTAGCCGGTTATATTAAACACAACTCATGTACCTTACGTTACAAAATTGATGCAGCAGACAAGCGAAAAGTTACATACATCGAAAGAAAAGTGAAAATAACACAAACAAATAATGACGTACTTGAATAAAGAAAACGTGATATAAATGTTTGATACCAGTGGAAAATTTCGCAAGCGATCGCGATCGGGACACAACAATACTCTTTAACGCGTTCCAGAGCGTATCGACGAGACGACCGCCACGTCGCGGCGGCCCGACGTCCCGTGCATACAAGCATCAATCGCAGAATCGAGAATTTCACTAAATGTAGTGGTTATATTATACTCTTTGCACTCACCTTTGTGGAAAAGCGGTCGGTCGTTAAAAATATCCTCTAACTCCAACGCACAGATAATCCGGTTATCGTTTGTACGGCACAAATATTCACCACACCAAAACGACAACATAAATAAACGCGAGAGGAGCCACCGAATCTGCTATGAATCGCTCACTGTCGACGCACTCCTTGCACAGATCGAAATGCAACTCGGAAAATGCTCGGGGCGGGGTTGTCGAACGTAAAAAATGGTCGGTTTCAGAGGTCGGGCACTTGTAGTATACAAGTATTGAGATACTACACCAACGCTCGCATCGAAGTCGCGGATCGGACTAAGCGGTGAGCGGGGCTCCGGTCTGGTCCGGCCGACAGCTTCGGCAACGTCAGCGCGGGGCGCGGGGCGCGGGGCGCGGCGGCGAGAGGTGCGCGGCCCGCCGCCGTCGCGACGTGTCCACCCGCCGCCCACCGCCACCGTCGCCGCCGCTGCCGTCGGCGCCGCTTAGCAACGCACCGCTGCTCTAGCGACCCACAACATCCATCAACAATTGATGACAGAAATTAAACAATCAATATACTACCAATACTACTTATAACAATATGCTACAATTATTCAACCAGCGAGTTACTTGCAGTATTATTGCGTTCCAATAATATGTGATCTGTAAACGGTGGTGAAGATGAACATCATATGGAATCCTGCATGTCTCAGTATACCGAGGACATAACAATTTCGCCAACACGCACTAGACTAGCACGACAGGAAAAAATTGCTCCATAACTCTTTCAGAAATGAGAAGAGGCCTGTGCCCAGCAATGGGACGTATACCTGGAACCTTACTTGCTGCAGACAAAAAAAAATAAGAAAAGGTCAATTTATCATAACTTACACAGATTTTTTGTTAGATTAACACACTAATGAAATGTATTTTCGCTCGTGATCTGAATAATATATAGCCCGCAGGTAAAACCCTATTCTTGCCTAATCCTAAAGAGATTCCTTTGGATTAGGCAAGAATCGAATGAATTAGCAAAATGGGTTATTTTGTTTTATTAACTTTGCCTCAAAACTTTGCTTAATATTTAATTGACGTCACTTATGAATTATAGGTTATATCATAATATTATAAAGTAAATATTAAAAAATTGAATTATTAAAATATTAAAGAATTGAATGCTCCACCAACTCTAGCAATATTTATTACTCAAAATAAAGTAACAAATATTGTGAAACTCTTATATAGCACATTTTGTTTATTTCAATCCAAATGTAAGGGTTAGCGACAACCATTGATTTATAGTTTTGTATAACTCAATGGCGACAACGATCAAATTCTAAAAAATTAATGCATTCTTTCAATAAAAGAAAACAATATGACACGCAAGACTTTGAGTTAAGGAAAGATTCACAGCGTTAAACTTATGTGAAGGAACACCAAAAATCTTAGACGAGATAAATGAAAAACAAACGTAATTAGTGGAATTATAAAAATGCAACAACGCGATGGCAATAAGAAAAAATATAAAAGTGATGAGAGCAGACTATATCAATAAAAATGAGACATTTAGAATCAATACAAAGCGCAAATTCTACCAAGAACTAAAAACACTTAATAAAATGTACCTATCAACTGAGTACCTTAATTTCTTGAAGGCATAAAGGGTAACTCCATTATTGACTAAAACAATGAAGAGCAGGATAGCGTAATTACCTAGTACAGCTTTTGAATTTCTGTCGTCTTAAATACTACACAAAGGTAGAAAATAGAGAGCGGTGAAATAGAACGACCAAGCATTAAGGAAGTCAAAAAAGCTGTAATGAGACTAAAGAAATCCAAGTACCTTCGAGGAACTATAGAAATGTGATGAAAGGTAGGGCGCTCAGAACTACACAGTATACAAAATCAAAGGTAGAAGTCAACACAAAATTGAAGAAATTAATGGCAAAGTGAGAATTCCAAAAGGAAGAAGTCTAACGGAAGAATATCACTTGGCAATTTAAATAATACGGGGACACGCTCCGTCACCGAGGTTTTTGATCTACTACATGTCTTATGGAAGGTAATGGATGGATTGGTATTTGTAGCGTAGTTTTGAGTATGTTCACATGAAAATATCGTCCCAGAACTTTGACGCTGCTGCTCGTCGCCGGTATTTTCCGCCTGGCTACTAGATGCTATAGCGCCATCTATCGAAAGCCCTAAATTGCTTGCGATTCCCACCTCTTGCAACACCCACAAGACGAAAGTAGGTCATGAATCGTTTAACGCTACCATCACAAGGTATATACATACATCAAGCAGCTGTCCTGCATAAAATATTGGTGTCTAAGTTCACTGTCACATGACCAAATTTGTTGAGCGTAAATGTGGTACTTGGTCACTAACCAGAAAGTTAATGTTAGTAGCGGAAAACGAAATCTTTCGGAAAATTCTGTACCCATACTGTACACCACAAGAGAAGACATTGAGAGCTTGGTAGTGAGGAAAAGTCGCAACTGGGTTCCGAGCCCAATATCATAGACAAAAGTTATCTTCAAGACTTTGATGGCTAGGACATGTAGAATAAATGTGAATGGATCGGGCAATAAAGAGCGTATGTTAGAAGGCGAAGTGCAAAACTACCGACCGGTCGGTCTGCAAGAAATCACGGTACGATGAATTCGAGAAAAAATATATCAGCTCTAAATATTAAATTGGTAAGAGGCTACAAAAGTTAGGTAGAAATGAAATGGAGAGCTCTGGCGTCGGAGGCCAAGCTCTATTTTGGGTAAATGAGGCAAAGTAGCGAGTTAGTTTCAATAAAACTTTATACGATAGACTTAAACCTTTTCAAGAATACGCTAGGTGACAGATATATTTTATAAAGACATTCTTAACTCATAGTGGGGCAGAGTCGATATACGTACATATATGCGTGCATAGGTATTAGGTAGTAGGTACCATAGAAAAAGGAATCAATATCCTTAAATACCATAAAACAATATAGCCTATACCCCATATCAATCTCAATGTAATATTGCATAATCGTGCAATCCACCGGAATGCACAAGCAATTCCTTTAGTGTCCTATCCTACAATCAAAGAACATTATATATGCCGGAACCTACAATTATTACACTTTCTTTCCCATTGTTAACGTGATGAAATCAGTTTTACTATCTCTCAATCGAGAAGGATTTGTGAAAGGCGGGATCGAGAGCTAGGTATGCACGCACTTATTGTGTAAGTAAAGTAACATATTATTTCCTTATTGACAATTTCTGTCATTATCTAAAACTTTGTATTTCAATTGTAAAATAGGACACCGATGGAGAAGAATGGGTCTGAAGTGGCAGCCTCGTACGGTAAGCGAAGTGTAGTGCGATCGGATATGAAGTGACGACCTCTAGTAATAGTTGAAGGAAGTCGATAGCTGCATTCGGCTCAGGACCGTGCTTTGTAACATTTCTTGGGATGAAGCCTATGTTCAGCAGCGGTATGTTGTAATCATGATGATAATGGCGATTGCAAAATAAGCTAGTACAACTTTAGAAAACAACGTTGCGTTGTAACAAACAAAACCTGTCTTAGTAATAAAATGCAATATTTTTGATGAGAAAAATATTAAAGACATTTCCATTCATCCATGCCTATAAAAGTTCACTGCTGAACATAGGCCTCCCCCGTAGAATACCTCATAGGGGGGATTTTGCTATAGTTGCCACACTTAGCAGGCGACTTGGAAACCGCAGTTTCTTAATAATTTTAAGTTGTTATCAGGATGATGCTGCTGCCCATTTCCTGTTTCTGTTTCTCTCTGTCAGTTCTTCCGTCAACAACAGGACGATATGAGGTAGTGGACATTATTAAACCGCCATTAGACGGTCAAGTCAAGCCATTTACTTCAAGCCTAATATAAACCGAATTTTGATGGGACACGCTGTATAAGCAAAGGGCCTTCAGCCCAGCGTAATCTTTCGGTTCTTGTACTTTCACCTGTACAATGCACTTACCTATCACTGATACAGACGATAACTTTCTCTAATCCGGTTACCTCACTCAAAATAATATGTAATTAATTATTTAATATGGCACCTGAAAATCAACAACAAAATTATCAAGAAATTAATTATGATGGTCGTTATGGATCAAAGAACTCAACATAAATAATTAATTTTTAGTAACAATGTCATCGATTTTTTTGTAACTACCAGGGCGGCATAATCGCATCAGCGACAAAGCCTTTTATCTATGAATAAAAAAAATGTCATCGATTCATTTACGAATGATGATTTTGGAAAAGTTTTTGAAGGTGGTAGGACTTCTTTTATGCCTGGGTCCCTCCAGGGCGATACCATTCTATTACCTAGCTACCTTCTTTCTGCCACCAAGAGCGTAAGAGCCAGGCTCATAAGCCAGTTTAATAGATTGTGAGGCATTTAAATCTTAATTCTCAGGAGCGACATGTCCACCAGCCTTCTTCGTTTGCAGCAGTGCTAATGGGTGCAGTGCTAAAAACAAAAAAAGAAAGCTCTCCTTTCCATTCTCTTTCTTCCTTTCTCTTCTTTCCTCCTAACAAGTTATATTTTTCCGAAGTATATATGATTGTTAGTTTCATATTTTGGCAGACAAAACCATTTTTTTATATTAACTAATTTATTTGATAAGGAGTTCTAGATACCTTAAATAATATTTCATTTTAGAAAAATTAAAGGACACCATATTTTAAATTTACATAAGCACATAAAACTATAATGCGTACTGGATTGTCTTACACCGCTACCCCATATCATCCCGTCGATGTCGTAAGAGGCGACAGAGGGGAAACAAATCAGATGGACAGCAGCGTCTTCCTAATTACAACTAAAAATATAAAAAAACTGCATTTGCCGATCCGCTTACAAAAATATTAAGTAGACTAATGACGATGCCGCCTTTTTGAAGGGCTCACGGTGCTTCTTATTATTTCAAAAGGGTAATCTCCCACACTGCTCTAGTGCATGCTGTAGAAATTTACATATCCACGAAATAAAGAACCCATTATAATTTAAGTTTATACTGAACCTATGCAGGTTATATAATTAAAAATTACAATTAAAATGTAGAAGGCAAGGGCAAGCATGGGTCTCGATCCGCTTTTTGACAGTTGCAAGTTTTTTTTTATAGGATTAGGGTCACAAACGAGCACACAGTCCACCTGATGGTAAGTGGTTGCTGTGGCCCATAGACATCTACATTTATCCTCGTTTACGAATCAAAATGCAAATGCGTTGCCAGCCGTGAGGATTAAGAATGAATGCTTTGTTTCCAGTAAAAAGGGTCTCCGGTTCTCTACACTCACCATACGAAACACAGCAGCGTTAAGCTGCTATTTTACGATGGTATTCTGTGAGAGCGTGGTTCTTCCCCGACCGAGCCGACCCATTCGTGTTACAACTATACCAGAAACATACCTGCAGCATGGCTCTACCACGTATATTTAACAGGAGTAGACTGCATTTTTGTAGTATGAAGATAATTTTAAAATTTCATATTGTTTTAATTTTTATTATAATACGTATAATAATATTTTTCCTAATATATGGAAATGGAGTAGTCCACGCATGAAATTTAAGACGAGGGAATTGCCTTTCAGTTAATAAGCATAGAATAATAGTACCTACTAGGTAAAAAATAAAAATATACCTGCAATCAAACTTTTCAAATTCAAATTTTTGACCTGCAAATGATTTTTTTCATACGGTTCAGCTGATTGTAACTGGATTCTGCGGTACATGGACACCTAAATCTATACTCAATTAAAAATAAAAATGTTCATGCGCTCTCACTCCCTAATAACTAATATGGGTTGCCACGTTATCAGTAAAGTGTTCCCATTGTAGTCATTCACCATACGAAATATCTGTATAATGCGTTCTGCATTATGTGCCAGCGTTCTCCATGCCCGGTAGTGCCGTCGTATTCACATGGCACCAATTATAAAATTGTTAATAATTAAAATTGTTATAAAGTACGTATAACAATGCAAATCATTTTGTGCAGGCGATATAATGGTAAATGTGTGTGATATAAGGCAGTAATAGAACTAGATATTTACGTTTATCTATGTTTTATCTTCTTTAAAATAATATGTACCTTTTCGATTTTTGGATTATGTCTTAAATTATCTTTACACTTTGAATAATAATTCAAAGTTTTGTATAAGTAGTTATATTCCACAAGCAGGCCTAAAGCCCACATTTATTTACAATTTTTTTTAACAATTTACTAAAACACCATAGGGTTCACAGCACATGATTGGAGGAAACGTAAAAAAAATCGACAGATGGTGGAATATCCAACTTAAAAATACCCGGATAAAGACAAAAAGTAGTGATATGAGTCGGGAAAACCCTCGCCAGTTATACAAAGCTATGCATCATATTGTTTTTACGTCGTTGCTAGCAGGCGATACTAGAAGTACTATTATTTATTCTGTGGCGATACATTTAAAGGAGAGCAATGTTTTTCGGGTGCGAATATGCGGGAGCATTGTAGCCAAATGGCTAGGCGGCCTTGACGGAATTTTAAGTGCCAGGTGTCTTTAAGATTTGTCTCATTTTGTGGTAAAAAGAACAGTAAATTGGCGCTTGCTTGTAGTTCTTTCTGGCGAAAGTTCTATTTTTTACATCACTGCAGCGAGTCTTTGCTTCCAATATTAATTAATTATCTATTCCTGCTTCTTTTAATAGCTTAATTCTAAAACACTGTTTTATGAGTTCCACGAATAATTGTTATTAAGGTTAAACATATCACAAAATCAAACACAAGATAAGTCATCTTATTTTAATACTCTGCGAATACACGAGATCACATGTTAGCATGTTTGAATCTTAACAAATTTTCTATTCTGTCAATTAAATCTCACTTTACAATATAAAATACTTTTGTACATTAAAAGAACAATTTTTGATATACTTTGAGGACACACTTACTTCAAGATAAAGAACAGAAGTCACATCGGGTGGTAAAATAAAAAAAAATATATAAACAATGCAACATCATCATCAGATTCGTTAACACTCAGACATAAAATTACACACAGATTTGAACTAAGCGAGAATATTACCTATTTCAAAATAACACAAAAATTAAATAATAGATCATTTTATTACTAAGCTGTGTTAAAACGAAATAGTAAATAGGGTTATTGTAACAAGACTATTGACGATGTTCAAGAGTCAAGTTTAGTATTGTATTCTATTAAGATTGCTTAATATTAACGTGTCTAAATATAATTATATAATCCAAGTATATACTTAAAGCCAGGGATGCCAAGCCGGGTCCATTCGGCATAGGTTGTCGTGGCTGTTAGCCGCTGTGACCAGAGTGGCAACTTTGCTATCTGGGCCGTCGAACAAAGCGAGTGAGTTGAGCCGGTTCATAATCACAGTGACGGCCTTATTAACCATGTTGATTATCGTCTCGTTGTCCATTTCCATAGGTTTATTTTCGGCCGAGGTGCCAGCAGTGGGCAGTCCAGATTTATCCTCCAAACGTTTTCTATAACCGGCCACCATCTCGTCGCGAAGTATCGTCCGCAAAATGGATTGGATCTGGAAATTATATTCAACTTAGCGACGATTTTAAACTTGTACAGTGTGAAAGGAACCGGTTCAGCTGCAGTTTTAGTTGAGTTTTATCCTTGTTGAAGGCCAAGGACGTTTACACGGAGATATTAAAATGAGATGCGGAGACACGTTTGCTGGCTAAATCTTACTAATAAAAAGAAGAAAGAAATAGGTGTTTTCGTAACTATATAAATCCATGCATTATGCTTTATTGCAAATAACGACACCATTGTTATTTCGAGTAATCAACAAAGAAGTTTTTTAACAACATGATTTATAGTTAAGCACACAGAATTTTAAATAATAAGAAAAAAAGTATAAACATCAAATATATACTTGTAAACGAAAATAAATAAAAAGAGACAACCAATGATTTATTTTGTAAAGAAAATAATCTCGAATAACAAAGATATTTCCTTATAATCTGCACGTACAGTATAAAATTAATCTCATAAAATAATTTGTTCAAACCACAACCTTTATCACGTCAAGGAGTATATTATGCGTGAACTTGACCGCGAGCGGGTTACTGTTCTTGTTTTCTCGTTCAAATAACGGTTCGAAGTCGAATTTTTATATAACATATATACACATATATTATATACATAACATATACATGGCGGAATTTTAGATGGGACGTCCAACATTCCACAAAAAATAGCTGATTAATTAATATTTAATTAACTTTCGGATTACAAAGAAAGTTTTTTAATTTTAAACTTACCTGCAATAATTTATATTAACTGAAAATGTTTCTAAATTTATCCTTATTTTTCAACCGACTCTAAAAAAGGAGAAGGTTCTCAATTAGACTGTTTTTTTAATGTGTGTTACCTCAGAACTTTTTTCTAGGTGAACCGATTTTGATGATTCTGTGGTCGCATATAAATTTGATCAAGATCTGACCAGTAAGTTTTTGAGTTATCCTTCATAATGCATATTTAATTGAAGTCGGTTGCATAAAATTTTTAACTTTCCCACTTTTACACATGAACATGATGAAACTTGAGATGTTAAAGAACCGTTTCTTACTAATGTTAGTTTACTACTAATGGTACCTTAAAGTTAGGTGTGACAAGACATCGAGCAACTGCGATTGCCGAGGCAGTCAATGGTCCTGTGATGCCTATATTGGTCAGGAGTTCCGATATGTTGGGCGTTAACCGGAACGGGACGGGTCGGTTGCCGTCTAATTCGCCTGTTGAAAAACAAATGCACGAAGATGCTTATACACGTGCTATTGAATTAAGAAGAATAATGTAATTCATATATCATGCTGCGGTATAAAAGAAACAATCTCATCACCATCGACTTAACTTCCTCAATTCCGTCCGAAAGATTGCTTCGGATAGTGCCCACTAAATAAGGTATTTTTTTAATAGAATATGGGTGACAAACGAGCACACAGTCCATCTGATGGTAAGTGGATGCTGAGGCCCTAATACATTTACACTTCATCTACACAAAAAGCAGATGCGCTGTCACCATTGGGGACCAAGATGGAATGCTTCGTTTCCAGTGAAAAGGGTCTCCGGTTCTCTTCACTCACCATATGAAACACAACAGCATTAAGCCGCTTCTGATTGATTTTACGCTGATATTCTGTGAGAGCGTGGTCCTACCCCGGTCGAGCTGAACCATTCGTGCTACAACCATAATATAGCTACAGTATGGCTCTACCACGTTGGTCTTCCGGGTATTCCCTTTGTCAACCGTCAGACCAGCGATGCGAAAGAAAAGAGCACTAATGATATGAAACACCTGTTGCTTGCTTTCATCTACTAAGCAAAGATAACAGAAAACCATAATCTAGAACAATTATAAAATACACACACGGCGGTGTGTCAGCTAAGTTCGAAAAAATAAATAAATGGGTGACGCACTGGCAGTGTGTATAATTTTTACACGAACCATTTCGAGACACTTTCAAATCCTCTAAACTCAAAAACTGTTTGACTACACACTTGTAACTATAATATCTTGAATTCCAAATTTCATTTCATGAAACGGGACTCTAGGTTTATTGAACAAACCTATTTACCTACCGTTCTTGAGTTATTACGATCTAAAAAGTACCATTTATAACAGACTTCAAAACCGGAGGAGGTTGTCAATTCCAACTGTGTTTTCTTTTTCTTGCCGTTTTTTTTGTATGTATTAAACGCGATATATTTGTTATTTCTAAACCTATTTTAATTATTCTTTTTTATTTAATAGGTTATATCATTCCTAAGGGTGGAAAAATAGGGGATTAAAGTTTCTAAATGTAAATATTTATTCTGGTTCTTATATTGAGCATCGAGTGATATTACTTTTATCTATACAATACATACAAATAAATAAAAATTTAAATGTCTCTTTGTAATGTTAAAATAGCTGCTTTTTACTAAATACATGTGAAAGTATATACGTTACTAATAACAAAAACACAATTTTTAAAAGTTGTGTCTGTTTGTTCCGGTTAATCTCCGAAACGACTGGACCAATTTTGACGGGACTTTCACTGGCAGATAGCTGATGTTATAAGGAGTAACTTAGGATACTTTTATTTTAGAAAAATAATTAGCATTGTAATTAACAATTTCATTGGAGCCGGCGGGGTCGAACCCGGGTTGGTGGATTGTGATATTTACAGCGAGCACATAGGCCCTGAGTTACCCCTGCCGTAAAGATGGGGAAAAAAAGCAAACAATAACATTCGAAGAATTAGTTTTATTCAATGTGTATTTTTAGTGTAAAATATGTAGTCATTATTAATGACAAACACAAATACCATTAAAATATATATAAATATAGTACGTGAGGTTAATACGGTAATATGGTCACTTTTTCATAACTCAAAAACTACAGCCTTGTTTGCATAGTTCTATGATACGATAGCTCTTCATCAGTCAATCAAATAATAAAGGGTCAAAAGGGCGCTGCTTTATCGACGCCTGTTTGACAGTTGACTTTATAGTAAATATTTTAGTCGATTTTAGTATTGTGTAGTGTAGTTAATTTTTTGAAGTGTTCCTAATTATTTCCATAGCTTGTTTGCTCTTTTTTCTTTATATATTAGTTATAGTATACGACTTTAAGTTTTTGTCTGTCCTCCTCCTAGTTTTGGTTTTATAAGGCGTCAAAGCTTAAGGTACCATATTACCCTCACGTACCTTATACATTATAAATATTTTAATGGTCATACCTATATTTAAATTGTCTTCTGTTGTCTTTTTATAGAACTGAATATACATTAGCTTGTTTATTATAGATGCGCAACATGTAATAAGTGCCGATGGTAAATTTTAACGTTTCGTCTATTCTATTTGACATCATTTACGTGACTCGTAGTCGAGTGGAAGGAGTAGATTCTAAGAGCGGAGGTTTTGGTCTTTACTTTAGACGTAGCAACGGCCTTCGATGGGCTTTGTACCAAAGCGCTTCTTTAGAATCTTTCTTCCACTCCCCGTGCTGCCTCAGCCAGCATCGGAATACTCGACAAAAACATATCGAATGACGTACAGTTTCGCGACCATTTGGAAGGGAAGGCTAAATGGGCATGTAAAAAGCTTGGCGTGTTCAGCAGAGCGGGACAGTATTTCAAGCCTGCACACCGTTTGCAACTTTACAAGGCGCAAGTTCGCCCTTACATGAATGAAAAAAATGAGAGATGTTCTCATCTCTGGACCGGGGCACCCCAGTGCCAGATCGTTCCACTTGACCGCATCCAGCGAAGAGGGTCTCGAATCGTCGACGACAGAGTTCTTTCTGATCGGCTCGATTTACTGGCGCTATGAAGTGACTAGTATGTCAGTATTTTCCACAGGGAGTACTTAAACAAATTGGATTAATTCCAGCCACCAGATTTCACAAACGCACATCGGGACAAAACTCACGGTACCATCCACACCATCTGGATGCTTGACGGTCCACCATGACTGTGCGGTTTCCTAGAAGTTTTCTTCCTCGCAAGACTTTTTTGTGATATGGCTTAAGAGAAAATCAAGAAACAAGCTTACTTCTTTTAAAAAGGCCGGCAATACACATGCAATTTCCTTGATATTGCAGTTGTTCGACTTAGTGATGGTCTTCGATTAAGTGATGGTCGACACTCACTATTGTGAAAATTTGATTTAATGTGGGTTAAACCGCGGGATGGAAAGCTGGTAAAATATAAAAATCTAGTAAATATATTCATGGATTGGGCAGGCATAGACAGAACAGGCCAGTGGGAGAATTTAGAGTTACATATGCGCCAAGCATATGGAATTCTAAATGCTCTGAGTGTACGATTGAAGTTTCGGCTTCTGCTTCGGCCAGCTTCGGCCAAAAAAACCACTTTCAGTGACACCTCCGGCTGCGGCCAAAATGGGCCAAAGTTTTGATCGAAACGAAAGGTTGCTAGAAAGCGCTGAAATTGAACGAACTGTTACGCATTAGCGAGAGCGCGATGGACGTGGCCGTGATGCAAATTTTATCTAGAAGTTGATTTTAATCATTAATTATTATGTAATTTTAATTACCTTTCTATATTATACAGTCAATATAAACCTTGAATCTAAAAGTTCTAAAATCATTTATATTATTAATTTCAGCTAATCTTGAACTAATTTTTTTAGGGTTTTTAAGCCATCGGCTTCGGCCGAAGGTTGTGACAATAACTACTTAATCTGTTTTGTCTTCGGCCAGAAATACCTAAATCTTCGGTCGGTTATTAGTTATCTATATGTGTTAGTTTATAAATAAGGCAGTATAGGTAGGGTACCGGTGGTGTCGTCCACGTCGAACTTGAAGTATGCGACGTTGAGCAGTCCCGAGTCCTGGTGCACGTAGAGCATGTCGGGGTTGAGGCGCGTGAGATGCAGCACGTACTCGGCGAAGGCGGCGAGCGCCAGCTGCAGCGTCAGCATCTTGCGGAACGTCCAGTAGTCGGTGGGCGCCGCGAACGTCGCCGCCGCCCACTCGCGCACCATGCCCTTCGGCACCATCGTCGCTTGCACCTGCCACGCAACCAAATGCTTTCAACGCCCACGCTAAACAATCATGCTTACTTGAATATGGCGAAGACAACAATTCTAAAATTATTTTGGCATCGGTCTCTAATAAAATGATAATGAATGCACTCACAGTTTATGATGGTAAGTGGTTGCTGCGGCCCATAGACATCTACATCTATCCTCTATTACAAATCAAAATGCAGATGCGTTGTCACCTGTGAGGACTAAGATGGAATGCCTCATTTCCAGTAGAAAGGACCTCCGGTCACCTGCACTCACCAAGTGAAACGCAGAGGTAAACCTCTACTTCACGCTGGTATTCTGTGAGGTCGTGGTACCACCCCGGTTCGAGCCGGCACATCCGTGCGAGAGCAAAAGCTGCCGCGTGGCTCTACCACTGTTAGTGTCCTTAGTCACCTGTGTCGTTAGTCGCATTTGATGCGCCCGCGACGCTTGTCCTTCCGTTTTGAGATTAATATTGCGAACGTTGAATATTAGCGTCGCAGAGATCATGCGTTATAATTACCTATTATATATTTTAATATTTGTGATTTTTTAATGTTATTTTCTTATTTATTTATACGCCAAGTAGTCGATTATTTGCTTGGCGGTGTGTATCATCATCATCATCATCATTACAGCCTTTCATAAGTTCACTGCTGAACATAGGCCTCCCCCAAGGAAAGCCACAAAGCACGGTTCTGCTGGCTGGTTCTGTACTCGGATAGCCATCGTAGCTCTACTGTACAAATACTTCAGCACTTCGATATACCGACAGTCAACTTGGCACCGAAGGGACTGCAGCACCGCCCAAATTTCGACGGAATCAAATGCTTTCTCATAGTCCACATACGCCAGACATAGTGGCAAATTGTACTCCTCGGACTTCTGTACAATTTGCCGAAGGGTATGTATGTGGTCTATGGTGCTAAAGCCCTTTCGGAAACCGGCTTGTTCGGGAGGCTGGAAGTCATCAAGTCTGCGCGCGAGACGATTCGTAATGACTCTCGGAAACAGCACGTAGACGCGGCTCAGAAGGGAAATCGGTCTGCAGTTCTTCAAGAGAGCGTTGTCACCTTTCTTGAAGAACAAGACCACCGCACTTCTGCTCCACGCCTCCGGTGTAATGCCACCATGGAGGACGGAATTAAAGAGCTTCTGAAGGACTTCAAGCACCGGTCTTCCACCCGCTTTCAGAAGCTCCGCTGTGATTCCATTCTCGACTGGGGCCTTGTAGTTTTTAAGGTGCTGGAGAGCCATTCTAATCTCACTCAGACTGATGTCCCGGATATCTTCGGAATAGTGTCGGATAAGACTCGCTCTTGGATCGTTACTCACACTTGCGTGTGGCTCCAACGATGATGTGAACAGCTGCCCACAGAACCTCTCAATCTCACTCAAAATCTCAGGTGCCCCGGAAACGATGCTGCCACACTCGGTCTTCAGCTTTGACAGTTGGCTCTTTCTGGCAGACAGATCTCTGGCAAAGACTTTGGAGCCTTGGTTCCGCTCGATCGCTTCTTCAATGCAAGCTGTATTGAAGTTGCGTAAGTCCCGCCGCATGCATTTGGAGATCTGTCTGTTCAGTTGCCTGTATGCTGTTAAATCTGTTGAAGAGTGTAGCTTCATCTCCCGTCTAACAGCCATGACATTAAGAGTGTGATCGAAGAGTTTTTGTGTTCTTCTGCGGCGGGTCTTGCAGAACTTAGCTCCGACCGCATGGACAGTTTCCACGAGCTTGTCATTCATATCGTCCACTTCATTGCAGTCTTCTAGACACTGAAAACGGTTTTGTAACTCGAGCTGAAAGGTTTCGGAACTTTGAAACAGAGCACGAGGGGGACGGAGCGTTGACATCATTAGACGAGACCTCTCCAACTTAACGTTTAGGTTCAGTGTGCCTCTAACCATTCGGTGACCGCTACCAGTTTTCACCCTCGCGATCACGGAGACATCACTGCACAGTTGTCGTCTGGTCGTCATAATGAAGTCAATCTTATTTTTTGTCGAACCGTCTGGGCTCGACCAGGTCCACTTCCTGTGGGGCCGCTTCTGGAAGAAAGAGTTCATCATAAAGAGTCCCTCTTTCTCCATGAAGTCGGCCAGCTGCTGGCCCCTTGGGTTCCGTTGCCCTATTCCAAATTTCCCTACTTTCAGCTCACCGTTCTCTCTTGTGCCTAGTTTTGCATTGAAGTCTCCCACAAACGGTGTTAACCGTTTATTGAGTGTTGGAGGAATGCATGGCTCTAGAGATATCCTCATACATTTCCTCCACCTCCTCATCGGGGTGTGCCGAGGTTGGTGCGTAAACCTGTATGACCTTCAGCGAATACCGTTTGATGATTCTGAATATAAGGTACGCAACCTTCGTCGACACACTTTAAATCTTTACAACGTTGTTAACGAGAGACTTGTGGACGATAAATCCGACACCTTCTTGTGACAGATGGTCGCCCTCCCGGTGATAGAGCAAGGTGCCGGATTCGAGGATTACCGTGTCCTCCCCCTCTCTTCAGAATTCGGATAATCCAATAATATGCCAGCGTAACTTGTCTATCTCTTTTTCCAGCTCCACGATCTTCTCGTCAGTCCTCAGGGTGCGTGCGTTGTATGTTGCCAGGTCGAGTCGTCTTAGGTGACAACCAAACCTCCACCGGAGATTCTTAGGACCCCCTGCCCCGCCGTTACCATGGTCGCTACCATAGCCAGGAATAGCGGGGCCGCCGGGGACTGGGGGCCTTTTCTTTGTTACTCTCATAATAGGGGGGTATTTGTCATAGTTGCCACGCTTGGCGAGCGGATTGGCAACCGCAGTTTTTTTATTGTAAGTTTGTTGTTCTCAGGAAGATGCTGCTGTCCATCTCCTGCCTGTTTCCCTTTGTCGCCTTTTACGACACCCACGGGAAGATATGGGGTAGTGGATATTCTTAACCGCCACTACACGGCATGGCAGTCCCTCACGCAGATCATCGGTGAGATTAGTGCGACCACGTTTTAACTCATTAAATCAGTTGTAAACAGTGGTACGAGATGGGGCTTCTTCGTGAAAGGCCAATCGAAGTCTATCATAACTTTCTTGTTTTTTAAATGACATTCGATGTCATTTAATGAAATGTTTTTTATTTTTTATTAAAGACCTTAAAATAACCTATCATTCCTCTATTTACTATACCTACCAGTAAATTCTTCATAGATTTTTAGATATTTGATGAAATATAAAATATCCCTAGATTCTGTTGACGTGTTAGATAATTAAAACAAAATTTTGAAAAGATATTTGGTTGGTAGTGGTTTTAAGATTTACGGGCATTCTTGTGTAGGACAATTTTCCATTGTCCTTAGAAACACGACATACTGCACTTTCCATCTAAATTGCAGAAGTAAGTAAATGACTAGGTTTGTGAAAAATCTTTATATCTTTATTCTTTACATGATCCATACGCGCTTTAATGTTGATTTTTAAATATACATTATTAGCAGTAATAAACAAGTGAAATTATTGACGTCCCGGTGTCATAGTAAGCTCGGCTATCTTCAGCTTTTGAATAATACAATATACCAAAAACGTTTTCAAGGAAAGTCTTATTACCAAATGTATATTTTATGAGAACTATTTTGACTTTTGCTTTATTCTAATGCGATCAGACCCTTCTTGTGTTTTTGAGGACCAATATATAATTGGGATTTTATGCTACGTATCAGTGATACTAAATTTATATAATATTTTCTATCCGTTCAGACCTTTGTTTATTTTATTACCCCGTATATAAGATTAATAAAAAAAAAATAAGAACGTCTACTGTCTGTCTATGGAGTGTAGAGTAGAATGAGAACCATCTTATAAGGTGCGAAAGTTGAAAAAGTGTCCCACTATATACTGAAAATAGAGGTTCCAAAACCTACCACAATAGCGCTGGCGTCTGAAAAACTACGATATGAAGATAGTTATTGTAGACGGAGTGAAGTCAGCTGAATTCAAATATTTGAAAAATTTTATGACTAGAGTAGTTAGTAAAATGCCAGTATACAAATCCTCAACTATTTACGTAGTACAAAACGGAAGCGGATTGGTCGGTTCTTGTTTATTTCTCCATCTTATTCTAATTAATTTTGGCGCCTTTTTTTTAATTTATCCTATGCTACTACAGCGCCACCCTTATTGGACGCGTTTTTAGGGACACTTTTCATATATGGAGATGGTCCTCCTTCTACTCTACACTCCATATGTCTGTCTACACAATGCAGACAATTAGTAAAATTTTAAATTTTAATATCCTCGTTGGCCCTGGTTGGAGACAACATTAGTCGTAGGTATATAAATGATATTAGAGTTATATAGTTATTAAACCGTGTAGTGTTATACTACTTACATTTCATTGTACACTAATTCTCCATTCTGTTTTGATATTCTGCATTCATGTTTTGCATCACTTTATACTATTTCTCCATTCTGTTCTTGATTTTCTGCATTCATGTTTTGCATCACTTTATACTATTTTTCCATTCTGTTTTTGATTCTCTGCATTTATATTTTGCATCACCTTTATTTATATAGGATCCTGTAACGTTTTTACACAATAACATATCATTTTACTGCGTATTTTCACACTATTTAGTACTTTTAAACTAGCTGTCAACGAAGCCTTACCTTTTTTTTGGTCTTTTATTGAATTCTCTGTAACTCTACAATTTCAGGCTTCGGTGCGCTGTCGCGCATCAGTTTTTCCTATTTGAATAATATCTCATTTCTTACTTAAAGGTAAAGATTTTCCAATTATATTCCTAAAAACCAAAAATTTTATATTTGATAACCATTGTTTTTGTAGTTGTCATGGCAATTTTTATTCAAATTCGTTACCGATATGATTTTTATCTCGATATTTTCACATAAATACTCTTTTGCTCTAGGTCATTTACAATAAATTTCCTTTTAATTTAAATAATTTTTCCGTTCTCTCTAGAAAGATATAAAAGCCGAACAATCGGTGAAGAAATTGAGTCTTGCTTCAGTTCTCGTATCGGAAGCATCTTCTAAAGGCCTTATCCCGGGGCCGCTCTGCCCCGGGATCCTGCAAGCCTCTATCCTGCCTGAAGCCACTGGACTCTACGATCCGTTGCTCTGCCTGAAGTCGCCGGATCCTACAAAACGTTGCTCTGCCTGAAGTCGCCGAGATCCCACAAGTCTCTACTCTACCTGGAGTCGCCGGAACCTACAAACCTCTGTTCCGCCCGAAATCACCGGAACCTACAAACCTCTGTCCCGCCTGCAGTCACCGGATCCTGCAGGCCACTGCGCTGTCTGAAGTCGCTGAGGATCCTGCAAGCTCCTGTCTGGGCTGAAGTCGCCGATCCTGCAATCGCCGCATTCACCTGAGGTCGTCGCCTAGAGACGCCCACGCCTACCCACCTACGCCGTGCATGCTCGTTCCAGGCGCTGAGAGCACGCTTGGGATCTTCGGACTCAGCTACGACATAAATCTTTTTTTTATTACCTTTTTTTTAAATATAATTTGTAAATCACATCATCCATCATCTTCATACTCCATTTTTGATATATAAAATTGTAAATATTTTCGAATCCTAAATATATTATTTGTCTTGGTCTATTTGGTTGTTTTGCTGATCGTAGGTTAGGTTTTCCTTCTCTTTTAATTGTCGCTTCACGACAGTTTGGCGCCCAACGTAAAAGTCCTCTTTCTCTCTTAATTCTTCACCTTTACTGCGCCTTGTCTAGTTCCTTTTGATTTAATTGCTTTCCCTTTTGTTCTTAACTTACTATTCATCATTCATTTACACATCCTTTTCATACCTTCAAAATTCTAAAACAAAACTTCTTCTAGTTTTTCAACTTATTTGGATTATATTTAGGCCTACATATAACACTTCACTTACATTCATCACCTTAACCTACCTTTTATTCCAGATAACTTAAAGAGGTACAATTTTCCTTCAAAATTCTAAAACAAAACTTCTTCTAGTTTTTCAACTTATTTGGATTATATTTAGGCCTACAAATAACACTTCATTTACATTCATCACTCTAAGTTACATTCATCACTATAATATTTTTTATTCTAGATAACTTAGAGGTACGATTTTTAATAATATTTTTATTTCTTAAACTTTGCACTTTATATAAAATTGTTTTTGAAAGCTGAAGCAAAACAAACCATAACTTTTCTAAACATTTATTAACTGTTAAATACTTTTCTAAATATTTATTAACTGTTAATTTGTATAAATATAACTGTTAATTTGTATATATGTATAAATATCACCATTTTCACCTTATTATTTTAATTTCTTTTAATTTGTTTGTTTGTTTGATGATCCAGTGTTCTTCAACACATCTTACTTTAGGACCTCGAACTTTCGTTAGTTAATCGTCACTTTTTATTTTTATTTCAGACACATCTCGTTGGTGATGTTGCTGATCTCTGGCTTTGAGCCCTACCGCTCTGGCCGTTCTTAATCTTTACTTAAGTCATAGCGACTAAAGCTTACTTGAGGTATTTCTTTATCTTTATCTTCACTTGGGAGCGGCTCACTACTCCCTTAATTTTCTTTACCTTTATCTTCACCTGGGAGCAGCTGACTACTCCCTTAATTTTTTATCTTCACTTAGGAGCGGTTGACAACTCCTTAAATAAGCCTGAATGTCCTTTCGAAAACACACTTCTAAGAGTGGTGTTTCTTCGACTAATTTTTTTTTCCACACAGGAGCGGTTGACTACTCCTTAAATAAGCCTTAATGTCGTTTTGAAAACACACTTTTAGAGTGGTAGTCATTGAATGTGAACTCCACCCTTACCTGAATGCAGATGATGAATGTAAGAGATAGTATATCTGATTTTGACTGGTGATGTCTGTTTCTGCAAAGCTGTGTTTTTATGGTTTATTTTAGAATATATATATCAAAATTTTTGCTGAGTCAAAAATTTTCCAGGGTCGGGGGGAAAATGTAGTGTTATACTACTTACATTTCATTGTACACTAATTCTCCATTCTGTTTTGATATTCTGCATTCATGTTTTGCATCACTTTATACTATTTCTCCATTCTGTTCTTGATTTTCTGCATTCATGTTTTGCATCACTTTATACTATTTTTCCATTCTGTTTTTGATTCTCTGCATTTATATTTTGCATCACCTTTATTTATATAGGATCCTGTAACGTTTTTACACAATAACATATCATTTTACTGCGTATTTTCACACTATTTAGTACTTTTAAACTAGCTGTCAACGAAGCCTTACCTTTTTTGGTCTTTTATTGAATTCTCTGTAACTCTACAATTTCAGGCTTCGGTGCGCTATCGCGCATCAGTTTTTCCTATTTGAATAATATCTCATTTCTTACTTAAAGGTAAAGATTTTCCAATTATATTCCTAAAAACCAAAAA